>JAAGEH010000393.1:3757436-3964250 GCA_011751065.1 Lasiurus cinereus | reverse complement strand
TAGGCCCTGTCCACATGCTTTATAAGGACATGTGTACAAGGGTATTTACTACATTACTGTTGTAGCAGGGAAAAAAACAGTGGGAAAAACCAAGTGCCCACCAGTAAGAGAATGGCTGAATTAAGTATGTAGAGTTGCTTATGAGACATTGAATGGTTCTGAAAGTAGAAGAGTGACACTTCATGCATTGACTTGGAGGGAAAAGTTAAAAGGGACTGAGACTAGAGTAATGAATATGACTCCATTCATTACACAGTCACAGAGCTCTGGGAAAGGTGTGGAAGATGAGGAGGCTATTGAGGGCCCAGAGGGCACTGAGGGAATCACACCACCCACAGTCCCTTCTATGTTCTGATGTTGCTAAAGGTAAAGGAACATAATACCAGATTCTACTACAAATTCTCTCCCAATAAAACACATGTCTGACCTGGGGTCAAACACTTTACTAAAACCACTCATGCATTCTGACATGTCATTATAAATTGCTTTAAATTCCAGTCCCGGATCCCACCATTCTCAACTTTGGGCTTATCTAGCCCAGAGATATAGTTATCTCTTTACCAAACACACCAGCCAGGACCTTCCTGTCCCCGGCCTACCTTGTCCCTCAGGTGATGCTCTGCAGCCTCGATATTCAGTGGGTCATCGAAGTTCAGAAGATCCTTAAAGATAGAAACAGAACATAAACAAGGGAAAGATTCTGTTTCTCTGCTGTGATACATCTTCATGTTAAAAACTAGGCAACCGAAACCGACCAGCAAACAGCAGAATGAAGCCCCAGAGAGCTGAGGAGTCCACCAAGAGGCTCCTCTGATATAGAGCACTCAACTTGTACTTTGTTCAACATGGTGATGAATAGCTGACAACAGTCCAAAATTGGTGAAAATGGGGGCAACAGCGATCACATTAATTTCTAATGCTATTGGTAACTGGAGAATGAAAAACCAGTCGTTATGAGCTTTCCAAGTTAAAGTTCCATTATTCTCTTTTTTCTTTCAAAATCAATCCCCCCCCCCCCCCCACCATTTCATTTTGTAATTAACAACTTTGCCTTTGTAAGTCTGTGGTTTCTATTTGACCTTAACTGCAGTTTCATTTGATCTTCTAACTCGCCTTCCCAAGCATCACTCACGGCCTGGAACCCAGTTGAATGCAGGACGGTGCTTTAGGCAGGTGTTCCAGGGCTTTGCGGAGTGTGGGGCACCAGCCCCCTTCTACCTTAGGAAAGCCCTGGGATGGCTACTCTCCCTCCCTCAAGCAACACCAGGGATTTCAGGGGGCCACGTCTGATCTCTATACTGAGTGTTCCTCCTCTACCCGGGCAATAAGGTTTGTTTTAAAATGAGCCCCCACTTTCCAAAGCCACAGAAGAACCATCGTAGACAACCATATTCCTCCTCAGGGCAAGTGCTAAATTTGTGGACTGTATCCCTGATTTGGAAATAAATATTGACAAAGAAAGAAAATATAACAAAGAAAAACTGCAAATCTCTCTGGTCATTTACAGTTGGGAAATTAAACTCTAAGACCTGGAAACAGGTAAAAACATAGAATATATATCAGACAAGACACCCAGTGTGTACACCAGACATACAGAATTCCTTATCTTCTTTACCACACCTTTGACCTAAAATGACTATACTGGTTGGAATAACCATACAGATTGAATTAGCAATCTGGATTGGCTCATTAGAATTTGGGAGGTTTGGAGCACTTGGAGGGGTGAAGATTATACCAGATTTCTTTAAGAGAAAAAAAGAAAATTCTAAGGAGCCACCACTATTTCCTCCCTATAATTCCCTTGCAGCAAGTTGCTAGTCACAATCATTTCCAACTCAGGGCCAAGGCACCTGGAGGAAGCAGGATGGGTTTCGGGCCTGCTCTGCTGTGGTGGAGAATGGCAATGAGCATCAGCCCCTGTGCTCTCTGGCTGTGACAAAGAGGCCTGGCCGCCAGGCAGAGTGTGAACCATGCTCAGGCTGCACTGCTCCAGAAGTAACACTGCATTCACTTACATGAAAGTCAAAAACAAAATCAGCCGAGACCGGTTTGGCTCAGTGGGTAGAGCATCAGCTTGTGGATTGAAAGGTCCCAGGTTCGATTCCGGTCGGGGCATGTACCTTGCTTGTGGGCACATCCCCACTGTGGGGCGTGCAGGAGGCAGCTGATCGATGTCTCTCTCTCATCAATGTTTCTGACTTTCTATCTCTCTCCCTTCCTCTCTGTAAAAAATCAATAAGATATATTAAAAAAACAAAAAACAAAAAAACAGAATCACAGCGAAACGATGGGGCCTCGAAGAAAATCATCCAGATGCTCTTCCCCTTGGTATTACCTTCCCATGGAGACTAAGGTAGTTCCTGAAATCAGCAAGCATTGGTTGCTTGTGTGCCAGGTGTTGCCAAGTGATATCACATCAGAAGGCAAGAAAAATGGGGACTTGGAGTTTAATTTTGGAGCTTTGTTTTCTATTTTGCTGAATACAAGAATAAAAAGTCTGTGGCCTCTGATGATAGGTTGAGGACAGCAGCACCACCCCAGGGTCACTCTGTAGGCACATCCACTATGAGCCAGGAAGCTGTCCCTCCAACAGCCAATGTCCCGTGGGCTGTGCTGGACAACCTCATTTTCATGCAGGGACCTTAGGTTTTACCAACAGCAGCACAGCTTTTTTCTTTCTTCCAAAGAAGTTAATTTATTTTTTTGGTCAAAACTCCCAGGAACACATAACAATACAGTATACAAAAATCTAAACTCCAGCTTTCTAGCTGTGCCAGCCTTAGCTTTTCCCCATGCCCCTTCCCTGCCCTACAGTCCTGCCATGATGAGCTGTTTTCTGAAGACAGTGAACTCTGTTGGCAGCTCATCACTAATACGAGAATGACTCAAAGGTTCTGGGTTTGTGAAAAGCCTCAAGATGGATGAGCACATCCTCCTTCACTCAAACTAGGACATGTGGGAGTGAATAGGGCTATGGACTGGGCTGCTGTGAGAGCAGACGGAGCGGGGCTGCCAAGTGCTGCCAGAGGACCCACCCCGACGTTGAGGAGACTGAAGCCACCGACCTGGCTTGGGGAGTAGGGACGCTGTGCCGCCAGTCACCTCCCATATGTCACTGAGGGGCAGTCTCACAAAAGTGTGACAGGAAAGGGGTCAGTGTGGACATGGTGCTATCTTTAATCCCAGTGTTATTCTTATGGGCTAACAACAGTCAGGAGAACCAGAGAAGCTTCGGACTTTGAATATACTTACAGTAAACAAAGAGTTTAATCCCCAAACAACATCCTAGAATGAGGAAAAAAGAAACAAGTTTCAGGCTCCTATGCACAGTCTTTCAAACCCATAAGGAATATGTACTGGACCATATCAAAAATTCACCTTAGCAGGCTTTGTTTTTCCCAAGCCATAAAATTAAAACAACTTCTCTCATTATAACCATAGACTCTGGGAAATTCAGAGGTGAGCAGTTACAGGTAGTGAGTGTAAAATCAGAGAACAGAAACTGCCCTCCTGGGCAACGCATCCAATCCTGGGTGGTAACAGCCCTTAGACAGCTTCTGCACAGGACACCCTGACCTCACAGGACCGCTCACCTGTCACTCGCATGCACAGTCCAGCCACCTTTAAGATAAACTCTGCTGTTTTGGTATCTGTTGCCTCTTGGGGACCAGATCACCCACCATCCCACTGAGTCTTAATAATTTTGCTCTAGTTACTTCAAAAATCAAGGGAGACATCGGCCCTGAAAGCAACTCAAGCCTACGGTGTGGAAGCAAGTGGGTCATTTATTTAGCCCCCGTGAATCCCCTCTCTACAACCCTCTCCAAAGCAGACCCGGCCGCTGTCCTGCCACCCCTCCACTGTGCAGTGTACCTCCGGTAGCTCAGAAGGTACACACAGAAGTCACACCTCCCCTTTCTCTTCCTCCGCTTCTACCCACTCCTGGCAACTCTCCTCACCTTTAACGGTGAGCCAACTATAGAAGACTAGGATGGGGGTAGGGGATAGAAAGAAAAAATAACAACTGTAGATTATATGAAGCAAGATGGTAAAGGGCAAAGGCAGAACAGATGACCTGACATGTTCCCTGTATCGCAGAGAATGGGGACAGAGGAAGTGACTGGATGAGTGCTTGGCTGAGCAGCCTCAGGCAGTAGTAGGTAATGGGGAGAGAAGGGCAGGGTGTGCTTGGCCTCCTGTGTGCACAGGACAGAGAGGACCTGGCTGTTCTTACAGGTAACTGGTTACTGAGGGAGAGGTTCTGGCTGTGGTCGAAGGCACCTACCTTTAATGTCCTTGTGGGAGCCCAGCCAGTGCCGTCGATCGAATGTTCCCTCAGTAAACTGGAACAGACAAAGCAGAGTGGTCAGCAAATCCTCACAAAAATGAACTTCCCATATTTTGAAAAGTTATTACCAAGGTTCCTTCTGGTGAAAAATTAGTTTGGCACTGCTGAATTATATCACACTGCTGCTTGACCAGAACCCAATAGCTCAAAGGAGACGGAGCACCCTCAGCGCTTCCTGCCCTGCTTCTCTCCTGTGCCACCAGTAGTTTGAGCTGATGCCACTGTCCCCCGGGCATGTCCACCTCTTTCTTTTTAAACATTTTTTTAAATCCTCACCTGAGGATATATTTTTATTGATTTTAGAGGGAGAGAAAGAGAGATCCATGTTAGAGAGAATTACCGATCGGCTGCTTCCTGTCCGCACCTCAACCAAGGTTCAAACCCGCAGCCCAATGTATGTGCCTTGACCAGGAGTCAGGCCCATAACCTTTTGGTGCACAGATGATGCTCCAACCAACTGGGACACCTGGCCAGAGTGGAGTGTCCACCTTTTTCATACTAACTGGTAAGGACTTTCACAAACAACATAATCCAGCTGCTCTTCGCTTTGGACTTTGTGTTTTTGTATTTTTAATCTTAACTTATTGATGTCTCTGGCTTTTGTAGCAGGCTAGCATCTGCTAAATTCCAGTCATATTCTGCTAATAATTTGATTTCTCAGAAGACAGCAAAAATGACAAGAGGGATTCTTGCTGCAGATCTAGTTCTGAGTGAGGAAGGGGACGTGAGCACAGGTGAGAGCCCAGGGAGAAAGCTGGACCAGATGCCACTTATCACCTGAAAGTGAAGATGGCACAGGTTGAAAGTTTCAATACTTACAGGACAGACATTTCAGAGGGAAGATGCCTTCTAAACAGGTACACTCTTATAAAATGTACTCTTAACTATAAAAAAGGCTTACATGAAGAGGAGGCACCACATATGAAGAGGGAAAATGGGTGCTAACTGCACCTGTAAGAAAGGACGAGGAATCCTGCTGTCTGTGAAGCTGGGAGCAGTCACAGGCTGCACACTGCCTTTCAAAGGTGACAGTGTTTACCAGAGCAGTAATGAAAGGAGAAGATTTTTTTCCCGGATTTCATTAATGACATTTTCCCCTCTTAGCTAAAATCAGCCACGTGGAGGGAATGTGGCTTCATTAAAACAGGACAGGAAAAGGGCAAAGGCTCCTAGAGGACGGCTGCATGACACTGCACAGCTTTGTCCAGCAAAGGACGTAGGAGGCCTCGGGTCTGGAGGCAGCAGCCAGGCACTGAGTGCAGCCCAAAGCCCCAAGGGAGATCTCCCAACCCTTCCAATCTGACCCAGCTTCAAAATCTTCCCTGTAGAAATCCAAGACTCACACACAGTGCTCAGAAATGTGGAAGACAGAAAGAAGAGGACTCACCTCAGACATATCTCGCCCGTCTCTGTGATGTTGGGGTGCCAGATCCTGGTTAAGCATCTCACTTTGGGTGGCTGCAATGCAGAGAGAGAGAGGTCACAGACCACAGCCTCACCATGTGTCCACCCAGTCCCTTGTTTTCCTTCTTACTAGGCATTCAAACTCAATACTGGCTCACATCACCCATGTGGGACTGTGTTGTCACTCCATACCCACATGTGCTAGTCTTGCTGGTAAAGCCTGCCATGCCCCCAATAGAACCCTCTACAAGTCCTGGGGCCTGATGGTGACTGGGCCCCGTGAGGAGGAGCCAACGTGCACTCCAGGGGGTCTCTGCAACGCTCTTGCCCAATGCCAACAGGACCCCACAGATTCCTCTGGCGGAGCTGCTGAGCTGTGGCTGAAAGTTACTGCTCCCGAAGTGGTGCCGTTCCCTGTGTGTGTTCCTGAAGATGCCACTGCCATCTTCCCAGATGGAAGTCTGGTACACTTACACTCACAGCAGGGAGAATGAAATAAGTACTGGGAAATAAGGCAGTCCAACATTGTTTATGATGTAGTGTGTTGAATCAAGTTATTCTTTTAAAACTATAAAAGCAGCCTGGCCAGTATGGCTTAGGGGATGAACCAGGAGGTCACAGTTTGATTCCTGGTCATGCACATGCCCAGGTTGCAGGCTCCATCCCCAGAAGGCAGCCAATTGATGTTTCACTCTCACATCATGTTTCTCTCTCCCTTTCCCGCCCTCTAAAAATCAATTTAAAAATATTAAAAAGCAAACATACTTTCTCAGTACCATCATGAATTTTCTTCCTGAATTCAAAAAACCAAGATATCATGAGACTCTAAAAGATGATTCATCCAACTATGCAAATATAGGTGTCTGAGGATTACAGATTTAGGTCCAGAGTAAGCTTAATATGCTCATCTGCTTTTCGGCAAATGAATGAGAGTGCATTTGACAGGGAGATGTTAGGACAGCCTGCACTCCAGTGAGGCGTGCAGGCTGAAAAATGGAGGCCAGGCTGTGTAATTCTAATGGGCAACTGAATATAGTGAACTACTGAGTAACAATATAGACAACTAGTGGGTACCTGACTATAGTTAACACCATTGAGTGGACTGAATCACTGGCAGCCTCAGCACCTAAAGGAACCGAGCTCTCTCCCTCTCTCCTTCCCTTTCATGGAGTCCTGGCCTGCACATGGTCACCCCACCAAGTGTAACTGTCTGCATCTGCCCCCTTTTCTTCTTGTCCCTTCATACTTGCACAGACACCTCTCTTGTCAATGGCTCTCTTAACTGAAACCTCTGTATGAGAACCATGGACCCAGATTCAGACACATTTTCCAAACAGAACTGTTCTTACAGACTCCACCACCCTCAAAATGAGATAAACAGGAAATAGCTAGTGCAACCACCCACCCCAGTGGTTGGCACTGCATCCATTCATTCCAGGGCTAAGAGTGTAATAAATGACAGCCACTGCAGGGAAAGTGATTCTTCAGTGGACAAGTGGCTAGGCATTAGAACACAGTGACAGCCCCACTCAGAGCTCCATCCCGATGCAGGAAACACACAGGTGAGAGCCACAGAGCACTGAAGGAAGTGGAGATGAGCTATTGGGTCTAGGGCTCTTTAAAGAATTTCATAACATGAAAAGCTCATGAAAGAAAAGTGGACTTGACTGCAGTGATGAGACAAAAAAAACAAACTTTTACAGAACAACAGGAGACAGGAAAAAACAAGGAAAATATTTACAGCACAACTAAGAAAACTAAAAATAGTTTCGAATACTTTCTGTTAAGAAAAACAAATACCCAACGGATCAAAGGGCTAAGCACAAACAGCTCATAAAAAACATGAATAGCTAATAAGTAGAAAAAGTATTTAACATCCTCCTTAAGAAATGGAAGTTTAAATGACAATTAGAAAATATTTCCTACCAAAATGGCAAAAGGGAAAAAATAATGAAAATATGCCTTCTTGATGAGTTTAGGAAAAGGGAATATCTAAGCACTAACGGTGAAGTTGCCAACTGGCACAAGGTCTCTGGAGGGGCGGGGCTGTGCTCCCATGACAGACTGCCTAGCAGTCCTCACAAGCACTTGTTCACAAAAGACATCTCTCTACTAGGACTCTAGATACTGCTGCTGAGTGACACTATGCACAAAACATCAGGGATTTCAAGCTCAGTCCCAGGATTGGATAGGTAACAGGGGACACAGTTCGGGGAGTGTCGGGCCCTGTTATGGCCACCCATCCACGTGAAGGGGAAAGTGGGCTCAGGCACAGGCTACTCACCACCATGTTGTATGCATCAGGAACTTCTGTTTCAAACTGAAATTTTCCACCCTGGTAGTAACCCTCATCTATCAAAAAAACACAAAACAAAACAAAAAATCTTTTAAATTAAAAAAAAAAAAAGGAAACAAAAGCAAACACCATGTTAGGATATGGCAAACACAGGATTAAGAGTTCATAAGAGGACTCAGGGTCCTTCCTCAGGCTACCAGATCCTGCCCAACCTGGTTCAGACACTGTTCTACTATGCCTGCCTGCTCTTGGCCTCCTCCCTGGCCTGATGTCCTCCTCCTTCGGAAGACTGGCTCCTCCTCTTCAGTCTCCAGAACCCTGACCTAAGCAGCCTGCTCTCACCTGGCCCACCTATTCCGCACTGCAGCACCCAGCATGTCCTCTCATCACATCTCATGACAAGCAATGCCTTATTTAAGCTGCGTAGTCACCTGTTTGCTGCTGGTCTCCTCACAAGAATGTCAGTTCCATGGAGTAAGGGACTAGTGGTGACTGCTGAACCCCCAGTGCCTAGCACATGGCTTCTGGCTGCTTAACAAAGGTTTACTAGTACAGTTCCTCTGCAGGGCACTGCTCCAAGCCCTGGGAACACACCCTTGAACCAGACAAAATTGCTGCCTCGCTAATGTGCCTGGTCGCTGGGGAACGGGCATGAAGGAGGCCCAGATTTGCAGTGGCACCTCCATGCCACTTTCCCAGGTCTGCAGACCCCACAACACTGTGCCAATGCCCTTAATTGTGCCACCAGCCACTCTGCCTCTTCTAGAGTCCACCTACAAGTGAGGCAGGTTCCTGGGTGTAAATGCTGCATGCCGCCGCCAGCAGAGGGCGCCAAGCATGAATGTGCACCAGCCTGGACATGCCTGGCAGTAATTAAAACTCTGTAATTTGATAAAATTAGCCCATCTTTAAAACAAAGGTTCAACTTCCCCCAAACTATTTATTTCTCATCAGGAACAAATCAGCAATACCACTTCCCTCAGCTATTTATACAAAATAAACAGTTAGTATCTGCTGCTTGCATTTGATTTTGCTGTCCAACTAGCTTTTATTTTTAAGCCAGTCTTTCTGTGGTTTCTTTCTTTAGCATTACGCTTAAAAGGTCTTTCCTAGCTCTGGCTGTTATTTTTCACTGGTTAGAACATTAAATTGAAGGGTCATGGGTTCAATGCCCAATCAAGGGCACTTACCTAGGGTGCAGGTTCAATCCCTTGGCCCTTGTCAGGGCGTTTGTGGGAAGGAACCAACTGATGCATCACTCTCACATCGATGTTTCTGTCTCTGTCTCCCTCCCTCCCTACCACTCTATCTAAAATCAATGGGAAAATATCCTCAGGTGAGGATTAACAACAACAAAATGATACCATGCCAAAACCGGTTTGGCTCAGTGGATAGAGTGTCGGTCTGCGGACTGAAAGGTCCCAGGTTCGATTCCGGTCAAGGGCATGTACCTTGGTTGCGGGCACATCCCCAGTAGGGGGCGTGCAAGAGGCAGCTGACCAATCTCTCTCCCGCATCAATGTTTCTAACTCACTATCCCTCTCCCTTCCTCTCTGTAAAAAATCAATAAAAAATATTTTAAAAAATGATACCAGAATTTAATAAATGAATTTAGCAAGGTAACAAAACACATGATCAATATATTTTAAAAAATCAAATGCTTTACTTGGCTGGTGTGGCTTAGTGATTGAGTGTCAACCTATGAACCAGGAGGTCACGGTTCAATTTCCAGCCAGGGCATATCCCCAGGAAGGGGCGTGCAGGAGGCAGCTGAAAATAATTCTCTCTCATCATTGATGTTTCTATCTCTCTCTCCCATTCCTGAAATCAATAAAAAATATTTTAAATTATCAATTGCATTTTTATATATTAACAAGTAAAATAGAAAATTTTAAAATACCATTTACAACAATTTCAAAAAACATGGAATCCTTAGTTAACAAAGAGCTTGCAGGACCTAAATATATACTAACACTACAAAATGCTGCCAAGAGAAAGTAAGAAGACCTAAGTAAATGCAGATGTTTAGCATGCTAATGGATTGGAACATTCAATATTGTTAAGATGTCACTTCTTGTTGGACTGATGTATAGTGTATAGTGTCAACACAGTCTCAATAAAAATTAAATCCACGATGAGATGATGAGATACAATTTCACACCCAAACACTGATAAGTACGTAAGAGAGTAGGAGAGTCAGAAATTGTCACACATTGCTATTTGATATATGGCACAACTACTTTAGTAAGTTTCTTAAAAAAATTAAATATATCTTTCCCATGACTGAGATATTCCATTCTTTTTTAAAAAAATATATTTTATTGATTTTTTACAGAGAGGAAGGGAGAGAGATAGAAAGTCAGAAACATCAATGAGAGAGAGACACCGATCAGCCGCCTCCTGCACGCCCCACAGTGAAGATGTGCCCGCAAGCAAGGTACATGCCCCCAACCAGAATCGAACCTGGGACCTTTCAGTCCGCAAGCCGACGCTCTATCTACTGAGCCAAACCGGTCTCGGCTATTCCATTCTTTTTTTAAAAAAATATGTATTTTTATTGATCTCAGAGAGGAAGGGAGAGGGAGAGAGAAATAGAAACATCAATGATGACAGAGAATGAGAATCTTTGACTGCCTGCCTCCTGTATGCCCCACACTGGGTATCAAACCTTCAAGCCAGGCATATGGCTTGACTGGAATTCTCTCTCATCATCATTGATGTTTCTATCTCTCTATCCCTCTCTGAAATAAATAACAAAAATATTTTTAAAAAATTAGTGCATTTTATTGTTTGTAATTTTATATTCCAATAAATGTACTTACAAAGGAAAACCTAAAATTAAAATAATAATTGCTATTTATGTCCACGGGCCCCTCTGCCTAAAAGCCTCCACACCACAGTGGGGCAGGCTGAAGGACCTCCACAGACCAGATGGGCAACTATGACCTGGTGGACCCAGTGTGTCAAACCTAACAGGAGACTCTCGGGGAGAGATGAGCCAGTGTTTGGGGTTTTGCTTTGTTTTGTTTTGTTTCACTTGTTAGTATTTTTTGTTTCCTTTTGTGAGTCCATGTGAAGACTTAGTTTTCTCCTAAATTCATTTCTTTTCCTTTGTCACCAAATTTCAGTTCCATCTTTTCTCTGAAGAGCATATTCATTTCCAAGTATGAGGGACACTCCAAAAACCACCAAAACTAATATGTCATCAAGTTGCCCGAAGCCAGTTGAAGAGCTTTGAGCTTCAAATGCAGAAGCAGCTCCTCCATCCTGAGCACCCAATGCTGAGATGTCACACATTCATTCCTGGACTTTCAGACTCAGCCCCAAGATTACTGGCTGCAAATGATCCAGTGTCAACACCATCTGCTTCATCCATCCTTAAAACTCTACTTCTTAGGCACATGTCTATCAGTTTTTTCAATACTAAAGGGAGTGTGACTCCAGAAAGTCTTTTAAAAACCAGGCTATCGGGCCAATATTCAGGGCTGGCAGTTAGCAGCCCTGTTTCTCTTAACCAAGGGCAGTAGCCACAGGCTCTCACTCAGTGTGAGAAACACGTTGGGCACACAGCTCCAGGTGACAATTGTGTCCCTGACACGAACATATCACAAACAGAAATGCTAAATACTCACAGTTACAGGCACAGAAACACAAGTTCCTTTTTAACCTGATCCAACAGAGAATACCAAGACCTTAACAATTGAGCTCTGTTTTCAAGAACAACAGAAAGAACATGAAAGACTGTGTCATGTACTTAACCACAACATCCATAAAATTAGGGGGGCAGGGAGGAATGCAAAGAAAGAAAGGAAGGGAGGGAGGGAGGAAGAAAGAAACACTTAACCAGAGGTTTGATACAAACCCACTCCATGAAGATAGTGACAAGCATGGCAAAGTCCAACAGGTGGCTGAGAAGGACACAAAGTTGACGCTTAGACAGGACACAGCCACAGAATCCTTGAGAGCCACTGACAGTGCCCAGAAAGGCAGAGGGCAGCCAATGTTTTTACCACAAATACACAACTCTGAGACTGCTTACTCAACAGAGGACCAGTCTTCATCCCCACGACAATTTCTGAAAATGCCCTGCACTGGTGATCTGAGTCACCAAGAAACACCAAGTGCTCGGTGCCCTTCAATAAAACCAGCAGAGCATGCAGTGGGTTTTTTGAAGGTGGCCAAGAGTGGTCACCATTTCGCTATTTCAGCTTGAAGTCCCGAGTCTGGTTATCTCTGGGCGTCAGGCATATGGAACAGCCCGTTCAGGTTTAACTCTATCCTAGTGCCCATCATCTTAGTGGAAATGGTACCAGACTAAATTTACGTTCATGTCCCAGAGCAATTTATAGAACCACCACATGGATTCAATAAATTTTTAAAACTTTTCAAGCACATTCTGAAAATGGGATTTCTCCTGTTATTATAAAAAACATCTTACAGGAAACACACACACACACACAACCTATAGAAAGACAATTCTAGGGCTTGTGGGTCATTATCACCTACTGAAATTCTGCATTCTTTCACTTTTAAATTAGCTAGTGATTCCTGAGTTTGCTTCTCATCCCCTCTCTATCCTCCACATATAGTACCCTCATTTCCTCCACAACATTCCTTTCCCTCTAGTTAATTCCCTTGGTCCTCTCTCCCTTCCTCCCTCCCTCCCATTGGCACCACGCCCACTGCCCACGGTAATGCTGGCCCTGTGCTGAAACCTGGAATCCTTGGAGCTGCACTGTGAACAGAAAACCACAGTCCATGCTGAAACCAGTTTGGCTCAGTAGCTAGAGCGTTGGCCTGTGGACTGAGGGATCCCAGGTGTGATTCCGGTCAAGGGCATGTATCTTGGTTGAGGGCGCATCCCCAGTGGGGGGCGTGCAGGAGGCAGCTGATCGATGCTCTCTCTCTCATCAATGTTTCTAACTCTCTATCCATCTCCCTTCCTCTCTGTAAAAAAATCAATAAAATATATTAAAAGAAAAAAGAAAACCACAGTCCTCCCTCCTGTTTCCCAGTATGACCAGGGAAGAATTGGTCACCTGCAGCTGAGACACTTATCGGTCCCAAGGAGGACAGCTGGCAATCTGCCCTCTCCCCACCTGTGCTGCACTCAGTTATCTGCGTAATGCTCACAACTGTCCTGGAGATGGGGCCTGTTCCATCCCACTCCATGCTGTGGGCTGTGGCTGAAAGGTCAGAAAGTAATTTCATGGTCCCACAGCTGCTACATACAGAGCAGGATCTGAACCCAGAGCGCACACTCCTAACCACACACCAGCAACCTATCCTTGTTCACTGTGGTCTGATCTGTCCCTAGTTACTGAAATGAATGCCTCAGATTCACAGCCCTCGGCTCTATTTGACCACAAAGTATATATATCTTGTTATCATATGGAAAGGTCATTACTGTCATAAACTCAAAAAGTTACAGGACAAATCAAGTCAAAGATTACTTGGGCAGCCTTTACAATTTCCTGTGTAAGAAGTACATAAGAATATTACCTGGGGTCACAGTTAGCTGAAAGCAATGAAGCTTGTTTGGATCAGGAAAATGCACTTTACATGTACCTGCAAGAGAAATAGCACGTTAGGAAGTTTTGAGGGCTGGTGGCAGCTACCATGAGGCCAACCTCGAAACATACACCCAGGTTAATGGTGTTGGTTCCCCTTGCTTGTTTGATAATTGTGCCAATGTGCTAAACTGGCAAACCAGTGATTTTTCCCAGGTGATTTCCTGCTACAGTCTTTTACTACTTAATTCTAAATTTAGATATTTTCTTTCCTTTAAATGGTCACTAATAAAAGAAATCTTTCCACTAATTTCAAGAATCAGGCTACTTAGAAAGAAGAAACCATACTTCAGGGAGATTAAAACACATGGATGAATAAAGACTCACTACATATAGGAAAACCAGAAAAAGAATCCAGGTCAAACTTCTGGTCTGCTCACCTAGTACCAGTCATTCACACCTATCACAGTAAGTGGCTTATTTGTATAAACTAATTTAGATTTCCTCACTCTAACTGGGGATGAGGGTAAGGAGAAAAAAAGAAAAGAAGAGGAATATAGCATGTAACCCTTTAAACATTTAAAAAAAAATTAATTCTAAAGAGGAGAGAAGAGAGAGAGAGAGAGAGAGAGAGAGAGAGAGAGAGAGAGGGAGAGAGAGAGAGATCAGCTGCCGCCTGCACGTGCCCTGACCAGGAATCGAATCTTCGAATCTGCTACCTTTTGGTGTATGGGATGATGTTCCATCCAAATGAGCCACACCATCCAGGACTAGCATGTAGCCTTTTTAATCTGACATTTTAGCTGTAAGAGCTAAGATATTTAGTTAAACTTAAGCTATTTGGTTAAAATATTGGTTTGAAAATCAATTATAAAGTTTTATTATTGTTAATCCAAATTTTTAGGTAAAGCTGAAGCTACATTCTATGGGTTAAAAAACCCAATCTATAAGATTCATATTCAAAGACAAAATGAACTGTGTTTAAGTGGAAAGTTGTTGTGGTCCTTGGTTAAATGTCTACATGTATGTAAATGTTCATGATGGGAGGAGAAAACAAGAAAATCACTTCTTTTTGTTGTTGTTGTTAATCCCCACCTGAAGATACTTTCCCCACTGATTTTTGAGAGAGTGGAAGGGAGGACGGAAAGTGGGGAGAGAGAAACATTGATGTGAAAGGGACACACTGACCAGTTGCCTCCTGCACACACCCTGGCACACACCCTGATTGGGGCCCTGGGACCAAACCTGCAACCCAAGAGGTAGGTACATGCCCTTGACTGGAAATCAAACCTTTGACCCTTTAGTATAAGGGCTGACGCCCTAACAACTGAGCAACACCACCAGGGCCACTTCATTTTTAATTAGAAAAATGACCTTAGATACAAAATTTTAAAAGAATAGGAAAGAAGGCCCAGCCGGTGTGGCTCAGTTGGCTAACCATCATCCCATGCACCTCACCAGTTCAATTCTCAGTCAGAGCATATGCCTGGGTTATGGGCTCAACTTCCAGTAGCGGGCATGAGAGAGAGACAGCCAATAGATGTTTCTCTTTCACATCAATATTTCTCTCCCTTCCCCCCCTCTCTAAAAATATCAACAAAAACATATTTATTAAAAAAGGAAAAAAGCCCCAGCCTGTGGCTCAGTTGGAGTGTCGCCTCCGTACACCAAAAAGGTTGTGGGTTCAATCCTTGATAGGGGTGTGTACAAAAGGCAACTGATCTATGTTTCTCCCTCTCCTTCCCTCTCTAAAACTAGTTAACCAAAAAATAAAACAAAAACAAAATGAAAAGATTCCCAGGTAAGAATTAAAAAAAAAAACCATATAGGGAAAAAAGAGACTAGTATAATGAGCTATTAGTTCACCCACCTTCAACATTTTGCCAATCTTGCTCTAACGGTTAGACTCTAACCTATCCAAATACATGATTATTTGTTTGTTTTCCTAGAACAGTTGAAAGCAAATCATTTATAAATACTTCAGTAGGTAGAAAGATAACCTTTTAATAGAATCCCAAGATACTTCCTTCTAGTTCTGACTAGAAGAAAACTTTGAGGTCGAGCAATTCAATGACTTATTTTAAGACATTTTTTACTGGGACCCAAATAAGAAACAGTTTATATCACAGCTCACTATACCCATAAATACTATATATTAAAAATACTTTAAAAATATTAACTTACCCTTAGAAACTGATTTCATGACTACTGAAGGGTATACCCCATGATTACCTTTCCAGCTTTAAGTGGAAATGGGCCCCCTCTCTCAGATGGGCATCTGTAGCCTTCGCCCAGACTGGGAGACCTACTTGTAAAATATTTCACCCACATCCTCATATCAGAACAATTTTTTAACCAAGTATGATGAGAAAAAGTTCTAATTCAAAAAAATATTTCAATGGCCAAAGCTTTCAGACTTTGAAGGTCTTAAGAAAGGAACATTGCCACGTATCACAGGTTCATTGCCTGGATAGCAAGCCTGTTCAGGAGTGAGGCCTGCACCTGGTCTGAGTGGGAGAACCAAGCAGGGGTGAGGACATGGTGACATCAGCCAGTATAGCCATGCTCCCTCATGCACAAAGATAAATGAGCACTTTCTGGACCAAAATGGTGCATCATCACTAACAAAACTAGGGCTGTCCATTATTGATTTATCGACCTTTTCACTCAAAGAGGACGTGGGCAGGTAGGAAACCTATCGAACGCACCTCTGCTACAGTGAGGAGAGATTCACTGCTTGCTACAGTCAAAAAGACTTATCTCCTCCTATCACAGCGTTGAAAATGGGTCTGTTCCCTGCCTGCACAAAATTAAAGCATATTCCTACCATACATGAAATACAGATTATTAAAACGTACAAGTTTCTCCATGCAATTACTTTTCAGAACTAATGTTGGATGGGGAGCTATACTTACAAGGTAAGTTAGCTTCAAGTTCTGCAACCTCTGTAGAAACAAAGAGATTATTGTTAATATCAGTCAACTACTCCACATCAAATTACCAACTCTAAATTTGCAATTTCTGCCAGAACTGAGAAAAAAATAAGTAAACTGAACCAAACCCTTCACTTGGCCTCAAGTTTAGACTTTAAGCCATGAAGTTGCTTTCAAATACACAACATGACATGTAGGATGCCACCAAACACAGCCAAGGGCCCTTGAGAATTTACTTTCAAAATGAAAACCATAACATTAACACAGAAATTACCTCTAAGTAAACAGTCACGGACTGTTTTCTAAAACCTTGTTCCCCCCAAGTGTAGAAGCTCCTTCCCTCAAAATTGATTTATCTATATACCTGTGTCTCTTCCAGCTTCTCAGACCTGCCTTCCCATGATGGCTCACCTACTGTGTGCTGCACTTTTCAATGAGAGAACTCTCCTGCTGGGGCCTCACCAGTGCCCATCATGCCCATGGCCTTGGAGCTGCATTCCTTGTCCCCACTGCTCTCCTCCAGGCCTGTTCTATTAGTCACTACAACACTGAAGCCCAGCACTCTCTGGCAGCACAGAGCTACAAACCCCTAGCCATCTTTCTACTACACAGCTAGTCTTAGGGGGGGAGGGCACCCAGAAATAACTGGGCAGGCCAGTGCTCTCTGCCTCAGGCATAACAGAATGTGCTGGGATTCCCTTCAGCTGTGGAGATTAAAAGAAGGAGGAGGGTTTTGAATAGGCTCCAAAGAAAAAGTAGAATTTAGTCCAGTAGAGGTGGAAGGTAGTGATGTGCAAAAGCATAGAACACTGACAAGCACAGAAGCCAGAGCAGTGTGGTGCTCGGGAAAGGAGGCCAGGATCGTGGAGGTCCCGAGAGCATGGCTTAAAATTCTAAACGATATTCTGCAGCAACAGCAGCCAAGGAAGATCTCTGAACCAAAGTTCCTAAGCTTTGCCTCAAAAAAAAAAAAAACTCACTTTAGGAAGGGCACAGAGAAGGCCAGGTGACCTGTGAGCTGGGCACTCGATAGGCAGCAAGGGCCCGGCAGAGGCAGGGTGCCTGAGGGCAGAGCATGGAAGGAGCTGCCAGCTGCGTGGACAAGAGGAGTCCAACATGGAGCATAGGGCTGGGGAAGCCCTGGGAGAAATAACCTGAAGTCTGGGTGCATGACCAAGTCAGGGTCGAGGAGCCCCTGTAGAGTGATGCCACCTGAGGTCATGAGACCAACAAAAGTGGGGAGACTGGTGAGAAAAACCTCAGCAGAAAGCAGAGCACAAGAAGCTGGGAAAGTTAATAGTAACAAACAGGCGGAAAACTATGGGGAAATGTGGTGATTCATTAAAGAAAGGACAGACTGGTCCAAGGGGAATGAGGCCCAAGGCATAGCCAGTGGGTGTTATGGACCCAGCTGAGGACATTCAAAACAGCAGGAAGGCAAGTGGAAAGATGAAAACCAGATTTAAAAAACTAAAAAGCAAATGAGTGGTCAAAATATAAATGCTACAGTTATGAAGAGTTCTTCAAGTGATGTGAGGAAGCATGGGGGAGGGGAGGGGAGGGGAGGGCAGAGGCCACTGTGTTTGCAAAGCTGAGTGCGTTAGGGGAAGACTGGTGGGTGGTTCTGTTCTCAGGCTAAGATTTAGGAAACCCACAGGCCTTTGACTTCAGCTGACTAAGAATCTGGGTAGGGAGAGGTGGCCTACGAAATGTATCAGCTTGGGGACCCAGGGGTTTGGAATTGCATCCAGAAAGTGGAGTGGGGCAGAGGAGCCAGGGAACACAGTTCAGGGTGTTATAGCCAATCAGTGGAGCTGGGTGTGGGGAGAGCAGTAACCCTAATCATCCTCTGGCCATGACTGGAAAAGGACCAGGTTCTGTGGTGAAATGCAAGCCTGGGAGTCTCCCTTCTTGGCAGTGTTATGTAGTACATTCAAACATATCCACTTAATAAAACATCATGGAAAGCCCGTGAGAAGTTCAATATCATTACTCTCATAACGACCACAGTGATCTTCAGTTTTGGCCTCCTGACTAGCCTACTATTGCCCTACCCTAGAGCAGGGTGCTCACAAAAGAAAGTGGGGTGTAGAGAACCACAGCACTCTGCACTCTTGAGACATCCACAGCTGGTCCTCCGACAGGGGGCGGGGGAAGGGCCTTGCTCTGCTCCAACAGCTCACATAGGATTTCATTGTATCAGAAAAGCAGACATTTCATAAATGAGTCATTCATATTAACAACTTTAAAAGCTATCCACATAATTAAACTATGTTTTTTAAGGCAAATTCTATTTACATATTTTATTATACTATTATTTAACTTTTTATTGATAAGAATTTGCAAGAAATGGTCCTTGAGGCCCTTCTTTTGAGATAGATGCTGGCCACAGGAACCAGGCTTTCTCTGCGGGCTTATACCATCTACAGTCAGGAGAGCTCTGCTTGTCCAGCTTTACAAAAGCCCAATGTAATGTGCCCAGAGGATGTGGTGAGGGGGCACCTAACCAAAGTGAAATGTTTGAGAAGACATTCTAGTGCTAAGGAACGACGAGAGGAGGTCTGGACCCAGGGTGGCAGGGAGGTGCTGACCAGGGCATGAGGATGAGAGCCACAGAAGCAGCCCCCACACCGCTGGCACAGGCGGAGGATGCCTCATTCTAGGACAGGGATTCTCCACCCTGCAGCAATGCCAATCACCTGGGGAGATTCCTGATCTTTTCAACAGCTTTAGTGAGTACAATTTACACACTAAAAATACCTACTTCTGTGTATGATTCAATGATTTTTAGTAAAATCTGGAGTTGTGCTTCCATTGCCACAATCTAGAACAGGATGGGGAATGTCTGGCCAGAGGGTCATAGAATGCCCGAGAAATCATTTGGTCTGGCCCTGTCAAGGTATTAGGGGTGATTTAATTAAACGTTTGACCAAATATAGCAGGCCAATTTTTAAGTTGATAATTTTGTATGTTATAGATATCCAAATGGCCTTGGCAGAAAAAATGTTTCCCACCTCTGACCTAAAACCTGCAGAGCAAACCCTGCCCCCTCAGCAACCCTGCCAGACCAATACACCAGAAGTTCTAGGTGGGGCCCAGGCCTCTGATTTCTTACTCTCCCCAGGTTGTAGGTCAGCTGTTGTGCCAAGCTATATTTATATAAAGCTGGTTACACAGACTTAACAACTTCATACTACAGTCTAGACTTAAATTCCTAAGATGAGCTCTATGCTTGCATTTCCACGTTCAGTGTGACTCACTCAAGGAAGGTGGACAGGGCCAGGGAGAGCCCTTAGACACAGTCCAGCAATGACCCCCCACCACAGGCAGGACATCTGTAGGCTTCTGGTCCAGCAGCCAGTGCAGCAAGGAATACCATTCTGGGGGCACAAGGACTTCAATTACGATGCCAGGTACTCTAATTTAACCCACTATACAAGACAAAATGAGCCACAGAAGCTCACACGATGTTGCTCTCGGGGAGCCATCACAAATGACAACAATTTCTCTACATCTCCAATGATGGCAAATACTATTCATTAACATCCATAGTTACCACCTTAGAATCCATGTACACTAAGACTCTGACCAAAGAAACAAGTGGACTGCTTTACATACTTGAGGCCTCTTGGAAAAGCAGCATAACCTTTTCTGCATAACCTCAGTGACAAAGGACATGACCCCACCTGTTCCGTAATAAGAAATTCAGATATTTTTACCCTGCTCAAGGTTTCACCTGTCCCAAGATGCTTACACCTCCATTGCACAATTCTGTGACTGCACAACTTCCTTCTGAGAAATGAGACTCTTTTCCTTTCTAACAAGATCAAACCACAGAGCCCACTGGAAGCATGACTGCACAGAAAGATCAGATGAACCTGCACTCTCTCCATGGCGGAGAATGAACAGACTTGCCCAGTCCTGGGACAGTACCTGACCCTGAGCCTGGCACACACAGGGTGCTCAGGAAGTGTTTGACAAACAAGCACCCTTGTTGGCAAATGGCAGTGAATGTCCTGAGGCATGAAGAGCCTTTCTCCTGGGAAAGCTGGGGGCAAAGGCTGCACACAGATTCATTCCCTTTAGAGCCACTGATTCCAGACTTGAGCTTGAACTCAGTCAACTCAGTTCCAAATCTCCACACTTAACAAAGACTAACATAGGCAAAAAGTGCCCCTTGAGGTCTTTGGGGGTCAGAATCAGTAGACTGACAGCAAGCAAGCACTAAGTTTGCTGGGTGGACAAGTGAAAGAACAGGGACAGACATACTGCATGAAAAGTGCCACCTTCTGAAAGACAAGAAGTCAGTAATTCTACCTGAGGGCATTTTGGGGAGGTGGGAACACCATCAGACTCAACAGCCCCACAGAGGTCCAGCAGGAGCACAGCACCAACTGCCCTTTGGCTGAAAGCACTGGCTTCCCAGTCAGGCTGACCTGAGTTGGGGCCAACAGAAAATGCACAGATCTAACACCCTCTCCCCAGTGTCCCCAGCTCACAGGGTTCAGAGCAGGCAATGGCCCTCAATCCTGGCCCAGACCACTGGATTGTTCTACACTCCTCATTTCTGGCTTGGAGGACATCCTTGAGAACCATCCTGGGGGTTCAAATCAAGAGCTGGTGCGGTGAAGGTGTCAGTATGGTAGAGGGTGGGCGTGGCGACAGCACCTCACTTGGCTGGGTCCTTTAGGACCTGAGTCTCTTTCCTGGGTGCTCACTGCTCTGAGACAGGTTCTGGTATATCCAAGGAGAACTGACTCCAGCCTTCCGCTGCCCTTCAGAACTGGACCTTGCAGGTCCTGGAAGATACCTCCTGACCTTAGAGAAGGGGCAAAGTCCAGAGTGGTGAGCCCCAGCGGGCTACCCATCTATGTCGGGGCTGGATATGTGTGGGGGCCTCTCCTCTCTGCCCTTGTACTCTGTCCTGCTCCTTCGTTCCTCCTTGCTGGGCCTGCCCCTGAAAGCCTGCCCCTACCCCAATATGTGGGTCCAGCTGACCTCCTGCACTAAAGCTGCCTCCAGCAAGTTTCTCAACCCCCTGAATCCAGCTTCAAAATGAACCACCACCCAGCAAGATTAGCAAAGGTCAGACTAGATTTGCACTAGAAAGTGCGCAACAGAGGATCAACCCCTGAGAGCTTAGTGTACAAAGCTGCTATAACCATGATGGGGGTATGGTCAACCAGATTGCACAGTACACCTGCCAGCTTCCCACCTGCTCGTCCTTGGCAAAGGTCTGGACCATCCTCACTGTAACTGCCCAGGCACCAAACACCCTCCACTCCAAGGACCACAACAACACGTATCAAACCCTTTTCCAGGTGCTGCCTGGCTCCTGCTTCCTCTGTAGATGGAACCCTTGAGCCAGCACCCGGAAAAGAGACTCAGGTCCTAAGGGCCCACCCACGTGAGGTGTTGCCATCATGCAACCTTCTGACCCCACAGGATAAAGCTGCTTAGCAAACCCACTGCAGTCCAGCGCTCTCCCCGACAGAACAGGCAATGCCAAAATGTATAGAACGATTCTTATTCTATCAGGAGGCATAAGCCAGAGTTGAGTCAACGTTCGGGGGCAGCAGAACAAGGAAGCATGCGCCCCTAAGAGGCCTTCCTGTTCCTGTTCCTTCCCAAGCTGAGTATTGCTTTGTTTCTGAGAAGGCCCAACACAGCACATGTAACACAGCGCGTACATACGCATGGCTCCCCTGTCACACTCAGTGTCAGGATATCAAATACGAGTCACCCCCACCATGTCTGCCTAAAAGAACACAAACACAGACAGTTCTAACAAACTACTCACACACCAAGTGCTTCCTAGCTCCTCACACTTAAGAAATGAAAACACACGTCATAAGCTCTTTCAAGGCAGGGCTGTTTCTCCCTCAACTCTGTAGTCCTCGACCCTAGGAAACTGTCTATGCACCTGAGAGCTGTAAGTCTATGCAATGAATCATGCAGAAGCTGCACACAAACACATGTGATCCACAACTCTGGGACGACGTGCTGTTAATTCTGGACGGGGAACTAAGTTTGCACAGGCTCTCCTCGGGCCTAACTTGACTAAATGGAGGAGGATCCTAAGAGATTACCCAATTCCACTCCCTCCCTCGGTGCTGAGGAGTCCAGAAGAAACAAAGACCCCTCTCCCAGGAGTCAACAATGACAGCACTGAGACAGAGTGGTAGACCTGCTCACTCTCAGGGCTTTACTCCTCCCACCAGCATCCTGGCAGCCCCACAGAGAATACTCCAAGTGCATAAGACACACCAGTTTCTAACCCACTTCATCAGCAACACTCCCACAGCACACAGGTTGTAAGTAATAAGCGGTTACACTTTTAACATATTTTCAAACAAGCTGCTTCACACCCCAACAGAGCCCCCAGCCAGCCTTCACGCTGTTGTGGGATAAAGAGTCACATGGACGTCATCACCTTTAACGAGCAGTCTGTCTCTCACAGACACCCTCCGAGTGGAGTCAGAGGCTGTGGCTGACGTCCGGGACCCTTTGAGACCATCATCCCGCTTCAGTTTGCTCGCCAGCGTCAGCATTACTGCTGCCTTTACCCTGAAAGACAGATGGAAGCTCAGTTAAGAACAAATCTCTAGACAGCAGCTGAATGCTGACCACAATGATGTAAGTGGTTTTCATTTTTTTCTTTAGTTTTAGGAAAATTTAGCATATTAACTACATGAAGAATGGATTCCTTTATAATAAATTTGGGTAATCTCTACACCACCCTCTATAAGTCTAATTTTTTAAAGTATGAGTTAAAAATTTTAAAAGGGAGTTTAAAATTTTTTAAATGGATTTAACACTCACTGGGTGCCAGGCCCTGGGGTATGGTGGGGACAGAGCTCCAGAGTTCACAGTCTAGGGGAGCCTCCACTGACAGGTTCCACTTGGGCTCACCACTGTCTAAGTCTGCCCTTCCCCACTGCAGGGACATGCACTTGTGTGTGCCCTGCATGCTGGGCACATGGCAGACTAGGGGGGTTGTCAGCCTCTGATGAGGAAAGGACAGTGTGATGCTTTGCTTTCCTTCTTCCTTTAAGAAAGGCGGGGCTAGAACCTTAATAAGCATCTTCACATTTGTTGTTTTTTATTTACATTTTTAGGCAATATCAACATCAAGATTAAGTTATAACAAATGCCCCCAAAATATATTCTCTTTGCTGGCTGCTTCCAACCCACCTGTGTTTCAGATTCCCACTAAGAGCTCACAAGACCAACATAGGAAGGAAGGGCCCAAGAAATGTCACTAAATCTGTACATGCATCACTGTCTTTTAGAACAGCGGTTGCCAACGTTTTGGACCACCGTTTGGTGACCACTGCTCTAGAATCTGCCCTCCGTTTCTATATAAGATGCCATTCACCTGCCATGCCTCCTAGTTCTTACTTGCTTTGACACAGTTGGAAAGGGACTCCAGCTTCTTCTGACTATGGACACAAATTGGTCACCAGCCCAGTATCTCCAAAATTTCCTTCATTACTTTAACATCAATTCCTTTCAATACCACTCTAATCATTTTCAATACCACTCTGATCAAGCCCGCTAAAACTTGCAGAGGGCCCTAACTGGTTTGGCTCAGTGGAGTCAGACTGCAGACTGAGGGGTCCTGGTTTCGATTCCAGTCAAGGACACATGCCTGGGTTGCTGGCTCGATCCCCAGCAGGGGGCAGGCAGGAGGCAGCCGATCAATGATTCTCTTTCATCATTGATATTTCTATCTCCCTTCCTCTCTGAAATCAATAAAGGTATATAATACATAAATAAAAATAAACTTCCAGAGGAAAACTTGATCTAAGCACAGAACTGTTAGTTTGAGGCTAAAATCTTTAAAGGCAAAATATGTATAAGGGTACCCCTCCTCCTGAGTATTTTTTACCATTTTAACCCAAGTCCGTTACATAGCTTCTTACACCATTTTCTATACCCCCTCCTCACAGATGGCAAGGTTTTATTTTCTATTATTTGTACCATGAAAACAACATATTAAGTATCTTCTGAATTGTGACCTCTGCAGACACACACATGTGCAGTGCATGCACACACATTCACACCTCTAGCCCCTTAAAGAATCACTGGTCTAAATACTTCAGAAGATAGTTCAACTACACATCAGGATTCATAAGTTATGAGAATTTCAAATCTGGGAAGGCCTTCTACTCCTCGAACTTTTTATAGATGTGGAACTCCAGACCATGGGAGCCTGGGGACTAGCTTGTCTGAGGTTACTCGGCTGCCAGAAGCAGTAACCAGTTTCCCTTCTGGAGATGATAGGAACATTTGTACCTTGAGTGTGGTGATGGTTCCAAAGGTATATACATCTACCCAGCAATTTGTATACTAGTACTTTAAAACATGTGCAGTTAGTGTACTTCAATTACACCTCAAGGAAGTGGAAAAAAAGGCAAAAACACACTAGCTTTTCAATTCCCATTTATCATGTTATCTTTTCAGGTGGATCTATGTAGAGGCATGGACCACAATCAAGGAGCATGCCTTTTCAGGTTTACCCAGAGCAGGGGCTCACAGTTCAGTTTATAAAATAACTTTACAAAAAGGGGTGGGGGGTGTTACTGGGAATGGGAAGAGAATGAGTATACCTTCTGGTGCTGCATTAGCCCCCACCTAGAACAATACATCAGGCACCCTTAAGGAGATCTGGAGCACAAAGCAGGGCTTGCCTTCCAGCCAAGCCTACTGCCATGCACCAAGAATGAGCACATCAGTCCTACCACATCATCAGGGCCACCTGAGGACGATGGCCAAAACAGGCATCTATCACTTGAGGTCTGGCTGGAAGCACTTTTTTATTGCACCTGGCAATGAAATGTGGCAAAAAATAAAATAAAAGCACAGCACATATAGAGTTCAGCAGGCAGCACATGAGGAAAGTCACGAGAAAGAGCCCCATGGAAAAGTCAGGGCATGGGCACATGCCTAGTCCACACCCAGTTTCCTGGGTGAGCCCACACTGAGGGAGCCACTCAGAGGACCCTGGCAAGACTCACCGCACCAAGAAAGGCTCACACCGCACTCTTCTGTGCCACTGCAGTACAAGGATTCTGCGTAGTTCTTTCATAATCCTATCGCCCCACACTCAATTCCTCTCTGGGCTAAGCCCACACTCAATTCCACTTAGATTCCTGGCTTGAGATCCTTGATAAAACACACTGGGCACTGACCATGCAACATATAAAAGAAAACAACACTGGTGTTTCCTCTTCTACATTAGATAATACAAGACTTACTTCCCTAGCATTATAAGAAATTTAAGTATATAATGACCATCTACTTCTCCACCACTGTATCATTATCATTATCACATGTCACTTTAAGGATAAAAGGCCTAATTTGGAAATGTGTCCGTAGATGCTAAATTAACACTCAACGAAGAGACTTGAAGAAAAACTATTCAAACGTGCCAAGAGGTTTGCTGAACAGCTCCAGTTGATTCAGAATGCTTTTCCTTCTTCAGGATGCTTCATACACTGAAGATCTGGTTTAAAACTAAACTTCCCTTTACTGCAAATAACACTGACTAACTAAGGCAGCATTTTTGGAAACAGATGAGCATTTAGCAGGCTCAGTCTCTCTCAGTTCCACGCATCTAAGTTCCTCCTCTGGGCGGGACTGGCGTTCAGACTGTTCAAAGATCCGTATGTGCTGTTGACTAGTTGCATCATCAAGTAAGATCGACTCAGCCCCCCTGCGTGTCCTGGCAAAATCAGACCATGTCCCCTGTGCAGGGAAACTGGGGCCAGTCAGCTCGTGGTGGGGGAATTCCTGGTTTATGACAATTCTTCCCGCCATGAAAAATCCAACTAAGTGTAAAAGATGGACCTAAAGGCAACTCACCACGGAACAACCACACCAGCTTCTCCAGCCAAAAAAAAAAAAAAAAAAAAAAGGCCCAGATCTGGACCCCAAAAAAGTCCACACCCCACTCTCCTCCTGCAGAAAGCCAGGGCCCAGGAACCTCCCAGCAGGCGGCAGCGGAGTCACGGGGGTTGGCTGATCGACCCTTGGGAGTCCAATACATTTACCTGCAGCAGGAAGCCTGCTCCTTCCTGCACCCCACTATGTACCTGAAAGGCAGGTATGGCGAGGTGGATGGAGGCCCTCAAGTCCCCCAGCGGCGAGCCGCGAGGTGACTTGTCTCTGCACACCCCTCCCACCTGTACCCTGCCGCTGCCTCCTGCCAAGCAGAAGTCCTCTGCACCAGGCAGGCCGGCCTCCTCCCTGCTCCCCAACGACACCCAGCACCTCATTTCTGGAAGCTTCCGTTCACTGGGATACCCAGGTCCGGAATGGCCTCCCTTCCCTTCACCACCCAATCCTACTCCTTGCACAGGAAGAGCACGTTCCCACCCGGACTCCAGCTGCTCCGAGCAGCCTTCCCGGGCCGCGGCGACCCACCCAGACCCACTCCCGCGCCGGGGGAATGCGGGCCGGGGCGGCCGGGGCGGGCGGGCCCACCCCCCGCGGGCGCCAGGGGAGGGAGCCGAGACCCGCCGCGGGCAGGGCCACGCCCAAGCGTCCACACCGGCCGCACCGGGTCTGGACCCGGCACCAGCCGCACCGATCGTTCCAAGATGTCCTCCCCGTCCTCCCTCGTCCTCTCCACCGGCCCCGGGAACAGCTTCCCGGCTCGCCGCGGCCGCCCCCAACGGCGTCAGGTCCCGGGCCGACTCCATGGCGGTCGCAGTCCGACTGCCGCGTCCGAGTCCCGCTCTCCCACCGCCACGTCGGGCCAGTGACCTTGGACCCGCGCCCGGCGCCCCGTGTCCGCGGGACAAGGCGGCCAGCAGCCCCTCCGCGACGGCAGGCCGAGCGAGGGCGGCCGTGGGGGTGTGTGCCCGGCCCGGCCGGTGCTCCCGCGGGCGGCTCTCCCGGCCCGGCCCCGGCCCCGGCCCCTTTCACGCCGCCCGCCCGGGAGTAGCCGCGCGGCCTGAGGCGGCCCCGGCGCCGCCCGCCCTCGGTCCGCCTGGTGCAGCAGCGCCGCGTTAGCCGCGCCGACCGCAGGCCCGCGACCACCCCTCGCCCGCCGCAGGCCCGCGCGCTCCTCACCTGGGCACCTCGAGACAGGCGAGGCGGGCCCGGCGCCCAACACCATGCCCGGCCGGCCGGCGGCGGCGGCGAGACGCGGCCCCTCACAGCCGCACCGGCTTCGGGCGGCGGGACCGGAAGTGGCGGGGCGGAGACTCGTCCGCGGCTGCTGGGACGGCGGCGGGCGCTTTAAAAAAAAAATTCAAAGCCTTGAAGAACTTTATTTGGCGCACGAAAGGCGGACAACTGCGGGCGCTGAAGGCGGCTGGGCCTCGCTCATTGGCAGAGGGGGCGGCCGGGGGCGGAGGCAGAGCTCTCGGACCTCGCTGATTGGCGAGTGACGGCTCGGGGCGGATTCTTCCAGTCCGCGGCGGAGCCTGCGCTTCCGAGCGCCCGGGACTCTGCGCCTTGATTCTGCGTCCATTCATTTCGCCCTGTGCTGGGCCTGCCCTGCGTTCCAGAGAGAGAGAGAGACCCGCGCTGCGCCGGAGCTGACAGCCTCGGTGCACGTCCCCGCTGTATGCCCAGCGCAGTGCTCAGGATGCAGAGGACCGGGCCGACCCCACAGCCTCAGTGGAGGGGGTGAGAGGGCGGGGCGGTGAGAGGTGCAAATAGCCACCCACCCTTGGTGTGCCTTGGCTGAGGCTGCAGAGGGGTGGCTGGGGCCTTTCTTGTTCTTGCCTTAATGGGTTATATTCCTTCTTTCATCTTTTATACTTTTGTAAAGTACTTTAGAAGTCTTTCAAATAGTACAAACTCTTCTCACGTCCATGTGTGTAATGGGTGATAAGGGTCGGGGGTGGGGGAGCAGCGCTCAGGCAAGGCTCCTGGAGGAATGGGCCTTCTGAAAGATGAGGTTCACCACATACGCCGGGAGGAAAGAGCCAAGGAGTTGGAATTGTATTTCCATAAGCCCCGTTGAAAGGTTTGAAACAGTGGAGTGACTTTCTTTCTAAAAACGTCTTCTGGCCTTGAGTGAGCTGGTGGAAGCGGAGCCAGGCAGAGAGGAGACCAGAACCAGGAAGACCAGCAAAGAGCACAGCTCATGGTATTCCTGCTGTTTGGAACAGGTTCCTCCTTCACCCAGCTAACTCCTCATTTTCTCTAAGTTTGGAGAGGTTGTGCAATCAGTTCCTCAGGTCCCACTGCCTTTTCCTACAGCTGCACGTCTGTGATTCTTTCCCCTTCCAGGCTGGGGCCCCAAAGCCAGAAAAGGCCTGGGAGAACATTGCACAGGATAGAAGCAGCCCCAATGCACCTGTCATCTCCAGGAAGCATTCCCAGGACAGTTGTTGGCAGCGCAGGGGCGGCCTAGGATCTTGGCATTTAGAAGGTCTTGCTGATGGTCCAGGCAGGTACCTTCTATCCAGGGCTCCTCGTGGCACACTCTGGATGCTGAACCCACTATGGCAGCAATGCACTACTGCCCATGTTTTATATTTTGTGTAGTGCCTATACTTTCTGTTACACTAGGTATCAGAACACTCACTTCAGTGAGTGCTGTGGGCAAAATGCCACAAAACAGTTTTCCCTTAAAATCCCACACAGTTGAAATGTATATCCATTAGTTATGTGAACACTGGACTGAACAGGGCAGGAACGATCTGGAGCGATTATACCTTGTTCTGAGCATTTGTAACGTCCAGGGTGGTGTCTGTGATCTGCATCTCGGGCTGCAACCCTTGAGACCACATTGGCGTCACCCAAAGCAGTCACCTGGCACGTTAAGGCAGTGCCACCTCCAGATAGAGTCCCGCCCCTTGCAGCCACAGCTCTCTCTCCCGTACATTGGGGAAAGGAACCAACATTCTGGGGACTCCTTTCCCAAGTCATGACTAAAATCCCACACCAGAACTCCGTTGTAGCCATGCTATGACATCTATCTGTGAAAAGGAGTCACCATTCAGAGTGCACCTGGACCACTGCTTGATCTGCTGGCATCAGGTGATTTGGCACAATTCTTTAGCTGGGCAGTAAAAGTCCTAAAAGCCTTCAAATCTTCTGACCCAGTAATTTCACTCTAGGGATTGGCCTGAGGAAGTAAGCCAAGAACGGAAAAAGCTCTGGCACAAAAATTTCCATTGTGTTATAGAACTTGGAAGCAACCTCAGGCTCAGCATTAGGGGAATGGTTAACTAAATTACTGCTCATTTACTTACAGAAACATTACACAGCCATTAAGCTTGATCATTACGCAGATTACATAAAACCACAAACATACTTAATAAGTGAAATAACTAACATTTAAGTTGTTTAAATACCATGACTGCAACTCTGGAAAAGACAAATATATGGGCAGAAACTAGAAGTAAATAAACAAAAATGAATAATTGTTGTGTTCAGGTGATAGGATTATAAGTTTTCCTCTCTTTTTTAAAAACTGTCACTTATTTTATTTCTATGTTATTTTCATAGCAACACAATACAACAGTCTTTTAAACACGATTTGGATCCTTAATTTGGAAGACAGGTCTTGTGCAAAATAAGTAATTTTAATGCTGCTAGTCACTAGAGAAATAAATATGGAGAAGCTTAAGGCTTCCCTGGATAGGTCGTTTAAAAATAGTCAATGAAGGAGGAGAACTAAGATGGCGGCATAAGGTATACACCTATACAGTGCTGCCTCTCACAACCACACCAAAACTACAACTAAAAGAAAAAACGACTATCCCCCAGAACCATGGGAAAGCTGGTGGATTGGAAGTTCTGCAACTAGAAGGAAAAAAAAGCGCTTTGAGACATAATAGGATGTGCAGAGGCTCAGAAAGGCAGAGGTACAGAGATGCACTGCTGTTTTTCAATTGGGAGGGAGTTACAAGTTCTCAACTGCTCTGAACTCTAGTTTCCGGCAAGATTCTGGGGACCCAGACTCATACAGGGAGAAACTGGACTGTTGGCCATCGTGTCGGAAAGAGAGGGTGGCCTTCTCGCAGATGTGTGCACAGGAATCATTGTTTACTGTGCTGGGGCACAGGACGCGGGACACTGAACAGAACGCAGCAGAGAGGGCTGACTGGCAGCCATGGCTGTTTGCCACATCCTTGGCCTAGTGATTCCCTGAGACCCTGCCTTGCCCAATTTACAAACCCACCGAGCTGCAGCAACTTTTGCATATGAATGGCCTGCCTTCTATCAGCTTAACCTAACAAATTGCAACTGGGTCAGACAACTCCAAAACTTCCAAACTCCAAGCAAAAAGGAGAAATCTGCAAATCTCCCTGTAGCTCCTACTGGGTGGCCTCAGACACTAGCTGACTTGCACCTCCTTAGAGATACAGGGAACCAGTGTACCTAGAGTTCAGTGTGAGATCACACCAGATTTCAACTCCTCACATACATAAGAGACACACTCAAGAGGCAGACTTGGCAAGCACCAAAGCTCCACTGAAGCAAGTCCTGCCCCATAGGGTTGTCTCCAGCACAGCAGTTCTTCCATTAATAGACACAGCTAATCTTCACAGTCAATTGGCCTGGAGGTCAATTCCTCCCAGTGTACCAATAGCAATCAAGGCTTAACTACAACAAGACTGTGAACCCAGCCCACAAAGGACTGCACCAAGAGTGTCCACCTCAAGTGATTGGGGAGGCGGAGCTACTGGGCCATAAATGACAACTAGCACACAAAGCCACTCCATCAACACAGGGAAGCAGCCAAAATGTGGAGACCGAGAAACATGTCACAAATGAAAGAAGTGGAGGAAAGCAAATGACTGGACATACAGTTCAAAACAAAATTTATAAGGTTACTCAAGAATATTCTACAAACTGCCGAGAAACTTAGTGAGACCTCTGAGAAACTTAGTGAGACCTTCAGGGATCTTAATGAGAATGCAAAAAAAAAAAAAAAAAGGAACAGGACCAGTCAGAAATTAAGCATACACTTTCTGAAATAAAGAATAATATACAGAAATCCAACAGCAGACTAGAGGTCCCCAAGAATCAAATCAAAGATCTGAAATATGAGGAAGCAAAAAACACCCAACCAGAAAAACAAAAAGAAAAAAGAGTCCAAAAATGTGAAGATAGTGTAAGGAGCCTCTGGGACAACTTCAACTGTACCAAACATCAGAATTATGGGGGAGCCAGAAGAAGAGAGAGCAAGATCCTAAAAACCTATTTGAAGAAATAATGACTAAAAACTTCCCACATCTGGTGAAAGAAATAGACTTACAAGTCCAGGAAGCACACAGAACCCCAAAGGAATCCAAAGAGGACCACACCAAGACACATCATAATTAAAATGCCGAGGGCAAAAGACAGAGAATCTTGAGAGCTGCAAGAGAAAAACAGTTACTTATAAGGGAGCACCCATACGACTGTCAGCTGATTTCTCAACAGAAACTATGCAGGCCAGACAGGAGTGGCAGGAAATATTCAAAGTGATGAATAGCAAGAACCTACAACTAAAAGTGCTCTACCCACCAAAGCTATCATTCGAATTGAAGGGCAGATAAAGAGCTTCACAGACAAGAAAAAGCTAAAGGAGTTCATCACTACCAAACCAGGATTATATGAAATGCTAAAAGGTACTCTTTAAGAAGAGGAAGAAGAAGAAAAAGGTAAAGATAAAAATTATGAACAACAAAGTGATAACAAACCCATACCTATCAACAAGTGAATAAAAATCTGATGAATAGAATAAACTGGTGAATATAATAGAATTAGGGGCATAGAAAGGGAATGGACTGACAATTTTCAGGGAGAAGGGGGTGTGAGGGATGTGAGAAGAGGTTGGACAAAAATCTTACACCTATGGATGAGGACAGTGGTGGGGGTAAGGGCATTGGGTGGGGGGTGGGGAATCAGGTGGCGGGGAGCTATGTTGGGAAAAAAGGAACATCTGTAATAAATTGAACAATAAAGATTTACTTTATAAAATAAAATAAAAATAGACAATGCAAACCATGCTGAGAAAGCCTTCCTAAAGTCCAAGAAGAAAAAGTCACTTTGAAATACATGGTGACTATTAGAGACTAGAGGCCCAGTGCACAAAATTCAAGCACGGGTCAGGGGTGGGGGGAGGTCCCCTCAGCCCAGCCTGCACTCTCTCTAATCTGGGACTCCTCGGGGGATGTCCGGCAGTTGGACATCCCTCTCACAATTCTGGACCGCTGGCTCCTAATCACTTACCTGCCTGCCTGCCTAGTTGCCCCTAATTGCCCGCCTTGTCCTGCAGCCTGATTGCCCCTCACTGCCTCTGTGTGCTAGCCTGATTACCCCTAATTGCCCCCCCCCCTGCCAGCCAGCTCACTCTATCTGCCCCCACTGGCCTGGTCATCCCCATCTGCTCCCCCTGCTGGCCTGGTCACCCCACGCAGCCTGCTGTTCAGTTGTTTGGTCATCCCTCAGTAACCCCCTGCCAGCCTGGCCGTAGGCAGCCATCCATCTTGTGATGGTGTGATGGTCAATTTGCATATTACCTCTTTATTATATTAGTTTTAGGTCACTTACACGTAGCAATAGAGTTGCTCCTTCATGTGCTAAATGTACAGCACATTCAGGTCCATTCTATGGAATTCTTAACATACATTTTTTACAGGAAAATATGGACTGCTTGTGGTAGTCCCCAACATGTACTGCAGGGGAAAGCAGACACTACCCACATCTGAGAGGCAGGAGGATGGCCCTGGGGGATGTGGACCCAGGTTATGATAAAGAAAGGATGGAGCAGGCATGTACGGTAGGCTGAAGAAAGATTCAAAGATATCCATCCTTACTGTTATTACCTAATATTATTCTGGGAGTTCTAGCTAACTCACTCAATAAGGCACTCACCAGAAATGGAAGATGATTATTAGAAAGGATGAGACATGGCTATAGCATAATGAGACAATGTAATCAACTTCCAAGAGGCACCTGAAAAATGAAATAGTGAGTAAGAGATGAACAGAGTGACCTGATTTAAAAAAAAAAAGTGTATTTTCCATACCAACAACAACCAATGTGTATATGTATATGTATATGCATATGTATATATATATGTAAAACCATTTTACAATGGGAGAAGGAAAGACCAGTAAAATATTTAAAGTTAATAACAAATAGGCATGATCTGGATTGTGAAAATTAATAAAAGAAACCTCAACTAAAATTGGATTCTGGAGGGCTTGTAGAATAGGTTGTCACCCTACCACTCCTTATCACTCCAAACATGAAAAAAGTGGGCCTTGCATCTCCAACAGAAAGGTAGGCTATCTACTTTACCTTCTCTGCAGGAGGAAGGAAGATTTTCTCCTTGCCCAGCAACAAGCCCAGCCAATGGAAAACACCACAGCTGAGCCAACGAGAAACCATCATCACCCTAAACTCTTTCCTTTAATGAACTTCCAATTTTTTGCTCATGAGGTCCTTGCCCCATGCTCCTTTCTATAAAAGCCTTCCATTTTGTATAATTCCTCAAAGTATCTCTGCTTGCTAGACTAGATGCTGCCTGATTTATAAATAATTTAATAAAGCCAATTAGATCTTCAATTTATTCAGTTGATTTTTTTTAAAACAAGATAAAAAATTTTACAAACTTTATGTCTCTCAAAATGTACATGGCAGATAAATATTAGAACTCACATCCCATGAAGGAACCAGCCAAGACCCAGCTGATGGAAGAGTAGTACCTGAGGCCTGGGAAGGCCCCAGCTAGCCTCTGGAGGATGGCTCAGAGGCCGCATGGGATGTCAGATGGGGAATAGTTGAAAATGTCACCCTACTACTGCTGCATTTTCAGCAGCGACAGCTCAGAAGCCACTTAAATCTTCACCAGGCCCCAGGGGAATAAAGGATGGGGCTCACAGAGTTTTGTCAGATCTCCAGGCATAAAGAAATGCTGTTGGCCTTAAAACTAAAGGTCAATTTTGTTTTACCAGTATAATGGGTTTACTTGGGAACAGCAAAGAATTGCAATTCAGAACCAGCAAACTATAGCAAAAGCTATAAGCCAAGTCCAATAAACAAAAGAGAGGAACGTTATTTTATGGAGAAAAAGTAGAAAGCTGGGAGAGGTTGAATAAAAGTCTATTGGAGACAACCGATAGTTCAGGGAGATGATAGTGTTTCACTGGCTGAGTTGTTGAGGCATCTGATATCTTGTAGGAGACATGACATCCATCTTTTCCTGTGGGGTCTATAACTAATGCTTCTTTCCTGTGTACAATTCTATTGGGATCTTTGACAATTCTTTCTGTAACTGACATGACAGGTTGTCTGAGAGCTCCCCCTTCTGGCCTCCTGACTCCATTTTGGTGTGGTTTCTTTTTATTAATTTTCACAGTGCCCATTGTATACCATAATATGAAAAAATGAGTGGCAAGGTGACATGCGTAGTACCATGGCATTTGTATAAAATAGTCTGTTTAGGTAGAGATAAGTTTCCAAACTATCAGAAAATATTTACCAGTATATTGTATTAGTTGGCCAGGGCTGACTGAAGAAAGTATGGTAACTAGAGTGGCTTAACCAACAGAAATGTATTGTCTCATAGCTCTGGAGTCTGAAAGCCCTAGATCACAGTGTGAACAGAGCTGGCTCCATTAAGGACTTGAGAGCTAAATATGAAAGATGCAGTATCTTGTAGAAGAACTCACAGAATACTTTCCCCAGTGAAGGCAAAAATTCCTTAAACAGAACACCTAAAGCACTAAACATAAAGGACAAAAGAGATACATTGGATTACATTAAAATTTAGAGTTTCTCTTCAATTGACACCATTAAAAAGACAAGCCATAGAGTGGAAGAAGATATTTGCAATACATATATCCCACGAAGAATTCATATCCTGAACCTGTAAAGACCTTATCCATCAACAAGAACAGACAGAAATTCCCAAAAGAGAATCCAGTACCAGACGGACAGGCCATGCACCAAAGAGTTGATTCAAAGGGCAAGAAACACATGAAACATGCACCTCCTCGCTAGTCATCAGGGAAAGGCCAGAGGAACCACGACATGACATCCCTTCACCCACATCGGAACAGATTAAATGACAAGAAAGGGAGATACCCGGCGATGGCCAGGATATGGGGCACTGGCAACTCTCCGGCCACTGAGGGCAGTGAGCACTGGTGTGTTGGCTTTTGGGAGTTGGTGCTGTCTTCTAAAATTACACAAATGCCGTCCAACTCTGGGTGTAAATATACATATAGTCACACACACAGAAGTACTTATCGTTCCACAACTTATGTTTTCTAAAATATGTTTTTATTGATTTTAGAGAGAGAGAACAAGAGAGAGCGAGAGAAAAACATCGATCTAAGAGAGTAACATTAGTCAGCTGCCTCCTGCATGCCCCCTACTGGGGATCAAGCCTTCTACTCAGGCACCTACCCTGACTGAGATTTTAACCAGTGATCCTTTGGTGCATGGGGTGGTGATCAATCAACTGAGCCACACCTGCCAGGGCACAACTTTGTGTATTTTTAGCTTCATATTATGTCTTTTTAAAAAATATATCTTTTTATTCATTTCAGAGAATAAGGGGGCAGGGAGAGAGAGAGATAAAAACATCAATGATGAGAGAGAATCATTGATTGGCTGCCTCCTGCAAACCCCACACTGGGGATGGAGCCCACAACCTGGGCATGTGCCCTGACCAGGAATCAAACTTTGACCTCCTGGTTCATAGGTTGAGCCTCAACCACTGAGCCACACCGGCTGGGCTTCATACCATGTTTGAAATGTATGCATATAGCTATGTAGAGATCCATAGTATTGATTTTAATAGATGCATAGATTATTCATATGTAAGAATATTTCACATTTTTTATTCAGTTTCCTAGTGCTGGACATTTAGGTTGCTTCCAACAAATAGAGCTGCAATAAACACTCTGGTGAAAGCAATCCAGGGCACAGGTGAGGGGTTTCTCAGGGGCCTGCCCCCAGAGGAGGAATTCTGGTTGATGGAGCAGACACATTTTCAACTTTGCTAGAATTACCAGGTTGGTCTTCTAGGTGGTTATACTATTTACCATGCCAATAAGCAGTATGTAGCAGTTTGAATATCTAGTAACCTCTGGGTATCGGGTATGAAATGGTCTCCCATTGTGGTTCTAATTTGCATTTCTCTGAATGCATTAACTTGTAATTCCTCTGAATTTGTGTATCCCTTCTATGTCTATTGGCTATTCAAACTTTTCCTTCTGGGAATGCCTCTTTTTAAAAAATATATGTTTTATTGATATTTTACAGAGAGGAAGGGAGAGGGATAAAGAGTTAGAAACATTGATGAGAGAGAAACATCGATCAGCCGCCTTCTGCACACCCCCCACTGGTGATGTGCCCACAACCAAAGTACTGTATATGCCTTTGACTGGAATCGAACCTGGGACCTTTCAGTCTACAGGCCAATTCTCTATCCACTGAGCCAAACCCGTTAGGGCAGGGAATGGCCTCTTTATATCCTTTGCCCATTTTCTATTGAGCTGTTTATCTTTCCACCAAAATCACCTTATTCTAGATATTTGTGCAAGAATAGTCCCCTGGCTTCACTCCCAACCGCCCAGGAACCAGCAAGTCCCTGCTCCCCAGCTGCCTGCTGGAGCCTCAAGTCCTGGCTTCTGTGGGGATGCTCTGCACCTGCATATGCAAATCAACCTCCATCTTTGTCGGGCTAATTTGCATACTCACTCTGATTGGCTGTGGGTGTAGTGGAGTGATGTTTAATTTGCATATTTCTCTTTTATTAGGTAAGATATATAAAACTTTAGATATAACTTATATATAAAACAAATGCAGCCAAAAGTCAGAAGGAACAAATGAAAATTAGGACAGAATTAAATGAAATAGAGAACAAAAAGACTATACAAAATTATAATGCAACAAAAAGCCAGGTCTCTGAAAAGATGAATAAGATTGACAAACCTCTGGCTAGGCTCACTAATAAAAAAAGAGAAAAGACTCAAACAAAATCAGAAATGAAAGAGTAGTTACAATGGACACCACAGATATACAAAGGATCACAGAAGGACACTATGAAATACGATATGCCACCAAATTCAACAACCTAGGAGAAATGGACAAGTTCTTAGAAATATATACATTTCTGCCCCGTGGTATGGCTCAGTGGTTGAGTGTCGACCTATGAATCAGGAAGTCACGGTTCAATCTCCAGTCAGGGCACATGTCTGGGTTGCAGGCTGGATCCCCAGTGCAGGGCATGCAGGAGGCAGCCAATCAATGATTCTCTCTCATCACTGATGTTTCTATCTCTTCACTCTCCCTTCCTCTGAAATCAATAAAAATATATTTAAAATAAAAACAAAACAAAAAACCACAGAGCTCATGTTAAAGGGCGAATCTGGAGCTGAGAAGCGATAAATTATTTACTGTCATCAGTAATAACAACTTTCTATCATTCTAACATCTGTGTCAACTGTCCTTCAGTTTCAATCGATTGGTTTCTGTCCTCACCCGAGTCAAGTTTTCCTGTTTCTTTGCATACCTGGCAATTTTCGCTTGGATGCCCAACATAGAATTTTTCCTTGTCAAGTAGTGGATATTCTGGAATATCCTTGGGCTTCGTTCTGAGGCATAGCTAAGTCACTTGCACACAGTTTGATTCTTCTGGCTCCTGTTTTTAAGAGCGAACAGTGCTCATGTTAGACCAGTTACTTCCACTGCTGACCAATGCCCTCTGTGTACTCTATCTAGAGTCCCATTCTAGCTTGGCTGGTGGGAACAGGCCCAGTTCCCAGGCAGAGGTGAGCTGCATATAAGTATGTAAGTTCTTTGGTTTATCTCTCCTATTCCCTCCTGGCAGTATGTTGGTCTGTTCCCTGCCTGCGTGCTTTAGGTCTTATCTTGTTGGTCAAGTTGTTCATTGGATTTCGCAGATAAGTGAGATCCTGTGATATTTGTCTTTCTCAGATTGGCTTATTTCATTTAGCATGTCTCCAGGTCCATCCATGCTGTCCCAAAATATAAGAGATCCCTCTTTTATATATATATATAGTTGCATAGCATTCCATTGTGTAAATGTCCCACCGTGTTATATCCATTCATCCACTAATGGGCATTTGGTTGCGGACCCATCCCCAGTGGCGGGTGTGCAGGAGGCGGCTGATCAATGTCTCTCTCTCTCATTGATGTTTCTAACTCTCTATCCCTATCCCTTCCTCTCTGTAAAAAAATCAATAAATTATATTAAAAAAAAGAAAAAAAATACACATCATCATGATTTACCACCAATGATGTTAACCTTAATCACTTGGCTGAGCGGGGTTTGCCAGATTTCTTTACTTTAGAGTTACTTTTACTTTACCATTAGTTGTCTTTTTTTTCCCAATTAAAAAACTGATATAAATTCCTTTAACATAAAATTCACCGTTTTGAATTTGTTTTTACCCAACTTTGGGCTGTCATCACCACTATCTAATTTGAGAACAATTTCATCATCATCCCAAGAAGGACCCTGTACCTGTTAGCAGCCACTCCCCCTCCACCACTACAGTTTGGAGACTACCTGCCAAAATGTATCCTAAAAACTACCTGAATGGTGAAAATGAAAGCTTTTAATGTATATTGTTTTTTTTACCTATATTTTTTTCTAAGAGAGAGAATCTCTCTTTTTTAAAAAATATATTTTTATTGATTTCAGGAAGGAAGGGAGAGGGATAAAGAGATAGAAACATCAATGATGAGAATCACTGATCGGCTGCCTCCTGCACACCCCCTACTGGGGATCGAGCCCGCCACCCAAGCATGTGCCCTTGGCCGGAATCAAACCTGGGACCCTTCAGTCCGCAGGCTGACGCTCTATCGACTGAGCCAAACCGGCTAGGGCTATCTGTATTTTTATATCGTTACTTCTATAATAAAAGAGGTTATTTTAAAATAGCATTTGGCATGGCAATAAGAAATAGAGGGAAACTGCTAACAAGTTAAATGTCTAACCGCAGAGGACTTGCTGATGAAGTTATAGTTCACTGTTATTAATTACAATGAATTCAATGAATACTTTTGAGGATCTACCATGTGTCTGGCCCTATTATAAGCACTAGGAATGTCTCTGGCCTTTCTGCGCTGGCGCGTGTATATGCCTTTGTGAAAAGAAGAGGGTTGAGTTAGTGAGAGAAGTAAGGATGGGTCTTTTGCTGGGCAGGTGACAGAGTCTGTAAGGAGTTGATGGAGTCACCTCTTGCTTTGGGTCCCTCTTGGTAGCCTTTGACTCACGTGCGCCCCTAGCGGACAGCTGAGCACCCAGTGAGGGATTTTTTCCCCCTGTCTGCCAGCCTGACCGGTGGGGTGAGGCCCTGGCTGAGCTGAGAAATCTGAGATCCTACTGCCCTCCAGCGAACCAAGTTTGTATCTAGCCAGTGGCATCTAGGTGTCCTCCAGGCCAATGAAGGAGGCAGGAGAGCCAGGCCAAGCACAGGGAACAGGTTGGGTGAATGCCTGCCCAGCCTGTTTCCTGGGCCATAAAACCATTACCAGCTGTGCGTGATCTATGGGGCCTGGACTTGAAAACTAGAAAGCTGTTATCTTTTTAAAATCCCGAGTAAGCATGTTTTCATACGTTTCCTGGCCTTCCTTCTGTCTTCTTTCAAAAACATTCTATTTAGGTCTGTTGCCCATTTTTTTATTGGATCATTTATCTTTCTTTTATTAAGTTGTATAAGTTCCCTGTAGATGTTGGAAATTAAACCTTTATCAATGATAACATTTGCAAATATGTTCTCCCATACAGTGGACTTACTTGTTGTTTTGTTGATGGTTCCTTTTGCTGTGAAAAGGCTTTTTATTTTGATGTAGTCCCATTTATTTTTTTCTCTTTAGCTTCCATTGCCCTAAGAGTGGTATCGGTGAAACAATTGCTTCGGCATATGTCTGAGATTTCTCTGCCTGTGAGATTCCTCTAGTATTTTTAGGTTTCCCATCTTATGTTTAAGTCGTATATCCATTTTGAGTTAATTTTTGTGTGTGGTGTAAGTTGGTGGTCTAGTTGCATGTATCTGTCCAATTTTCCCAGCACCATTTATTGAAGAGACTGTCTTGACTCCTTTTTCAAATATTAACTGAGCATAGTGGTTTGGGTCGATATCTGGATTCTCTATTTTATTCCGAGAGATGCAAATCAAAACACAATGCAGTACTATCTCACACCTGCAGAATGGCAACCATCAACAAATCAACAAACGACAAGTGCTGGCAAGGATGCGGAGAAAAAGGAACCCTCTTGCACTGTTGGTGGGAATGCAGGCTGCTGCAGCCACTGTGGAAAACAGTATGGAGTTTCCTCAAAACACTAAAAATGGAGCTCCCATTTGATCCAGTAATCCCACTTCTAAGATTATATCCTAAGAAACTAGAAATACCAATCAGAAAGGATATATGTGAGAAGTAAGTTAATGGGAGAGAGACCAAGATGGCGGCATAGGTAAACACCTAAACTGCTGCCTCGCTCAACAATTTCAAAACTACAACTAAAAGATAAAACGGACATCATCCAGAACCACAGGAAGGCTGGCTGAGTGGAAATTCTACGGCTAGAAGGAAAGAGGAAAGCACACTGAGAGTCAGAGGAGCTGCAGGAGGCAGAGGTACTGAGACATGCACACGCAGAGAGGACTGGCAACTGAGTGCACTGCTGGCTTTCTCAAGCGGGAGGGAGACAAAAGCTCCCGACTGTGCTGAACTCCAATTCCAGATCAGACTCTGGGGACCCTGACTCATATGGGGTGAAACTGGACTGTCAGGAAAGAGAAAAGCACACTGAGACTCAGAGGAACTGCAGAAGGCAGAGGTACTGAGGTGTGTGTGTGTGTAGAGAGAGGGCAGGCAACTGAGTATATGGCTGGCTTTCTCAAGCTGGAGGGAAAGAAAAGCTCTTGACTGCACTGAACTCCAGTTCCGGGTGAGATTCTGGGGACCCAGACTCATTCGGGGAGAAACTGGACTGTCTGGCAGCAGGTGGAACTCGAGGGCAGCTTTCTCTCAGAGGTTCTTGCAGCGATTACCATGGGACACTGAGACACCTATTCGGGCAGGGCTGATGAGAAAACAAAGCTGTTTGCTCCACCCTGAGACTCCACCCCATTCAAGCTAAGCATAGAGGCTTATGGAAGTCTTCTCCCATAGGGTTTCTCCAGCACAGAACTTCTCCCAGGACAGACACAGCTGATCCTCACAGGCAATTGGCCTGGAGGTCAATTCCTCCCAGTGATACCAACAACAATCAAGTCTTAACTACAACAAGACTGCGCACATAACCCACAAAACGGTGCACCAAGAGTGTCCACCTCAGAAAGTTCTAGAGGTAACTGGGTAGGCTGAGCCACTAGGCCATATAGGACACCTAGCACACAAAGCCACTCAGGGAAGCAGTCAAAATTTGGAGACAAAGAAACATCACAAATGAAAGAAATGGAGGAAAGCAAACAACTGGATATAGAGTTCAAAACCACAGTTATAAGGTTTTTCAAGAATTTTCTAGAAAAGGCCAATAAATTTAGCAAGACCTTGGGGATATGAAAAAGGGCCAAGTATAAATTAAGCATATACTGACTGAAATAAAAAATATTATATAGAGACCTAACAGCAGACTAGAGGATTGCAAGAATCAAGTCAAAGATCTGAAATACAAAGAAGCAAAAAACACTCAACCAGAAAAGCAAAAAGCAAAAAGAATCCAAAAATATGAAGATAGTGTAAGGAGCCTCTGGGACAACTTCAAGCGTACCAACATCAGAATTATGGGGGTGCCAGAAGAAGAGAGAAGGCAAGGTACTGAAAACCTCTTACATGTTTAGGAAGCACACAGAAACCCCCCAAAAAAGGAATCCAAAGAGGACCACACCAAGACACATCATAATTAAAATGCCAAGAGCAGAGAAACCAAGATGGCAGCATAGGTGAACACCTAAACTGCTATCTCACACAACAATTTCAAAACTACAACTAAAAGACAGAATGGACACCATCCAGAACCACAGAAAAGCTGGCTGAGTGGAAATTCTACAACTAGAAGTAAAGAGAGGAGCACACGGAGACTCAGAGGAGCTGCAAAAAGCTGAGGTACGGAGACGTGCGCGTGGAGAGAGCGGGTGCCAGAGTACCTGGCTGGCTTACTCTGATGGGAGGGAGATGGAGACTCTCAATGGCATTGAACCCTTAATCCTATGACACTAAACCCCAGATCCAGCTGAAACTCATACTAGGGCAGTTTGGACTGTGAAAAGGGAGAAGTGCACGGAAATTTAGGGGAATCGCAAAAGATCAGAAGTCTGGTGACGCACACGGCACTGCGCGCAGAGGACTGACTGTTGATTGTGCCGCTGGCTTTCACGAGTGGGTGGGAGACAGACCCTCCCAAGTGCGTCACTTCTAACTTCACTAAACCCCAGTTTCTAGCAAAACTCTGGGGACCCAGACTCATATGGTTCCGGAGCGCAGGGGAGTCAGAGGGGCAGCAGTCTAGAGGCACTGCGAGAGAGAATAAGAGAGAGCAAGCGAACTCCCACAGGGACAACTCCAGCGATTACCCAATCACGTGAGACTCAGGGGCCATGGAGGGCGGGGCCGACTGGAAGGCAAGGCGTTCCCTTAAGCCCTGAGACTCCACCCATCCCAAGCTCAACAGAGAGGCTTCTGCAGTTTTGCAAATCTGGTATCATAAGGCTGAATCCAACACAGAAGTTCTCCTGGCATAGTGAAAATGCCGAGACAAGGGAAGGGATCACAAACAAAAGAAATGGAGGAAAACACGCGACTGGATATAGAGTTCAAAAACCACGCTTATAAGGTTTTTCAAGACTATCCTAGAAAAGTTGGATAAAGTTAGCGAGACCCAAGAGGAGATGAAAAAGAATCAACTGGAGATGAAAAAGAACCAACTAGAGATGGAACAGATCCAACTAGAAATTAAACATACACTGACTGAAATAAAAAATATTATACAGAGTCCTAACAGCAGAATAGAGGAATAGAAAAATCAAGTCAAAGATTTGAAATACAAAGAAGCAGAAAACACTCAACTGGAAAAGCAAAATGAAAAAGGAATTCAAAATTGTGAAGAAAGTATAAGGAGCCACTGGGACAACTTCAAGCGTACCAACATCAGAATTATGGGGGTGCCAGAAGAAGAGAGAGAGCAAGATACTGAAAACCTATTTGAAGAAATAATGACTGAAAACTTCCCCCAACTAGTGAAAGAAATAGACTTATAAGTCCAGGAACCTCACAGAACCCCAAACAAAAGGAATCCAAAGAGGACCACACCAAGACACATCATAATTAAAATGCCAAGAGCAAAAGACAAAGAGAGAATATTAAAAGCAGTAAGAGAAAAACAGTGAATTACCTACCAGAGAGCACCTATACGATTATCAGCTGATTTCTCAACAGAAAGTATGCAGGCCAGACGGGAGTGGCAAGAAATATTCAAAGTGATTAATAGCAAGAACCTATAACCAAGATTACTTTACCCAGCAAAGCTATCATTCAGAATTGAAGGGCAGATAAAGAGCTTCACAGATAAGAAAAAGCTGAAGGAGTTCATCACCACCAAACCAATATTATATGAAATGCTGAAAGATATTCTTTAGGAAGAGAAAAAAGAAGAAAAAGGTAAAGATAAAAATTATGAACAAATACATGTGTATCAACAAGTGAATCTAAAAATCAAGTGAATAAAAAAATTGATGAACAGAATAAACTGGTGAATATAATAGAATCAGGGGCATAGAAAGGGAGTGGACTGACAATTCTCAGGGGGAAAAGGGTAAGGGGTTGCAGGAAGAGACTGGACAAAAATCATACACCTATGAGTGAGGACAGTGGGACCGGGGGTAAGGGCAGAGGGTGGGGGTGGGAACTGAGTGGAGGGAAAAAAGAGGAACAATTGTAATAATTGGAACAGTCAAGATTTATCAAATTAAAAAAATTAAAAAAAGAAAGGATATATGCACCCTTATGTTCATAGCAGCACAAGTCACCATAGTTAAGATTTGGAAACAGCCCAAATGCCCATCAGCAGATGAGTGGATTAGGAAACTATGGTATATTTACACAATGGAATACTATGCTGCTATAAAAAAGGGAATTTTTACCATTTGCAGCAGCATGGATGGATCTGGAGAGCATTATGCTAAGTGAAATAAGCTAGGCAATGAAAGAAAAATACCACACGATCTTACTCATTTATGGAAAATAAAGAACATTATAACCTGATGAATAAAAAGATAGATACAGAGGCAGTGAAGCACCAAACAGACTGTCAAATTACAGCAGGCAGGCTGGGGAGTGTTGGGGAGAGAGGGAAATAGATCAACCAAAGGACTTGTATGCATGCATATAAGTACATCAATGGACACAAGACCCTGGGGGGCGGGCTGGGATCAGGGCATGTGACAGGGGGTAGGGCAGGCTTGGGGAAGTTCAACGGGGGAAAAAAAGGAGACATATGTACTAATATATGTAATATTTTAAGCAACAACAAAAAGTCCCGAGGAAGGAAACGACAAACCCAGCAATAGGAATTCATTTTTCCTGATACCATTTTTGGAAATCATGTTTAAATTACAAGTTAGGGGTTGGGAGAAATAAGGGCCGTGGAAGAGCAGTTGCTGTTGGGTTAGGATGAGGGGCTGTAGGCCATTAGGATGTGGGAGCTGAGCAAGACAGCTGGGGGACAGGGGGCTGTGGGAGGACCTGAGGGGGGCTGTGGTGCTCTGTCTGTGGCCCCTGAGCGCTGGACAGGGGGCTGAGTCTCACTCCTGGTACACATGCAAATTCCTCCCTCAGGTGTGTCATCTGTGTCCCCAAAGTTTCAGCACCGCTTGTCCTGGTTGGGGGCCTGCTCTCAGCCTTCTTGGGGGCACAGGAGTCCTTTCAGTCAGCTCTGAGGAGAAGTGGAGTGAAGGAATGAAAAGACCTCCCTCATTTTTTCTCCCAAGCTAGAATAGAGCTGTCCTTGAACCTGGTTGGCTCAGAGAATCAGAACACTTGATGGGGCTGCAGCAAACTAGAAGCATGGGAGGCTCTAGGGGGGAGGGACAGGGAGAGGCCCTCCCCGAGGTGAGCTCTATCACATGGTTTCCCATAGGAATTGTTCATGAAGCTGCTGTGTTGGGAATACCCTCTAGGGACAGAGGTGGCCCAGGAGGGCTTGGGTGGAAGGGGAGGAGTCCTGTAGAGGGAAGCCCATTTGAACCTGCAAACCCCAGTTGCGACCTGCTGCTGCACACACAGCAGGAGGTGACCATAACTCCCTCCTCAAACCCCAGTTCCTGTTCTCCACTGTCCTGGACCAGGGGAGCCAGCACAGGTGAGTGACATACTGGGGTCTGGGGAGGGGAGGGTCCTGGCTTCAAACCTTGGCAGCAGCACCCATTTCGAGGACATCTTGGCATGTGTTGTTGCCGCTCTGTGCCTCAGTCTCCTTATCTGCAAAACGGACATAACTCCCTGGCTGGGGAAGGCTAGGAGAGCAGGAGCAAGCAAAAACTTCCTTCCTTGCTTTCTCCTGGGCCTGGTGCTCTTGGGTGGCTGGCCAATCACATGCCCTGGATACAGGCCCAGGCCTGCCTCCCTCGCCTACTTTCCAGCTGCGCAGGGCAGGCTGATTGGTAGGCATCTCTCCAACATCTCTAATTCTCTCCCTCTTTCCCTGTCCTCCCAATGGTTGACCCAGTTAACTCAAGAAAAGTTTGTTTCTCTTCCTCTTTCCTCAGCCCTTCATTTCTTCGTTACCTTTCTGGACCAAAAAAGAAGGAAAAAAAAAAAAAGGAAAGAAAATCAACATGTGAAGAACACCGACATCAGGGGAGAAGAGAACGGTCCATTTTTCAAAACAGGAAACCCGATGAAAAGTCTGTTTGTCAAATCCTGACTCCTCTAGGCTTGCTTCCCCCAACAGGACCGCATCTCGAAGCAGGTTTTTATTCAACCTGTGATGCTTCTGTGGCAATTGCCTGGATACAGTGCTGTTTTCCATGAATGTTCATGGCAAATTGCAAACCTTTAGCTCCAGCACAGCTTCAATTGGCTGCAGGGCCAACTGCTTCCAGGTGGAATTTGATGGTTGAGGAGGTGAGCTCTGATTAGGGCTGAGCTGTGTCCACCCCCTCCCCTCATTTATATGTGGAGGTCCCAACCCCCAGGTACTCAGAATGTGATTGCATTTAGAGACAGGGTCTTTGAAGAGGTCAATAAGGTGATTGGGATGGGCCCTAATTCCACAGGACTGGTGATTAATATGCAGACATACACAGCAGGACAACTGTGGGAAGACAAGACGGCCATCTCCATGCCAAGAAGGGAGGCCTCAGAAGAACACCTTGATCTTGAACTGCTAGCTCCAGAACGGTGAGAAGGTGCATTGCTGTTGCTTCAGCCCCTAGTCTGTAGTCTTTTGTTATGGTGGCCCAAACTAAGACAGCTCTGTTCTATGCAGAATGAGACGGGCCCCGGGATAGGAGAGAATCCTCACTTGTCACCAACTGAGTGCTTACTATCATCATCATCATCATGATTCTTCACCTCGCCTCCTGCTCTCTGCGGTGGTGACCACACTGAGAGTGAAATGATGCACAGGCATGTGCATTCATGTGTACCCACAGCCACCAGGTGCCAGATCCATTTTAGTGAAAATGCCCCATCACGGCCAAATTAGAGTGTACGTGTCAGGCATAGCACCCAGAGCTTTCTGTACAACAACTCCCCGAAGTGCCTACGGCCATCCCCTCACAGGTGAGGAAACTGAGGCCCAGAGGAGTTGAGTAACGTGCCTCACCATTTTTCTTGGGCAGAGAGCTAGGATTCAACGAGAGTCCAGGCGGTTTGCTGCCATAACCTCTATGCTACAACTTGTTTTTATTTTGAAACTTGGTGAGGGTAACGAGAGGCTGCCATGGCGAGGGTCTGATTGACCTCCTAGTGTGACCTTGGGCAGTCTGGGCAGGTGCTGGGATGTAGCTGCCACCACGATGGGTTGCTCTGAGGATAAAAAACAGTTGCCACCTGCCATTGTCACTGACCTCCAGGCACCCCTGCCTGCCCCAGAAACTCAGGGAGCAAACTGCCCCAGCTTGTGGGCAAATGTCTGTTGGGAAAGGGACCCAGTAGCGGGAGAGCACCCCTGGGTGACTGTCTCAGCCCTGGGACTAGGGCTGGGGGATTAGGTGGGAGGCATGACTTTGAGGGAAGGCAGAAAACTGTTTTTTAAGCTGCCCTTAACCTGGTGTTCTCTTTCTTCCTTTCTTCTTTCCTTCCTTCCTTCCTTCCTTCCTTCCTTCCTTCCTTCCTTTCTTTTAATATATTTTATTGATTTTTTTACAGAGTGAGGGATAGAAAGTTAGAAACATTGATGAGAGAGAGATATCGATCAGCTGCCTCCTGCACACCTCCTACTGGGGATGTGCCCACAACCAAGATACATGCCCTTGACCGGAATCGAACCTGGGACCCTTCAGTCTGCAGGCCAACATCTATCCACTGAGCCAAACTGGTTTCGGCAACTTGGTGTTCTTAATCCCCATGGCAGTTTATGGAAAGCCGAGGATAGACAGGAAACCTCCTGGGCCGTCTCGGCACAGTCCCATAAAGAAGAAACCAAAGTCAGATCCAAGTTCACCTCCAAAAATAGCCTTGAAAAGTATTGTAGGACTTTCCTGAATTTGTTCCACAAGGAACCAAAGGGCAGCTATGCTTATAAAATGAAGAGGTATCTTAAACACACTTTCCCCTCACTGTCTCCGAGCCCCCAGCCTCCTGCGCGGTCCTCTCCATCCCACCTCCATCCCTAACCTCCAAACGCTGATCCCTGGCAAGTAGCCTTTCCCTGGACTTGGACACCACACCATTCTGGGGATGGAGCGGATGACTGATGCTAGGCCATCCCTTCCAAGCGCATAAATTACCAGAGATGAGCAAGCTGCTAAAGTCACACAGGTGGGAAGGGGTCCCGTCGGGGATCAGCTAGTTCGAGTCTAGCACTGGGACTCCTAACCACTGTGTTGCGTGGCCTTCATTACTGGGAAGTGGTGTCCCAGCAGCTGTGACTCGGCAGCTGGATCCACACTGTAGTGTGTTGTTACTGTTTCTATGAGTCCCATTATGTGATCATCCCCCAGTTTGATATGGCCTGGAGAGTGCATTCACATGCACTCATACATACACAGTCACACACACACACACACACACACACACACACACACACATTCATACACATACCCCCAAACTGAGATCACTTCGCTTTCCTGTTTTGTAATCTGCCTTTTCCAATTAACTCCATGGCCTGAGAAAAAACTCCATGTACGTAATTTTAGGAAACTGCTTCCTGTCATCTGGGTTTAATCTGACTGAACAGTCCTCTCCTGTGGCCTGAGGATGTCTCCACTTGTCTGCTGGTGTAAGTGATCCTGGTGCCCAGCAGTCCACACGAGTCCTTTTGTCCATCTCTAATTACACCCTTGGGATGAATTCCTAGGAGGGAAATTGCTGGGAATACACACTCGCAGACTTGGATCCATCTTTCTAACTTGAAGAGGAAGTTTCGTCCCAGGGGTTTATCTAGGTTGGGTTGGGGGAAGCGGGGAGTTCTGGGAAGGAATGCCATGGCCCAGCCTCAGCTAGCCCTGTGCCCTGCTGGATTCCAGGCCCCCCTGCACCCCCCACCCCCACACGTGTCCTCTCCAGCTGTGTCTCCAGCTGCGTCCCCAGCAGGGACTCCTTTCTGTGAAGATGAGCTCAGTTCAGAGCTGCTTCAGGCTCAGAGGATGATGCCCTGTCTCCAGGGCAATTTTATCCGGGAGCTGCTGATAGGAGCAGCTTTGGAACAACATGTCCTTGGCCAATTCCACTTCCCAAGTCCTTTTCCCTTCATTTGTTGGGTTCTTTGACTTCTAACAGATTTTTTTTCTTTGGATTTCCAGGACAAAGCTCTGGAGAGGAGGCCACTGTTCCAGCTGGTCAATCTTACTTGTTAAATGAAAGCTGTCGTCAGCTTCCCCAGCCAGCCCAGTGACTCCCAGCTGTCCCTGCAGGCCCCTGTCCCCGGACTGTCAGAGAAGCCACTGAAGGATAGCTGCTTCCACCAGCCTGGGTCTCTCCTGCTTGAATGAGCACTCGGGGTGGCAGAAGCTTCAAGGCGTGTAGGAAAGGGTTGGGACAGGGAGGGTGGTCGTGTGTGACTGGTTTGACCCACCACTGCCCCTCTTGTACGCCCAGGGAGCCCCTGGGACAGGCTCCGGGGAAAGGGCAGACAGAGCAGAGGAGTGGCACACTAGGCTTGAGCAGTGCTCCTCGGTGGGGAGCACCTGCAGCTCCTGCTTCTCCTCCATCCCTACCCCCAGCATGGACCCCACTACTCCCCGACTGACCTCGGCCTCTGCTCTCTGAGGTAGCCAGGGCACCAGCGCCATTCCCTGTGGTCTTGGCAGGTGCTCATTCTGTGGCAGCATCGACCTGACACCCTATGGCCCTCTCGCTGCCTGCACGCACCTGTCCGGAGAATGCACTGTTCAGAAGAGTGATTCCGGGAACAGTTCTCAAGGCATCTGAGAAACTCATTTTCTGCTTGGCTGCAGTGACTCAGGTGGTGGAGTGTCATCCTGTGCACCGAAAGTTGCAAGTTGGATCCCTGGTCGGGGCGCATACAGAAGGCTACGTGTTTCTCTCTCTTCCTGCACTGGTTCCTCTCTCTAAACATGTCCTCTGGTGAGGGGGAGAGGGAGAGGAAGAAAGGAAAAAAAAAGGAAGAAACTCATATTTCTTAAAAGTCAACTGCCCACTCAAGGCCCCCACAGGCTGGGCTGAGAGCAGCTACCACCCAGAACTGGTCTTGGACAGGGAGGGCCATACCCCTAGCACGGGGCACAAGGCATTTATCTCAGGAACTTCTGGGGCTCCTGGCCTTGTTCTGTCACCCGACTTGCTGGGTTCTGGAAACCGCCTCTGCTAGCAGTTCCCAACGTTGTCCCTGTCATGACCTGACAAAGGGGAGAACTGAGGTTCACCAGCTCTTGCATTTGTTAAGTTGTCCCCCAAATTCATGTTCACTGGAAGTTCAGATAAGACCTTCTTTGGAAATAGGGTCTCTGCAGAGGGAGTGAGTTAAGCTAAAATGAGGTCCCACTGGCAGGGTGGGCCCTAAATCCAGTATGGCCGGTGTCCTTCTAGGAAGAGGAAACACAGCACAAACAGGGAAGACAGCGAGATTGGCGTGATGCAGCCAAAAGCCAAGGACTACCAAGGGGTGCCGACAGAGACCCGAAGAGGGAGAGGAGGGAGGGGTCCCTCGGGGAGCTTCAGAGGGACTGGCCCACCAGAGCCATGATTGGGACTTCCTGCCTCTAGAAACTGAGAGAATAAAATCTGTCTTAAGCTGCCTGGCTTGTGCTAATTTGTTACCACAGTCCAAGGAAACTAAACTTGGAGTTATTTTAGAAAGCTAATTGTTTTTATAAAGTTTCAATAATATTAATAATACCAAAACCACACACACACACACACACACACACACACACACACACGCGTCCGCCAGCAAGCACATAGGAGGCAGGAGCCCTGTCTTTGAAGATTCCACAGCCCTCACACTAGTTCTGGAAGGATCTTTGCTCAGCCCTGGGTGAGGTGCTGGGGCCCTGCAGACCCCCATGGGGCCCTGACCACCTGAGGAAACCTGGGGACAATGGGGCTGCCCTGGGAGCTGGGGGCCGGAGTCCCTGCTACAAGCGGTGGATCTGGGCGGGAGGGTTTACTGAAATGACCAGGAAGCAGCACCGAAGGAGGCAGCACCCACAGGTTCAGGAAGCAGGGGCTCTACAGCTACTTACAGGAGCAATGACCCCTGCGGCCAGGTGGGGGCTGTCCTTACTTGTCGACAACTTTGTCCTTAGGTGCAGTGTGAGGTCCTCTAGCTGCTTCCTGCTACCCCTCCCCACTTTTGAAGCCTCCCGCATCCCCAAGACTAGGGACACTGGGGCCTCAACCAGAAGCTTCCTCCACCTGGTTCCTGTCCCGGAGCCTAAATCATGAGCCCAAAGTGCCATCAGCTTCCTGGGGAGAAGTGGGGAGAACGGGAGACAATTGCCCTCGTTCCTTCCAGCTCTCATAGCCCAGTTCCAACAGGTGAGGGTGGAGGGAGCTGGGGTCTCACAGGTAGCTCACAGCCCTTCCCAGGTCCTGTGCTGAGGACTTGAGAAACCCATGTTCCCTGAGGCCATCACTGCAGCGAGCACACCTGTGCCCTTTCCTGACCACAGTGGGATGGGGGGCCCTGGTGGCCGTGGTGTGCTAGTGCGGAATAGTCCAGTACGTAATGGCTTTGGCTAGCTGACTGGAGACAGAGAGGATGCTTCTGAGGGTGAGAAGGGACAGGTCCTGGGCTGGGAGGGCAGGGCAGGCTGGGGGCTGCAGGCACCTCAGGAGTTGTTCAGCTCAGAAGACATCTGAGAGGGACAGTGTGGGAGCTTCTTTAGGGGATCCAGAACCTTCTAGAAGCCTGTTTACACATGGAGGCTTGGGAAGAATCCTGAAAGGGGAAGCAATACTGGGTTGGGTGCAGGAACCTGCAGAGGAAATAGGTGAAACCCTCAAAAACAGAGTGGTAGGAGCCTGGACCTGGGGTTGGGAGGCATTCTTGGGGTGGGGTGCTCAGCAAAACTGAGCAAGCCTGGCCTCGGCACGTCTGTGCATCGCAGTCCTCTGAGCCAGTGGTTCTAGGCGTTGTGGAGGGGTGGGGCCTCAGGAACCTGTGGAGCACCTTCCGTGCACACCCAGTTTTCACTGCCATTGGGCCCTGCAACACCGCCTGTAGGGGAAGACAAAGTCTGAAGCGTCTAGCGTTTCTCCCCGGCTTCTACTGGGACCCACAGCCAGAAATACTGACGCTTCCCAAATTCAAGGACATCCTTTTAATCACAAACTTCTCATTCACAGTCTGGCTAGAGGTGAGAGCAAACACATAGGAGACTCCCCAGAAACAATGATCGTTGTGTTCTGCTCCCCTCTAGCACCAGCCTCCTTCCTAGGGTGGCCTTCACCTCCAGCTGCGGGCTTCCAGGTTAACGCCTGCACCACTGCCGCTCCGAAATCCTGTTAGCCGATCTCAGGTAGGACGAGGGGACTTGGGGCCTTCTCTGCCGTCAGGGCCAGGAAGCCATGCCCAGCCCAAGCCCAGAGCTTCCCAGCCTCCCTGCCTGCCCTTGGCCTCGGCATGGGGCAGTTCCCAGGACGCGGCCTACACAATGCCCTCGGTGCGCTTGCTTCTCCAGACCACCAACCCAGTCATGAGCAGGGTCATCAGGATGGGCACCACAATGAAGGGGCAGAGGATGCCGATGGGCGGGTCCTGCAGGGCCCGGCCAGAGACAGGGCAGCTTCTGAAGTAGTGCTGGTGGACAGTGATGAAGAACTTATTCACCGCAGGGTTTGGCCAGTAGCAGTTCAGCCTACTCATCACGTGCTTGGTGCAGTCTCTGAGCTCTCCGTAGCTCCTGCAGATAGAAAAGCAGGTGGTCAGGAGGAAAAGTAATATGGAAGCTGGCCTCACTGGGCTTGTAGTCTGTGGGCTAGTTTCAAACAAGGTAAAAAAAAAAAGAAAAGAAAAGCAGGTGGTCATCCCTGGGTAGGCAGCGACTAAGGTTGTACCTGAGCCAGGGGCTCTCCACATTGAGGGCAGACTAGAGGTGGGACAGCCACCATCTTCAGATGTCAGCCCAGGGCAATGAGCCCTCTGGTGGGCAAATCTGCAGCTCATTCTGAGGAATAATTTGGTGAATGTGAAGACAGGTCTGTAGAAATGACCCAAAATGGAACACAAGGAGAAAAGAGTTGTGGTAAATTCACAACACTCTCAATAACATCAACCCCAACTTGTAATCTGAGTTCCAGAAGGAGAAGAGGGAATGGGGGAGAAGGGATATTTGAAGAGATAATGACTGAGAATTTTCCAAAATAATGAGAAATCAATTCACAAACCCAAGAAGGTCTAAGTACCCCAAACAGGACAAAAAACCAAAGCAACAACAAAAAGCCACACAGATGTGTCAAAGCCAAACTCTGAAAACCAAGATAAAGAGAAAAAAAAATCTTGGAGACAGAGAAAAGACATCTCCAGGGAACAATGATATGAGTCACAGCTGACTTCCCACCAGAGACTATGCAAGCCCAAAGATGATATATTTAAAAAAAATTTTTTTTTATTGATTTCAGAGAGGAAAGGAGAGGGAGAGATAGAAACATCAATGAGAGAGAATTATTGATCGGCTGCATCCTGCATGCCCCCTACTGGGGATCAAGCCTGCAACCCAGGCATGTGCCTTTGACCAGAATTGAACCTGGGACCCTTCAGTCCATAGGCTGATGCTCTATCCTCTGAGCCAAACTAGCTAGGGTGATGGGGGCATCGTTAAAGTACTGGTGGTAGAGATGGGGGAACTATCTGCCCAGATCCTACACCCAGTTAAAAATATTTTTCAAATATGATGTTGAAATAAAGACATTTTCAGAGGAAAAAAGAGCTGGGAGAACTCATTGTGTTACAAGAAATGTTAAAATTCTTCAGTAAAAAGAAGAGAACAGAAAGAACTTTAGACCCACACAAGGAAATAAAGAGCTCCTTAACTGGTAAAATGAAGATATTTACTTATTTTTTTTAATATATGTTTTTATTGATTTCAGAGAGGAAGGGAGAGGGAGAGATAGAAACATTAACGATGAGAGAGAATCGCTGGTCAGCTGCCTCCTGCATGCCCCCTACTGGGGACCAAGCCTGCAACCGGGCATGTGCCCTGACCAGGAATCGAACTATGACCTCCTGGTTCAAAGGTCAATCTCAACCATTGAGTCATGCTGTCCAGGCAAAATGAAGATATTTAAAAGACACTGTTCCTTGTTTTCCATCTAGAAGTGATTAAATGGAACAGAAGCCATGCAGCAATTTGGGGAGACGCAGGGAGGCTTTCAAAGGCCCCTCCTTCCAGCTACAATCTTACGGTTTCTAAGTCACGTGGTCACTATTTTATCTGCCTGGCTGCTCTCTGGGCCATTACCTCAAATGCCAGGGTGCAGGGAGCCTCCCCCAGACCATGTGAGTGGGCAAAGTGCAGGAGACTGGGCAGAGACCGCAGAGGCTGTGCAGGACCTGTGCCCACTGGGTGTGTGGTTTTCTCATGTAAACAAGGACTCATTTCGAGTACAAAACACAAGTGAAAGAAGCCACAGAAGTCCTGACAGGTTGGGTTTCATTGTGAGAAAATAATGAATTAGAACATGTGAGTGCCTGACACATGTAAGTGCTAAGTGTATCAGGTACTGTTGATCAATCACATGGCTATGTGTTACAAATAGTGATGTGAATGACTGTCTTCTCCCCATCACAGACCCATCAAACCGCAGGTAGTGTTTGGTGTTCTGCAGACCCAGTGACAGTTGACCCTAAATGTTGTCCTTCCATCCTCTGTGCTTGAGGAGTAGATCTGGGATGTCCCTAGAAGGAGGTGGTGTCATCTCTGCAGGGGAAGGAGCCCCTGATCCAGGACACCGTGACCCTCAGACTGCCCCCCCTCATGTCTCCAGCTGAGGCCAAGTAGGGGGCTGAGCCTGTGCTGTGGGGGATATTCTAGGATAAGGCACTCTTTCCCTGAAATATTATCCTTCCAGTCGACAAAGCCACCCCTTCTAAAAATAGCTCCACATACAGCCGGGCCTCTTCATCCTGTTTATTTATACAGAAGTGACAGCTGAAATGTTCAATAAATATTGTGAGCTCTGTCAGCAAGACTGTGATAAAAAAAATCCCTTCAGAGCACAGTCTTCTGTCAAAAGAACGTAGTACTGACTACGGGCCCGAAATAACTGTGGAAAACATTTTCATTTAGCCCTCTCTCTAGTTCTCATGTAACTGAATAGTTACCCTTTTTAGGCCAGAACTCTCTATTCTGGGCCCCCAGGAAAACTTTGCTGGTAATGTTCCTGAACATGACGGTGATGGTGGGCGTTTCCAGTTCGTCCAGGGCTCCAGTCACGACTCCAGCACCACAACTCATGGTTGCTCAGTTTTGACAAAAGGTGTCCACTGATGCCCATGGGCTCTGGGGACACGCATGGTCGCTGTTGCCCGCACACTAGCTCTGAATGGCCTTGCTGTGGAGTATCTGAGACTGGGCCCTGCCACCCCACCCACCTGGCTTACATTCCAGGTCCACCTCTTATCCCAAGCGATGCTGGTAGCCTCATCTCACCTGTTTGAGTCTTGGTCTCCTTATACCCAAATGAGGACACAGGTGCCCACCTAATGGGGTTACTGGGCACATCAAGCTAAATGGGGGTCAACAGCCGAAAATACAGGAGATGCCCAGTAGGTGGACGTTTTCTCACTGCCTCCTCCTGACAACTGCTGTAAGCCTGAAACAGGATATATTCCTCCCTCTCTCCTTCCCTCCCTCCCTCTCTCTCTTCTTCCCTCCCTTCCTTCCTTCTTTTCTTCTCTTTCTTCCTCTCTTTTTAGACATAGAGGAACTTTTTAGACAGAGAGGAACGGAGAGAGAGAGAGATAGAAACATCAATGATGACAGAGAATCGTTGATTGGCTGCCTCCTGCACACCCCCTACTGGGGAACAAGCACACAGCCCGGGCATGTACCCTGACTGGGAATGGAACAGTGACCTCCTGGTTCATAGGGCAACACTCAACCACTGAGCCTCACCAGCTGGGCTAGGATACATTTCTCATTCTATAAATTCACCAGTGTATATCAAAGCCCTCAAAAACTTGAGGACAAACCATTCTGGGATTCTGGTTCCCTTTATCTGATCACTATTAGCTCTGTTTACCTGGGGAAATTCACAACCTGTGGCTTCCAGCAGCTTTAGAGAGCTGCTAGGGTGGGGCAGGTGGTACTACCTGGTGTCCTGGCAGGAGGACAGGTGAAGATAGAAGTGAACCTTTGAGGCTGGCCTATAGAGTCTGTCAAAGTGCCAGACTGACACTGGGAGTGCAGTGTCAGATAGATAGAGAGGGGTGAGGGTGGGAGCAAGCACAGAAATACCCCTGGTGCCTTTGGCTAAATAGTTCTGGAATACAAGTTGGATTCTACTCAACGCTGTAAGTGTAGTGAAATGAGGCAGGCATTCCTATCACTACCAATAAAAGGTAAACTATTAAAATTTTTCTGAAAAGCGACTTGGCAATATGTATCAATAAACTCAAAATCATGGATACCCTTTGACCCAATAATTGATTTCTAGAAATCACTGTAAGTTAATAAAATGAAATGCAGACAAAAGTAAGGTAAGAAGGGGGTCACTGCAAATATATAATTATGAAAAACAGTAAACTATAAAATAGCAATGAAAGAAATTGCTGATAATCTATTTTAATATAGTTATTAAAATGATATATAGGGCCCTTGCTGGTTTTCTCAGTGGTTAGAGCATAAGCCTCAGATGAAAGCTTCTTTTCTCAGTGGTTAGAGAGCATAAGCCTCAGACAGTTCGATTCTGGTTAAGGCGACTACCTTGATTACAGGTTCTATCCCCAGCTCCAGTCAGGGAGTGTGAGGGAGGCAACCAATCAATGTGTCTCTCTCATGTTGATGTTTCTCTCTGTGTGTCGCTCCTTTTCTTTTTCACTCTCTAAAAATTAATAGAAAGAAAATATCCTCAAGTGAGGATTAATAACAAAAAACTGAGATGTACGAAGAAATTTGTAGGAGGTGGGGAAATATTTATGATATAATGTTGGGCAGAAGAAAGCATATGAGACCTGGTGTGTAAACATTGTGGTTTCAGCATAAAATGCCCCCAGAGGAAAGGACCACTCCAGAATGCTGGGAGGGCCACCCCACGGTTCTGATATGAGGGACTTTTATTCTCTCATCTCTACTCTTTCTGGGGATTTCCTGAGTTTTCTACAGTGAGCATACATTATTTTACAATCCTATCTAATAAGAGTAATATGCAAATTGACTATACTTCCGATACACCACAAGCCACGCCCACCAGCCAATCAAAGCGAGTATGCAAATCAATCCAACCAAGATGACTACACCACAGAGAGCAGGAGGGAGGCTTGTGTTGCCTCTGGCGATGGAGGAAGCCAAGCTTTCCACACACCCTGGCCCCCTCAGGCCTCTGCTTAAGGCAATAAAGTTTCAATGGCAATGTGAACAGAAGGCTTGGCTACAAAGTTTCAATTGTAGAAGATAAATAAATCCAAGATACCAGGGCCTCTGCTTGGGTTGCCCTGTAAACCCAAGCATGGCTGGCCTGTAAACCACCACAGGTCCCTCACCCAGGCTGCCCCATGACCCAAGGGAACACCCACTCTGATCTGGGACATCCTTCAGGGCAAACCAGCTGGCCCCCACCCATGCACCAGGCCTCTATCCTATCTAATAAAAGAGTAATAAGCAGATTGACCATTACTCTAACACACAAGATGACTGCCCCATGTGGTCAAAAAATCCTGTCCCCATGTGGACACAAGATGGCCACCACAAGATGGCCAGCAGGGGAGGGCAGTTAGGAGGGACCAGGCCTGCAAGGAAGGACAGTTGGGGGTGATCAAGCTTACAGGGAAGGGCAGTTAGGGGTACCTAGGTCTGCAGAGGAGGGCAGTTAGGGGTGACCAGGCCTACAGGGGAGGGCAGTTAGGGTCAAACAGGCTGGCAGGCAGAAGCTTTAGGGACAATCAGGAAAGCAGGCAGGTGAGCAGTTGGGAGCCAGCAGTCCTGGGTTGTGAGAAGGATGTTCCTCAAGGGATCCCAGATTACAGAGGGAGTAGGCTGGGCTGAAGGATACCCCCATCCCCCGTGCATGAATTTCATGCACTGGGCCTCTAGTTATATATAAAAAAGCCTATCTGGAAAGAGGCCTGTGGCAAACTGGACACTGATGTCCCTGCATTTGCAGCACGGAGGGCTTACTTCTTCATTTCTGTGACAGCAGGAGACCTTCCCTCCTAAGGACCCCATGGGCTATTCTGGACCATCGCTGCAGGTGGGTACTGAATGCCAAACAGGCTGTGAGAGGCTTGTGGGGGCCAACAGCCCTTGCTGCCTGGCAGGCCTCCCCTTGTTGGCAAACCTGAGGCTCAGGGGTCTGCTAGAGGCCCTGCCTCCCCAGGGAGCCTGCAGACTCCATGCTTCTCTGAGCTTAACCTGCAGGCTACATTTCTTCCTTCATCCCGCTTATCTCTGCCCCTAGCTGGGCCAGGTAAACCCTGTCCCAGGAACAGGACACCCCCACCCTGCCCTCCGCTTCCCCCAGCAGAGCAGGTTCTCCCCTGGCCACTAATGGACTCCCTCCCTGGGCCTGGGGACACCGGACTGGTAGCCACGCTCCAAGTCGGCAATGCTGAGACACAGAGGGGGTGCAGGGGCACACATCCGGCGCACCCCCATTCCGGCTTTGCAGATGTCCCCAGGGCCTGAGCAGGCAGTTGGCTTCCTCCACTATTCTCATTCACCCGGAAGCCAGCTGGGACAGGGACCTAACCTCTCATGTCTCCTCTGCTGAGTTGGATGGGCAACAACTGCGGTCTGTTGGGATTCTGCGGGGCAGATGCCTAGTCCCCAAGGGGATTCAGGACCAGGAGCAAGGAGGGTGGAGCTGGTCCCCGAGGACAGGACCTCACTTTGTACCCAGTCCCAGGCGCCCAAGTTTCTCTCTTCACACCCACCACCACCCTCCAGGATTCCTTGTCCCTACTCCACGGCCTCCTTGCAGAAAGGGCCCAGCCACCAGATGGCGCCCCTCCCCAGCGGCCTCCTCTCCTAGGCCCATCCATCCCCAGGGATTACCTTCCTCTCTCCCAACTTTCCTCTGGTAGCTGATCCCCCACCAGGAACCCCTTTGTGTGCCTGGGAGCCTTCCTCCTCCATCAGCAGCCTGTCCATCTCCTCACCAAGGCTCCCCACATCCTTCCCTCCTAGGAGAGTCATCCACACTCTGCAGGCTCCTTTCCTCCTCAGCCAGTGACACCCCTACCCCTATCTGAAGCTTGGTCCTGCTTACATTGGGTTGTCCACACACACAGGTTGCCCCACCCCATTCCCATCTCCTAGGGCCTGCCCCTTCCAGGGTGTTCCCTCCCCTCATGTGGCCCTGTCCCTGTGCCCAGGAGTAGACAGAAGTGACTCATGGTGGTGGGCTATCACAATGCATATATCTATCACCAGTTTCCACTTTCCTGCACCGAGTGTGTGTGGGCCAGGGGCACAACCCCATGCCAAGTGCAATACGTGGGGCAAGAGGGACATTCCACACCGAGAAAAGTGTCATCACAGCCTACAGCAGTGGTTCTCAACCTTTTTTAATGCTGTGACCTTTTAATACAGTTCCTCATCTTGTGGTGACCCCCAATCATAAAATTATTTTCGTTGCTACTTCATAACTGCAATGTTGCTACTGTTAATGAATCATAATGTAAATATCTGTTTTCCGATGGTCTTAGGCAACCTTGCTAGCAGTTTTCAACCTGTGGGTCGCGACCCACAAGTTGAGAACCGCTGCTGTAGAGCCTAAGACCATCAGAAAACACAGGTTGAAAGAATTTAAAAATTCAGTTACAGGTTATTAAGAAAATAATAATGGTGTTACTGTATGTGAAAATTAATGGATTAGAGCCATACAGCACAAAATTAAATTATCTTATTACTATAGAAACAAAAGAAAAAAAATAAGTGTCCAAACCAAGACTTAAAAAAAAGATAAATCTCTCCAAAAGGCAACTAATTTAAATGCATTAATAACGATTAAAAAGGAGTTATTGGGGGCAAAGGGAGACATATATAATACTTTCAACAATAAAGAATTATTTTAAAAAGATTAAAAACTAATAATTATTGATTTTATTTAAAAAACAGGAGAATAAGTAAATTCAATAGCGGATTCTTTAGAAAAGGAGGTATGGTGAAATGGAAACATTTCTGGAGAGTCTAACTAGAAAAAACACAGAAAACATCAATATACAAAATCACAGATAGGAAATGAGAAAAATATGAGAGATTAATATGAAAATATTTGTTAAAAATTAGAAAATTTTTGAATTGGGATACCTTTGGGGAAACTATAAACTATTAAGCATTGACTTAAAAAACAGAAAATCTGAAAAAAAAAGGGGGGAAATGCTATTTAAAAATTACAATCTCAAAAAGCAGCAGATCCAGGCAATTCTTTCCAATTCTTAGGATTATAGGGGGAAAAAAAGTGAGCTTCCCAGTTTTTTAAAAAAAAGTTAACCAAGCCCTGGCCAGGTAGCTCAGTTGATTAGAGTGTTGTCCCAATACACCAAGGTTGTGGGTTCAATCCCCAGTCAGGGCACATACAAGAATCAATCAATGAATGCATAAATAAGTTCAACAACAAATCAATATTTCTTTCTCTCCTTCCTCTCTCTCTCTCTCTCTCAAAAATCAATTTTTAAAAAAGTCAACCAAATCCAGATTCCACACTTCTGAAGACAGCATGCCCACGTGCCTTGGAGTAACAGATGTACTTCACTGTCACTTAAAAATAGACACAAATGTCCTATGAAAACTGTTAGCAAACTTAACCTCTCCATAAAGAACACTTTAAAGTAGATTTATTTCAGGAATGCTTTAAACCTGTGACTGTCAAAGCCCATTTCATCATGTCAAAACAAAAAACACAATCATTTCAATATAGGTTGAGAAGGCATTTGATAAAATTCAACATTTTCGATAAAAAAAAGAAACAACCTTGCCCTAACCGGTTTGGCTCAGTGGATAGAGCATCGGCCTTCGGACTAAAAGGTCCCAGGTTCGATATTAGTCAAGGGCATGTACCTTGGTTGCTGGCACATCCCCAGTAGGAGGGTGCAGGAGACAGCTGATTGATGTTTCTCTCCCATTAATGTTTCTAACTCTCTGTCCCTTTCCCTTCCTCTCTGTAAAAAAATCAATAAAATATATTTAAAAAGAAAAGAAACAACCTTGTAAATCGGGAAGAAGTTTTTAATGTGACAAAAATCTCTCAAGCAATCACAAACACCACATTTATTCCTGGAGCCCTAGAGGCGTTTTCATTACAGCCAGGAACCTGCTTATTTAATTTCTAGGTGTCCAGGTCTGTTTTCCACCACCTGATTTCCGACTTTGGTGTCAGGCCTCCCAACCAGGATTTCTAAAATAGGCGCAGAGGAGCTTTTCCAAAGCAGGGCGGGGCAGTCTGCCCAACCGGCCACTTCCTCTGGTGACAGAAAGCCACATGGCGGCCTGGCCTGCGTGGGGCTCAGAGTGAGCGTGCCAGGCCATCCAACCTCCACGGAGGGCCTCTGAGCAGGGTCTCCCTACGAGTGGTTGCCATTTCCCACTCGGCCTCGCCTTGTGAGCTGTCAGGCTGCACCAGACAGGGCAGCTTTTGTTTTTGACACCTCAGGGAATGTAAAAGGAAGACTCACTGATTAAAAACATGTCAGTCAAGGACATTGCCCAGGGCCTGGGCGAGTATACCGGCCTATGTGCACCTGGAACCCATTCCTCACCCCTGGACTCGCAGCGGGAGGGTGTGTGGGGTGGGTATTGTGCAATCAAACGCTCCCTAAACCGCAGGACCCAGAGATCTGATCAAGCTGGAAACCTGATGAGACCGTGGAAGAAGCTGTGCGCATCTCTGCTGGCCCAGGGTTGGACACTGGAGTTCGTGCACAGAATTGCATATTTTAAGGTTTTTTTCAATGTTCCCACTACAGCTCATCTCCTTGAGTTATAGAACAGGAACTTCTGACATCTTTGCAAAAATAAAAATAAAAAAATAAAAAAATAAAAAGCACAGGGGAACTTTGGGCTCCACCCTCTGTGGAATCCCCGTATGCATGTGCACCAATAAACACTCTACAGCACAGCAGGCTTCAGGTACACCCGCTGGAGAGCGCAGGTAAATTCCACCCAGGGCTTTGCAACCGGCTCCCTGCCTCCACTGTATTGGCCCAGGGAGTTCTGGCTGAGCAAGGAGGTCTCTTTCTCTCTCTCTCTCTGAAAAGGAAGAACATGCGAAAGCAGAGAGGTTAGAGGTAAGAGGAGGAAGACAGTGGCAGGGCTGGTGTGTCACTGCCGGGGAGGAGAGAGCAGTTTCTCACAGAGCTCTCAACTGGGGAGACCCGGGAAACTGCCACTCTTGGACGACAGAAAACAGACATGGGGTGTCCTCTGAGTGCCTGGCAGGAGGCGGTCTGTACCTGTAGTCATCCCAGCCCTGGGTTCTGAGATGACGGGGAACCATGGCTGATCACCCAGCTGCGCCCACTGTAGGCTAGCCTCACCACAATGCCCTGTGAAGACATCCAGGTCTAGGGCTCCCCCTGGGCCCAGGGCCTCCTCCCTCACTGGGACATGGGTGTGTACACGTGTCCAAGTTCAAGGATTGGGCATGACAGCCAGGGCACTATATTTGGACACTAACACCCTGGGGACACGACCCCTACAAGCCACTCTGGGGGCTGGAAGGAGGGCTTTTTCTGCAGAGCACCCTCAGTCCCACCATCAGGCCACTGCTCTCTGTCACCCTGCCCAGCAACCTGCCTCCCTGATCCCATTGGATTCCGCAGGGACCCCTGGGGCCCTCCTGAGGCAGTGGAGGCTGTGAGGTTGCTGGCCACACTGGCACAGCGGGCAGCCTGAAAGCCAGGAAGGTGACCTCTGGGCAGGGTGGCACTATCCCAGGGCATCTCATTATGTTACCAGGAGAAGGGACAGTGGCTGTGGCTTCACTGTGCCTGACAGCTTCCCCTGAGTAGAAGGTCATGCCAGCCCTGACAGCAGGTGGAGGGCTGGAGCTGGGTGCCGATCCCCACCCACTGTTGGGGCTCACCCCCAGGAACATGAGGGGCTACTCAGCAGTCACACCACTGGCCCAGCATCAATTGAGTCCTCAGGCAGCAGCTGCTGAGCCAAAGTTAAAGCTGGTTCTGAACTCCTTCGAGGTGCCAAGGTGCCCTCACTAAACTTTCCAAAGGAGAAGGACCACGGCCAAGACAGTGGCAGGAGCAGGCCACCCTCCCCTCCCCCACGGCCTTCCTGTGAACACCTGTCCATGCAGTAAGGGAGAGCCTTCCAGACATCCATGGGGGTTTCTCTGTGATTCAAAATCATCCTGGGACTCAAGCCTGGATCGGGGAGGAGCTGAGTGCATCAGGATGGTGAAGACACAGAGAAATAAGTGTCACGGGGACCCTGCCGAACCTCAGATACACCTGGCTTCCAGGACTCCCCCCCTGCTTGGGATAAACTGGAGGGGATGTGAGGCAGCAGTCCCAGAAGGTCCTGGCTGCCCAGGGTCTGAGGACGTGTGTCTTGAGAGCTGCCCACAGGACACCCCCGCCCCCCGCCGACCCCCAACCACACACACACAGTCACAGTCACGGCCAGGTCCTGCCTGCCCCACACCTTCATCGTCCTGTCCCTTTCCGGTCCCCTGGTTCTAGCAATCTGCAAGCGACCACACCAGTAAGGAGGAGGTCATATTTACAAAATACTTCAGTCTTTTCTGGGTTCCTGATAACATAATAAAAACTCAGAGATAATCGAACAACAGACACACAAACTCCAGAAATCAAGGTTGTTCAGTGTATACACTGAGTGGTCAGATTATTATGTTCTCTGAACGCATAATAATCTGGCCACTCAGTGTATATCCTATATGATAAAAGCTAATATGCAAATTGCCCCTCCACCAGAATTCGATCAGTAGGCAGGCTGGCCAACCGTCCATGTCCCCTTCCCCTGGCCAGGCTGGCTGGACCCCACCCATGCATGATTCATGCACTGGGCCTCTAATACACACACACACACACACACACACACACACACACACACACACACTAAGTGGTCAGATTATTATGTGTTCAGAGATCATAATCATCTGGCCACTCAGTGTACTTAGCATTCTGCTGGCTACAAAGGCAGCAAAAAGCTCTGTAAAAATGTCTGAATTCTGGGAAGGCATTAATTGCATGGCTTATTTATTTCTAGGTTCTACTTCAGAATACATAGTTGCCTGAATTTAAAAGCTACATGTCAAAGGGAATGATGATTATACCAATAATAAGAGGAGCTTGAGTTAACAGCCTATTTGCAAAGATAAGTGACTGAGCCCTATGGGCCCGAGGATTGTTTACTGATACAAGTCAGCCCAGAGCAGTGTAAGAAATAAACCAAAATAGGCCACAGAAGGAAGAGCAGGTTTTAGAACATGAACTAAAATCAGTGAGGAGATGGGGTGGGGACAGGAGTTGACAGAGACAGTCCTGTTCTTTCATCGAGGGCCAAGTATGTGGTTTCATAGTGTAAGGAAACCAACACAGGAGTCAGAACACCTGTGTTTCACATTTCAGGGTGAGTGAGTGAAAAGAATGTGCCAATATGTTAACCTCATTTAAAAGATAAAGGCAAACACATCATGTTTTAACAGAAGGGAGAAAAGAGGGGGGGAAATCGGTGTGGAAAGATAAAAATCAAGATCCCAAATGGGATGCCTAAAGATTGAAAATAAAGAACAAATACAATATAATTTCCTATCTTATAAGGCTCAGCACTCTCCAGATGAAACAATAAAATGACATACGTGTTTCTGAGAGAGATAATTAACACAGAATTATCTCGGAAGATTCAAAAGAATGAAGGGTTTAGACAACAAGAAGAAATAAAAGGCATCCAAATTGGAAAAGAAGAAGTAAAGCTGTCCTTATTTGCAGATGACATGATACTGTACATAAAAAACCCAAAGGACTCCATTCCAAAACTAATTGACTTAATTAATGAATTCGGCAATGTAGCAGGATACAAAATTAATGCTAAGAAGTCTGTGGCATTTCTATACACTAATAGTGAAATTATAGAAAGAGAAACTAAAAAAGCAATCCCATTTACCATCGCACCAAAAAAATTAAGATACCTAGGAATAAACCTAACTAAAGAGGTAAAAGACCTTTATGCAGAAAACTACAGGACACTGAAAAAAGAGATAGAGGAAGATGTTAACAGATGGAAGAGCATACCATGCTCATGGATTGGGAGAATCAACATCATTAAAATGTCCATACTACCCAAAGCAATCTACAGATTCAACGCACTACCCATTAAAATACCAACGACATATTTCACAGACCTACAAAGAATTCTTCATAGATTCATCTGGAACAAAAAAAGACCACGGATAGCTACAGCAATTTTGAGAAAAAAGAATAAAGTAGGTGGGATCTCAATACCAGACTTCAAGCTATACTACAAAGCAACTGTTCTCAAAACAGCCTGGTACTGGCACAAGAACAGACATATAGATCAATGGAATAGAATAGAGAACCCAGATATCCACCCAAACCACTATGCTCAATTAATATTTGACAAAGGAGGCATGAACATTCAATGGAACCAAGATAGCCTCTTTAATAAATGGTGTTGGGAAAATTGGACAGATACATGCAAAAAATTGAAACTGGACCACCATCTTACACCAAATACAAAAATAAACTCAAAATGGATACAGGACTTAAACATTAGAAGGGAAACCATAAAAATACTAGAGGAATCCACAGGCAGTACAATCTCAGATATATGCCGAAAGAACTTCTTCACTGATACTGCTCCAAAGGCAATGGAAGCTAAAGAAAAAATAAACAAATGGGACTACATCAAAATAAAAAGCTTTTGCACAGCAAAAGAAACCATCAACAAAACAACAAGAAAGATCAATGCATGGGAGAACATATTTGCAAATGCTATCACTGATAAAGGTTTAATCTCCAAAATCTACAACCAACTTATACAACTTAATAAAAGGAAGATGAAGGATCCAATAAAAAAATGGGCAATGGACCTAAATAGAACCTTTTCAAAAGACGACAGAAGGAAAGCCAAGAGACACATGAAAACATGTTCAAAGTCATTAATCATCCGAGAGATGCAAATCAAAACGACAATGCGATACCATCTTACACCTGTCAGAATGGCAATCATCAACAAATCAACAAACGACAAGTGTTGGCGAGGATGCGGAGAAAAAGGAACCCTTGTGCACTGTTGGTGGGAATGCAGACTGGTGCAGCCACTGTGGAGAACAGTATGGAGTTTCCTCAAAAAACTAAAAATGGATCTCCCATTTGACCCTGTAATCCCACTCTTAGGAATTTATCCTAAGAAATTACAAACACCAATCAGAAAGGATTTATGCACCCCTATGTTCATAGCCGCACAATTTACAATAGCCACAATTTGGAAACAGCCTAGGTGCCCGTCAGCAGATGAGTGGATCAGAAAACTGTGGTACATCTACACAATGGAATTCTATGCTGCCATTAAAAAGAAGGAATTCTTACCATTTGCAGCAACCTGGTTGGAACTGGAGAGCCTTATGCTTAGTGAAATAAGCCAGTCAATGAAGGAGAAGCATCACATGATCGCACTCATTGGAGGATAATAAAGAACATTATAAACTGATGAACAAAAGGATAGATACAGAGACAGTAAAGCTTCAAACAGACTGTGAAATTACAGCAGGATGATTAAAGTTAGGTGAGGTAAATAAGAGATCAATCAAAGGACTTGTATCTATGCATATAATCATAACCAAAAGAATGAAGGGTTAACTTCAAGTAGTTAAAGTAGGATTCAATGTTAATATGAATCAAAGAATAGCAAAACAAAAAATAATAAAAGGCTAATATGCAAATTGTCTCCTTGACCAGGAGTTCAACAAGCAGGCAGGCTGGACCCCATCCATGCACAAATTCATGCACTGGGCCTCTAATACACACACACACACACACACACACACACACACACTGAGTGGTCAGATTATTATGATCTCTTTGATTAAGGAGACATTTAATGTTATTTCACAGTTGATAGCAGCACATAACATGGAATCTAAATGCTATAAAAACAGCAGAACACATGGAATCTAAATGCTATAAAAACATCAGAACACATATATATGTAAAAACCTCCTAGAAAAAGATACTAGAAATTATTTATATATATATATATATATATATATATATATATAATGCTAATATGCTAAGTGTCCAACCAGTTGCTATGATGTGCACTGACCAATAGGGGGCTAACGTTCAACACAGGAGCTGCTGTGACACACACAGAGAAACTTGGTGCCCACAAAGCAACACTCAGCTTCCCCCAAGTGGGACATAGGCCCTACCACCAACCTAGAGCAACACCCCACCAAATCATAGCCTACACTGCCAAGACCCTATGGCCCACAGCCCAGCCCAGCCTAGCCTGAAAATAGTAGCTGTGGGTGCTGGGTAATGACATCACATTTTTGTTGACATTCAAGCTAAAATTGTCGACAGAATATGTCTGAAGACCAACTATTGCCACAATGTACCTCTGAAGCAGAAAGAAAGTGATGTTGTCGACAGAATATGTCAGAAGAACAGTCATCGACAAATACTACCAATACTGGTAGAAACTGCCTTCATAGCGAAGATAAAGTAAATGAGAACGCAATTATCAAATACAGTTGTGGTGGAATTATTATTACATGTCAGTTTTGCCTATCCCTAAATTTCTCGGATGAAAAACCATCTGATGGAAAATTTACTCTATGTTGTAGCAAAGGCAAAGTTTGTCCAAATGATATAAATTTTCCAGAATACCTGGCATATTTAAAAAATTAATGATAAATGAAGATCCTGACAGTAAAAATTTCATGGAAAACATTTGTTGTTATATCATGTTGTTATTGTTTATTTATTAATTTATATATTATTTTCATGTGCATTTTACTAATTTTCTTTCATCTCTGACACTTCTATTATAGAGAAAGGGCAAATAGTGATATTAAAATATTTCTTCTAATTAATTTCCTTTCAATGTGCACAAATTTGTGCATTGGGCCACTAGTAAGAATATAATTAGAATTAGAGAACCTAATAGCCCATTATTGAGTGCACAAAAACATGAAAACACAGGAATGAGCTGGGTAACACACAGCAGAATGCATGTTGTTTGGGTGGGAATTAAAAAGAAATAGAAATAGCCGAAACCCATTTAGCTCAGTGGATAGAGCATCGGCCTGCGGACTGAAAGGTCCCAGGTTTGATTCCGGTCAAGGGCACATACATTGGTTGCAGGCGCATCCCCAGTAGGGGGTGTGCAGGAGGCGGCTGATCGATGTCTCTCTCTAACTTTCTATCCTTCTCCCTTCCTCTCTGTGAAAAAATCAATAAAATATATTTAAAAAAAAAGAAATAGAAATAGACTCTAATGCAAACAAGAATGCATTATGTGTTAAACTAAGCATAACATGACAATGAACATAGGAAATATCATTTAACATATGTTAGGATAATTGAGGTAGGGAGGAAATAAATTCTAATTCTTGTCTTAATGTAACTATGCACAGTGTTAAGGAGATAAACATTATTCTAAAACACAGGGCAACTAAGTAGGAACAGAACATAATATTGTGGCCATCTGACTCTTTCAATTGCAGCTACTGAATTTGTGGAGCAGACAGCCCTGTGACCAAACCCCAGACCTGAGAAGTGAGGAGGCAGCGCGCCAAAACCGAGTCACTAAGGAGCTAAAACACGAAAAACAAACATCACTAAAACAGACATAAGTGACCATGAAGAGAAGATGGAACAACATGACAAATGACTCATCTCTACAATATTTAAGAGTTTGTAAAAGAAGAAGAAAAATACCCCCAATGACTCAAGAGACAGATAGCAAAGGTTATGATCTGCACTCCAGAAAAAACAAGTTCCAACAGCTGCAGGAGAAAGCAGTTCGACCTTCCCAACAGCCAAAGGCGGGCAAATGAGGACAAAACAGGAACTCTCATTTCAGCCTCCAAGAACACCATCTCGACAAACTCAGTGCTCATGGACCCACGAACGAAAGAAACATTTTCATAGGTTTCTGGTCATAAATCTTTGCAAAATTCTTCGAAAGGGCAACTGGGAAAAACCTCTAAGAACCCTGGGATGTTCATGACCTGTGCTATGTAGGTCTCTTGGCAAGAATTCTTCAATCAACGAGTCCAAAAAAGCAGTCAGCTATGTGCACTGCAGTTCATTTATAATGGCAAAACCTAGAAGGGGCTGAACATAAGTAGGGCTGAGAAATCAGGACCCCTTCAATGGCCTTCCTGCCAGGGAGCCGGCGGTCCACTCCTGGTCCCGGCTGTGAAGGTAAACTCACCTTGCCTTGCTACCCATCAGGAGTATATTTGTAAGAAGGTATTTGCTCCCTGTTTTCACTGAGACAAGAAGCCAGGAGAAGAGGGAGCTCAGACCTATGACACACCTGGTCCAGGAGCTGTGCACAGTGTCCAGGCTTAAGTCTCATAAGATCATGAGGGGAAAGGTGTCCACAGTCTGCACGGGGAAGGCTCCCACACAGAGGACGAGCATGTTCCTGGCTCTGTGTGCTTGGGAGAGGGCCACCAATGGAAGGATGGGTCCCGGGAGATGCTGTAATGGCCTTACTGAGCAGGGGGAGCGCTGGGCTGAAGGTCAGCCTTCGGCGAGGCATCTGCTCTTGTCCCCTACCTGGCTGACCCCACCACATACAAACCACAACGCAGAGACGCTGCACATCAGAGCACAACTTCATCACTACTGCCTCTGTGCCACCACCTGCTGCCCTGCCCTTTCCCTGGGACAGTCCCAGGAGGGCAACTTCGACGAGTGAGCACGCGTGATCTGCCTCCCTGGACAGTGAAGTCCCATGTGTGTAGCTTGGACAGCTCTGGGGTTTTTATGCTGTTGGGGGCAGGGTGGAAGCAGTGTGTCCAAGAGGGAGGTGGGAGCGGAAGGCGCTGTGCAGAGGATGTGCTTGTCACCAGGATGTGGTCCACCTGCCTGCTCTTTCTTCTACTCGTGCCAGTATCTGCTTAGTGTCGTCTGCTTCTGACACGGAGGCTTGATTTCATCCCCAAACTTAGGTTGGAAACTTGCTAAACAGAGCAGTTAGTAATCTGATGGAAAAAGACATCCCGGCAGGCTTGAGCGTAGTTCCCACTGTGTCTGGGCAGTGTCTGTCCTCTCCTAGGGCCAGGGAGACACAGAGCACGGGGGATAAAGGGAAGCTGAAGCCCTTGGGCGTAGAGAAGGGGGGCTTGCACCTTCTCCCTGGCTCCCAGTGTCCCCCCACCACAAAGGGTTCCTGGCTGTAGGTCTCTGCAGAGCATTTCTGGGGAAAAAAGAAAGAAAGAAAAGGAAATAGGGTTCATCCTCCAAGCCCCCCAAGGGCTACCAACCCCCGCAAAAGAAGACAGCTCCCCAGCTGGTGGGACACAGTAAGAGAGCCCTTTCTGGAGGGGTGACCATGGAGCTGGCACTGGGCGGGGCTGAGAGTAATCGGAAGACCCTCTGACTCCTCCCCTCTGTGCCTGCCACACAGCTGGCTCTGGGCACACAGTGGAGGAAGGTAGATTTCCAGACCCTTCTGCCTCCTCGTCCCCCTCTACTGTGAGCACAGATGCGGGTGCAGAGTCCCAGAGGGCTCCTTCTTTATGACAGTATCCCCTGCCCCCACATCCTCTGTCCAGTTGCCCTAGTCTTGGATCTGCTTCCTCAGAGCAGCCATGGCTGAGCTCCTGGGACAGGACGAGGGACATAACAGGCCTATGCCTCACAGCCCTCACCAAGCTGCCCATTAACAGAACAATCAGAGTTGGTGCTTTGGGGTCGGGGTGATGCCTGCAGACACTTCACTAGGAGCAGCGGTGTTCCCACAGGCTCTGCCCAGGTGCCCTCTAGGGTGGGACCAGAAGATCTTTGAGTGAGTAGAGGGAAAGGGTTTCTGCCCACCCAGCGAACACTGCACTCCTGAGGCCTTCCTGTCCCAGCCTAGGCCTCTGTCACCACCTGAGCTTGGCTTCACTGGCCCTGACAGGCTTTACTGTCCATGGCAGATGACCAGCAAGAAGGACCGCCCGCCACTGCACAGTCACGCAAACCAGGAAGACTTGAACGGATGTGAAATGAAGTGTTGAGAGGCTACCTCTGGGAAGCTGAGGGGGATCCCCACAGCCCTGCCCCAGCTCCTGGAAGCTGGGAGCACCCTTTCTGGAAGGGGCTGGAGTGAGGTCCTCTGCAAACCAGCCTGCACAGGGTGGGTGGGTAGCTACCCCAGCCCCTCCCCAAACACCTAAGAGGCCAAGGTCAGCCACCAGATTTCTGTGCACCTGGGACTGAGGGTGTGAGCCTGGGCTCTGGAGACCTCAGAAGGATCCTCCTTCCAGGTGCGCACTGGGGTGGGGAGTGGGTGTCAGCACCAGAACCTTCCGACAAGAATGTGTCCCAAGCACTCGTGGGCTCAGGGCTAGTTCCACGGCAGATGCCTAGAGGAGCAAACCCATGAAGGAACCTGTGGGGTAGGGGCTACACTTGGGCGGATCTCTGGGGACCAGCCTGCTGAGCACTGGTCATGGCCCATGCTGAGACCTGGCGAGGGGAGGCTGAGCACAGCAGGACTGGGGGAGGGTGACAGCCACTGCCCCAGAGAGACCACCGTGGTTGAAGAAGATGCCTCCCTCTCAGTTTCTGCTGGAATTCAAACAAAAGCAGCTGTTGCAAAGATGCTGCTGAGTTCTGACCAATTTCCAGACTTGACTCTTGACGGGGACACAAAGAACGCTGAGACCCCATCTCAGTGAACAGGCATCTGGAACAGCAAGAGGCTTGGTGCTCATGACAGAGGTAACTGCTCTGGAGCCAGCACGCTGAACGTTAGTTCCGGGTCCTTCCATTAACGAACACCCTGTGCAGACTCGCCGTCTCATAACTGGCCTTCCTCGGGCCAGGCTGGAGGGCTCTTCATGGCCCAGCTTGGGGTGAGCAGGGCGGAGGCAGTCCCCAGGGAGCAGGCTGTGGAGACCCAGGCCCGGGAACCCTGCACAGTGTGACCAAAGCTTCGGGAGCTGAGGCCATGCCCAGCATTGACAAGCCTGGGAGCTTCAGGGCCAAGAGAACAGGGGCACTGGGAAGGCGCGAAGGTAAAGGTGGGTTCTTTGGGGCTCACTGAACTCTGCTGCCTCTGATAGGGTTCCTCCTGCCTGAGGAGGCGCCTCAGAGCCCGCAGCCAGGCAGGAAGAGGAGGAGCAGCCGGGCCTCCTGTCTCTAAATCACCCAGCATTTCCTGTCTTGGGAGAAAACCCGATATGTGGTCACTTTAAAACCAATCGTCTTCTGACTGAGTTCCCATTTTTGAGATTCTTCTCTTTCCTTGTTCTGCTCTTTCTCTCCTCCTGACACCCACAGGGAGGTTTCTGGAAATGAGAATCCGGATGACACATTGTTCCTTAATCTCCACAGCTCCCCAAATTAGATTGTATTCCCAGTTAATGCATGCAATTACGTTAAATTTCCATTAGCAAACCCGGGCTGCAGTGAATGAGCTCACCCTGGACATGATGACTCGCCTGGTGCACAGAGCAGACATGCCCCGCTGAACCCTTGCCCTGCAGGGAGCTGGTGCAGGGACCTGGGCAGCGAAGGACAGATAGAAAAGGCTCAGGAGGAGACCTGGAGCCAGGCTCATGAGCAGGCCTCAGTCCAGGGCTGCGGGAGAGCCTGGCACCAATTTCAACAAGGAGCCACGCTGGGCCCCTGTCACTGGGTAGGCAGTGAACGATGACAAACCTCTTAATGCAAAAGCAGGCAGGCCCTCTGTGTCCCCTGACCTCGTGTTGGAACACAGCCCAAAGGCTCTCACCAGCCCTTGCTTTCACTGGAGATATTTCTACCTCTGAGCAACGATGCCCAGTGCTGCTCAGGAGAAGGGAATAAGCGCACACCTCTGTGCCATGTCCTAAGTGAGGCAGGGCGGTCACGGGCCCCCTCTGTCCGGTTTGACATAGGAGGTAGAACCGTGTGGCCCCAGCAGCCCCTCCACGCCCCACGGGGGAACGTCTCCCCTCCGCATGCACCTGCAGAAGTCACCTGGCTTACATTTACCCGTGCCACTTAGTGGGAAGGTAAGTATCCTTGTTTAACCAGAAGCTTCCTTCTGGCATTTCCAGGGCCACTGCAGACCTCAAGCAGCAGGCCCTGGGTGGCTCTGGCTTTTGGAGTTCCGGCCCTCACCCGCAGCCTGTCCTGAACCCCAGGTCCTAACAGCTGTCCACTTCTGCTTGCTGGGCTGCTGCCTTTCACCCCCAACAGCCTTAACGGCGTGTGGCTCTGGCAGCGTCTTTCCCAGCACCTGCGCTCTTTGTCCGGTATCTGCCTGCCTCGCAGTCCTCCAGCCCCACTGTCTGGCTCTCTGCCTGTTCATCTCCCGCTTAGGGGCCCTGCTCCCCTGTTGGACACTGGGCTTCTAACATGGCCATGCCCTCCTGCCCATTCACACGGCTCCTCCACCCCTCGCTGGGCCTCCTTTCAGGCCTCTTCTTCTTCATTCCAGGCATTTGGACCATCCTGCCCCCCCCCAAAAAAGCCCAAGACCCTGGAAGGTTAGCCCAGGGCTTGAGAGTCAGGCAGGCTTCGTATCCCAATGCAAGTGGACCTCACCAGCCTGTGGTCCTCAGCAGGGGATGAGGTAGCCAGCGGAGGCCAGCATCCACTTCCCAGAGAGCCACACTGATATAAAGACAGGGCATCCCCACACCTCCTGAGAGTCAGGGGAACCACCTCTCACCTTTGGGGAGTGTCAAGAGCTGCGACTTCGGATTCAAAGACCTCTAACCCGCTGTGACCCTGGGCAGAAGAAGTGGGGGTGATGATAGTTCTGACTCCTCCTGAGGCTGCCTCGTGCTTAAAGGAGGTAACGTATGTCCAGAGCTTATGCCTCACACATAGTACGTGCTCAGTAAATGCCAGCTTTGCAAACTGACTGTCTTAGCATGAGGTAAGTGGTAACTAAGTAAACTGAGTAGGCGGTGCAGACCCATTGCGGAGGAGAAAGCTATGTTGCAGGTGCAGGGTACGTGAGGAAGTTGGAAAGGGACTGTGTGTAAAGGTGCACAGGGAAGTTCAGTGCAGAACAAAGATGGACTCGGAAACAAAAATGGGGCAAGATGGGCTTTTGAATAAACAGGACAAGCAGGCGGAGCCTCTGGGGAAAGACAAATTGCCTCAGAGTTCACACTGCACAGCAGAATAAACTCCCAGCAGGTCCAGGACTCAACTGGGACACCGAAACCACACAAGCTCGAGAAGAAAATGTGGGTGGCTTCCTCTTGAACCTGGGTGTGGAGAAAGGCCTTTCAACTCTGATTCCAATCCAGAGGTGACCAGAGATTGATACACAGTCCGGGTGAACAAAATAACGTGGCAACGAAAATACACACACAACCTACTAATTGGGAGAAAATATGTAACATGTGCTGCAGCCAAAGGCCAGAAGCCTCCTCTAACATGAGCTCTCTAAAAAGGGCCAGAAAACGGGTGGAAATGGGAAAGACAGGCACAATCAAGTCTCAAAAACATTATGTGTGGCCCTTAATGTATGGAAGATGTTCGGTTCCACTCATAAATTAGAGAGATGCAAATGAACGCACTGAGAGACCTTTTCTCCTTCACCAGACGGCGAAGGTTCAGAAGTATGGAAACCCAGTCTCGGTGAGGCTGTGGGAACCAGCTCCTTCACCCCTGCCCCCTTTGCAGTCTTCCTGTAGCAACGTGTTGGACTGCAGTGACACGTGTTCTCACTGTGGACTCAGCAATTCCACTTTAGGTCTCGATCCTGCAGACACTGTTCCAACAACACCAAAAGGCACGTGCACAAGGCCATTCGTTCAACTCTACCAACACTGCCTAAAACTGGGAGGTATTGTTAAAGCCTAAGTGTCCCTTGTTAGGAAAGTAGTTAAAAAACTGAGCACAGTGGGGTATTATTCAGAGGTAAGAATGAATGAGAATGCTATGCACTGATAAGGTCTGATTTATAAGATATACTGTCAAGTGGAAAAAAGTGCAAGAAGAGAATCTATAGTATAATGTACTTCATGTTACAAAGAGGGGGATATAAGAAAAAAATGGTTACACCTACTCATTTATGTAAAAGTAATACAAGAAGGAAAGGCAGAGTGAATAAGATTGGTTACACAGCAAGTGGGTGGGGATTTGGGAAAGAATGGGCAACATGTAATGTAACATTGTCATGTCATGTAACACGTCATATAATGCAACATCTGTCATGTACTGACACTGCAACAAGTCATGCAATGTAACATATGCTATGTAAAGTATAATGATGCTGTTAGAATAAGAAGCTTTTGCTCCTTGCTCCGTCAATTACCTTGATTTTTTTAAACTATTTTTTAAAATTGTTTTTATTGATTTTATTTAAAAAAATACATTTTATTGAATTTTTACAGAGAGGAAGGGAGAGGGATAGAGAGTTAGAAACATCAAACAGCTGTCTCCTGCGCGCTCCCTACTGAGGATGTGCCCGAAACCAAGGTACATGCCCTTGACCAGAATCAAACCTGGGACCTTTCAGTCCTCAGGCCGACGCTCTATCCACTGAGCCAAACAGTTTTCAGCTGTTTTTCTTGACTTTAGACACACACACACACACACACACACACACACACACACACACACAGAAACATCAATTGGCTGCCTCCGACATGCACCCTTACCAGAGATTGAATTTGCAATCTGGGGATGATGTGCCCTGATGAGGAATCAAATGGAAGACCTTCCTGTACATGGATGAGGCTCAACCAACTGAGCCACACCAGCCAGGGCTTGATTTTCTTTTTAAATAAAAGGAATTTCCTGGCCCCCTCGCCCCACCTCACGCTTCTATTTCTGGCTGTATCACCACTGGGCTCTGATGACGGACAACTCTCCTGGGCCTGAGGGATAATCATTCCTGTTTGCGAACTAGCCACTGTTGGAAACCGGCTGTGGTGGCTTCTGTTTCGAGTAATGTCATCACTGCTTCTGTGGGAACACCTCTAGCGTTATCCCGTCTTCTGCTAGGTGACAGCCTGCAATTGGTTGCACAAACCCATGATCGCTCACGCAAAGGCTGGGGTGGGGGACTCGACCAGGGGCCCCAGAGAGCACGGCCTCTTCCGTGGATCACAGTGATAGACAACATTTGACTTAAACTAAACAAGTCACTTGGCACAGGCACAGGCCAATCTGCCTAAAGAACAAGTGGTTCTGATTTTTAACACCCTGCCCTGCCCCTAATTTCTTACCCGTGGTTAATTTTTCAGTTTAAAAGATGAGATCTTGAAGGACAAGAATGAGGGGACTCCACTGTCCCCAGAGCTCCTGCCTCTTCACACCAAGTTCTGGTCAGGCTCCAGAGACTCTAGCCAGGAGCAGAGAAGCCCCGGTCTCTTTGAGGGGAGAAGAAGTCAGTGGATGCACCCCGTGGGGTGGGAAGAGGGGCGTTTTGGTAGAAGGATGAGACACGATCAGTCCCTACTGTCCTCTGTGGGGTGCCAGGGCCACCCCTCCAAGAACAGCCTCCCTGTGACTCCAGGGGGCTCCTAGCCATGAACTGGCGGAAGGACAGCCTTGGCCTGACCATGGGGACCAGGGGAACCAGTAGGGACATCCCTGCCACCCGGCGCCTGCCAGACTCGGCCACGAGGCCCCTGGGCACTGGGCCGCGCTCTCCACGGTCCCCAGACACCTGCACCTGGATGGGCTACAGGAATCTACAGCTGGACACGGCCCTAACGAGATGCTCCATCTCCTGCTGCCTTGAGGACCCCTGTACTGGATCCCAGGTCATCACGGACCTCTTGTCCCTCATTGTCTGCACTTACCTATCACTGGCCCCTCCTTCCCCCTCCTCCATCCTCCATCCACAGCCTGTCCGTCACCCTGGACTGTGGTGAAGAACCCTCACCAAGCCCTGTGGACCCAAGGTCCCCCCGGCCATGTCCCTCCCGCCAGTAGACACACTCAACTCACTCTATGGTCTTGCCCCAGTCACACCACAGCGTCCTACCGATGGCCTCCATGTCCTCCTTGAACGGGGCGAGGCAGACCTCCTGCAAGATGACATCGTGGTCGATATCCTGGCAGGCGGTGGCCATGAAGAGATGATGCACTGCAAGGACAGCATGTGGGGACTGTTACCCTTCGGCCTCGTCCCCGCCCTCCCTCCCCTGTATTTCCGCCCCCCTTCCTTGCAGGCCCGGGCTCTTCCGCCTGACACATACACATCTATCTAGGGCTCCCATCCCAGAGGCACCTGGGGGGCTGCCATGGGGTCTCACTTGTCCCGAGAGTGCGATGTGCAGGGTTACCGGGCACAGGGTCTGACGCGCATGCACCATTTCATCCTCACTCAACTCCTGAATGTTCCCAATGCCTCCACTTCCCAGATGTGGAAACCGAGGCAGTGAGAATGTTTGCTGGGGCTGGACCCAGGCTCCTCACCCATGATGCCACCAGGCCTGTCCATTGAGTGAGGAGGAGGAGGAATTGCCTGTGGTGGTGGTGGGGACACAGCTGGACAGAGTGCTGTCCCAGGGCAGGTGGGGACCTGGCTGCACCACCAGCCCAGACTGGCTCAGCACCGCCCGGAGCCCTGGCTTATGCCCCGTGTCTGATTTTTGCCGGTTATAAATGAGCTGACAACTGTGGCATGACATGTCCTACCCTCCTGCCTTAATCAACACTCAATCAGAAATGAAAACTGTTGGTCAAGCAGCACACTGCTGATTGAATTCCCTGGAGATTGCTTGGGTGGAGGTGGTCAGGCCGGCCTGGGACCCCCCGGGCCCCACCCTAGGCTTCCTCTTCCTCCTCAGGCCTAAGGTCTGCTTTGTCCCCTCTCTGTGGGGGCAGGCAGGCATGTCCTTCCCAGATTCCTTTGGGGTGAGGCTGCCAGCTCACCTACTGCCCGCAGGCTATGCTGGTCCTCTGCCCTACGGAAGCCCACCTGTGGGACAGGTGAAGTGCCAGGGCTCCTTGGTAGCTCAGGAGGCTCAGACACCGAATTCAGGAAGGAACTCTAAGCCACCCCTCCAGCCTCATCTGAGGACAGGCTCTCTGATGGTTCCCACCCCCTCACTGCCCCAGGACCTACCCTGTCTCCCTACCAGGTTGCTTTTCCCAGCAAACCCCAGACCCAAAGGTCCTCTCCCCTGCCCTTCCTCACTCCTCCTTTCTCCTCCTCCATCTCCTCTCCCTCCCCCACCCAGGTCTCACGGCCCAGCCCACTTCCTCTGCACCTCATTTGGGAGGTAGAACATTTCCTTCTTTTCTGAGGACCTTTTGTGCTACCCTGTCACCTCCCACTTGTTTCTGATACATGTATGTCCTCCCAGCAGCTCTGCGTGTTAATATGCCTCAAAAGAACAAGATGCCAACACCCAACTTCGGTCTGTGTGGGATTGAGGCAGGCGCCTGCGACTGACACAAAGAGGTCTGAGCTCCGAGGACCCCTTTTGTCTGGAAGGGCTGGTTTTAGGGAGAATGAAGTCGACCATACATCTCAGCCAGGGCTCTCTGCAGCACGGAACAGAGCCATTTGGCTGACACGACATTGGGCAGACCTATCACAAGGATGCTTGTGGCTCCCACGTTCCTAGGACAGATCGTCCAGCAGAGCCAGGACAGGGCAGGGCAGCTCTACTGGTCACCAGCAGAGAGAGCTGGTGTTGAGGGCCAGGAGTGCTGCTGTCCCCTTCATCTGTCCCTGGTCCCTCCCAGTGCATTCTGGTCAATTCTCCCTGTGACCTCTGGGCCACAGAGCACAGCCCTGCCTTTATCCCACTCGCCTGACCTGTCTGGTAGCCCCTCCCCAGTCCTTGTCCTGGACCCTGGCAGGGCTCTGAGCTGGTCCTCCTGAATGCTGCATCTCTCACCTCTGCCTCCCCAGGGTGGGACCCTGCTCTCTGGGGATGGAGATCCCACTTCCCTCCCTGCCTGGGGGAGCCAGAATGGCCTTGCTGTGGGTGAGGCTGGCCGGCGGCTGGGGAGCCTGAAACCATAGTGGTTTGGGTGCAAGAGAACAGCTCACTTCTCTTAACCAGCCTGATGCAGTTTCTTCTGCCAGAAGGAGAGACAGTATTACAGTTTAAAGCTGAATAAAATTGCCCAGAGTTTTAAAGCCAACTCTTTGGATTCCATTCCTGTGAGATTGCAAATTGGTTCATTCATCATGGCTTTGAAGGCCGTGAGCAGACGCACTCATTCCATGAGTCAGGACAGGAGCTGCCAGGCACATGCACCATCGGGAATTCAGAGACAGGGCCCCTCTGTCCACAGCAGGAAACCGCCCCTGAGATGAGGACACGGGTGGAGGAAGGCAGGGGGATCCCTTAGCACAGTGACAGGCAATTCTGCCACTCCCCCCAGGTCCACGGGGCTCCAGGCTGAAGGGCAGCTGCATGGAGACCTTGGACACCCGGGTTTCTAAGGAGAGAATGAGGGCCCAGCAGTGCGAACTGAGTGGGCCTCACTTTAAGACGCCCCGTCTGTCTGCACAGGTGGCCGGAGGGCCGTCCTACTGCGGCTGATTCCACGCTTGCAGAGAGAACCACAGAACTCCCACTGCTGCCTTCTAGAGCTGGGGGAGCCCGGTGACAGTGCGGGAGGAGCTGGGGGAAGGGCCCTCCACTGGGAGGCCAGTCTGGGGGCTAAAAATAGGGCCTCCCCATTGGTGCCCGTGAACTGGGGTGGGGAGCCACCCAGGTGCCTACAGGGACCCACACACTCCAGACCTTCCAGGCAGCACAGAGGAGGCCACACAGGCTCCTGCAGGCCTGTTCCCCTCTTGGCCACTGTTTCTTTATGGGAGAAGTGCCCCCACTTCTCTTCACACACACCCTGCCCCCGCCCGTGAACTTATAGGGTTGCTTTCCAGAGGATTCAGTTTAGGGATCCCGCCTAAAAATGAGCAGCCCATCCCTGTGAGGTTTCAGTGTGGGCCACCCTCAGCAACTCACAGAACATTTGGGCCCCTGGGGTCCAGCAGAGACAAGAGGGAGGGTGCTGGGGAGAGGGGAGGAAGGGAAGGTGACAAAGTTCGCAGGACACTTTCAAAGGCAGTACAGATTCAAGCAGTCTTGAATCCACACAGGTGTACACGCGTCAGAACCCTTCAGATTGTACACTCTAATATATTCAGTTATTCCATGTCAAATACCTCAATAAAGCTGTTTAACAATGAATGTGAAGAAAATATCAGGAGTGGGCTATCTCTGAGTGGTGTCAGATGGGTGATCTTTATCTTCTGCCTTGTGTTCCCCTATAATATCCACAAGTTAAAAAACATACACTTTATAAACTCCTATCTCTGTATTCTGTGCACATCTTCCCCTGACCCTTCGGAGAAAGCCTTGCTTGGCAGGTTCTGGCTCAGCTGCGAAATCATTTTCCGCTCACCCTGCCAGGCCCTCAGGGTGAGAACCACCACTTCCAACACCTCCCGGTTCCTGCCACCCCCTAGGAGCCAAATCCCCAGGAAGCCACATGCCTGCCTGTTACTGAGGGCCCCAGATTATGATGTAAACAGAACTCAGTTTGAACATGTTGCCCTCAATTTCCCTCAGCTTGTTCTGAAAAAAGAAAACCAAAACGAAGACAATAACAAACTGAAAAAAACAAAAGTACATGCAGTAAAAACTCCTACTCAACTGTCAAGGCCTGGTCAACCCCCATCTCCTCCGCCCCGCTGATGGTCAGCGTCTCGCATGTTGTAAACCTTCCTTAGCCCACGTAGACCTGAGCCAACGGTCTCCCGGCCATCACCTGTTTTTGGTCCTCCTAGTCAGTTTCAGCCACTGTCCCTGGCTCTGGCCTCGATATGCTGTGTCCCCTCCCTTCCTCTTCTTGAGGTGCCTGCTCTGGGCTGGATGTGGGGGACCTATTAATATGTCCCCTGAATCCACAAGGAAATGGGATGCTAAGTCAGGTTAAAAAAAAAGATTTGGCATCCAACAGGTGAGTGGTAGAGTCAGATGTCAGCCTGAAAACGATAAACCACAGTATTGTCCCTGACAAGGTTAAATCCCACTCGATGAGCCGGGAGGGGAGCCTCATGCCCACCAGGAAGCTACCAGCACAATGACAGAGAGCACATGGAGAAAATGCACTGCTGATGGGAATGGAAACGGTGCATTTGCTCTGAGGAGAGCCTGCTGTGAACAAGTTAAACATAGAGTTATCATACGACCTAGCAACTCCACTTGTAGATATGTAGCTCCAAAGAACTGCAAACAGGGCCTAAAATAGATATCCACACACACATGTTCATAGCAGAATCAATCCTATTAGTCAAAAGTTAGGAGCAATCCAGGTGTCCATCAACAGATGAATAGATAAAGTGTGGTCCATACATACAATGGAATAATATTCAGCTTTAAAAAGGAGAAAATCCTGTCCAGTTGGTGTGGCTCAGCAGTTGAGTGTTGAGCCAGGAACCAAGAGGTCACGAGTTCAAATCCTGGTCAGGGCACAGACCCAGATTACTGTCTCCGTCCCCAGTGATTGGTGGGGAGTGCAGGAGGCAGCTTATCAATGATGTTTCTCATTGATGTTTCTATCTCTCTCTACCTTTCCCCTCCTTTCTCTCTAAAAATCAATAAAAACAAGTTTTTTGTTTTTTTAAAAAAGGAGAAACTCCTGTCATATGAACAAACCTTGAAGACATTATGCTGAGTGAAATTAGCTAATCATGAAAGGAAAAATTCTATATGGTCCCCCTTACATGAGGCCCCTCCAGTAGCCAGTCAGAGACAGAAAGTAGAAGGGTCAGGGAGGGGACGAGGAGTGGGTGTTTAATGGGGAAAGAGATTTAGTTTGGGAAGATGGTGATGGTGGGACAACAATGTGAAGGTTCTTAATGACACTGAGCTGTTTACTTAAAATGGCTGAAGTGGTAAATGTTATGTTCTGTGTAATTTATGAAAATTTTAAAAAGCACTGAGTGGGCTAAAGAAGGTTCCATTATAACAACTCACCATGGGAACATGCTGGCAGGGATTGCATGTGTGGATTCCCGCACAGAGCATGCAGGAACTCAGCAAAGAGGCAGAAGACAGACAGAGTTAAAATTGGGAGGGGCTGGGGAGATAGGCCTTCCTTACAGGTGCCCTATCTGAAAAGACAAGAGTGGGGAAGAAGGAAAACAAAGCAAGAAGCAAGCTCTGTGGGAAACTGAGTACAGGGAGAAGGCCAACCAGAGAACAAATGTACAAAAAAGGAGTTTTCTTCTGTTCCAGCAACAAGTTAGAAAATAGACTGGGAAAAGATCCCACACACAGTAGCAGCCAAAACCCCACAAGATTCCTAGACATTGGGGAAGAATTCAAGATGGCGGCATAGGTAAACACCTATTCTGCTGCCTCACACAACAATTTCAAAACTACAACTAAAAGACAGAATGGACATCATCCAGAACCACAGGTAAGCTGGCTGAGTGGAAATTCTACAACTAGAAGGAAAGAGAGGGGCTCACAGAGACCCAGAAGAGCTGCAAAAAGCTGAGGTACGAAGATGCATGCGTGGAGAGAGCGGGTGCCGGAGAACCTGGCTGGCTTTCTCTGGCGGGAGGGAAATGGAGACTCCCAAAGGCATTGAACCCCTTATCTTACGACACTAAACCCCAGATCCAGCCGAAACTCATACGGGGGGAGTTTGGACAGTGAAAAGGGAGAAGTGCACGGAAATTTGGGGGAGTCCCAGGAGGGCAGAAGTCAGGCGGTGCACATAGCACTACGCTCAGAAGACCAACTGCTGATTATGCCACTGGCTTTCACCAGTGAGCGGGAGACAGATCCTCCCAATTGTGCCATTTCTAACTCCACTAAACCCCGGTTTTGGGCAAAACCCTGGGGATCCAGACTCATATGGTCCTGGAGCGCAGGGGAGCCGGAGGGGCAGCAGTCTAGAGGCACTGTGAGAGAGCGCTTGTGCACAGGGACCGCTCCAGCAATTATCCAGTCACATGAGACTCAGGGGCCATGGAGGGTGGGGCCGACTGGAAGGCAAGGCGTTCCCTTAAGTCCTGAGACTCCACCCATCCCAAGCTCAACAGAGAGGCTTTTGCGGTTTTGCAAGTCTGGTATCCTAAGGCTGAATCCAACACAGAAGTTCTCCGGGCAGAGTGAAAATGCCGAGACAAGGGAAGGGATCACAAACAAAAGAAATGGAGGAAAACACATGACTGGATATAGAGTTCAAAACCACGCTTATAAGGTTTTTCAAGAATATCCTAGAAAAGTTGGATAAAGTTAGCGAGACCCAAGAGGAGATGAAAAAGAACCAACTAGAGATGGAAAAGATCCAACTAGAGATGGAAAAGGACCAACTAGAAATTAAACATACACTGACTAAAATAAAAAAATATTATACAGAGTCCTAACAGCAGACTAGAGAAAGGCAAGAATCAAGTAAAAAATTTGAAATATAAAGAATCAGAAAACACTCAACTGGAAAAGCAAGAAGAGAAAAGAATCCAAAAATGTGAAGATAATGTAAGGAGCCTCTGGGACAGCTTCAAGTGTACCAACATCAGAATTGTGGGGATGCCAGAGGAAGTGAGAGAGCAAGATACTGAAAACCTATTTAAAGAAATAATGACTGAAAACTTCCCACATCTGATAAAAGAAATAGACTTACAAGTCCAGGAAGCACACAGAACCCCATATAAAAGGAATCCAAAGAGGACCACACCAAGACACCAAGAGCAAAAGACAAAGAGAGAATATTAAAAGCAGCAAGAGAAAAACAGTTCATTACCTATAAGGGAGCACCCAAACGACTGTCAGCTGATTTCTCAACAGAAACGATGCAGGCCAGACGAGAGTGGCAAGAAATATTCAACGTGATGAATGCAAGAACCTACAACCAAGAATACTTTATCCAGCAAAGCTATCATTCAGAATTGAAGGGCAGATAAAGAGCTTCACAGATAAGAAAAAGCTAAAGGAAGTTCATCAACTCCAAACCAGTATTATATGAAATGCTGAAAGGTACTCTTTTAGAAGAGGAAGGAGAAAAAGGTAAAAGATAAAAAATTATGAAGGACAAATACATATCTATCAATAAGTGAATCTAAAAATTAAGTGAATTAAAAATTTGATCAACAAAATAAACTGATGAATATAATAGAATCAGGAGCACAGAAAGGGAGTGGACTGATAATTCTCAGGGGGAAAGGGGTGAGGGGTGTACAGGAAGAGACTGGACAAAAATCATACACCTATGGATGTGGTCAACGGGAGGGAGGTAAGGGTAGAGGGAAGGGTGGGAGCTGGGTAGAGGGGAGATATGGAGGGGAAAAAAGAGAAACAAATGTAATAATCTGAATAATAAAAATTTAATTAAAAAAAAGATTCCTAGACATTGAACCAGTAATCTGCAGGTCCATAAAGGCAGAGGAGCAGTCTTGATATTCATCCTCCCCATCAATTAATAGGTCAGTGCAATTAACTGTCCAAATCCCAACAGACATTTAGCTCAAAAACCAGGGGCATCCTAGATGAATCAAATGTGTTTACAAAGTGAGGAAGAACCATTTAACATCAGGACCATCCCTGTCAGGATCATCCCTCCCATCTGAGGCTCTCACTGCAAACTCTCCCACCACACCCCTCTTCTGAGACCTGAACTTGTGCAACACCTGTCTGCCTGCCATGATCCCTGAGTGTCTAAGTGGGTGTGGCCGCTGTGGATGGGGCTGCCAGCTTCAGTGAGCAACAATACAAGACGCCCAGTTAAATTTGAATGTCAGATAAACAATGAATTTTTTAGTACAGTATCCCCATATGTAAACTGAAACAATCTGTCATTGATCTGAAGTCTGAATTTGGCTGGGACCCTGGGTCTAACTCTGAACTCTTAGCTCCCACCCTCCACTTGGGCCAGGAGCCTGGCTGACCCCATCACCCCTCTCTTCCTCACTGCCCAGGCCCAAGCCCATGGCCGATCTTCAGTTTCACCTCTGCAACTCTCTGGAATTTCCCCTTTTCATCTCAATCTTCTGTCCTCACCCCACCCAGTCACCCTACCCTGGTTCCCTGCCTGCACTCCTACCCCAGCCCACACTGTGAAGTAGCCCAAGGCTTTTAAACCAAACTCTCATCACCCCCTTTAATATCCTGCAGGTTTCCCCTTTGCCCTTGGGATGAAATTGAGCTGTCTCCCTGGCCCAGAGGATGAGTCCTCCAGCCCAGCCTCGGGTCAAATGCTTGACCACAAGGCTTCCGGTAAGTCCTGGATCAGGGCCTTTGCATGACTGCCCCAGGTCTGGAGGCTCTTCCCAAACTCCTTGGGCTCTGATCCCCCCACACCTCCAGTTCTACGCCCTAGGCTGATTTCTTCTGCACAAGCAGCACCATTTATGTACCTGTTTACAGGGAGCAGGACTTCTTGCTCCTCTCCCAGGGCCCCCCCCCGCCCCCCCCACCCCAAACTGGGCCATTTTTCCTATGGGCGCTGCCTGGGATTCTGTTTTCCAGAACTTCCTCCTGGTGATGACACTATGTGACCCACTTGTGTGGACAGAGAGGTTTCTAGGAGAAATGGCTTAGCGCTTCCCCGGAACCCCTTACCTGGCCATCCACCCAGCTGGCAGCCCTTTCGTCTTACAAATGCACCCGTGGAATCTTCCAGAGACAGTAAAGGCACATGGGGAGCGAGCCAACCCGGTGTCAATGTCACCAGATTTCTGTTTTAGTGACTACGCTTTCTAGACCTCTTCCCTGTGATGTGACACGCAAACTGCTTTTATTCCCGTTGACATGTGACCATGGCGTTACTATCCAATTATTTGCTTGTCATTCGCTGCCTTTTGCCTTCTCAAGTGATGTGTGACTTAGGACCAGTCCTGGTGAGCCTTGAGGGCGTGGGTGCAGAGCCTGAGGAGCAGGGTGAGCACTGCCCAGGCCGTGGGTGCATCATTGCTTCCTGCCACTGGGTCATCTGCTAACTCTATGCTCACTCAGAAGCTGCTGACAGGCGGGACCCAGAGGTGGGCTGACCTGGGGTTTGAGCCTGGCACATGTGAGGGCACTGCTGCTGTGGTGTGATGGAGGCTTTGAGGGGGCCTGCAGGGGCACAGGAGAGGGTCATCGTCCCAGGGTGGTGTGTGGGGTGGCCAGAGGAGGCTTCCCGGTGTGGGCAGTCACCCGGGAGGGGTGCAGGTGGTGTGGCCTGGTGGGGCCTGTGAGACTGGAGGACAGTGAGCAGAGGGCAGAGTGGATGTGGGCCAATTGGAAGATGAGGATGGCTGGGGTTCTGGCCTCTGGTTCTATAGAGTCCACTGTGGGAACCCACAAGGGAGAAAGAGAGGGAGCCATCAGGGAGTTAAACAAAGGAGACCTGTGAGGCCTCACGAGAACAAAGTAAGAAGCCTGGCTGGGAGGCTCAGCCCGGGCTCCAGGTCCCCTGCGGAGTCTTGGTTACTGTGTCTCCGTGGACCCTGCTCCAACAGAGCCGCTCAGAATCTGTGCTGTAAATGGTGATGGAAGTGATGTCTTTCGCTGTCAAAGAAAACAGTAAAATAAGACAATCTTAGGAAAGAAAAGCTTTCCATGGACAATAACTTCATTATGTTAAAATGAATTGAGTGCCTGTTTAGGTTGGAGCCCTCCTGTCCTACTGTGTTGACATAACCCTCCTCACAGAGAACAGATGAGTTTTCTAGAAACCTTACCCAGCCCAAGGTCGCCCTGTCCTGGAGGGAGGGAGGATTGATGACCAGGACATCTCTCTGCGGGGTTTGGAAGGGAGTGGGGGCCCAAGGCCACCCCTGATGTGGTGCTGTGGACAGGGCAGAGTCCTATCAGCATCATGGTATCTCTTCATTCGCCAGGAAGCAGCTGCAGGACAGAGGCAGGTGGCATAGACCTGGCATGGGTGCTAAAGTCACAGCAGCCACCTTTGCCACCTCCTCTTCTCCCCCATCCCAGCTCCTGCTTACCCTTTTCCACTAAAGCACTTCCTCCTTCAGGAGGTATTCCCCAAGTCCCTAGTGAACAAGAGGCTCATGGGCAGGATGGTGTGCCCTTCTCAGACCCCTCTGAACACCTGCCACCACCAAGCACTGTCCTGCAAGGGCATACCCAGCTCACACGTGATGGGGTAACAGGGCTGAAAAATCTACCCCATGGTCTTAACCTAGGGGCTCAGAATATGTCAGGAGAGCCCTCTCAGGTCACAGGCAGGTGCCCCTCCTTGGTTCATAGGATGGACAGGTGTCCCCACCCCTCCATGGCCCCCAGCCAAGAGGAGAGTTGGCCCCATAGCTCCAGCAGGAAACAGACTGTGCGGCCTGGGTCCTATTTCCTCCCCGAGACAGACTGGGCAGCCAGGGCCCACTGAGGCGAGCCCACCACACCAGGTGGACCTCAGGAGAGACGGGCTCTGCTCCTAAAGGAGGGGATGCCGGCAGCCTACCCACCAGGCTCCACTCTCAAGGGCTGGAATCTGTCCACATGGGAGCCATACTGGATGGGGTCTGAATGGGGTAGAGGTTGTGAAACTGGTTCATTCTGGAGAAAAATAAGGAGGAAGAAATTTTCTCAATGAGCTATTTGCCCGAAGAAAGGATTCTAACTCAACATTTCCTTGACGTGTTGCTGATTACCACATCCATGTGGACAGGACCATTTCTCAACAGGCCTGGCCTGGAACTGACCACATGTGCCTGTGGAACAGAGACAGAAACCAGAAGCTTCTCCCTGCAGGGAGCGTGAACAGACACACTGAGCTGATTAGCAAGTAAGATCCTTCAGATCTGGGTTCTAGGACTGAAGTGCCTTCGGATTTCATCTGAAGCAGTCACATGGGTTGTACTTACTGGGATGTCCCTGAAGGTTATGGCTACATTTGTGTATGTACAAAGTCAGATATCTCAATGTTAATAGCAGCCTTGCAAAGAGAACCCCACAGCCCCTAGCATGACCCCAAGAAAGGTAGATGTTTCCTAGGACAGATGTCAGAGGAATTCCCATAAGTCCCAGTGGGCCCGCCCTCCTGAGTGCCCCTCGGGTTTCTTTAGGGAGCTTACTCCGCACACAGAATGATCCTGGGTTGTCTGGAAATGCCTTCTTTTCTGATTGATGAAAACTTTCCAGTGGCTACAGACAAGCTTTTGAAATGCATGTGGTCCGACCAGAATAGTGAGATGTCAAAAACCATGTGCAGAAAGCAAGCAGATGGATTAAGAAAAGTAGCTTGATCAGTAGTAAAACTGTTGCAGATGAATTCTAAAACCTAACAACTAGCAAATTTGGGGGGGAAAATTCCACAATGCCATTCTGGGTAGTAAAGTTTTCATCTCCAAGGAGATCTGGCTAAAGTCACAGCTTGGGAAGAAAACACTCTGCGCTCCATACTCTAACTACTGCCGGGCTCCAATGACATGAGTTTACTAATAACCTTATAAAGTTGTGTTTGTTTTTTCCAAGATACAATATTAGCCAGACCTCGAAGAACAATTTAAGATTACAGGACTTTTGATTTTCACTAGAACATTGTATCACCTTCTTGGTAAACATGTCAGGTCTTCTTATAGTAAGTATCATGCAGTGTTTTATGTACACACGCTTTAGAGGGTGCAGCTTTGGCACTTCAGTAGAGAATGTTTATTTATGATTTTTTTTTAAAAAAGGACACAACTCTGATAAAGAGAAATGTTCATTTCTCAGGAAACCAAAATAGTAAGTTCCATGTCAAGCCAAATGAATCCTAACACAAAAGAAAGGGATAATATTATTTTAAGATTTTGCTTTTTACATAACGTCAGCCAAAACACTGAAGTGGCAAGATCAGTTTTCAGATGATATTCTATTGATACTAAAGGTTTCCTGCAGATCTGACCCTCCTTGGCAAGATTTATGAATAGCGAGAGGTAGGATGGCACAGTGCCTGGGTAATCTTCAGCCCATCTTCCCCAGTGCCTGGTCCATCTCCAGGGTAAGCCACACTGCTCCCCCGGCTGCAAAAAATAGTATGGGGTCACCCCTTCCCCAGCACCATCAGTTGCTTCTGACCATACTGCCCTTTCTGGGAAAGGCCAAAAAAACAAAAAACAAAACAAAACAAAAAACACCCCAGTAATGGCTGCGGGGGACCTTCTGAGGGGCCACTGGATTATTCCACTTAAATGACCTATTTAATTAGTTTTATTAAAAGGTACCTAAATAGTCCTGTGGCTCAGTTGGTTGGAGCATTATCCCTGTGCACGGAAAGATTGCGGATTCTATCCCCAGTCCTGGCATATACTAGTAAGAGAGGCAATTGATCTACAGGAGTCACAATGATGCTCTCCCCCTCTGTTCCCCCCACACCCTTTCCTCTCAATACAAACATATGCCCGGGAGAGGAATAAGTAAATAAGTAAGTAAGTAAATAAATAAATATAGTACCTAAACACACAGATTGAGTCAAATAGCTAAAGCGGTTTTAAAAAAGTTTTTCACCATTTGATGAAAACTGTGGACAGGGAAGTGAAGGTGACAATGTCTTGCTACATTTGGCCAAGTCTGGTGCTGGTTTCTGTTCTCACTGGGTTTCAGCTTAGAATACCCCCTGGAGTGGGAGCCAGCACTCTGTGCCAGCTCACCGAGTCCCGCTTAGAATTTCCATTAGCCTGAATGGCTGAAGGACCCAGCGAAAGGGAGCTGTGGAAATCCCCAAGTCAGCTGGCCGCTTCTGCAAAGGCATCCCTGGGAGGTTTATTTGCAAGTCAGCAACTGCTGTAGGTTAGTCAGGCTTTCAGTGTCCACTAATTTCTAGATAAAGGGCTGTGGTTCTGATTTCTAAATACGTGATCTGCCCGGTGCCTGCTCCCACACACGGTCGCCTCAAGAAACCCGCGGGGCACAGAAGTGCAGGCAAGGGGCCACACATTGCAGTTTTACTCCTGAAAATCAGCGAGTCCCAGGGTGCAGGAGAATTGCCCTGTGCCTTTCCCAACTCCCTGGGCTCCCCCGCCCCAACTTCCCCGCAAAGCCCCAAGCTGTCCGGGTCCCCAGAGGGTGGCGCAGCCCTGCATGGACCCCCTATCCACGCCCGGGGATCTTGGCTCCCAGACGGCCAGCCAGTCGCAACTGGTGAGCTCTCGGCACTCGCCTCTCTTCGAGGGCGCGGAGCGGGCGAGTTGGGCTTGGGGGACCCAGGCCTACTCACCCAGGAGCAGCCAGAGGCTGCGCTGCGGGAGGCGGCGCAGGGCCGGGGCCATGACGCGTGCTAAGGAGCCGTGTCCGCCAGCCGCCAGACCCGCCGAGGTCTTGAGTCGTCGCAGCTCCAGGGGCGGGATCCGGATCCTCGGGAGGCCCCCGCCCGGCCCACACGCCTCTCGGAGTGGCGGAAGCCCCGCGGGGCGGGGACGGCGGTGAGCGCCACCGAGAGGGGAGCCAGGCGGGCCAGCACCTGCAGCCGGGGTGCTCGGAGGAGACCGCACCAGCCAGCCGGCCGGCCGGACCCACGCATCGCCGGAACAGCGCGGAGGGAGTGCGGGCCCAGCCAGGGAAGGGCTACGCCCCGGGGGGCGTGTCTCGAGGCATCTGCCAGACCCTCACAGGGTAGATGCACTCTAGGAGGCCGGACACTGCAATGGATGCAGGGGCGCTCCTGAAATGTTCGCGGAACAAATGGACAAGTTAAAAAGTAGGCGGGCAACGGAGCCTGTATTGTGAAAGGCCAAGACCAGATTTCTGCTCCCACCCGTGCAGTCACTGAGTGTCTCGTGGGGACAAGCTTGGCGCTTGGGGAGATTCACAGTACTCAAAAAAGGACCCAGGATCAATGGGACCTGGAGTGAATACTTCGACCTAGGGGATGAGGAACTGCATGGCACAGGGGAGGAGGGAGTTAGCAGGCTCGCACAAAGGCCCTGGGGCTAGAGGGAATGAATGGCTCTTTGCTTGGGCTGAAAAGGTGGCCTGCGATGGACTTGATAGTAGGGATGGGTGGTGAGAGGCCCGGAGACCGCTAGGGCCTCAGGTCAAGTTCTGGCTCTGAACTTACATAGAAAGATGACAGCATTAGATTTGCCTTGGTAGGTGGTCACTCTGTCTGTGAACACATTTAGAGTGAGCAGAGAAGGGCTCCCTGGGGTGACACACAGGCCTGGAGAAGCCTGGGGGAGGAGGTTTCCTGATGCAGGTTGGACAGGGACACCTAAACTCAGGCCTGGCAGCTGAGCTCTCCAAGCTTGTCTGGTGGCTGGGTGTCCCCTCACAATGGTTCTTCTTGTAACAGCCTATTCCAAGACCTCTGAGCAAGTGAGTCAATTTATGCTCCTGCCAATCAATCAATCACTGCCCTCGGTACAGTAGTTACTCCTCTGGCTGGAAAGGACCCAGCCTGGAGCACAGTGGCAAGGAGTGGGAGAATTTCCTTATGCTAAATGAAAGGGAATAGAGCCACCTGCTGTCAGATTAGAAAACAGGAGGCAGCTGACAGCCAGGTGGTCATCCATCCACTCCACAAAAGGGCTAGGGCACTGGGGTCAGCCAGCACGTCTATGGCCTAGGGCAGTGGTCGGCAAACAGCAGATCATGAGCGGTGGTTTGCCACTCTGTTGACCAATGAGTTTGCCGACCACTGGGATAGAGGCTTTATCACAAGGAACAACAGCCTGTAATTATTGGAATCAAAAGTTTAGGTCAGTGGTTGGCAAACTGTGGCTCGAGAGCCGCAGTTTGCCAACCACTGGCCTAGGGGCCCCAACCGTCCTGAGGGAGGGTCTGCATCAGATGGTGGGGGATGGCACATGCTCTCTTGACTTGATTAGCCCCTCTTGCCACCATTGCGTGGCCTGACCTTCCACTTTACTCAACAGACATTTGAGTCCTTACTATGTGGTCAGCAGACAATGCAGGTCCTGCCTCTCAGTTGATGAAACTAGTGGGGCAAGCTCCCCAAATCTCAAGTGATAACATGCATGTCCTGATATAAGGACCACACACATGCACACACCTAACTCAGCTGTGGTGTCTTTTTTTTTTTAATGTTTTTATTGATTTGAGAGAACAAGGGAGATGGAAACATCAATGATGATAGCAGTGATTGGCTGCCTCCTACAAGCCTCACACCGGGGCTCAAGCCCACAACCTGGGCATATGCCCTAACTGGGATTTGAATAGTGACGTCCTGGTTCATAGGTTGACACTTAACCACTGAACCATGCCAGCTGGGCTGTGGTATAAGTCTTGAGGACTGGGAAGAGGAGGGTGCAAGAGGACTGCAGGCCAGAGCAAAGGGGCAGTGTAGGGATCATGCCATGTGAGAAGGGCACGGGTAGTTAGGGGAGGTGGGTGGGGCCCAACGCTAGGCCAGTTCTACTGTGTATTCTGTACTAGGATTCCTACACTCTAAGAGCATGCTTCTCTCTGCTCAGACTCTCCCTCCTCCTACAGCCTGAACCACTCTTCCTACCCTTGGCTGTGGGCCTCTCATCTCCTCAGAGGTGGGCCTATCCTCATCACCCATGGCATCTGGGGGCTGCTGGACTCTCAGAAGGAGCCATATGCAACATTTTCTCTTTGAAGCTCAACCACAAAAAGGCAAGGTTGGTACGGGAAGCCCTTTGCCCATTTCTCCTGTTTCCCTTACACAAACAAGACAAAGGTTGTTTCTCAAGTTCACGTCCTTTTGAAGTTCAACTCTCTTATACACACACTATGGCACTTTCTTTCCTAATAGCGGAACACTGGCTGGAGAACTATTTAAGACACTAACATGTTATATTGAGCATCTTGGATACACATATTATCCCCTTTGACCAGCATTAACATTGACATCAGGCAAAGTCAAATGGAAATTTTTCATCAGGCAAAGTCAAATGGAAATTTTTAGTTCTACTTTTTGTGTGTGTGTGGTAGTCTTAGTTCTAGGTCTCTAATTATCTCTAAACATAATTATGTGTATATTCCAGTTGATATAGCTAAAGTGCTCTTTGATGTTCCAATAATATAGTCTGAGAGAAGTTCAAAACTCTCTTGGGAATGCCAAAGTGGGGGTACACACACTGTGACAATAATGTATGTTAAAATTACCTGAAACTTTGCTAGTCCATGTAGAAAATAATGTCTTAGTCCATGTTTCAACTTTATTCAATGCTAATTCTGAATGTAGCCTTCTAATATAAATAACTATGTAATTGAACATGTAGGAAGGAATCTCCACAATTCCAAGATTCTATTAATTTGATGTATGGCTGAAACCAATGAGACTCAAGTTTCATTTAATAGAGTTTTAAAATTATTTTTTTCCTAAAATATATTTTTATTGGTTTTAGAGAGAACAGAGAGGGGGAGAGAGAAATTTTGATGTGAGAGAGATACGACTGGTTGCCTCCCATTGAGCTTGCAAGCTGGGTATGTGTCCTGACCAGGAATCAAACTGTGATCTTTTGATGCATGGGATGATGCTCAACCACTTGAGCCACATCAGCCAGGGCTAAAATTATTTTTTTACATTATGGAACTCAATTCCTGATAGAAATTTAGGATGGATCTGCTAATAACTAAAGACAAATTAATATATGAAACAAAATTTAAAAAAAAACCAGTAGAAAGGAAAATTTTGAAATACCATCTATGTATATGCCACACAAACATTGGTAGGTTATTTACTAGTATACTTGGAATGCCATCAAACCTGCAGGAAGTATTACAAGTGCAGTGGTACTATAAACTTTGCTTTTATTAAATGTTAAATACACCAAACATAAATGTTAAATGGGTAACTTTAAGTGATACCAACTAAATATTAAATGTTCTAAATATTTTAAACATTTGAAGAAAACACATACTTAAATGTCCATCTTAGTAAAACTGCAACTTTGAACATTTAAAAAAAGAAATTAAAAGAAGTTTCTGTTATAAAACAAGACAACTGGACTTTGAAAATGGTTCTAATTTATACTTTAACCTAATTTATACTTTAACCTAATAGGAAAGAATTATTACCAAATGAATGCAAGCAATATGGTGACCATTTAAATTTAAGGGCTTTAAATCTGGATGATGAAACAGCTACACTGACTTTGAAATACTATTGCCACCATTCGTGATTATGTTGGCAATTTCAATACAAAATTTTTAAATAGAATAAAAAAACATTTAAGTACTTTACCAAAGCATGCACGGGTTCACTCTTCCTGGTGAAAACAGGGAAAATAAGTCATAAAAATGTACTACATGTATTATTAGTAATTATTTTGGAAGCTTAAAAACACATATATTCCAAAGTCCACTTATCAAGCCTATTTAATCACATCATCTTACTATTACTACAATTTTTTCTTAAATGCTGTAGAACATTTTCTGTAGGAGGGAACTCATGCTTTCCAAGGAAATTCTAAAGATCAAGAAAAGAAGAAAGAAATTAACCATAAAATGTGTTGATGATGCAAATCCAACATCCAGACAAGTGTATAGTTAATTATCAGTATACTCTACTACTAAACTAAATACTGTCATTCAACTCATTTATCATATATGTGTATATATGTGTATATACACACACATATATATAGGTATACACACATACTCATTTACCATTAAATTCTATACCTTGGTTTTATATTACTAAATTCTCTTCTAGATCAATAACAGAAATAGGCCAACAGATATATCTATAGAGAACTATTCAGACTCTGGATTGCCATTGTGGTAAAAATGTAGCAATGTCTTCCACAGAAAATCACTTAAGTTGTACAATCATCATCACCTTCTCCAACACTTTTTCACTTTCCTATACTGAAATTATTTGTATAATTATGGATATTAACCTTTATCAGATAAATAATTTATAAAAATACCCATTAAAAAATACTCCATTCTCACCCTCCCCCCAACTCCTGGCATCCACCATTCTACTTTCTATCTCTATTAATTTGACTACTCGAGGTACCTCATATAAGTGGAATAATTATCCACAACTACTTTTTAGCTTCTTAGGTATATAAACATCTGAATCTTTGCTTTCTCATTTCTTCTGGGTATGTACTCAGAAGTGAAAATGCTGAATCATACAGTAATTCTATGTTTAATGTGATAAATGGCCATTTCATTTTCCCCATTGGCTACACTACTTTATATTCCAACTGGCAAATGCAGTTTTCAATTTCTCCAAATCCTCACCAATATTTTTAATTTTTTATGCTGTTGATAGTGTTCTTTGATACATAAAAATTATGAAGTCAAATTTATCTTTTTCTTGTCTGTTTTTATGTAATACCCAAAAAATCATTGCCAAATTCAATGTTGTGAGGTGTTCCCTCTGTTTCCTACTAAGAGTTTCATAGTTTTAGCTCTTTATGTTTAAGTCTTGACCCATTTTGAGTTAAATTTTTGTATGTGAAGACTCAACATCCTTTTTTTCTTTGCCCTATCCCAGTCCTGCTCACCCTCGCCACTCTGGGTGACTTAAGCCCAGGCCAGGGACAGCGGAGGCTAATGAAAACTCTGCAGAGATGCCTCACCCTCTTCTCTGAAGAGGGGCTGGAGGCCTGGATGGGCACTTTGGGGGCTGGCCCTGCCTCCCAGGTGAGCAGGGAGCTGGGATACACCTCCCAGCCTCAGTCAGAGCTGCCAGCAGGCTTCTCACAAGAGGCTGCTGGGACAGCAACTCAAATAAGCTTCATGAGCGAGGCCCCGGCATTGGTTGGGGCCCCCTGCCTTGCAAGTGCTGTCTCTTGTTTTCACTGTGCATGCTGGGATGGGGGGGGGGGAGGCTCTCTTCCTGGGGTGCCTGTGCATTTCCACACTGACTAATAGCTCCTGGCTCCCAAAGGCCCCCACAAATGCTAACTGGGTTTAATTGCTGGGATAATTCATGATTCTATTGAAAAACTGACATTTTGTGGGTGAACTTTATGTATAAATAGATAGGAAAGTCAAAGGGACACAGACCTCACAGTGAAACCTGGGAAGAGCTTAGGGTGGGAGGCTCAACATAATTTTTTATATGCTTTTTAAAATTGTTCTTTTAAAGTAATTATCCCAAAGATTACATGCCTTTGTACTTAACAACTGGTACATGTTTGGAAAAGAGAGGTAACACAGTGGGCCTGAGACTGCTGTCAGAAAGATCTGCTTGCAAAGTTGGCCACTGGCTGGGTTTAGGAACTTGGATTTGAAGAGGGCTCCCATTGATCCCAGAAAGGAGTGGCCCACTATGCCAGCACTGTATAAACATGTGGCTTATACTGAACAGTTACTTTCCTTCTCAGAGTTTAGAATTTTGGTACGTGCTCAGCAGTAGGTACCTATGTGACCAGCCTCCAATATAAACACTGAACACTGAATCTTTAGTGAGCTTTCCTGGTGGACATTGCATTTGTGCTGTCCTAAGTCACTACTGGAGGAAATAAGCACATCCTGTGTGATTCCACTGGGAAAGAATTCTTGAAACCTAGTGCCTGGTTTCCTCCAGACATTATCCTATCAGCCCTTCCCACTTCGTGTATTTAGCTTTGTATTTTTCACTGTCATAAATCACAGCCTTGAGGATAACTATGTACTGAATAACGTGAGTTATCCTACTAGTGAATCACTGATCCTAAGAGGGTGGTACAGGGGACCCCTCAAGAGCCATGCAAGTGAGCAGATCCTACAGTCTCTGTCAAGCCTCCAGATGACTGACGCCCAGACCAGCATTATAACTGCAACTCAGGAGTGTCCCTATGCTAAAACCACCCAGCCACACCATTTCTGAATCCTGATTTGCAAACAATGAGATGATAAACATTAAATCACTGAACTTTGGGGTAACTGGTTTTGCATTAATAATGCTAATATATGAAAAAAAATGCTAATACATTATGTTTTTTACTTTATAATATTATTTTAAAAATAATATTCTTTTTATTTTGGAAAAATAAAAATCAGTAACTTAAAATTTGAAGTAATAGTTAAATATAAAAGATATGATTGACTTACCTTTTGCTTCTTTTATTTCTAACTGGAAGCAGAGTTTTTCAAAACAGATGAAGTCATATCCACAATAGTATTAATAGATAAGCCATTTAGGAAACCTTTATGATTTATTCGTACTTCCTGAAGAGCATCTATAATATGGTCTCTGTGTGAAAGGAAAACATACATGAGCATTTGTTATTTCCAAAGCATTTGTGCATTCCAAATACAGCTAAGTTATTGAAATAAACTACATTTTTACATTCAAGTTTTACAGCCACTCAAAATATAATTGTGGTCATTACCTGCTAACATCTGGATGTAGTTCAGCAAGTCTCTTCATGATCTTGGTAAAGCTACGCAGATTCAACGTATTTGGAGGTATGAATCGAATAGGTGTATCAGGTAATAATTTAGTAGATTCAATCTGTTTACAATTCTTCTTCTTGACACCCTAAATAAGCATTTTAAAAGTTTTCTTACAATCAGTAACCATTACATAGAGATAATCCTGATTATTTAATTTAAAAAAATTTAAAATTACAATTAAAATAGTAAAATTAAAACAGTAACGATAATAATAATTTCAAGTTGTAAAATCAAAAATTTTAAGAGACTTACTTTTATTTGAGATTATTTATACTAAGTAGACTTTCTTGAGCTGTGCTCAGGGCCATATATTAAAAAAAAATGACAAACACATTTTCTTATAGCAGTGATCAAGTATCTGAAGCTATGTCTAACCAGTCTTTCTCAACTGGGATTCCTCATCCCAGTTTGGCAGTAAAAACACAGGGCAAATAGGAAGGGTAACTTCAAAAGTCAAGTAAAATCTTGCCAGGATAGGAAGAGTTCTGGATGACTCTTAAATAGCAAGAAAAGTCTGCAGAGGAAATGGAATCATTAATAGTACAGAAAAGAACTGGGGTAACTCCAAGAATGGAGTTATGGAAAGGATGGAAAAAAGGACATTGTTAGAAGAGATGCCTTTGTCTTATCCAACAAATATTTCTTTCATCCACTTACTAAAAAGAGATCTGCTCTGATCTAAAGACTTCATATAACCTCAGAGTTTTTGGTAGATAATGACAAGTTGAATTATGAAATTTATACAGAGGGTCAGAGACTAGAATAGGCAAAACAATTTTGAAAATGAACAAAGTTGGAAGACTCATTCTACTTGGTATCAAGTCTTACAATAAAGCTACAGTCATCAAGATAGTGTAGTATTTGGTGAAGACAGAAAAACAGATCCACGGAAGAGAACAGTCAGTCTAGAAATAGACCCATACAGGTATGATCAACTGATTTTTAAAAAAATATAAAGATAATTCAATGGAGATAGGGATAGCCTTTTTCAACAATGATACTAGAACACTTTCATATGTGAAAGAAAAACAAAGAAAAAAATGACCTCAATTCATATCTTACACATTACATAAAAATTCACTCAAAATCTTTCTGAGATGGGTTTCTTAGATCCAATACTAAAAGCACAAATTAATAAAGAAAAAAAACACCGGATAAATGGTACTTAATGAAAATTAAAAACTCTTGTTCTGATAAAGATACTATTAAACAAATGAGAAGACAAAATATAGAGAAAAGTACTTGCAAATCACATTTCCAGCTGGTAAAGAATTTATATTCAGAATATTAAAAAAATCAGGACTCAGTAATAAGAAAATAAACAACCCCCCAAAATGGTAAAATATGAGCATGAATGAACTGCTGATACATACATAACATACATCTATCTCAAATGCACTAAGGTAAGTGGAAGAAACCAAACTAATAAGGCCACATACTATTCCATTGGTATGGCATTCTGGAAAAGATAAAAACAGCAAGAGGAAACAGAAAGGAGCAAAAGAGAGTGTTTTGGAATGGACTATTTTGTATCTTGAATATCTTGTTTGGTGTCTGTGAATTTGCACAAATTAATAGAGATGTAACTACCATGTCTACATGCAATTGTTCAAACATATAGACACCAAACAAAATTGATTTTACTGTATGTAAAATAAAATAAAAAAACACATGATGGAATGCCTAAGTGATGCCAGGAATTCTGCTAAAGTCATGAAGAAGAGAAACAAAGAAATCAAGACATTGTATATAAACTACTTGTTTGGGAGAAAGAATGACTGAGGCCACTTTATCACTTCCCATTTGGTGTTTAAAGATGAGGGCATATATAATTTAATGATTACATTATATGGTTTTAAGTATAAGATAAGGTTAGTTGTGTTAAAAGGAATGATGTAGTATGGTCCACAAATAAAGAGATAAAAGACTGGAAAACACTGTGTATGAATCCAGTTAAAGTTAAAGGGCAACGAGTTTTTCTAAAGCTAGATCAGCAAAGATCTGCATTTTCCCCCAGGAGCACTGGAGCTATATAAAAGCAGGTTAGTGTGGATCCACAGTGAAAAATCATTCAGATTGACTTTCTCATTCCCACTTTAAGATTGATAGTTTTAGAGTCATTTGTTCTACACAGCAACTTCAATGTGGCACACACAAAGACCATTTAAAACTAACCTCTTGGTCAAAATGGAAAAATTCACTGTCTTGCTCAGATCCCAGCTGCCTTGGCCTAGTTCTGGGCAATCTAGGAGCAGAGGAAACTGAGTTCATTTCTTTGTTGGTGCTTTTCTCCAAATTATTCAAACTAATTCTCCTTCCACTTTTGGAGGAAAGTGGCGATGTACATTCTCCAGGACTTTTAACAAGTCGCACATTAACTGGTTTCCCATTTATTTCTATCCCATTCATTTCCTTTGCAGCAGACTTTGCATCATTGTTTTTTTTTAAAGCAAGACATGCATATCTAAAATATTAAAACAGAAAAGAAGCACGTCTTAAGTGACTCCACTTAAGACAAAATTAAACACCTATTTTTAATAAATTTGAACCTCGACTACAAATAGGATCCTTTCTTAATTGATAAAGTTTTAATGTCTGAAATGAGTAGCTATCATGTTTAGTGATAAAACAGTAAAGGTATTTCTACTGAGCTCTCAGCATTAGTATCTGATACTTTTGAATGTTCTGGCAATGTCACAAAACAGAAAGTGGCAACATACATATATGTGGTTATGTGCACATAGTATAATTATCTACCTAAAAATATCAACTAGGAATTATAATAAAAATAACAAAGGTACAGTTTTCTGAGCACCTGTTTTATTCTTACTGTTTTATTTAACTAAAAACAATTTCAGAGCAATGAAGGCACTGGAGTTATTATTCTTACTTTATAAAGAGCCTGAGATATAGAAAGATTAAATAATTTGTCCAAATTTATGCAGCAAGTATTGATGGCGCTGGGAAATGAACCCAGTGACAGAGCTGTGGAGTCCATTCTCTTGACTAAAGCACTCCACTGCCACTGTGAAACAAGCTCAAGTGCACACATCCAGTAACTGCTATGTGTCAGTAATAATGAAAAGCCCTGAACAGCAGCACCAGTTAATGATTGCAGCTGCTTGTCCATGTGTGTCCCTTTATGGGAGTTGGGGAAGCTCAACTGGAATGACCTTGACTATCAGCACTTGGTTAATGTCTAGTACAGAACCCTGGCTCACAGACACTTAGCAAATGCACAATTACTAAATTTAGAAAATATACCTGTAATTAGAAGAATCATAAATTGAAATTTCAGAAACTTGATATTTCTGAAAATGAGACCTTAAATCAGCCTAAAAGAAGAGAAATAAAAGTTTGTGAAAGGTAGAAAACAACAATAATTAAAATATGAACACCTAATAAATTTGAAAATAAAGCTCAAAAAATAAGTCCAAGCATACCTCAGATACTGAAGGGCAGAGACCACCAACATGTACCAAATAACTTTTATCTCTTTGTAAGGGTTCAGCATTCTTAATTTCTGCTTACAGAGAAACATAACGCAAGACAGAAGATAAACATTATTATGTAGATATTTTTAAGTGAAAATTGTTCAAAAAAAATTTTTTTTTTACTAGAGGTCCGGTGCACGGATTTGTGCACCTGTGGGGTCCTTCAACCTGGCCTGCAAGGTTCAGGCCGAAACTGGCTCTCTGACATCTTCCAAGGGGTCCCGGATTGCGAGAGGGTGGTTCTCTGGTGACACATGCTGGAATTGGGCTCCCTCCTCTCTGGTTCCAGATGCATCACCCGAGAACCACAGCTGCCAAGTCACCCCAGTTCAGCAGCTCCTGTGTTGAGTGCTTTGCCCCCTGGTAGTCATAGCTACTGGTAGGCCAGTCGCTTAGGCTTTTATATATATGATCATAACACTTATTAACTACACTAATAAAAAGGTAATATGCTAATTAGGGCAGATGTCTTTGGACAACCTTCTGGACAAAGCTGCAGTGGCTGTGAGGGCCGAGGCTCAGGCTGGCAGTGGCAGCAGCAATAGAGGGGCCCACGCCTTCCCCTGATCCACCAGGTTGCCTCCCACAGAGGGAGGCCAGACTGCAGCTTAGGCGGGGCTGAACAGAGACTGTTAGGGGTGATCAGGCTGGTAGGGGAGCAAGTTAGGGGTGATCAGGCAGACATGGGGGCAAGGTAAGGAGGGTGATCAGGCAAGCAGGCAGAGGGGTTAAGGGCAATCAGGCAGGCAGGTGAGCGATTTGGAGCCAGCGATCCTGGATTACGAGAGTGACGTTCAACTGCCAGTTTAGGCCTGATCCCAGCAGTTGGACATCCCCTGAGGGGTCCCAGATTGGAAAGGGTGCAGGCCAGAGAGAGGGACACCCTCCCACACCCCCGTGCATAAATTTCACGTACTGGGCCTCTAGTAAAGTCATAATTAGCAAATATCAGCACTAGACTGAAGACCAAGAGCCTGGAGAAAAGTTTTAACATTTCTGGGCAATAATCATATTATCTTACAAATAAAGAGATTGGATTCATTAAGTCTCTTGTAGCTCAAAAATGAATCAATAAGTTAACAGTAATTAATTACACCAGAAAGAAGACAGTGTCTTTACTTGTCTCTGTTCAGAGAAGTGCTAAGATGTGGAATGCACTCAGGATCCTAGCCCATCCTAATGCTGGCCAGGGCTTTCCTGACTCACATGACTTTGCTGGGGAAAAATCACACCAAGAAAACCTTTAAGTCAGACAATACCAACAGCTGGTATATGGCTGAGGTAAGAGTAATGGCACATAAGAATGGAGGTATGGTACGTGTGTGTCAAAACACTTGCTTTAGATAGCACTATTTTAGAAATCACAAATACTAAGATCATAGATTATTCAAAAGTCTTAAACTGCATTTTTCAGTCTGTATTTTTAGAGAACCTGCTCTGAAATAAAAAAGGATTCATTGAATTGAGATTTTTTCAAGCTACTACCAAAATGTATACCTGGAACATACAGAGGTACACAATAAATATTTGTTGAATGAATTCTTAAAGTAGTTTTTATTCATGTTTTATAATTTTTATAATGGGATAATTACAATTTTTATTTTCTTCATTATATAATAAGAGTCTAACCCTTATCAAGTGTTTCCCATATCCAGACACTATGCCAATCGTTTTCTATGTATCATCTCATGTAATGCTCCAACTACCCTGTGAGGTACAACTGTTAATCATTTCCATTTTTCTAGATGAGGTTACTGAAGTCTTAGAAGTTTAGGTCACAAATCTAGTCAGTGGTGATGCTAGAATTCAGGTAAAATCCTTCCTCTCTGGCAATAATACCTACTCTTCTTCATTCACTTAACTTGGTAATTTCTTTGGTTTATTATCTGCTGTATAGAGAAAATAGTGAAACTAATTATTTACCTTTATAATTTATACTGGAGGACCAGTGCATGAAATTCGTGTGGGGATCAGGCAGATACGAGGCAGGTGTCCCTCAGCCCGACCTGCACCCTCTCCAATCTGGGACTCCTCAGGGGATGTCCAACTGCCAGTCAGACATCCCTCTCACAATCCGGGACTACTTGCTCCTAACAGCTTGCCTGCTTGCCTCCCTGATTGCCCCTAACCGCTTCTGCCTGCCAGTCTGATCACCCCCTAACTGCTCCCCTGCCAGCCTGAAAGCCCCCCCCAACTGCCCTCCCCTGCCTCCTCCACCAGGCCCTGTCTCCGCTGTCCATGTGGCCATCTTGTGACAGCCATCTTGTGACAACATTAGGGTGTGATGCATGAGGGTGTGACAACCACCTAAGCCCGTGGTTGGCAAACTGTGGCTCGCAAGACACAGGTGGCTCTTTGGCCCCTTGAGTGTGGCTCTTCCACAAAATACCACGGTCTGGGCAAGTCTATTTTGAAGAAGTGGCGTTAGAAGAAGTTTAAATTTAAAAAAATTGGCTCCCAAAAGAAATTTCAATCATTGTACTGTCGATATTTGGCTCTGTTGACTAATGAGTTTGCTGACCACTGACCTAGGCTATTATTAGTGTAGATTTTTACATTAGGGTGAGAAGGGAGCACAATAGAAAAGATAAGTGAACAGGAATCAGGAGATGTACATCATACCCATCAACTCCCCTGTACTAGTATTACAATATAGTTACCAGATACCCCATGGGCACTCAGGTTAGGCAGTGAACAAAGCATAAGCAATTCTTGGCCTCATGTGTGAGTGTGGGAAGGCAGTCAGTATATTAAGTAAGAAGAATGCACAGTATGTGGTAAGTGATATGGTGAAAAACGCAAGGAACAAAAGTAATTATAATAAAACTAGATTATATCATGCCATTTATTTAAAACTATATACATGTATTAAATATATGCATAAAATACATAAAAGAATGGTAAAGAATATTAATAATGATAATTGTAGGTTGGAGACACTTCAGGTAATTTAAATTTTCTCCTATTTAAAAAAATGTTTACTTATTGATTTGAGATAAAGATTGATTTGTTACTCACTTATTGATATGTTACTTTTTTTTTTAAATCCTTACCTGAAGGTATTTTTTCCTCTGCTTTGTTTTAGAGAGAGTAGAAGGGATGGAAGGGAAAGGGAAGAGGGAGAAAGAGAGTAGGAGTGGAGGAAGGAGGGAGAGAGAAACATTGATGTGAGAGACACATCAACTGGTTGCCTCCCACAAGGGCTGGGAACTGAATCTGCAACTGAGGTACATGCCCTTGACCAGAAATCAAACCCTCAACCCATTAGTTCATCAGCTGATGCTCCAACCACTGAGAAACACTAGCCAGGGCAGATTTAAGCTTTTAGCAGTCAGTTTTCTGAAAGAGAAATTACCTCCAAATGGCTAATTTTCTCACTTTTTATATTTATAAAGAAAAACCCACAAACTGGAATAAAATTTTAAAACAGCTTAGTCCCCCCCAATAACAGAAGATAGAAAGTACCATTTATAAAATGAGCTAGATTAAGTTGTATGGATATATGCATGGTCCATGGACACAGATAATGGGGTGGTGAAGGCCCGGGGGGGTGGTTAGAGGGGGTCAATAGGGGAAAAAGGGGAACACATATAATACTTTAACAATAAAGATTAAATAAAATGAGCTAGGTTAGGATTTCTTAGTAAACTGTTAAGAACCAACCTGATGTAAACTTTGGATCCCATTTGTCTTCTTCTATTTGATTTTCTTGTATTCCTGAGCAGTCAACTCCTGTCAGGCTCTCTTTAGCATCAAACCAGTCTTCACTTGTTTCTTGATAATGTTTGGAATCTGAGAAATTGAACACAAATAGCTATGAATGATGTAGGTTTGCCCTCTGAGAAGTTATCTAAAAGCTTCTCATAATAAACCAGCATGATGACAATTACTAATTTTAAGTATAAAAATAAATATTAAAAAAACAGAAGAACCAAGCATAAAGACTCTGAGAAGGGCCATGGCTGGGTGGCTCAGATGGTTGGAGCATTGTCCTATACACCAAAAGGTTGTGAGTTTGATTTCCAGTCAGGGCACATACGCAGATCTCTGGCACATACGCAGGTCTCTGGTTCCATCCCCGGTTGAGGTGTGTACAGAAGCTACAGGTTGATGTTTCTCTCTCTCTCCCTCTCTAGAATCAATGCAAGCATATTCTAAGGTGAGGATGGGGGTGGGGGTATTCTCTGAGAAGTAGTTCCTAAATAAAAAGTACTTTTCAGTCTGAGTGATTTGCTTCCCAGTTTTCCTTTAATTAACACCAATCCCTAGTCTTGTTTTTCAGATTTTCAAATTATTCTTTATTAAAAAGATATGTATCATTTCTTTACACATACTAACAATAAATGTCTTTACAAAGATATTAAACAGTACTTCAGCTCTTCATTTCTTTAAAAATCAAATTAGTGTTCATTTTGGAATGATCATCTTTTTTTCATAGAAAACAAAATAAAAAATATTAATTTGTAGGAATACAAATTGGACAGAAGAATATTTAGATTGTAAGACATGAACCAGAAGAATAAAAGTCTGTATCATTATTTGGCATTATCAGATACTAGAGGCCCAATGCATGAAATTTGTGCAAAGGGCTTGCTTGGCCACAGCAGCCACCTCTGCCTCACTCTCTGCTGCTATGACTTCATCCGGAAGGTCATCTGGAATGACATCCAGTCTAATTAGCATATTACACTTTTATTATTATAAAAATAATTGGTTGCCTCCCACACATGTCCCAACAAGGGCTGGGAACTATTATTATAGATAGTATTAAGTAACCTTAAAGATGCCAAGTACATGCAAAAAGACATACTTACCATTCATAATCAGAATGATACCATTCAGTTAATTAAGAATATTTATTCTGATTTAATGAATGGGCACTAGGGACATTTTAAACCTTATTTTTTTCCAGTAATGGCACAAAATAATACATTTTTAAAAAACATATTTTATTGATTTTTCACAGAGAGGAAGGAAGAGGAATAGAGAGTTAGAAACATCGATGAGAAAGAGACATCGATCAGCCGCCTTCTGCACACCCCCTACTGAGGATGTGCCCGCAACCAAGATACATGCCCTTGACCAGAATCGAACTTGGAACCTTTCAGTCCGCAGGCCGACGCTCTAGCCACTGAGCCAAACCAGTTTCAGCAAGAGATAATACATTTTTATACTGACCTTTATCATCAAGTTTCAGTTGACTAAAGTATCCATCTATATTACCATTTTTTAAACCATCTTCCTTGGGTGATGGACCTTGTTTAGGATGACTATTATCAGATAATAAAGACACCTGAGGATTAAAATAATAAAAACAATGAAAATAAGTAAGAACTAATAGTTATGGTGCTCTTACTATGTGGTGGCACTCTTCACTGGTCTTAGCCTTCACAAAAATGAAGGCTCTGAAAGCAAAATCATTCTCCACTTACATTTGCAGGTGGGCAAACTGAACGTCATACAGTTAATGTGAATTAGGATTTAAATGACCCCAGTCTGTGTATAGTGACTATATGCTAACACTACTATTATTTAGCAAAGTGTGGCATACACAATCTTGAAGGAATTCAGATGATTTCTGAAGGTATACATATAACTATTTTCCATATTAACATTTAAATTATTATTTAACGTGGCTTATACCTATGGGAAGTAATGTTTCTTTCCCAAATATAATAGTAAATAAGTTATTCTTTACATAAGTTTATTTAAAAAAAGAGAACCGTTTAAAGAAGAACACAAAGCAAATAATATTACAGGCAATATACGGCTCTGGAAATTTGTGAAGATGGTACTAAAGTTTAGATACACTAAACTACACTGACTTTTAGGCATAACCTGTCAATTTAATGAGACAAATATTAAAATATGATCACAACTTAAAATATTGTTTTATTGCCTGGGTGATGTAGCTCAGTGGTTGAGCATCAACCCATGACCAAGAGTTCACAGATTGGAGTTTACAGGCTCGATTCTCAGTCAGGCACATGCCCCGTTTTCTGGCTCACCCCCCAGTAGGGGCCGTGCAGGAGGCAGCTGATTGATGCTTCTATCTCTATCCCTCTATAAAATAAAATAAAAAAAATTTAAAGATACTGTTTTACAGCCAAAGCTTAGATTATAAAAATTATGTCTATCTACATCTTGTAGTTTTAAAAATAATTTATTGTTCTTCCCCAAATAAGGTTATACCACTGCTACCATTACAAATGATGAAACAAAACCTCTCCAGAATATTTTATATCATGAAATAAACAAGTTAAGTAAACTACATAAGAAATGTGAGAATATCAAAATCTGTTTTTAGATAGGTTAATTCTTTGTGTATAATGGGTTTGAGTATAACGGTGGAATAAATTGCTAAAGTAATTTACTTTTAATCACTTGTGTTAACAGGAAGGAATATAAGTCAATTAAGTATACACTTTTGGTTTTAGAATGCATCTTATTATATAAGACTACCATATAATATAACATCAGGGTTAAAACCAAAGTCAGAAAGTAAAAAAAATCAGCTACCCTACCACACTGACTCACTTGATAATGGAATCTAATTTATGATTCCATATAGCACTTCACAATTTGTAGAGTGACAAACATTTCCTTGGGACCAAGAGAGGTCAAGAAAACCCATGAAAAGCATATTAAAATTATATTCATTTCAATAAAGGAAGAATGAAAACTTTGTCCTGTGTAAAATGAATGACATATTATTTTACTCTACCTCATGAAACAAATTATCTAAGATATTAGTTTTTATCACACTAGGTTAACATGATGGTGGGCTTAAGTCAAAAAAAGATGATCATTCCAAAGACAGTCCAGGTTTGTATCTTGTGATATGAATATTACTATGTTTCATCCTCAAATCTCCTGGTATAATGATAAATTATATGGTCAGCCTCTCAACATATACTGTTGACATCTGTTTGATTAGGACAGTGGTCGGCAAACTCATTAGTCAACACAGCCAAATATCAACAGAACAACGATTGAAATTTTTTTTGAGAGCCGAAAACTGACTTCTGCACATGGGCCATGAAGTTTCAATAACACTATATGTGCACACCTGCACATGCTATTTTGTGGAAGAGCCACACTCAAGGAGCCAAAGAGCTGCATGTGGCTCATGAGCCACAGTTTGCCGACCACTGGATTAGGACATATGTTCCTTCTAATCAATATCCTTCAAATAGCAGTACATCAAGTAAACCAGTTAAATGAAAAGAAGGATGTGAGAACTTCTGCAAATTATAGTTTACTTCATTTAAGCCATAAAATCACAGATTTACACTGATGAACTTAAAAAAAAAATCTCACTTGCGAGAGTGTCTTTCTTAGGCTTGAAGAAACATCAACATCACATGTACTTTGATTATCTAGTTCAGAATCTGCTCCTGAAAAGCTAAGCAGATAAAAATTTCATTAAAGATTTGTCAATGTCCTAAATAAGGACCAAATCAGAAAACTTAAAATTTATGAAATTAAGCAATTTTTAAGATCAAATTAAACTCACACATGTGATTCTTTTTTCATTAGCTGGAAAGACATAAAAGGGAAGAAAAATCTTTTAGTTTAAAATCTTTTGTCTAAATAAAGTAAAAATTGCATTCCTAAGACATAAATACATACCCTGGAAGCAAAAGTAGAGAAGGTAGATAATAACTTTGATTCTACTGACAGAGGGGGCAGCTCTTCCAATGGTATGCCCTTGTTTACTTTTTCTTTCAAGCTTACGTATTTAACTTTTAAGTCTCCCAAAACAGACAGTAGTGCTGATCCTAGTTCCTTTTTAGTAGAATTAGTTGATAAATTCCTGTTCAAAAGGTAAGTTCACAAAACTGATTTAGGCTGAAGTCATCCATTTAACACTAATATTGTATTATATACTTAGTTCTAATTCTATCAGATCTTTAAAATACTTTCTTTTAAATGTTTAATAAAACAAATGAACCACAGAAGATAAAATAGCAGTACCAGCAATCCCCATTATATAAGCCAGAGAGAATGTGACGGAATGTCATGTGAAACCCTATACACGTGATTACTTCGTCCATACTAGGACTTCGTAAGAAACATCAATCTATCTTTTTACTAGATTCCTCTTCATCCCAACATGCACTATTGTCTCTTCATAAAATTCAAGTGTACTATGTTTTAAAATTTAGTTATAATCTACTCCTGCTTTTGCCCTTCAAAAATGAAATTAAAGAAATTTTCTAGAATTTAAAGCTAGTGATAAATTTCTAAGATGACACAGATTTAAATTTAATAATCACCTATTTAATCCTTCCTTGTTTTCCATTACAAGTTTGTAGATATCACTACAATGGCGATGACACAACTGATAGTGAATATTTAAAAGGTGTAACTCTGCTTTGATGGCTCTCTGCATTGTTTTTTGACAGCACTTTGATGGCAAATTCTTCTCCATCTCTTTCCAAAGTTGAGGTTCCCTTTAAAATAAAAGACTAGGTTAGGTAAGATCTCCAATATTTTTCTGTTAATTACATGCCTCTAAATAGAGTTTTTAAGTTCATACATTTCCCTATCAAGTTTAAATCAATTTCTACCAGACATGGAAAAGCTACAGGAATACATTACAACCACGAAAAGCAGAAATGTCAAAAGTCAAAGCTAAATATATTCTTTCTAGAACTCAAGGAAATAAATAATTCTCACATTCAGACTTTCTTTTAAAAGAATTCCACAGTAAAATACTGACTTTATCCAGAATCAATAGGTTTTTCAACCTAAATTAAGCTTTGGCCAACATTTTAAAGATATAAGCATTCTGGATGGAAACTGTTCTTAAATGTGTTACCTTTTTAATAGAAAACAGACAAAGCAGGCATTTTTAATAATTAAGTGTCATTATTATAAGCAAATGTGTTATTTTATAAAAAAGCCTCAAAGCACTACATTTTCTAAATAACAGTTCTTGCTACTAGTTGCCATTTCTAACTTTTTTCAATACTCGTGTGTCAGGAAACCAACTCTGTTATTTAATTTTATAGGATTGAATACCGAATTAAACTCAGAATGAATGAATGAAGTAAAAAGTAAATGACATTGCCAAAACCGGTTTGGCTCAGTGGATAGAGCGTTGGCCTGTGGACCAAAAGGTCCCAGGTTCGATTCCGGTCAAGGGCATGTACCTTGGTTTCAGGCACATCCCCAGTAGGGGGCGTGCAAGAGGCGGCTGATTGATGTCTCTCTCTCATCGATGTTTCTAACTCTCTATCCTTCTCCCTCTCTGTAAAAAATCAATAAAACATTAAAAAAAAAAAAAAGTAAATGACATTAGAGTATGGCACCTAATTTGGCTTCTCAGAGACTTCCCTTTCCCCTACCCCCACCTCCTAGTTCACCACAGTGTTCTGAATGATAAGGATATCTAATAAGTGCAAATAAATTATACAATGAATTAAAATCAAGATTAAAGTATCCAAGTAAACGTAGCTATTCCCTTCTTCATATATATGACATTTCCAAAGGTGCTATTTTGTTTTGGTCTACGGGGATCAAATGAAAGAAAATTGAGTAACCAAATCAGTATGCCTGCCTGCCTTCCTGATTGCCCCTAATTGCTCACCCGCCTGCTTGGCCACCCTAACCATTCTGTCTGCCTGCCTGATGGCACCTAACTGCTTGTCTGCCTTCCTGGTCACCCCTAACCGCCTTTGTCTTGGCCCCCACTATGACAGCTTCATTTGGAAGGATGTCCGAATGACGTCTGGAGGTCGTTTGGCTGTCTGGTCTAATTAGCAGATTACACTTTTATTATTATAGAAGTTTTTTGTATGAAGGCAAATGGCTGAAGCAGATGATCTCTTAAGTTCCTTTAAGTTATTACTCTATACTAGAGGCCCAGTGTACAGATTCATGCACCAGTCCCTCGGCCTGGCCTGCAGGGATCAGATTGAAACCAGCTCTCTGACATCCCGAGGGGTCCTGGATTGCAAGATTGGAGAGGGCAGTTCTTGAGCGATGCACCTGGAATTGGGCTCCCTCCTCTCTGGTTCCGGGTGTGTCACCTGAGAACCACAACTCGGCAGTTCCTGTGTTGAGTGTCTGCTCCTTGGTGGTCATTGTGCATCATAGCTACTGGTCAGCAGGTTGAATAATTGCTTAGGCTTTTATATATACAGATAGATGCTTGAGTACCCTACAATAAGCAGATTACTATTTTAATTTTTCCTCCATGTGTATTTGCAAGTTTGTATATTTAACTTACCTCTCAGGATGTTCCTTTAAGTCTGTAATAGCAGGTGTTTTCCTTGATTCCAGGGAATCCTGTAAACATGATTTAAAATCAGATTAGAACTATATGCCAAACAACATGTCCTGAGACTCCAAATTGGTAAAATGTAAAACCCAATTACTAATGGACTATGTGGCAATAGCAGCCACCAGAAAAAGATAGGCTTGGTGGCAATCTATCTACTTATTCCCTTATCTAGCATTTTCTTACAAAAGCCTTAGTATTCTCTGCTAAACTTCAATTTACATTAGCACACACTGCCTCTTTATAAAGTCAAATAAAATTCTATTATTAATTCTATTGGTTTTACCTTATTTAAGAAATTTCCACTAGGTTTTAAACTGTCGACTGAGAGGGATTTTCCCAGCAATCCTTTTGTCACAGCCATTGGTGTATCTTCATTGTCTTGACTGTATGACCAATCTGTATTACAACCCACACTTCTTTGTTTCCCCCTTTGCCATTCACCAGGGCGTTTTTTATTCATCATTGTTATGTCTGTGTTGCTGGATGTAGATACTATGGAAGGTCTTGTACTTGTTCCTCTGCTGTTTGTGAAACAAGCCCTGAAATCAGTGCTAACATCCACTGTCTGATTAACTGTGACTGTGCACTTAGCTGTCTCTGTCGTACATTTGGGACATGTTTTTCCTATACTATGAAAGCACATTTTATTTGTGGCACTGCCACTAATAACTTTTAGGGAGCTATCTTCTTTTATTGCCTGATTATCTTTGGATCCAATCCTTGATGGAGTAACAGAAAAATCTAGGACTGAGTTAGGAATGCTCGGTAGGCTTTTATAATGTGAATGTTCACAAGCAGAAATTACTGAATCATCACAAATAGAGGTATAGGAAGTTTGACAATCGTTAAAGGGTTGTAGTAATGTCTCTAAAGCTTTTTCCTGTGGTAATATGCTAGGATTTTCAAGGTGTACCATTTTGTTCTCAACAGTTGCATTTCCACAAAAATCTTTATTTTCAGTTACTTGAGATTTAATTTTGCCAGTATAAATGTTGGTTTTCAGTGCTTGTTGAAAGTTAAAAAAACCACTCTTAGACTGAAATTCCTGACTTTCAGGACTATTCCTTAGTATAATTTCATCAAATACTGTGTGATACATTAAACTAGTCTCTTGATCCTTACACTTTTCATGCTTTGGTTTATGATATTCTCCTAACATAACAGAATTCTGATATTTGGAGACATGAGGTGAATCTTCTTGTCCATAATTATCAATTGAATCTAAAGAGATGCTAGAACTTTCCAACTTAATGTGATTAACTTCTAGATTGTCAGCATGTTTAACTTCATAACCTGAATTTCTTAATCCAACAACTTCCAAATTAGATATGTTTAATGTTTTTGTTTGATCAAGAGATAAGTGGTTACTCAGATATTCTTGTTCTTCTGCACTATGATATTCCTGCTGTGAGTCTTCATCTGTATCGTACTTCTGAACATCTTCAGCAGTTTCTTCACAATCATCTGAAAGCTTGATTCTTTCTAAGTCAATAATCTTATTAAGTTTATGTTCTAAAATATCACAGAATACTTCCTCTCTTTTCTGTATTTCAGAACCTAATTCTGAATTTGAAAGAGTAAGACTTTCATTCTTTAGTTTTGACTCTGAATAAAGTATAGAGTATGTTTCATTTAAGAAAACATAGTCAATACTGTCTTCAAACTCCCTTGACTGACAGTGAGTACTCTCTATGTTAGCATCTGAACTCGAAGTAAAATATGGCTTCAGTAAATCTACTTTGTCAATATTGCTGATTTCTTGGTCATTAGCTCTTTGTTCTAGTGCCAAGGAATCCCAGTAATCACCACTAAAAGTCACTTTGGCTTCATTACATCCATTGGAAGATGACAAATTTCCTTTCTTAGGATTAGAAGACTCATCTGATTAAAAAAAAAAAGAATAAAATGTTAATAGTAGAGACATTACAGAATCTCAACAGTAGAAAATAAATCAGATGTAATCCAAGCTCTTTCCAATGTAGGTAAACTTTTACATTATCCACGACAAATACCCCTGTGGTTGTCACTGTGGACTAAATTGTATCTCCCTCAAAATTTGCACATTTAGCCCGAATTCCTGTTGTGACAGTAACTGGAGATGGGGCCTTTGGGAGGTAATCAGGGCTAGATGAGGTCATGAGGATGGGTTCCTTAAGATTGGATGAGTGCCAGAGAATTTGCTCTTTCTCCCCACCATGTTCAGAGGACACTGCAAGAAGGCAGCCATTAACAAACCAGGAAGAGCCCTTACCAAAACCTGACCATACTGGTACCCTGATTTGAACTTTCAATCTCCAGGAACTGTGAAAAATAAGTATCTTTGTTGGTTAAGCCACCCAGTTTATGTATTTTGTTATGGTAGCCCCAGCTAAGATAGTGGTCAAGGTTCTAGTGATAAAGCAACAACAAAGATGTAAGTGGTGTATCCAAATACCTATGGCTTTTCTCATATGTGCTTTTCTTATTTGTGTTTCATAGGGTCACAAGTAAGAAAAGTGCACATAAATGTAACGAGTGCTGACAGAGCTGTGATGATGAGCAGGTAAATTCTTGAGAAGAAAAGAGAAGCCAATTTCAGAGAAACCTTTATATTTAAAAAGTGTTTTTGAAACACAACAGTTATCTTAGGCAAATTGAACAGCACCTATAAAGTGAGCTCTATAAAATATCACAGTATTTTTAGGAAAAGATTAAGCCATTTTGTCTGGAGTGAAATAGCTCTACCGGCATGTTTGGAGCTGTGAACAGAAAAAAGGCCTTTTATGATGTTCTAAGGAGATTGGCTCTTATTCTAAGGCTACAGAGGACAACTGAAAGCTTCTGAAAAGAATAGTCATGTGAATAAAATTGAGTTTAGACACCTTGAGCAAGAATAAGATTGTGAGAGGGATGTTCCAGATTGGAAAGGGTGCAGGCTGGGTATTTCCCCCAGTGCCCTGCCAAGTTCAAAGACTTGAAGGGGCAGACTGGAGCCAGATAGACCAAAAGTGCAGATGTGGGGCTGGTATGAAAGTTCCACAACTGACAAGACTTGGTATTTGATTAGGAATGGTAGATGAGGTAGAGAGAGATTAGTGGCTTTCAAATATATACATATATTTTGCCCAAGAACACAATCAGAAACATTTTATATCAAGATCCAGTAGACAATACATATCTGTGTGAATAAGTGAAACAAACATTTTATAAAACAGTAATTATTCTGACTATGTCCAATGCATTTTCTGGTCTATTTTGTTTTATTTTATTTTTAAAAAGTTTATTTCAATCAACTAAACTGATTTCATGACTCAACAATTGACCACCACCTGCTTAAACATTGCTCTAAAATAATGATAAGATTTAAAACTTGGTATTGCAGTTGAATGGGAATATTTGAAGCTAGAGAATAGTTGACTTAGAAGATGAAGGAGAAAAGCAAAGAGGGGTGTGGGAGGGGGGGGAGATAATGAGTTCATTTCCAGGCATGTGTATTTTGAGGTCAGCAATAAAACACTCAGATTCAAATGTCTAAGATAAACAATTTTCAACCAGTATGCTGCAAGAATTTTTAAAACATAATACCTGATTATTTAGCCTGGGGTACTAACCTCTTTACAATTAGATCGGCAAATTAAAAAAATAACAACAGCCAACATAACAATAGCCATCCAGTGTGAATGCCATCTTGAACCATAAATATATAGGTCATATAATAGAGTTGCATCTTACTGGTCATGTCACATAAGGTGACAACTGATTGGTTAATTCTTGGTACCAGAAATCCTTATATGCAAGTATAGCCAATTGATTTTTTAAAAAAGTCACTTTGGAGCAAAAAGGGTAGGTAATAACTATTATTTTTTTTGTAAATCAATTTTATCTATTTTTTTGTGTCAGATTGGCAAAAAATATTAACTTATGTGAAAAAGGTTGAAAATCACTGGTTTAATAGGCTGTTACAAATACGGGGTTGAGCTAAATAAAGTGGCATTAGCTTCAATTATAAAATCACTGGAGGTCCAGTACACAAATTCGTGCATAGGTGGGGTCTGGCTAGCCGGCCCCAATTGGGGTAGATTGGGACTGGGCTTATTGGGAGGAGGAGATGGTGGGAGGTTGGTCTGCTGGCCCATTCCAATCAGGGCCTGATCAGGGCCAGGCCAGCTGGGAGAAGGGGCCTCGAGCAATTGGCTGGCGGGCCCTGCCATGGGGATGAGCTGTTTGTGGTGGGCTGGCTGGCCCCTGACCATAAATGGGGTGGGGTGTGCCAATCAAGGGCCAGCAGCCTGGGGGAGGGACCATGGGTGGTTGGTCAGCCAGCCCTGGCCCTGATTAGGGTGGAGGGACAGATCTGGTGTGGGGCCAAGAGAGGAGAGGGGCTGCAGATTGGCTGGCCGGCCCCACCCTCTATTGGGGGGAGGGGTGTGATCAGAGATGGATTGGCTCAGGGGAGGGACTGCAGGCCTATCATGGTGGGGCAGGTTAATTGGGGGCAGGGCTAGCCAGGGGAAGGGAAGGGCCGTTTGGCCTACCATCCCACTTTTGATTGGGGATTGGGGTGAAAGAGTCCAATCAGGCCAGTTTGCTGGCCAGAGTGGGCATCATAGCGACTGGTTGTTAATGTTGTTATGGCTATTATGGTTACTGGCTTTTTATATATATATAGGTAGGTTGATTGAATTTTTCTTAAGAGATTTGTATATATGTTCATCTATATTCTGGATAATAATTTTTTTTTCTTATTTATAATGGGACTTTTCCCTAGTTTATTGCTTATCTTTTACTTTTCATAATGTCATATGTTTATTAAAGTTATTTAGTTAAATGGGTCAGTCCTTTCTTCTCTGACTTCTGGTTTTTGTCTCTGTGGCCTTTCCTACCACATGATTATAAAAGTACTCTTCTAAATTTATAAATTTCCTACCACATGATTATAAAAGCATTCTTCTATAATTTATTCTGTGTGTATACAACACAGTCCTTCTGCACTATGTAGACTTTTTTTCTCTCTAGCATAAGATAGGAATATAACTTAATTTTTTGCAAAATGGATGATTATATTTTTTCCTTTGCTGGATAATTCATTGCTTTTATTCTCACTTAAAATAGCATTTAAAATTTTTTCTAGTCCTTTTAATAGTTAAAACCATGTACAATCCTAAGCACATAAAGTTTAGTTATCTTGCTTTTTTATGCTCTTGTCATTTCTTATTTTCTCTCCTATCATTACCAGAGAAAAAGAAATTTCAGATTTGTGTTAAGTCAATCACATTCAACTTGGGTAGCACAGGTCAGCCTGCCCACTTTCCACTTAAGACAACTGTACCTATCAGTAGTTCCCAAAGGCCTGGATGGATAGAAATGCTCTCTTCTGGTTCACCTTCTGTTCCCTAAATCTTCCATTTCCCTGATAGGTCCTGTATAGGCTGCCCATATTCTCTAAAAATCACTGGAGTGAGTTGACAAGTTAAAACTTGCTGAATTTTACTGGGAGGAAAGTTTAAAAAGTAGCAACACTGGAGTGGGAATGATCTAGCCCAGTGGTCAGCAAACTCATTAGTCAACAGAGCCAAATATTAACAGTACAACAATTGAAATTTCTTTTGAGAGCCGAAAACCAACTTCTGTGCATGGGCCACGAAGTTTCAATTGCACTGTACATGCACGCCCACACATGGTATTTTATGGAAGAGCCACACTCAAAGGGCCAAAGAGCCACATGTGGCTCATGAGCCGCAGTTTGCCGACCACTGATCTAGTCCAATTATATTTAGCATCTCTCTCTACCCAGAATAAAGCCAACTGGTCTGTCCCCTTACCTTTTTGGATGTTTTTTCCATTATTGTGGTACTCTTTGATAGCAGCTGTCTTTACCACAGTAGTGGCCTGCATCTCTCAAGGATGTGTATACTAGAAGGGTATAAATATTGAACTATTATTGTATTCAGAATTACATTTAAAAAATACTAGAAAGACAAGAATTTGACTAAGTGACAATTATAGTCAAAGATTCTTATATAATAGGAATAATAAACTAAATACCCAAGACATATTCTTTCAAAATTTCTAAGGGACATTAAAGAAAAAACAATGTACTAGGCAAACAAATGTTTCCAAAACAAACTGTAGACTTATTAAAAACCAATAGCATGGTATATCCATAAAATATTTCAGCAATGAAAAGGAACAAACTACTGACCAATGAAACCTTGCAGATTAATCTCGAAAACAGAAAGAAGTCAGACAAGAGCTGAAACCGGTTTGGCTCAGTGGATAGAACGTCGGCCTGTGGACTGAAAGGTCCCAGGTTCGATTCTGGGCAAGGGCATGTACCTTGGTTGCGGGCACAAACTGGTTGGGGGTTGTGCAGAAGACAGCTGATCGATGTTTCTCTCTCACCGATGTTTCTAACTCTCTATCCCTCTCCTTTCCTCTCTGTAAAAAAATCAATAAAATATATATTTAAAAAAAAGTCAGACAAGAGATCACATACTTCATGATTCCATATAAATAAATGCACAGAAAAAGCAAATTTATAGAGACAGAAAGTAGACTAGTGTCTGCTCTTTAAGGTAGGGTATAGGAAGAGGGTTAGCTATAAATGGGCATAAAGGATCTTGAGGAATTAAAAATGTTTCAAAAAAATTTGATGGTTGCACCATTAAAATCACTGACTTGTACATTTGAAATAAACTATACTTCCTAAAGGTGTTTAAAAAAATTACTGACAGTAGCTCCTTGAACCCAGTTGCCATAGGAGAAAGCCTAAGATAGTCACTTGAGCTGGGCCTGGAGCTCTCAGCAGCCACCCCTGGGGTTTGTCAGGACCAGTGATGCTGAGCAAGGCCAGTGAAGCCAAGCTCAGGTGGTGGACAGAGGCTTAGGCTGGGACAGGTAGGCATCAGGAGTGCAGTGTTCGCTGGGTGGGCAGAAACCCTTTCCCTCTACTCACTCAAAGACCTTCCTGGTCCCACCCTAGAGGGTACCTGGGCAGAGACTGTGGGAACACTGCTGCTCCTGGTGAAGTGTCTGCAAGCATCACCCCGACCCCGAAGCACCAACTCTGGCCGTTCTGTTAATGGACAGCTTGGTGAGGGCTGTGAGGCATAGGCCTGTTATGTCCCTCGTCCTGTCCCAGGAGCTCCGCCATGGCTGCTCCGAGGAAGCAGATCCAAGATTAGGGCAACTGGACATAGGATGTGGGGGGCAGGGGGGCAGGGGATCTTATCCTATATAATAAATAAGTAATATGCAAATTGACCCTCATACTCTCACATCATCAAAAGGTGGCTGCCCCTATGTCGTCACAAGATGGCCACCCCCACATTGTCATAAGATGGCTGGCAAGGGAGGGCAGCTGGGATGAGATCAGGCCGGCAGGGGAAGGCAATTGGGGGTAACCAGGCTGGCAGGAGAGGGTAGTTGAGGGCCATCAGGCTGGCAGAGGAGAGCAGTTGGGGGCGATCAGACTGGCAGGGAAGCAGTTAGGTGTCAATTAGGCTGGCAGGGGGGCAGTTAGGGGCAATCAGGCAGGCTATTGGTTAGGAGCCAGCAATCCCAGATTTTGAAAGGGATGTTCCAGACTGGAAAGGGTGCAGGCTGGGCTGAGGATACCTCCTCCCCCCAGTACAAAAATTTCATGCACCAGGCCTCTGGTACTGTCATAAAGAAAGGAGCCCTCTGGGACTCTGCATCCACATCTGTGCTCACAGTACAGGGGGATAAGGAGGCAGAAGGGTCTGGAAATCTTACCTTCCTCCACTGTGGCCCAGAGCCAAATGTGTAGTAGGCACATAGGGGAGGAGTCAGAGGGACCCTCTGAAGCCTCAGGGAGGTTCTCCGATTACTCCCAGCCCCACCCAGTGCCAGCTCTATGGTCAGCCCTCCAGAAATGCCCTCTTGCTGTGTCTCACCAACTGGGGAGCTGTCTTCCTTTTGGGGAAGTTGAAAGCCCGCAGGGCAGCCACAGCTCTTCAGTTGGGGTTGGCCTGGAAGTGGCATTCCTGTCCCATGGTGGGTTCTGAGCATGATCCCCAGAGGGTTTGTGGATGCCCACCTGCTGAGCTAGGGGGCTTGGAAGGAAGAACCCCACCTTTTCCAGAAAGCTCCCAGAGGAATGCTTGCAGAGGGCTGCAAATATCACTTAAATAAACAATAAGTGAACAACATAAGGTTGCATTGATAAAGGTAAAGGAAAGCTTACAAAGAAAGTAACATTTAAGCTAAATCATGACATCTAAGAAGCTAAATCACATGTAGGGGTTAACAGACTAAGAAGGAACAGGAAAGAGAATAGAGCATCTCAAGTTACAAGGACTAGTTAAGTATGGATGGTCCTCTCCAAGTAAAAGAGAGGTAAGGAGAGGAGACAGGATAATTAGACTTATGTGTAAAAGTGAACTCATTATCATTGAGGGTGTGCTGACTGAACAGGAACCTAGGAGGAGTAATACTTTTCTGCCTTTTTTATTATTTTGCTTTTGTGTGTGAAGCAATGGAGATTTAGCCTATAACATACAAGTCAAAATATACAGCTATGAACCTTAGGAATTATCTGCAATGGAAGTATTCAACTTCAAATTTAATGTTTCAAAAAACTTTATTTTCCCCAGTAGTTAAAAAAATTTGGCCTAATAGCCTTTTAATATTTTTACTTCCATGATACTAGCTACTGGTTAACCTTTGGGATTTTGAACTTTCTGAAGATTTGATAAAAGTCACAGTTACTTCTCTGAGAAAATGCATACACACGTAATTTAAAGGATTTATGGACTTCTCAACCACATTAAAAAATATAAGTTATTAAGTCCTGACTTAAGAGATTGTATTAAGTCAGTTATGATTCTACTCTAGGCATGTTAGATAAGTATTTAAGATAAAGAGTAAGGTTAAAAGAAAGCCATATTATTAAAATAATTGACATTAGAATAAAACAGCGGTTTCCTTGCTTTTTGGATTCAGGAACTCTTTGCATTTTTAAAAATATTGAGAACCCCAAGGAATATTTATGTGAGTAATATCTAGTAATACTATCAGATTAAAAGTTAAAACAAAAATTTTAAATATTTATTTATGTTATAATAAACCAATTTCTTATCACAAATAACATCTTAAGTTAAAGAATTTTTCAAAATAAACTAGTGAGAAGAGCATTTACATTTTGAAAATTTCTTCAGAAAGTATTTTAACAAAATGTATTCTCACTCATATCTGATTGTGCTTTCACATCTCCATTAAATGTGTTGCAGGATTCATATGAATAGACAGCCAAGGTTAAAAATTATTGACAAAAGTAAAAATTTTCACTATAACAAAAATACTTCCAAATCATGTATCTGGTAAGGGTTTATTATCCAGTATATATAAGGAATTCTTACAGCTCAACAACAAAAAGGCAGACAACCCTATTTTTAAAAAGAGCACAGGAATTGAATAAACGGTTCTCCAAAGAAGACGAACACGCACAAGATCACATTATTCTTCAGTGAAATGCAAATCAAGACCACAATGGGATACCCTTTACACCCACTGGGATGGTTATAAAAACGTAAACAAACACGGAAAACGAAGGCTGGCTCTATGTGGAGACACTGGAGCCCTCACCCATTGCTGGGGAAGGTAAAAAAAATGCTGTTCCCACCTTGGAAAGCAGTCTGGTGGGCGGCGGCTCCTTTAACAGCGAAACAGGGACTGATCACATGGCCCAGCAATTCCACTCGGGGGCCTGTACCCATTTTGCATGGTGTTCTCCCAGTTCTCCTTTACCAAATGGTCCCCGGCTGCAGCTGTCAACCCCAGAGCCAGCCCACGGGGCTCTCCCTGCCTCATCCTCACCCACGTCATCTTGTCTCTCTCCGCCCGGACTCACACCCGGATCAGAGCAATAACCTCCCACCCGGCCAGAACCATCTTTCCAAAATGCACACCTCATCACTCCACGTGTAGAGGGGCAAGGACCAGACTGCATTTCCCCATAAAGAATGAATCAGGGTCAGGGTGCCCTCAGGCCTGGAGGCAGAAGGAACGGGGGGTTTCAGAACACCAGGTGCCCGAAGGCACCCCCGGCCTTGAGAAGCCATAAAGTTTGACAAACAACTCCTGTAAGGACGACCGTTATCTAGACTGCTTACTTGCATAACCAAAAAAGCTTAGACACAGAGTCAGTATATGAAATTTAGTGATGCTTAGCCAATTAAAATGTGCCAAGTCCTCCTGCGCTGAGGATAAAAGGCACTTGCTGCAGAGGTTCGGGGCTCTCGTGCTTCCCTGCTGGGTCAGTGGAACCGGGAGCCCGGACTCCAGTTCGTAATAAAGGCTTCCTAAATTTCCTAATTGGCTGTCTGGTGGTCGTCTGTCTCGGGTCGCCCCATTACATCTGGAGGCCTCCCAGCGAGATACCCTGGCCGAATGGACAGGGCTGGACACCCCAGAGAGGACACTCTAGTCTCCGTCCCAGGTTCCCAGGGGGACAGAGTGATTTCCGCATAAAACGGCAATCCGATCGATTGAAGCCATCTGGGCCTCAGGTTGAGGGCTCTCAGCCCCTGCTCTGCTTTCGGAGTAAGTTGTGAGCCCCAGCATGCTTGGTCTGCAATAAACCCCTTGCTGTTTGCATGAGAACGTCTCTTTGGAGTCTTCCGTGGAGCGGCGAGCGTTTCGACCCTAACACACGCTACTGCTTAAAACTCGGCACCAACGAGCCTCTGTCCTGTGGGTAAACATGAAAGGCCTCGCACAGCCTGGAAGGCCCTCTGCCGGCCCGAGCTCCGTGGTAACCGTGGCCCCGTGTGTCCCCTGCCCACGCCCTGCCCCCAACCACCTGCAAGTTCTGCTCGGCCTCAGATCTCATCCCCAGGCCGGTTTCCGAAGAAAACCTTCCCCGGCCTCTGGCAGAAGGCCAGGACCCTTCACCTTTCCCAGGGGACAGGCCCCCAACTGCTCCGAACCACCTCGGGGCGGTGCGAGTCTGCTCTGCTGCCTGCGCAGCCGGGATGGGCGGCCCCCTTGGCTCCGAATATAAAGGCACCTAAGTGGGGGATTCTGGACCCCCAAGGCCACTGGGCGCAGGCGCAAACCCTGGGGGCCACCTCGCCCCCAACCTGGCCTGCCTCCCCGTCCGGGACCAGGGAGAGGGCCTCGAAGGCCTTCTTCCCACCCCCGCGCCCTGGACCGGCGCTGACCACCCGGACCGCTGCCACCGCGCTCCCTGCATCCTTCCTCTCACCCTCGCCCAACCAAGGTCCGCCTCGCCCGCCCGCCCGTGGCACCTCAGAGCTGCGCTGTCGCCTTCGCTGCTGCCCCAGCCGCTACCGCGTGAGGCTTCCCACCACCTTCTCAGTCACTCCGCGTGCAGCCGCGCAGCCCTATGGGTAACAGCCGCTGGAGGCCCGCCCACTTTCAGACGCTCAGCGCGCTCCTATTGGCTGACGCCAAGAGGGCGGCAGCGTCATTGGCCGGGCTTGCGGGCGCGGGTGTAATTGCGATTACGCACTGCGATTGCGCAGTGTGGCCGGCGGGAACAGCGTTCCGCGAGATGGCCTCTGTGGGCTGAGCGGCCTTGGAAGCCTTTTTTTGCCTGGCGGGCCGAGAGCCTGTCTGGACAGCGCAGCGGTGCAAAGCCACCGGGCGAGAAAGCTGGGAGGTGCTGCCCCTAGATTGGGCCCAGCGCCCTCTGGGGTCTGCCCGCACCCAGTGGCCGTCCAACCGCCTGGCCGCACCCTGGTCTGCGCCACGTGTGCCTTTGTGTCCACCCTCCTCCTTTAAAATACCGCTATTAAGGCCAGGGCCAGGGCGAGACAGCGATGCACTTATTTGCCCCGGTGCAAAATTTAAGCGGTATAAGAAAACTAATTTATCAAGATAAATAATATCTCAATGCAGTCTTTTAAAAAACCAATGAAAAGTCCAAGATGAACAAAATGTCCAAGTCAATACTCCTGATTTTCCCTTCTGTCCCAGCCTCCACCAGGCACTGTTATCCTGTCTTGAAATGTGTATGGTCCCCTGCTCCTGGCGGCTCAGTGGTTGAGCATCTACCTATGAACCAGGAGGTCACGGTTTGATGATCCCGGGTCAGCGCACAGGCTGGATTGCAGCTTGCAGGCTCCATCCCCCGTGGGGGGCGTGCAGGAGGTAGCTGATCAATGATTCTCTCTCATCATTGATGTTTCTATTTCTCCCTCTCCCTATCTCTCTGAAATCAATATAATTTACATATAAAAATGTGTATGTTTTTTCTTCATTGCAAAGATTTTGTTGCCTTGATTTTTGCTTAGATGGTCATTTTGTTTAAAAATAACAAATAAACTGCAGAAACCAGTTTGGCTCAGTGGATAGAGCGTTGGCCTGCGGACTGAAAGGTCCCAGGTTCGATTCCGGTCAAGGGCATGTGCACTGGTTGTGGGCACATCCCCAGTAGGGGCCATGTAGGAGGTGCCTGATCGATGTCTCTCTCATTGATGTTTCTAACTTTCTATCCCTCTCCCTTCCTCTCTGTGAAAAATCAATAAAATATACATTTAAAAATAAAAAATATATATTTAAAAATAAAAATAATAAATATTTTAACATGTTTTAAGAAATATGTGTTTAATATAGAAAATGCAGTAAAATGTAAAGAAGGAAATAGAAATCCCCTCTCTGCTACTTGGCACAGAGCCTCGGTTTGTGTGTTTGAGGGAAATTGAATGGAGAGAGATACATACCATTGGGATCTTCTCCCACGTGGATTTTGCTGCCCTTTGCTTATTGACCTCTCTGTTCAGGAGCTCTGGACAAACAAACAGCTGCTGAGGTCCTGCTTTGTACCAGGCAGGCCATGGAGCACAAAGCTTAAGGCAGTTCTTAGCTAAGAAAGTCCAGGCCTGATGCATCAGACGGAGGCTAAGGTGTGGAACAGGCTGAGATGTGCAAGAGTGTGGCACAGTTGTGGCCTAATGGCCTGGAAGCCACACACTGGGAGTTCTTAGGGAATGCAGCAAGGAAATACAGTAAAGCAAAGCAGTGGGCATCCTGTGAGCCAGGCAAGGAAACCTGTCTATCCTTGTACTTCTATAATATCTCTGAGACCTGGTAGAGGCTACTTGCCATGTCTACAGTGCCTTCTATCAAAATTATACAGGCAGTATGACAATATGAAGAAAGGGAATGCTTTTTGAAAAGACTGCAGATTTTCATTTTTGAATTTTAAGTGGTAATTTTGGAACGTAGCTGCCAGTGCTGCCAACCTATGGCCACACATACCCAAATCTGCATCTTCTAGGACATTCTGTAGTGGGAAAAGAACGGACTGTCACTCTCTGGACCATGAATAGTCAAGATATTGAAGAGCATTGTCGAGTGAGATGCTCATCTGGAAGCAGGCTTGGGAGCAGGGGACTCAGGCTAAGCGCCCAGACATGTTTGCCCAGCCTATAGCTAGCAGTTTTTCTTAGAATACATTCTGCAGAGTCCTGATCCCCGAAGGCTCTGTGTGTGTGTGGGGGGGGGGGGGGTGGGGGGGCATTCCTTGGACAGTTTGGGAAATGGTACTCAGTCCATCTTCCTCTTAAGGAATCTGATGACATTCATATGAATGAATTCTCAATATGTAAAACCATTGTTGATTGAGTATCACAAAAGATTGCTTATAGAATTCTTTTTACTTAGAATCCTGACATTCTTAGGAATTAGTGGGCCATGAAAACACTTTTGGAAACACTGGCTCATAGTACTAGTAGGAGTCACAACAAGGAAGAAGCAACATAAGCTACCATTTCTTTTTTTTGTTTTAATTGATTTCAGAGAGGAAGGGAGAGAGTAAGACAGAAACATCAGTGATGAAAGAGAATCATTGATCAGCTGCCTCCTGCTGAGATTGAGCCTGCAACCTGGGCATGTGCCCTGACCAGGAATTGAACTATGACCTCCTTGTTCATAGGTTGATACCTAACTGCTGGACATAAGCTACCAATTTCTTCTGTGCTGTGTAGCAGACACTGTTCTTAGCATTGGACACGTGGTGCTGAACAAAATGGACATGTCCACTGACCTCACAGTGGAGCAGAGTGGTAGCAATAGGAGCTGTTTGAATTCGAGGTCCAATGCTTAGATGAAACGTGCGAATTGTTGTGCTCAGTCTTCTGAAGCAGTCTCTAGAAAAAGGGTCATGGATACCATTGTTAAAATCATTCCTACACAGGTGTACCAGTAAAGGTGATGAATCACTGGTGAGTGCTTGAAACACTTCGAAATAGAAGACGAAAAATTTAAGTTATGTATGTGGCTCATATTCTGTTTCTATTGGACAGTGATAGTCTCGATAGTGAAATGGTCAGGACTTTTTCATCCTTCAGGTTTCAGTTTAAGTGTCACCTCTTCCATGAAGCCTTCTCTGACCACCCGGCTCAAGCAGCAACCTCCCCACACCTATGCACACCTGACCACACTCACACTCGCTCTATTGCATTACTTGGTTTCATCATTTTCATGGTCTGCAATGCTATTTACTTACTATTTACAGGTCCATTGTCTCCATTCTTCATTAGAATAGGACCGGTGCATCCCCAGTGCTTGAGTAAGTCCTGGATCGATGTTTAGTGAATTATCATAAACTCCGGAGAGGCCATCTTCCAGAAAACTCGCAAAGTAGTTCTTGATAAATTTATGGAAACACACAGGCATACACACATACTATATGTTCAGCGTAAAAACAATATTAAATGTACCCTTTACATTTGAATGTTAAATCAATAAAAGGAACAGACATCTGCTTCTAACACAGAAGAGGTTTCCAGGTACGAGAAGCCTGCGTGGGCAATTAGATGTCTTCTTGCCTCAGCATTTGGAGCTGTTGCCGCCACAGCAGCTCCGTTTTCTGAGATGAGATGTGGCAGGACCAAGTCAGCTTTCCACAGATTTTATCTCTACCCTGGCTCTTACTGCTGTGATATTATTGTATTTACACTTGCCTTCTCCCGAGTTTCACTCTGCTAAATCTCCAACTGTGCTACATCTTGATTTTCAGGCAACTTTTTTCTGGGTGTGATCTTTTATTTATACAGAAGCCAGACACCTCTTTTCACTCCCTTAGATGGCCCCCACTGTCCACCGGAGGAGGAAGCAGCAATTGTCCTACTCTTTTACAGCATCTGAATCAAATTAGACCTAGGTTGTTAAGAGAGTGGATTAAACGCTTGGGATATGGAAATATTAAACCACACTATCTTAAGCACATTTAGCAAAATCGTGGTGAGTAAAGAACAACTGTTCTTAGTATCTACAAAATGCCACGCTGTCTGAAGCAGGTGAAGGAAATCCACGCAGGGAGCAAGTGGCCTTGCCCTGGGCCAACACTCGGTTGTTTAATTATAAGGAGAAAAGCTCATGCAGTGGGAAATCTCAGCATACCTGATTTGGGCATGGGACTACGACTTACTCAAGCTGCAGAGAGTACGTGGGTGCTGTCCTGGGAAGGTAGAGTTGGTGGGACCCAGGGAGTGTCAGGGGTGGAGGTGGACCCAGAAGGCCAGCAGTGAAGGATGAACACAGACCTAAAGACCCCCTCTTTCCTCATTATCCTAAATATGGGATTGGAACCTCTTGGGATATAGGGAGTATTGATGTCAAATTCAAATATTTCTAGTTGAAGACTCTTTACTCAAGTCTGTGGCATTCTTGTTCCCATGCCACCCATGGGGACGGGCAATTGTAAAGGGAGACAAACTCAACCATGGTCAGTGGAATTCCACGCAGGATGAGTGGGGCCTGCTTAGCATTTAGTGCCCGTGGGGACTAGGTAAGAGCCACCGGCAAGTGGTGATGGGGGCTATTCTGGCAGAGAGGGGAGTGAGCAAGCAAGGGGAGTTGGGAATCAGCCATATGGAAATACACACCAGCCAGTGGACAGGCAGTGTCATCCAAGTAACAAGAATGGGCCTGGGGTTTGGGGCTGTGGGGTCCCTGAAAGATTGGAAGCTGGGTGGCAATCTAGTCCTGGAGCTTCTGGAAACAGGGCAGAACCCCCGACCACTGAGCTGGGGTCCTCTAAATCCCTAAGTATCTCCCATGCCAGGGTGGGGATCAGGTGCAGGGAGCCAGCAGATCAGTAGACAGCAGCTCTGTCACCTTCAAATACCCACCTGGGTCATCTTGAGAAACACAACAGCCGATGCTTGCACCTCAGTTTGAAAATTTGAAACTGACTGGCTCCACCTGGCTGACAGCTGGTGCTTCCCTACCCTTACTCCTCACTGCCTCTGTGTGGCAGTTCTGGTCCACAGAACCACAGCCCACTAAGGCAGGCATTCAGATAATATTCCCTGAGAGTTCAGTGCTGCCAGAGCAGAAAGCCATTGACACCACATAACAACATATACATTTAATATCGATGGTAGTTTTGATTTTTTTTAGTTTACATTTTGGATTATTAAAATAGGAAATCTAAAACACAATGTAAAATATAATCTCATTGCAATTTTTAGCATCCATTTATGATGCCTTTTGAGTGGGTTGCTTTATGTTCTAAATGCAATTTGTTTCTAAAAATGAAAACAATTAATGGGGAACATGTAACCGTCACCCATGCCTGGGTTCCAACCACTTTTCTCATTCTTCTAATTCAGGATTGAGCAGTGGTTCACACTGGGGGCACTTCTACACCCCAGCCCCAACTCCACGTGGACATCTGGCAATGTTTGGAGACACTTTTGTCACAATGTGGGGTGGCAGCCACTGGCCTCTGGTGGGTAGAGGCCAGGGATGCTGCTCAACACCCCGAGAGGCACAGGACAGCTGCCCACCAACCATGGATGACCTGGCCCAGGAGGTTAGTAGCACGAGGTTGAGAAAAGCTAGGTTACAGGGATGAAAAAGCCAGCAACAAGTTTCCAATAGCTACATCTGCAGGGAAAGTTTTATTGCAAAATAAATGGAAAAGTTGGGTGTGTAACAGGGATTAGCTATTTTTGTAAGGACTAGTGTGAGGTAGAGACTGGAGGTTGGACTTCTTTGGAGCCACTGGCTTAGGAAAGAAAGGCTGCCTTCCCAGGGCTTGTGAGACAAGCATGTGGCGATTCTGCAGCTGTGGGATTTCTGGCCAGTTTGCTTCCCTGCTCTGGTTTCCTCACCTGCTGCATGGATTTGATAGCAGAATCTACCTCTTACCATGTTCATGGAAGTCAAGTGAAAACAAGAGTCTAGCTACCAGGTCTGGCTGAGTGCTATAAAAGTGTTTGCTGTTGATCAGTATTCTCTGTGAGCTATGTGGATGTCATACTGGTTCAACTTGTTTATATGAAGATATTATGGAAGGACCCTGAAGGATAAAACAATGAAGTAGACATCTCTTTCTCCCTTTGAGTGGGTTACTTTATATTCTGGCCCAGTGCGATCAGAGTGGGGGCTGCAGGGACTGCAGGAAGCAGGGCCCCCTTTCTGGTTCCTTCCTCCTTGTTCACTTGGCACCTGTGGTGTGCAGTGTGGTGGTGCCCGCTTCCAGCCACGTTTGCTCCCATCCTGTCCCAGGGTTCCTGCCTACTGGCATCAGCTCCTGGCTCCCCCAGTGGGAGGTGCCTCCAATCAGATCTTAATCATAGTTGTCCCTTCTTAGGATCTTCTCCCTTTTTCATACTTAGTTAACTCCCTATTAGAGGTCAATCATTCTTTATGTTACATCACCTGTTCAAATTACTGGGAGGTTTCTGTTGTTGGGCAGGACACTGGCTAAATCTACTGTATTCTTGAAAGAACTTGGAATGCATAATGCTCATTGAGTAGAATTTCAGACTTAGAAATCTTTGTTAATCCTCACCAGAGGATATTTTTCTCCATTAATTCTTTTTTTTTTTTTAAGAGAGAGTGGAAGGGCGGGGGAGACACAGAGAAACATTGATGTCAAAGAGAAACATTGAAGATTGGTTGCCTTGAATCTACAATGGAGGTATGTGCCCTCAACTGGAATCCAACCTGTGACCCTTCATCTGAGGGCAGATGCTCTAATCACTGAGGGGAAAAGTAGGTTTCTATGTAAAAGCATTGGTTTTGACTATGTAGTAGCTATAGGAGGTCTGTGGGCACTGATGTGTATTAGTAATAGGATGATTGCATCTATAGAATACCGAGAACAAGGAGATCTGAACTGTAAAGTGTCCTTGGCATAAGGAGACACAACTTCTCTCCCACCTAGCTGCAAGCAGCCTGTATTCTGGATCCACACGGTGAGTGCTGGGGATGCACCCAGGTGATCTCTAGCACTATGTCATGAGCGTATTCTCAACTTTTTACACCAAGTTCATGTCTCCTACCCAGCGTTCTCCAAGTGCCAACACTAGATATAATTGGATGGTATGTATTTCTTGGTTTGTACTTGCTAATATTCTGACAAGCTGTCTTACTTAACCAGCTTTGTTTGAAAAACAACATATATAAAGAGCCACTAAAAATCAACAAGTAGCCAAACTTTCTCTACTTTCATCCTTGAAGCTATTATAGTTATCTCCACTCTGGTCTATGACTTCTTCCATTTACTTTTTATCCTAAGAACACTGATTCTTATAGGTGCACTATTCTTTTTTTAAAATTTTTTATTTAAAAATATTTAGTGTTGACATTCTTGGAGGAATCCACCCCCACCCCCACTATTCTTATTCATTGTGAATATACCATTTTTTTAAAACAGGGAAAGAAAAATGAATTGATGTGTTTAAAAAATAAAAAGGATGAGCTCAAACATATAGAACAATTAATATAAAATAGTTGAATACCTTTCTCAATGGGGGAAAAAAAGCCACAATTATAGTCTTTCAACCTTTCATTTTTTAATTTTTCTAATAGTACATTCTTTAAAAGAAGTTAACAACCTCAATTCCAAATATAAGGATTAAATAATGCAAATGAAAAGCTATCATTTTCAGTAAGCTATTGCCGAATTCCCTGGAAAAAAGTACTCTTATGATTGAACGGATGCAAAAATCCCTTAGAAAAGCTTCATTTGTTGCCTGTAAAGAGTCTTCTTAAGGTCACTTTAACGTCTAGACCACTCCCTTGTTTCTAGTGAAAGAGTTTAGCTTGGTAATGGCTTGTGGTTCCACAGTGTTCGTGTGTGAAAAGCGTAGACTAAGAGATACTACTGAAACCGCTCCAATCGCAGATTCTGCCATGAAAGGAAGTCCCAACCGTAACTTTCCCCCTTATTTTCAGCAAGACACATAAAAAGAAAACTCAAGTCCCACTTTAATCTTTACTCAGATGACCATTTTAAATGGCATGAAGAGGCTGCCGTGCTGTCGGGTACTGACCCCCACGGGCCCAGTGTGCTTATCAAATGACCTGGAGGTTGTGGGTGGCCCAGCTGGGTAGGGATCAGCGGGTCTGTGGACAGAGGCATCGAGGCTGCTGGGGCTCCTGTGGCTGAGTTCTCGGGTGTCCTCTCAGAAGCAGGAAAAATAGCAGCTCCCAGACAAAAACAGCAACGGAGACAAGCCTGCGTGTCGATGCTCTCCATGCCCATCTAGGCTCCCGTGCAGGGCTGGCGCTTACTGCTGCGATAAGAGCGCACTCCTATTGGCTTTCATTTTTTCCAGACGCTTCACTAAGTGGCCATTGCTCACCTCCAGCTCTTCGGTTTTGTCCAGTGCGGAGCGGAGCTGGGGACAAGGAGGAGAGGCAACTTTGAGGCTTTGGCTTCCTCCAAACATTACAGGATTACCAAGACCCCAGTCCTACCGGAAACCGTTTAATCTGCACCCACTGAGATCCCAACATCCACACTCACATGCGTGTGAATGCACGTTTTGTTTTTTTAATTTAAATAGGCTCAGGATGCTGGCCTCATGGGCAACTTTCTCCTCTGAAACAACTAGACCCCAGACAGGGTACCATGGGGATCATGGTGTCACAAAAGGCAAACAGAAAGGAGCTGACCCAGGCCCGCTGGAAGAGGTGGTCTCCACAGCCCTGTGCAGCCAGGGGCAAGGCTCCTGCAGGCAGAAATCAAAGCAGGAATGCGCAAGGCCAAGCGGTGACGCCCGGGAGCGGGGGCCACAGAGCCTGAACAATCTGTGGTTCTGCTTCAAAGATAGGGGCTTGGGGTTCGGGTTGTGTGACAGGTTAAACCCTACTCACTGCCTTACAAGCTTTCTTTGCAGGAAATTCCAAGTCAGGCCTGGAATGTTCCTACAAATTAAAATCCAGTGTAACCTCACCAAACACATGAAGGGACAAACCACTGGAGTCAGCAGAAACAAAAATACATGAGTCAGACTCCCAAAGACTGAACAGGTTTCAGTTGCCAGGTGTGCAAAACAGAACAGCTATGCATGGAATCTTTAAAGAGTAAGGACACAATTAGGAAAGAGAGCATGCATGACCACACAACCAGAAAGTGTCAGGAATGAACACACTAAAAAAACAAAGGGGGGTGAACTGGGAGATCCCTGCAAAAACTATACAGCAGGCAACAGAGAGAGGTAAGGAGATGAAGCAACCTTTAGTGGGTACATGGGAGGTTGCAATGAAAAAGTGATCTCTTACTGGAGACCCCGAGGGAAAGTGGAGAGACCAGGGATCAGGAATGACATAAGGAGATTATGGTTAAAAAATTTCCAAAATTGAGAGAAAAGACTTAACAGCCAAGAAATGCGTACATCTCAAGCAGAATAAGTAACAACCCACACATAACACATTAGAGTGAAACTGTAGGAAATCAGACTGAGCTCCGATCTCGTGATGAGACAGTGAGTAACCCAGTGGCTGATCCCACGGAGGTCCTCTCTCTGCTCGCCCAACTAGAATACTGCTACCCACTCTTTTCTCAGAAACAGCCCAGAGCCGTTACCTCTCTTTGGAGTTTCCGTTTTTCAGCCTTCAGTTCATCTTCTATTTTTTCTGCATTTTCAGCAGCTGATTTATAACGTGATACTTGACTCTCTAACCTTATTACCTAAGAGGAAGGAAAAACCAGCTGCAAAATGGATTGGCCTGTTTTCTTTCTCCAATTGCTTTATTACATTTGAGATCAAAGGATATAATTAAATAAAATGGGAGAGTACACCATGCAAAGAATTAAGACCAAGCCTTCTTAACTATTAAAGAGGTTCTACTCAAGCAAGCTATTTGTTCTTATTCTTGAGCAACCCAGGACTGACCCCTATTAGGGACTCATTTCTTCTCTTGCCCTAGTCCAAAAGCATGGCTCCCATAAGTGCTGATACCCTGCCGCCATCGTCCCCCTTTACCGCACGAACCTGCAGGAATATGGGCCGGTCCAAGCAGAACAGGCCTGGGAAGCAAAGACTCTACCAGGCCCTCTGCTTCAGTCTGATCTCTCCCTGGGAGTGGGGTGAGGAGGCAGGAGAGGGAGGAGGAAAGGCAAGAACTGAGACAGGAGTGAGAGAAGGAGAGTTGGGGGTGGCATTGCACCGCCTCCTGGAGGCTTCCATTCTGCTGAGATCAAACACGCTTCATAAAACTCATCACTTTCCATGTTCTCTCCTCACTCTGTCCCTATAAAAACTTCAAAAAGTCCCACCCACGTGTACACAATGGAGCGGGGAAGAGTGCCTGCTGTTACCTCTCCCTTGGGTTCGGACACAGCTCGCCCAAACTTGCCCAACATGCTAGACGCATGAATGCTCACATCGAGGGACCAGAGAGAGCCGGCCCGGCTGGGAGAGAGAAAGGAGCCAGGTGAGAGGGCATCCCTGAAGGAAGCATTTAAAAAAAATTAAATTATTTTTAAAGAAAAAAAAAAACCCTCTCTGGCTACATTAGTTACATCCTACAGCTAACCATCTTTTACAAAGGGTCAGTATCGATTTCACAACTCAAAGCCCAATAATGACCTATTTTTCCCCTAAGTTCTCTCTTTGTAGGAAATACATTGAGGTTTTTTATTTTTGGTTCTAAAAATGTCTGCTTCTTTTTGTCCTCAGCCTTTCAGGGGCGAGGTCTGCACACATCGGTGTAGGTGCCCGTTACTGCTGGAGTGTGCACGTACATTTTGTTCTAGTGCAGTTATCTCTTGCTCAGATTTTGCAAGTTTAAATTTGAGGTCGCTGATCTGTCTGTTGGCATCCCCTAAAGGTTGAAAAAGAAGGAAAATTTGTTAAGCTCTCAGGCTTTTAAAATGTTGAAACAATAGTTATTGGGAATCAAGCCCTTACTTCCTCATCGCCTTATAAATGTGTTAAGTCCTGGTCTGTGGCCCCCCCAGCCGTCCTGAGCTGAGATAGGAGGGCGCTCTCTCCATGGACCCAGGCTGGGAAAGTGCCCAGGAGAGAGTGCACCTGTGAGCAAAGAAGACAAAGAAGTGGTGGGGGAAGAAAAGGGAGGAGACTGGGCCTAATTATATCCCCTTAAGCCCCTTCCTAGTTTACTGGCATAGAAAAATTCCTTCCAACTTTCCATGCGATCAGCAGGCCAAAAGGTGGCTGTATCCAGCACAGTGATTTCCTGCAGCACATCCTATGGTGGGCCTTGCTGTGCACAATTTGGGGAACCTGTTCTGCTTCTTAGGCTCACACAGAAACATCCTTGTCTTGCCCACCTGCACGTCCTGTTCTGCTTACTGAGAAATGTCTCTGCTTCTGGAATCAGGGCTCCTGGGGTGTGTGGGGAACACTGGGCTTTCCTCGCCACTGCAGTTTCTCCCCTCCCAAACAAGCACGCCAACATCCCACCCGTCAGACTGGTTACCCCCACACAAGCGTAGACATTTACTTTGTAGGTCCATCACGTGCACGTCTGTCCCGTTCTCTAAGACAGCGTCCTCAGGGCGCAGCATGTCTAGCTTGCCATTCTTCTGTCTTTCTCCCAGCTGCCCTTTGAGTTTCTTAATCTGAAACACCCACCGAGAAAGGATGTTAATTCCTCTGTTCCGATCAGACAGGAAAGCTGAGCTTAGAGCCTGTCACAGGAAGCAGCAGGTAATGGAGAAAACCCACAGAATCTATGTAGAGCCTAAGACCATCGGAAAACACAGGTATTTACATTATGATTCATAACAGTAGCAAAATTACAGTTATGAAATAGCAACGAAAATAATTTTATAGTTGGGGGTTCCACCATGACAGGAGGAACTGTATTAAAGGGTCGCGGCATTAGAAAGGTTGAGCACCACTGCCATAGATAAAACTGGATGTTGCCTTGCAGCTATTTTACATGGATGCCAGCGACACAGAGGTTACATAAATAAGCCCCAGAGAAATGCAGAAAAAGGTTACAATCCACGAGGAGAAAGGAAGTCTCTCCTCTTTAATAAAGGAACCAACACAAATAAATAAACTAATTTCTGCCAATTAGTTCTCTTCTCAGAAACTAAGTATAATGAATGGAAATGCCATCATATTTACAGTCTCAGGCATGGACTATTTTGTAACTTGGTGAAAAGTTATTTGAAGGCTGACAATCTTTATGTACAATCTCCGCTTGAATTCAGGAGGAGATTGTATATAAAATCTTATATAATAAAAGGCTATTATGCAAATTGACTGAATGGTAGAATGACTGGTCGCTGTGATGCACACTGACCACCCGGGGGCAGACGCTCACTGCAGGAGCTGCCCCCAGTGGTCAGTGTGCTTCCACAGGGGGAGCACTGCTCAGTCAGAAGCCAGGCTCATGGCTAGTGAGCACAGTGGTGGTGGCAGGAGCCTCTCCCGCCTCCATGGCAGTGCTAAGAATGTCCGACTGCCGGCTGTCAGTTGGACATCCCCTGAAGGCTCTTGGACTGAGAGAGTGTGCAGGCTGGGCTGAGGGACTCCACCCCATCCCGAGTGCATGCATTTCATGGATGGATGCCTCTAGTACTTTAAATGTTTGTCTAAGTCAGTGGTTCTCAACCATCCTAAGGCCGCAACCCTTGCATACAGTTCCTCATGTGGTGGTGACCCCCAACCATGAAATTTTGCTACTGTTATGCATCGTGATATAAATATCTGCATTTTCCGATGGTCTTAGGCGACCCCTGGGGTCATGACCCACAGGTTGAGAACTGCTGGTCTAAGTGTTAGCAATTCAGGGTGCTATTAAGCTCTGCTTTATTCACTAAGGAGCCAGGGAGGGCCACGGGGAGCCTCCTAGGCACAGAAGTGCTGAAACTGAGTCCCCACCAGACGAGTAATGTCAGGCAGTGATTTGTTGGCTGCTTTCCCAACCCAGCACATGGCCGTGGCTCTCTGGGACCTCCTCTCTAAACCTCCTATGACTTCAATGAATAAAAATTTCAAAAGCCCGAGCTGGCTTGATTGTTATTTTCAAGCACGAAGCACCAGGGGTCCTGACAAAGCAAGCAGGAAGGATGGGAAGGTTCCTGGTTTCAGGTGCCCCACTCAACAACTCGAAAAGCAATAAAAACGTTGTTACCTGTTCCAGTAAGCACTCCCGTTCGTCAACAAGCTTTTTCAACCTAATGTCTGAAGAAATCAGAAAGATACAGGTTTAGGGGGGCTCTGTGGACTGCACCTTCAGCAGATGGCTACATGGGAAAATGAGCACTCAGGTTAGTGAAACCAATGATGAAGGTATTAAACACGTACCACAGCGAATGAGGCCACACACAGGACGGGGGAGGAGTTCAGCCACGGGAGGTGGTCAACCTCCCAGCACATGCTTGTCTCGTCAGCATCCGACCGCATGCAAATGGGCTAATCTTCTACTTGGGGTTAGCATGCAAGGGCTCTAGGGCCAAACCACACTGCAACACAAGATCTCACAGGCTTCATGGTTTAACATCATTAGCAAGGTACAAACACACGGAGCATCGCCACGACACATCACTGGCGTTTTCATTAGCCCACACTTCCTGAGGCCAGAGTTTTGACTATGACTATGAATCATAGTTTGCTGACTACATTTGTGCTAACCCACTTGTCAAATAGTTTTATCCTTTTAAGGAAGAATGCAGGAATAATTAAGTTTCTGTCCTTCCTCCCACCTCAGATATATCAGGATGCATATACATAAGCACCCAGAAATCTCCCTAAACATCTGCCTGAATGCAGTGTTCAGTGCAGGGGGGAACCACAGCCTGCAAGGAGTATGGGGGTTTGGGCCAAACCCTACACCAGCCTCAAGGAGAGCTGGTGTGACGTGATGAGAGAGCGATGCTCGTGTGTGGTGCACCCATTCTGTGCCAGGCACGGCCACCAGCCTCTCTCACCCATGGAGCCCTGCGGGTGGCCCTGTTATTCCGTCCTAAGACCCAAGGCTCAGAACAACTAAGCAACTTTATGAGGCCTCGCCGCCCAGCCTCCAGGCCTCGCCCCTAACTGCACCACTGCACTGCTTTTCCAAACCTAAGCTCAGACCTCAGAGCTGGGCGCGGACTCCCGGCCGGAGCATCCTGCACCCGAGGGACCAGTGTTCTCACACTGCCTGCTTTTGATCAGCCACGTGGAATGGAAACAATGAATATAAAATGCACCTTTGTTTTCTTTTAAAAAGTCATGTAGCCACACTCTAACCCAAGTTACATGCTCACTCTAATTGTTTGTCCAAACACCCCAAGTTGTTACTTTGGAAGGTACAGTAACAAAATAAATCCAGAAAATGATAAGTACAAGATAATTTCATGATCCTTTTGAACTCCATTTTGATTTACCCATAGTCAAATTGCTTCTGAGGGATGATATGCTTTTCCATCTATAAATCCACCCAACATTGAAAAAAAATTTTATGTTATAAACTCAGATCTCTTATTCAATATCACTTTTCATTTTATCTTATCTATTTTATATTCCTATGTACAAAATCCCGGGCATCACAAGAAACTCTAGATACATCAGAAAGTGGCCTTGAAGCTCATATATTATACAATTTTATTATTTTTCTATTAGGAGAATTCAATACCTTAGATAGCAAGTAAAAGACAAATGTTAAATTGTAATAATAGTCTTAGGGGAAAAAATAAGGATCCTCTAACCTTAAGTCTCATGATGAGAACATGAAAAATAGGGTGATGTGGAATTTTTAAGGAAGGGAAATTTTAAAGCAGAATTAAAGTGAAAATGCAATAGTTTTAAGATAATGAAAACAAGAAAAAGCAAAATTACTTGATATGAAGGGAATGAGTACTTTTAAAAATAGCTTTAAAAACCAACATTCTAAATTGTTGAGTGAATGGTGTTACATCACTGGTATGCTTAATGTAATTCATAACAAGAATATTGCAAACCTATTACTACCCTAATAGCACTGCTCATCATTGCTCTCTAACACCCGAATTTCAAACAAACATCCATTTACAGACCTTGGACTTGCAGTTTTCAGAAACAGGGCATAAGGAATTTGAAGTCACAATGACTCAAACTGTAGGGTTTTCTTTCATAGTGGGAAGTTAAAATGAGTGGCCATTAAAAGTATTTTAGTAGTACTGTACTGGTAAAGATTACACTTCTAAAAAAGTCTGGTCTTTATACTAAATTCCAACAACTTTTCTGGTATGCATTTGAGAAACAAAAAGCTAATTGGAGCCTTAGAGACAGCGTCTGGTCAGTCGAACGAGCATTGGAATTCTCCGAGCCCTTCTGGTCACTTGTTTCTGTGGCCTCACATTGTCACCTCACTCGCCTGGGGTACAGCAAGGCCCACAGCCAGTCAGAGCCACATCACTAAGTAGTCCTGAATGTACCCCCAGGTGCTGACTGCGGTCTCAAGAAACCACTCTGTGCCTGCTTTCCCCACTGCCTCTTCACAAGGACGGGCTTGATCATATGGTCAGTTTCACAGGGGGTTTTGCCCTCCCTGGGCCAGGCCCCCAGGCCAGGACAATACTTCCTCCTTACTGTCAAAGGCAAACAGGTTGCTAAGGACGATTCTTTTTCTCCTGTTTACAGGGCCCAGGAGGTCGCACAGATGGGAACTGTCCACACCAGCTCCCTGGCTTCTGTTCCACTGAACAGCAGAAGCCATTCACATTTGGAAAAATGTTAAGTCTTTGATGTAAGAGGGACAGTGGACCGGGGGAATGGGAAAGAGAGGAAGGGTTTTTCTCCTGAAAGACAAAGTTTTCCCTATGTATGATCATCACACTGAACAAGCAAGCACACTTGAACACACACACACACACACACACCGTTTTTCTTGTGGAGCCGGGATGCTTGAAGGAAATCTTACCGGGGCATTCACGGTGGCATGCTAGCTAAAGTGCTCTCCTAGGGCAGGAGTCTATTGACAGAAAACAGAAATCCCAAACTATCTAATCCCCAAGAAAGAGCATTCCAAGTCCTTGTGACAGAGGGAATGTAAATGATTAGGTCATTGACTGGAAATACTAACATTATAGAAAGTAGTCAATGCAATCCATCTCATTCCTAAAACTTCTCACAATCTTTACTACTTCCCAACCTTCATATATTATAAAATTGCAACCTATAACTCAAATCTTAGGTACTGTTCCCTTTTCGTTACATGCACCTATACTGACACTTTATTATACTTTTGAAGGAAGATTTACTTCTACATACAGTAGCTACATTCTGCTTCGGGCCAAGAAATACCCCAGCTTTTTGGTGTGACCCATGTGCCCTCTACTCTGTGCTATGGTGGAACCTCCGTGGTCTAGGAATATGCTTGGCAGGATGTGCCTGGATTCTTTTCCGAGTCTGAATCTTTCGACACTGAAATGTTCCCAGGTTGCTGGGAATACCCCGTGCCTTGCTAAACCTAACAGACCTAAGGTAACCCTTCCTTCATCATTTAAGGGCCTCCGTTGTGAGCATCAGTTACTGTGCTGGGCTTCTCCGTCATCTGGCACTTGGAGCAGAGGAACTGATGCTCACAATGAAGACTCCGGTGACCAGGAAATGGTTTGGCTCTTCAGAGTCCTTGTCGCCTTTGGTGCTTCTGTCCTAATTCTCAGCGGTCCACTGCCACTCGGAGCTGGGTCCTATCTGCTTGTTCACTGCACAGGGCCTTTCCTGTATGAAGTGATGAACGTTTACTCAGGAAACATGTGAATTAGGGAGACTGCTGGCTGGCTGGAGGAATGGGAAGTTTACCCTAGTGTCCATAGGTGTGCTGTTGAATAACCTGGGTGAGGGAGGAAAGAGCATAATGTAGCTTAATGATCTCACACTTAGTGGGTTTGGCCCCAGAGGCCTTGGAAAGGAAGGCTGCTTCCCAATGGGCATTCCAGTGGGAAAGCAGCTTTGCCGAAGTTAGAGACACCAGCTAAACCCCTCTCAACTCCTCTGCTGCCCTTGGACTTGATTCTCCAGCAAGTCTCAGGCTTTTCTGTTCATAGGCACCTGTGGGCTTCTGGCAGCCTCATCCCCCTCCACTCAGGACCCTTTTGCAGAAAGTCAATGTTTACCTGCTGTTCTCACCACACTCTTCAAAGCGCGCTAAGTCCTGGCCCATGGAACGGAGATGTTTCTCCTCAGAGCCACAGCTCCCCAGCGAGCTGCGGGGTTATCTGCGAGGTCCTCCCCAGATGACACAACTTCAGCCCGTCTGGATGCCGAGATCCTCTGCCCTGTCTTGTGGCCGGTCCGGGCCAGGGTGGCCCTGGGCGCTCAGGGCTGGGGTCCCTGATGGCCGCGGGGCCAGCGGGTATTGATTGTTGGCTCTCATTTATAGAGCACCGGGGTGGACGCGGCGCTTTGCAAAACCAAAAGAGACAGTGCTGCCGCGAGGCGCTACTGAGAGGGAGGGGGACCAGCTGCAGACAGATGTGCGCCCGTCACAGGGAGGCGCTGAGGCGCTAGATGCCGGGAGAGAAGTTCAGTCCTTCCTGACAAAGGGTGCTCAGCGGGGCCCTGACAGGGAATCAGTAACTTGGAAGAGGGCACAACCTCACAGGTGAATTAAGTACACTAGCAGCCAAGGTCAGAATCCAAGGAGCCAAAAGAGTGGAACCACAGGCTTGTAAAACTAGAAAAATGTCTTTATTCCAAATACATGATAACAAGTTTGTCTCACATTTTATTGAGGCTTTGGTTTTTTTTGCACTCAGTTATATCTTGTAACAGTACGATAAAGCCATATACTCTCATAAAGTGTTAACAGTATTCATAATGTTCATTCCCTTGTGGTTTTAATATCTTACAATTATATTTTCAATTTCATGTTAGTTATTTTTTTAAAAATTCTCTTTTATATAGAAAATATATATTTTGTTCAGGAAGACCAGAACAAGAATTTTCCAATAAATTGGAAAATTCCAATTTATACGGAGACACAACAAATGCAAACATTTATAACAAAATACCAAAAGTGATTCAGCTATTGAAAATATCCTGTCATAGTCTAATTAGCAGTTTGCTGAAGAAGAGTACCCTTTTCTATTGGTCTTCTGAATAATGATTAGACAAACAGAAAGAGAAGTAATTTTAAGGTTAAAAATTTTTAGAAATGATTCTCCCCACCCTAATATTGTATAGAAAATGCAATTTCAACATACATCTCTTCCAGAAAATAAATTTTAAAATCTTTGTGTAAAATGACTTGGATACATAATTGGCATGAAGTGAAGTTAAAATCTATAAAATAAGCCCTGGCCAGTGTTGCTCAGTGGTTAGAATGTCAGCCATTGCACTAAAGGGTGCAGGTTCGATTACTGGTCAAGGGCACGTACCTGGATTGCAAGTTTGTTCCCCCGCTCTGGTTGGGGTGTGTGCGAGAGGCAACTAACTGATGTGTCTCTTTCACATTGATGTTTCTCTCTCTCTCTTTCCCCCTCCAGTCCTCCCTCCCACTTAACTTCTTTAATTAAAATGTATTAATTATTTAAAAAAAAAAAGAAGAAAAATCTATAAAATAAACTTGGGTTTTATGAACAATGAACTCCAAAGCATTAGCTGAGATAAAATCCCTAGATGAGGTAAAGGCAAGTAAGAACTCCCAGGACTTTAAGATGTTCATTATCCCTAAAATGATGAGCTATTGTCCTAAGGTGCAAATCTTATCACTCAGGGACCTACATGATGTTTGGCTGTTTATCTCCTTTTTAAATAAAATACATGCAGGTTATCATGTACATATCAAAAGCAAATATGAAAGCACATATATTTGAACGAGACAAATTAATTTACTCATGATGTAGGAATCCTAGAATGCTATCTGGTCATTTCAATTAGGTGCTGATCTATTTGGTCAAGAATATCCACATTCATATCAGCCTAAGGCAGGCAGGAACTATGTTTATTTTGATTATAAGCAGAAATATAAACAGTGTATGTTTTTGTTTGATACTACTGGAATGCTCTCAGTTAAAACTTACATGATAACAAATGTGTCTTTCTTTCTAATCTGGGTGATAACCCTAATAAAATATAAATCTACAAGTAACAGTCTATAACTCAGAGTAGTAGATGAAGTGGTGGCAGATTGTCGCACATGTCTCCCTCCAGCTAGAACATTTCACCAGCGGAGGCCCGGACAAGAGTCTGTTGCTGGGACTCACCATGCCGTCCTGGCCCCTCTCTGGCTCCGCCTGACAAGCAAGCCTCAACCTATGACAACGCGCAGTCCTCTTTGCTTTTGTCCTTCTCACTTCTGCCCCTTGTCTCTTCTTTGCACTCTGAATGGGAGCCCCCCGACTCTCTTGCTGGTGCCGAGTCATCGTTTTCTAGACTAATGCTACCTAAAACCTTTCTGACTCCCTGGCTTGCACACTCGGACATCACACAGCCCTCTGTGCCTTCTGTCTGAGAGGCAGCATTACTGTCCTCAGAGGGACTTTCATTTCCGAGCCGGGCACTGCCAGGCACCTCCTCATTCTCTGGGGGACAGCTGGGAGCAACACCAGCTCCTTCAGCGTTAGCTTTGACAGCTCCTTCCTCTGACCCCTCAGCACTGGCTCTGGAGCCTGAGGCCTGAATGGTATCACCTTCAAACAGTAATGGCTCTCCATCAGCTCTTCCTTTCCCCACCTTGGTGTTGACATCACCATCTTCGTGTTTCAGTTTTTCATCCAACTCCATCTTAGGGTCTTCTGGAAAGCCCAGGTTTTCACCGCTTCCGGCCACAATGTTCTGTTTGTGATTTCCAGTGACTTCCTTTTGTGTTTCCACACCTGATTTTTCATCAGGAGATTTTACCTGCTTTTCATCCTTAACTTCACTTAGATCTGGGTTCTGAAATGTTAATTCTTTCTTAACATCCTGAGGGGTTTCTACAAGTGCCGGTGATTTTTTCTTCTTGTTTTTCTTTTTCTTGTTTTTCGTCTTCTTTTGGGATGAATCCAATCCCTCTCCCTGTGGGTCGTTCTTTTCCTCACTGGATTCTCTCTTGATCTTTACTGTATGTGCACCTGCTGCCTCCTGAGCGCTGGCTGCTGGAGAAGAGGGACTGGCCGGGACTTCTGTCTGGGTTGGCTTCTCACTCAGGAACCCCCTCCCTTCGTCCTCTTCCTCACTGTGCTCCCCGCCTGCTCCTATGCTCGGAACTGAGACCTCCTTGGGTTCAGTCCCTTCCTGGTTGGTGAGCTCTTTCTCTAACCTTGGGCCCAACTCCTTGGGGACATCGACCGCACATGTGTCATGACTCACTGTGTCATTGCTATACCTTGGAGGCCGTGAGGCCACTGTGCCCGCTTGCTCCTCCAATCCAGCTAGCCCGGCCTCCACCGCACCCTGGGAGCTGCTCACCTTTTCAACCTCAGGTATTTGCACAGGAGCAGGTTCCTGGTGTGGTTTTGTGCTAACCTCTCCCAAACTGGTTTGAAAAGCTTGCTCTTCTTGTTCCTGCTTTTCTGCAGCTTCTTCACTTTGGTTTGTGATATCCAAGGCATTCTGGCTGCCCTGCCCAATCGCAGGACCCAGGGTTTCACCATCTGGTTCACTTGAGCTCTTAGACTGCTCAAAGGGAGCTCCAGTCCTAGCATCTGGGGTGCTTGTGAGTTCCCTGGACTCAACCTGCTCTGCATGTTCAAGGAAGGACGTGTTCTCTAGCCCTGGGCTTTGAACCTGTCCCTCGTTTGCAGCTAATGTTCCTAGGGAGCGGGCACTGTCTTCAGAGGTTTTCCGGTCCTCGGCACTGTCCCCAGGAGGCAAGGCCTCAGTGTCCACACAATCCTCTATGGGGTTTTCTTTGTGCTGTTTCTGCTCAGTATTTTGCAAGATTTCTCTTTTTCCCACATTCTCCACAATTTCATTTTTCACCTCCACTGCAGTGGCTTTTCCTAAAAGACCATTGAGAAAATTGAAGGGACCCCATGATGTGACCACTTAATATACATGACAAGGTAAACACAAGTTCTCATCCCCACCCAGCCCCACGCCTTGAGAGCGTCAGCACAGAGTCACCGGAACAGAAGCCGCCAGCTCTGTGCCACGAAGCAGCCACCGCCCCCGCCCACAGCCGCTGGCCAAGGCCATGCCACCACCGGCGAGTGGCTGCTGGTGCTCTCTTGTGTGAACTGATTTTCAAAGGTGAAGTTAAGTTTTAACAACTAAAAAGAGCTCTGGATCAGGCAGCTGAACAATCCCAAATGATGGCTTTTAAGGACTTCAGGCTGGTGTTCCCCATGGCCATTCCCAAATGCACGTCTGACAACTCGCACATTGTCAGCTCTCACATTGCGCTGCGGATCCCATGGCCCTAAAGGCAACTTCCAATCAATTTTAAAAGGAACATCCTGTTGGTCTTAAAAACTCAGCCTCAAGGTCAATCTTGAGGAAGATGCTTTTGCAATAGCTCAGACAAGGTAAAAAGAAACCCATTCTCCTCCACCTGTCTCCTGAGAAAGTGGCCTATGCACTTAACACCTTCGCCCCGTTCCCTGTTCCCTAAGGGACAGGGAGCCCCAGAGGGAGGCAAACTCTTACATTAGGATGACCACTTAGCTAAATAATAAATGACTCATCAATTAAAAATTATGCATTAACAAACATGTCACTGCTTTGGAATGAAGTTCTATTTTGGATTCTTCAAACAAACAGAACCACAGCATGTAAGACACCACGTCACTGAAGGTCAAAACTTGACAATTTCATGACCCAGCGGTCTCCACGGTGGGTGCGCTGACCCGGGGAAAATGGGGAAAGTAGTAAAACTTCCATTTAGGGTTAGTTTTGCTTCACCCTTTGAAGATTTCTATCAGTGCTTGTTTTATAATGTACATTTTATATTAATGAAACCTTATCTTATATAAGTTAAAAATACACGTATATATGAGGAAGTGCCCACAATTCTTTACTGATAGTGATTACAGAACTTTTGGAGACACTTATAAAACTGGTATTTCTGGTTCTTTTAAGTGTCTGTTTCACAATGATTATCCAAGACTTGCAAAATGTGTATTTGAACAAGATCAGCATGATCAAATTCCTAACTGCTCAGCTAGCTAGGACAAAGGTATGGTGGACATTAACCGACTTATGTTATTTTAGCAACCTTCCCACAATTAAAAGAGTGGTGTATTCCTTCAGTGTTATATAGTGAGGCACCCCTGAGAAGCAAGCTCTGAGGGTTCTGCATTTCCATAAAAAAAGGGGTAAAATGAAAGGTTCCAAGTGGAAACAACAGTTAGGGCCTGACCCCACTCCAAACCTGCGACACTCAGGTGATCAGCGAGGCCCCACATGCGGTGGCAGCCTCAGGCCACACATGATTCTGAAGCATCATCCCCAGGCCAATTATTATGACAAATATTAACCGGTGAGTCTTTCAGATATTCCTACAATCTACTGGAATCCCAGCTTATATTCTTTCAGAAGCAAAAATGTGACATACACAGAAACGTCACCTCTGACAAAGGGACAGATATAACCAATTCTCACTGGTAAAGAACACCATACTGGCCACCAGGGCCCTATCCCTCTCCCTCTCCAACAGGGCTGTCTGTCCCTCTCAAGTGCTACACTGAGAATGGCCAAGATGTCCTCTGTCACAGCCTCCACTTGTTGTCCACAGACACCTTATCCCTCAGAGCATCTCATAGGATGTGCCATGTTGGCTTGCAAAAATGGTTGACAGCCTCTGCTATTTTCCCCTTTGGACAGTTCTGTAATAGAGTAAGTTAAAAAGCCACCCTTGGCATATATCTGAGGAAAGCCAATTAGCACTATCAAAACTGTCACTTAATTTTGAGACTATTTTCCTTGCGATCACAGTCTCATGTGGCAGCTCTGAGAAGCAAGAGAAATGTATCCCCAGCCATGGATGGGGAGCACTGATCAGAGGTGCATGCCAGACAACACGCGTGGGTGATCACATCGTGCGCAAGGAACTCCATGACGAGACAGGACAGGTGGCATGCGGTGTGACTGTTAATGGGCAGTGATGACTGCTTCACTCTGACAATGCAGTGAGGGTGAGCCAATGCTGCCTGGAGGTGACAGGAGCCACAGGAAAACGAGGACTTACCTAGGGTCCCGTCCCCCGTCGCCTTGAGGGCATTCAACTCTTCTTTTGTCATCTTGGTAGGACCTGGGTATCCAACACTATTTAGGGTGTCTGAAGTCTCTCCATTGGTAGCTGTTTCTGAATTTAGGATTATTCCATGTTTCTGGAACAAAAACAGGCTTGTCGTAATACTCACTGAGTGATGTTAGCTTAAACTCTACTTTATTAATTAGTAATTTCAGAAGAAGCTATTTTTCCTGAAGTTGAGGAAAATTCAACAGAGTCAAGAAGAGCTGGGCACCACCCTCATGGCTATTCTATCATCACACAGATCCGGACTCTCCTGCAAGGGCTGGTCCTTCTGCAGGCCCCGGCCCACGTCCTGTGTGGTGACCAGGTGCTTTCAGCGGGAGCCTTTTTAAACTGGTGGCGATGTCTGCAGGCTGCCACCACAGGAAGCATCGAGCAAATCATGGTAAGGTGAACCTGACTTTTAAACCCCGATTGGATTCTTTACAAAGCGATACAGAGAAAAAGAAAGAAACCTATACATGTTCCGAAAGGAGTGATGATGTTTAAGTTAAGGAAAGAATTAGAAAGTGGCTAGAGTGTTTGGCATATTAAAAGAAATATAACTCGCCATGGCCAGTGTAGCTTGGTTGTTTGGAGTATTGTCCTGAGCGCGCACGCGCGCGCGCACACACACACACACACACACACACACACACACACACACGGTGCAGGGTTTGATTCCCAGTCAGGGCCAATGCTCAGGTTGCAGGTTTGTTGTGAGATGGTGCAGGAGGAACCGATCAATGTTTCTCTCTTGCTGTTCTCTCTCTCTCTCCCCCTCTCTTTAAAATCAATAAACAAAAAGAAATTTAACTCCTGCTCACTTCATAGTGAAACACTCCGAAGTCAGCTGTGTCTCACCAGTCCAGGATCTCCCTTGACCATGGATGACTCTCCCCTCTGTTGCCCCAGCTTCCTCGTGTCCTGGGAGGGATCCCCAACACTGCACTCACAGCTCTGGTGGAACCACCTGTCGAACCTGAGATCAAGCCCTGGTTCACTGCTCTGGCCTTGAGCTTTGGATATAGCAGCCACACTGACATGTCTCCTTTGACTATGCGAGAATTAGCCCATGGCTGTGCCCTGCCTTAACACTGCTGCCTCCAGCGCTCATAGCCCACCCAGAGCTCTGACCCCCATGCTGCAGCATGCTGGGTGTTTTTATTCGGTGTCCGGCCAGCAGCGGAAGACCCCTGGACATGGCGCAGATGGAACATGACTTTCCTGCAAGCCAGTGGCCTCCAGGTATAAATGGCATAAGCCTAGCCCACACTATGTTCAGCTAGACAAGTCTCTACAGTTGAGTCTTTGATATACAAACAAATGCACCCTCTAACTTCAGGTAGGGCCATGGAGAACTTATTCATGAGCATGGAAATTACTGAGACAGTACAGAAAAAAGTTCCTGGAAACCAGAGTTGCTTTTGAGCTCAGATATGCTTGTGAACATCTGGCCATGGGCAGACACCACAGAACCTGGACTCGTATTACATGTCTCTTTGGTGTCAGTTAACCTCAGATTTGCATTGGTTAAGAGAATGAAAATCAATGACAAAAAAGGAATTAACGCTGGCAAACACACACACACTCTTTCCAGAGAATCCCAGTATTCGCTGTGGTCACCAGGACTTTCTCTTTCAGCTGTTCTTGGGCTTCATACCTTTAGTTCCTCTTTCAGCATGACTACTTCTTCTCTAAGTTCATCTCGTTCACTCCTGATGGAATCAAAGAACTCTTTCTGCCTCTCTAAGGCCTGAGTGTGCAGCGGAGCAAAGAAAGAGAAATTCACACAGGTAAGCAGGTGATGTCAAAAGCAGAGTAAGGAAGAGGCTTCTACTCTGTAAAACGCTACAGTTGGGACGTTAGATATCACACACTCAAAGACACAAACAAAATGCCAGTAACTAACTCTCCTCCAGTTTACGACAGCCGAGCAACGCTGCTGCCCATGCTCCTGAACGGAGGCACCAGAGGGATGCATCGGCATCATGGTCTAGCTCAGTCCAGTTGCACAGCGTGTCAGAGAACTATCAGAGGCCCGATGGCCTTTAAATGAGGCATAAATACAGAAGAGGAGGAAATGCTGAGGAATCCCCAGTGACAACTATCAGGTGTCCCCCAAAATATATATACACTTTAACAGCTGACAACACTTAATTTTCAGGTTTAACTGATTTGAAATAATGGGTGAAGCCAGACTAAACTTTGAACAAAGAAAATAGGTCCTAAAGTGACACTAGACTTTTTTTTCATTGGGGATACATTAATGATAAAGTTTATGGTACCGAACTGGCAGCAGTCGACGAACTGAAGGCACACAGATACCAAATGAAATGATTCTTGACATTTGCAATTCCACTGCTTTGCCTTATCAGCAGTGCCTGGACCAGTTTGAAAACAGGAGTTGATAAAAAATACTATTCGTTTCTGTAGATTCTTTGAAATTTTGAAAATGAACTGTATGCTGAAAAATACTTATTTTATAATCATTCAAAGTGCATATACATTTTTTTGGACACCCTGTATTTGAGACTATTTTTCTACCTGGATTCTTGGCAACTGTTGGCACAGACAAACACAAAATGGTTCTGAAGCAAGCAAACACATGCATGCATGCACAGGTGCATGTGCATAGAACCCTGAGTAGGCATGGATGAGCGAATCAGAGTGAAGACAAGCGTGGCGTCACACTATCAATGCTCTGATGACTTGCTCTAGTGTCGGGGGACTGCCACCACACCTATGTGGTGTGACGGACCACTATGTTCCAGAGCTACGTCCTTCCCCCTCCTCACACTGTAGGCAGGTGGGCTGCCTGTTCAGTTCTTGGGGCGGGAGAGAGTCTGAGGACTCTCTGGAGAGATTTCAAGCACTTGCCACCTTACAGCTTCCTCAGACCCCTTGAGAAAAAGCCCCAAGACAAGGGGGGAAATGCACACATGAGAGTGCCCGAGTGCCCCCTCAGGGAGTGTCTCTGTCCATCAGTCCCTGGCTGCTGGACGGGCAGGCAGAGTCAGCTGATGCTGAGAAAGGAAACCGTTCATGTGGGAAGCCAACTTCCCACATGTGGGTGAGTTCGTATTCGCTGCATGGTTGAGTTTGCATCACGTGGGGCTGCATGCATGCACATCCAAGCATACCAACGAGCCTAAAAGCAACATTTTACTAAGCAGACAGCTTGTTTGAACAGATTTTCAAAGATTTGAGAGCCCTACCCCTATCTTTTTGTCTTTCCACTCTATCGTCTCCTGAAGATCAGAAATCTCCCTGATATAACTCGCCTGTTTCTGCTGCAGCTGTCGGATTTCCTGAAGAACAGGAACAGAGAGGAAGAGACAGATAAAGGGTTAAACAGAAAGGAATCCCAGTGTGGACCTGTGGAGAGTCAGAGAGTTGGAGAGTTGCCAGGAGCCAGCAAACAGAGAGATGAAGAGGCAGCTTCTGCTAATGCTGGGCTCATCCCCGAAGGCCAGCAGGGCTCTGTGTTCTACTCCCGGCGTCCCAAAGCACAGGAAGAAACCTGTCTGGGGGAACTTCTTACCGAGAGGCACTGAAGTTCTGATCAAACTAAAAAGGTAAATATCAACCCTGTATGTTTCCTATTGGCACTGGAACAAATTAGCACAAATTCAGTGGCTTCAAATAACACAAATGGCCCAGTCAGTGTGGCTCAGTGGTTTAGAACCAGCCTATGAACCAGGAGGTCACGGTTCGATTCCCAGCAACATGTCAGGGTTGCTGGATCTATTCCAGTAGGGGGAGTGCAGGAGGCAGCCAATCAGAGATGCTCTCTCATCATTGATGTTTCTCTCTCTCTCTCTCTTCTTCTCTGGAAACAATACAAAAATGTCTTAAAAATGTATTCTAACAGTGCTGCAGCTCAGAAGTCCAAAATGAGTCTTACAGGCTGAGGCCATGGGGTAGGCAGGCCTGGGTTCTTTTCTGGAGGCTCCAGGAGAGAACCTACTTCCTCCCTTCTTTTAGCTTCTAGAGGCTCCTAATTTCTTGGCTCAGGGCCCCTCCTCATGTCACCCCCTACTTCTGCCTTTGACCTTCCTGCCTCCCTTCTGTAAGGACCCTGTGACACACCAGGAAACCTAGGATAATTTCCCACCACAAGGTCCCCTCTGCCGTGGAAGGCAACATTTTCACAGGATCCAGGATTAGGACCCAGGCATTATTCTATCTGCCCCACCTTCTCAAAGGACCACCCAGGAGTGAGGGGAACAGGACTCCATCAACGAGGCACAGAGAATCAGCCTAAGCCCTCGGTTTTCCAGAAAACCCATGGCTTTAGTAATAAACCAACAAAATGCTCCTGAGTCCCACAAGAACAGCAGAATGGGGAGCAGCTACCCACCTCGAGCATCTCCTCTCTCTGCTGCAGGGCGGCTTTCACCTGGGCGAACTGAAACTGCAGCAGGCTGTGGGTGTGCTTCTCCCGCTCGAACTCCTGTGGACGAGGAGCAGGGCATCAGGCAGGGGAGTCACGGTGTCCCATTGGTCGGGTTCACGCCCCCTCGATTTTCCTCTGCCTTTGAACGAATGACCTGGGACCACGTTAGCACCGTGTCCAAGGCTAACGTGTCATGTTAAAAAACACCATGAACCCATTTCTCTGGACTTTCTAGAAGACACACTGTGGTTTACTGTAAAATTAGAGAAGTTGATGGAATTGACAGCGTTTCCTGGCTCCTCTCTGGAGGGTGATGCCCTAGGGAGGGTCCCCATGAGGGTGACTGCTGTCGTCCATGGAGCTGGCTGTGCTGAGGGCCTCAGTAAGGACCCAGCTTTGCAAAGCATTTATACTAAAAGTATCCCTAACTTTGAAATATGACAGGGAATACCCTTTGGGCTAAAAGGGGGCTAAATATGCCTACTTTGGTCAGCCTATCTCTTTAAAGGAAGCTGACAAACTCTGCCCCCCAGGGACCAACCAGAAGAGGGGTGGGCAGCAGAAGAGCTTGGCCACCCCCTTCCCTACCCCGAGACAATCCCCTCTACGAGATCACTCCCGAGACCTGGCAACATGGCTCTCTGTGCTGTTTGATTCCCAATAGGGCACATGCCTAAGTTGTGGGCTTGATCCCCAACAGGGGCCGTGCAGGAGACAACTAATGATGTTTCTCTCCCTCTCCCATCCCCTTTCTCTAAAATCATTAAAAAAATAAAATAAACATACATACACATGCATTGAAAACTAAAAAAAAATTATTAAAAGAAAGCTCAAACTTTCATGGAACCTGGAAAACACCTCCCCCCTCCACACACACACCGACACACCATATACCAAGTACCTACATATGCGTATCGATTCTACCGTTCTTCCCTAAACTGAAGCTTACTTTGCTTTTCTCCTCGTACTGCCGCCTCGACTCCGCCAGCTGTTCTTCCAGCTCCAGCAGCGTGTCCTTCAGGGTATCGACCTGGTACATGTAGTTCATCTTCTCATTGTCCAGCTGGGCGTTGGAAACCATCGCCTTCTTATACTTCTCTTCCACTTCTGCTAGCGAGTCCTGCAGAAGCCAGGACATATTGTTAAAATTACAGTAAGAAAACAAAAACAAAGTTCAGTTCAGCATTCTTAAAGACAAACAGCTCAGGCCTAAATTTAGACTTTCTTAGAGCAAATGGATCAGAACAGGAAACACACGGCAATTTCAGACGCACAGAAATTCCTCCTTTTCGATGTGATCACATTCTCGTCACTCAGGGAGTTAGTTATTAACCGTGCCCAGGGATGAAGATGGTTCACACAGTCACAGGACCGGGGAGACGCCCGACGGAGAGGGTCTGGGCACAGGCAGTGAGTCCCCACTCCATGAGGCAGCAGCTGCCTGGAGTGGGTCAGGCTGTTCAACAGGTTTCTGAAGTAATCGTTCAAGTTCCGTGGCGAGAACTGGGGACCGAGCCAGCTTCTCTGAGAGAAGCAAACCCCTGCCTCGAGCTACCAGAGATCCCTGTCTGTACCCACGAACCAGGGAAGGATGAAGTGGAATTTCAGATTCTCAACGCACAGGAAAACTACACCGGGCACAGGCCTCAGTGGGTGGGCCCTGGAAAGGCCGGCCCAGGGGAAGAGTACGCAGGGCCCTCACATGGCTCCGCCCGCCGAGGGCAGGCAACCCAGAGAGCACAGTGGATCCCAAAACAGAGAACAGGGGAAGGCGACTTCGGAAGTGAGAGCAGAGGGCCCGGGGATAAGCCACCTAAAGCTAAGGAAGGGTGGTGCTGCTTGGTCGGCTGTCAGGGGCCAGTGCCGGTCTTACCTGCACTCGAAAACCAGGGCAACGATTTTGGGTGGGACCAGTGATTCCAGGGCTGCCACACTGGCTTCCTTTTCTGAGTTAAAGGCCAGGGTCTTAATTTTTCTTTTTGAAAAGCGGCGACAACTATGAAAGTGATTAGCTGTCTGATTTGTCACTTCTGCTCTGATGCACCTGTGATACTGGGGGTATTTTCTGGGGAGCTCGGGGAAGTGACAGGTTTACCATCATCTATTGCTAGATCATAGTCTGCCATGGCTGCCTAATAGACAGGGCACAGGCTCTGACTGTTCCAGGAATGACAACTAAATGTCCTGGTTGGAACAACAGAGTGATTCCACACCCTAATACTCCAATAAACCCAGCAGGAGGTGCATTCAGATACCGCTCCAATCAGTACAGTGTTACAACATGCAAATGACTCGGCGTTTCAAAGCATGGCCACAGGGACTGTGTTACTGCCGACATCAGGTGTGTGGTGAGGCAGATGAAGTAAGGCGGTGTGTGCATGTAACCGCTATGGAAAGCGAAGAAAACGAAACACCCTTCTTCGCCTGTCTGGTAGCTCCTGGTTTTCAGCCAGGGAGGGGGCTGAGTGAGGACGAGACGTGAATCGGGAAACATGCTAGTAGCTTTTTCTTGGTTCAAAGGCTGCACAAAGACATGCTGCGTGCACACACCAGGTAGGATTTGGAGTCTGGGGCATCAGTAGGGTTAGTAGCGCTTGGGAAGTTTCCTGGAGGATGTTTTTTGGTTAAGTTAGGTTAATGTCATGAGCCAACACTCCATCCACTGGTACCTTCATCTCTTTCAGCCCCTGCATATATTTGCCTTCCACATCCTGAATCTGGTCCTTTAACTCACTGAGCTCCTGGGGGGGGTGGCAAGAAAGGCAAGTGATGTCAAGGGAGAGGTGGACAAGACCACAGAGACAGAGGCGAGAGCTTCCTGCTTCTGGGCGGCTTCCTCTAATGGTCTGAGCAGTGACTTCCTTCTTCTCTCCCATCCCCTTCTCAATATGTTTTCATTGATTTTAGAGAGCGAGGAAGGGAGAGGAATAGAGAGATAGAAACATTGATGAGAGAGAGACATCAATTGGCTGCCTCCTGCACGGCCCCTACTGGGAATCGAGCCCACAATCTGGCAGGTACCCTGACTGGGAATCAAACCAGAGACCTCTTAGTTCCTGGGTCGATGCTCAAACATGAGCCACACCAGCTAGACCCTTCTTCGTTGTTGTTGTCTTTTTAAGCATTGGAGAAAAATAAAAAAAAATCCATGTTACAAAGATTAAAATTTAAGTGTGTCTCATGATATTTTCACAAGACTTTATAAAACTGAGGTCTATCTCACATGATATAGTTGCATAATTTTGTAAAACAGGCAAAAGAGCTTCAGAAAATGGAACAAGAAATACTCCTTGTGGTAAGGGCTCACTCAAACTCCCAGAGCTGTGCTCTCTGCTGGATATAGTGCGACACCAGAGGCAGAGGTCAGCACCGCTGTGCCATGCATCAGGGAGCCCAGTCCCACGCTGCCCCTCCCCTTTACCACCACGTCCCCGTGCCTGGCATCTGTGGGAGCCTGACGCTCCATAAGCACTTGTTGAACAAATGATCGGTGCTCACAACCTAGGGGCAGAGACAAATCTGGATCGAAGCAAAGAGCAACTACAACATCAATGGAGTATGGGAACGAACAGAACCGCAGGCGGCCCGGGGGTGGCCCAGGGGACATGTTAGGAAGAACAGTGAAAACCACTCTTATGAAGCACAGGAGTCACCAGGCACCTTCGAGGGAACTGGCCCACCCCTGGGGATACTTAATCACTTCTCTGGCCTCCTTGGCAAATGGGCCCCCAGCGGCTCAGAAGGTGCCCGTGGCGGCTGGCTCTCTTTTATGCAGTTTTAATTATTAGAAAGCTCTTAGAGGATACACCTGCCCTCTGCGCGGGCTCCTTTCAGATGCAGCTACTTTAACAACAGCTCTGCATTCCCGACTCACACCCAGGGCTGAGGACGGAACAGAGAACAGTGTCCACATCCCAAAGTGGTGAGGCCTCCTGAAAGTGTGTGACAGAGAGAAGGAATGGGCAGAGGTGGCAGAGGGCAGGTGGACAGAGTGGCCCGGCACCTCTGTGTGGCGTGGTGAGTGCTGGCACAGGTGTGCCCCAGAGCTGAGGGGGAGCAGGGGCCTGGGGAGAGACAGCCTCCAGGGGAGACCAGGTCTGTGCTGGGTCTTGCGGTTACCTGAACACCTGTGCATGGGAGGCAGCAGAGACAGGACTGAGAAGAAATATCTGGCACTTCAGGAATTAAATCTTTTTTTCCCCTTGGAGACAGATTCGAATAAAGGGTCGTTAGAAGGCGGAGAGCGTTACCTTGATCTCCCTAATGGAAGCCTCAGTGTCGATGGAGATGGAGGTGTCCCCGCTCCCCCTCCGGGAGGAGGTGCCACCCAGCGAGGCCAGTGTGGCTGCAGACAGGCCAGGCAGGTTACGAGACCCCTAGAGCATGGCAAGAATCAGACACAATTTTAGACAAAACCAGAACTACCTGCACGTCTGCTGTCACGGGACCTTAACTTGAATTCAGGTTCCCACTTGGAACTTCTTCCGTGGTTTGCGGAAGCCAACAGAGACGGCTCCACACGGAGGGGCCCATGGTGCTCGGGAACTTGAGTTCACCCTACCATCCGTCCCTGTTCTGAGGGTTTAACCCACAAACTGGAAGTGCGTCCCGGGGACCCCACCCCCAAAGGTTGTGATGGTGGCTGGTGGCCCACACATTGTCCTGTTCACTCACATATTTTCTTGTTGGTTTTACCCATAAATTTTGGGACCCACTACGTTCATTAATGACATAATATAAAGGCTTATAGAAATTCCTCACCTTCTCAGTGAAATCTTTTTCTGGTCTTTCTTCAACCTAGAGAGGAAAATGCACAAATATAAAGCATAAGCATTAAATGGATAATCGAGATGCAGGGTCAGATGATGACAACACAATAGTTTCCTTTGTAGTTTAAAAACCATTTTGCCCATGAGACCCTCCGATATGCCCCTGCCAGGTGACACAGACACCGTGCCCACAGCAGCTCAGAGCCAGGCTTCTCAACTTGTCCAGTTTCCACAGGAACCTGATGATGTCGAAACCACGCGGTGATCGCAGAAAGGCCCACGGCGAGGAGCTTGCTCACGAACCCCACACCTGTCTACCCTCTGCAGCCACTGTGATTAGATAGTGAGAACATGGGGGGTCCTGGGCTGGAAGGTGCACCGCAGAGTGCTATTTCCACTCTTACTGAATGTGGCCTCTGAAGCAAGAGAAAGTAGCGAGTCGACTGTAACCTTTTCTACTTCTCATGAGTGACTGGGTCAAGGTGAACCTCTTGTTCAAACATCTGCGGATGAGTGCCCGACGTGGGATGCTGGTGGGGGGTGTGGGAGGCGGGGGCTGAAGGTACAGGAGACTTTGCCAGGTGAAAAGTGGGGCCCCAAGCGTTTGCCTTTTCTCAGCTTTGCTGTTTGCATGTGGTTCTGAGGCCCGTCTTCTCCCTTCGGCAGGCAGGCGTCTCGGTGGGACCGGACGAGAGCAGCCATGTGGCTGCATGAACAGAGACCCGGCCACCCTTTGCCTCAAGAGGTGTCAGGGATGGGGCCACGCCAACAATGGCACTACTTCTCTGCTGAGTGTCCAACAAAAGAAACATTTTTCTTTTTCCTCTTTTTTGATACATGGAGGGCTCCTCTCCACAGCCCACTGGACGGTCTCAGAGGATGCGGAAACCCTGTGCTCAGCCGTCTCCAAACTCGCCGGGGAAAGCCGCCACTCATCGCGCCTTCTCCATCATGTCTCCAATCTGCCTCCGGTAGCTCAGGGTTTCTTCCACTGGAGGCCTGGGATCCACTGCGACGAACTGATGAGTGCAGAGCACACCGGAGCCAGTCAGCCTGTCAGTGACCGGGGACTCTTGGACCTCTGCACGCATGCCCCACAGCCGGTCCACACTGCGGGTTGAGATCTCCCCACGGAGCTGGGGCCCAGGCCGTGTGGAGTGGCTCGTGAACACGTGAACTGTGATAGTGACACTGTCCGTGGGCAGCATTCAGGTGCAGATGCTTCCTGGTCAGGAGGTCAAGGCAGTGATGCTCTGCAAAGATGACCACCTCCTGTTTTGTGTGCATCCCGGGCCCACGCTGGGCTGCATGCTCTCACCAGCCTGTCCCCCACCAAGAAGGCTCACCACCTGCTGCCTCCTCTCCTCCAAACTTGCACCTCAACTTGCTCTCTGAGAGGAGAATGCCTGAACAGACCGGTAAAATGACACAGCAAAGCATGACAGCTAATCACCAACCAAAGGGGGTGAATGAAACCTGACAACATACTCCGTCTTCCCAAAAGGAGGCAATTCCAAACCAGTGCTCAGCTCAGAATGGCCAAGTTCAACTGGCACACATTGTGTTTGTAATTTGCAAAAGATCAAATGAGGAAGAAAAAAACCCCTAAAATTGTTTTCTCTTTAATTCTAAAACAAGTTTAAAATAGTTTTTAAAAAACCGCTGCTCTGAAATATGTGATGGACTCAGAATGTGAACACTGATGTTTTTCATAGAGACCATGTAGAAAAATGACGCTCTCAAGGGAAGTTATAGCCAAGCTATGCCTAACTGTTGTCCCCCACCTCTATTCTATATAGCAGAATAAATGTGTTCTGTCTGCCTTCCGAGTGACAAGGGACAGGTGGTATCTGCCTGCCTTCCCGAGACACAAGTACCTGGAGCCCCTTGGGAATGGACAGAGCAACATGAAGCTGTTGCAGTGCCCAGGCCTCCCACTAGATGGCAGTGTGCCAAGCTGTCAGGCAGCTGCACCCACTTTAATAAAGCACTCCCTCCCTCCTCCAAACAGCATAACCCAGCTGGTGTGTTTAATTTTGACACAAAGCACAGCATTTTATCTCTGGAAATAATATACAAAGAGACAAAACAGATGAACAGTGTGGTGGCTGCTGCCCAGGAGGATAGAGGGAACCCGACAACATGGTGTGGACACGAGCACAGTGAGACCAGGGACACGCCAGGCCACACCAGCAGGGCAAGCCTGCGGACACCAGCGTCCTCACTCGAGGAAGGGCGACAGCCTCCACATATCTTGCAGCCTATTGCATTCATGACTTTCATTGCCTGAGCAACACTAAACATTTTAGGTCAGTGTGACCACCTCAAGTTTAGGAACTACGTACAGCAGGATTTCTGCCACAGCTGGGTGCATACAAAAACAGCTGTTAAAAATCTACTGAAAAGAGTCACTTCTAAATATACTTCTGTGAAATTTTAAGTTATGGCAACTTGTCCTTTGAAAAACAAATGCTTAAAGTAGTACATTAAATATTTAACTCCAGCCTTCTGACATCCTATAAATGAATTTACTATGTAGACTCACTTAACCACAGCGTCTGGTGAGGTGTCAAATTTCAGGGTCTCCATACACCATCTGGCCTGCCTACCTCCCTAGACACAGAGTACAGTCTGTGGGCCCAGAGAGACCCCAGCACAGGCACAGGGGCCAGGCACCAAGGACTTTTCCTCATGGTGTCCCCATCACCCAATCCCCAGCCAGCACCCCGGACCCTGAGTGGACAACGGGGTCACAGAAACAATGTCACTGCACGGTTCCTCCCAAGAAGCAACTGGCCGCCCAGCTGTGAGTTTTGAAACTGGTGGAAGGGGCCAGTGCAGTCGGAAATCTCCTCAGCTAGACCCTCAGCTGAAGAGATTTACAACTGTGAGGGCCTTCACCCATTGTGCTTCGTTCCCTGAGGGCACCTGCAGAAGAAGCTGCAACCCTACCCACACCTCCCAAGGTTGGGGACCTCAATGGGTCCTCCCAGACCCCAGGGACACGGAGCACCTTTCACGCTCCCCTCTGCTTCTGCTCATCCGCTAAACCCGTGTTACGGGAGTAAATTTGTCACAATGTAGAAGCTTCTACAAAGAAATCTGTATCTGATTTCAGTCTCTTCAGTCTGACTAGGCTGAGTCTGTTCTGTGGCGTCATTACAATGCCCGAGTAAACCTGAACGTCAGATAATCACAGGCTTTACAATTCCGTGGGCCAGGGGCCAGGGCCCTTTGCAAGTGGAGCCACAGACTTTGCTGGTCAACTGTGAATACTTCTTTCCAAAGGAGGGCTGGCTGGCCATTAACCTCCGCAGAGAACGTTTCTTCCGAGGAGCTGGAAGGGTTCACATAGATGAGCTGATGTGTGAAAAACTAGGGAACAGCCGCTCTGGGAGGAGGCTCGCCCTGGAGGCCGGCAGGTGTGCTGGCACCGTCAGCAGGAATTTGAGTTTGAAAATAGTGCCCTTTGGTCATTTCCCAACATTCGTAAGAAGCAGATTTGCCAGATTTTAAAAACGGAAGTTACATGATCTTGAACGGCTGAGTATTTCGCTCTTCCTGCCCGATGGGTCCTGGCGAGTGATGAGCACCTGGCTCTGAGGGCTGTCCTTACCACCCAGTGAGTGCATTCAAGGCTCCTCCTGGTCCCCTCAGGGCCAGTCTCCAGGATGAGCTGGGGTGAGAGGCTGCAATGGGGTGAGGGTGGGTGGGCAGGTGACACGGGCACAGAGGTGGTGTCGGCAGCCCATGCTGGGAGCATCCTCCGTTCTAAAACCCACCGCCTTGACCCAGCTGCTGTTTTTTCACCCCCGTTGGGTAGATGGTGGAGAGGGACATTTCTCCTCTACCAGGAACACGCCAGTGCTGGCCAGAGATGACCGGCACGGAGGCAGGACCCAGGGAGGGAGCACCGAGCTGCCCACCCACCCCAGTCAGCAATGTGAGCCAGTCTCCTTTGTCTGCTTCCCCAGGAGCAGCTGACACCTGCATTTGGTAGGGACCCTCGTGACTTTGAAAGGCTGCATCTAATCTGAAGAACATCCAAGCGACCAGCACTCGTGGGCCACGGAGAGCTCAGCTCCAGGCCTCTTCTCGGATTGCCAGGAGCACGGCCTACACTTCAGGCAGGAGAACGGCCTGAGTTCAGAACTACGTCTGTCTCTGTGATGGAGGAGTAGAGAAAACGGACCCACCTCCTCAGCTTTCTTTCCTGTGTCCAGGGTTTACCGTGGCCCTGCTCCTGCTCACTGAACGCCCCTTCTCTGGTCACTCTCCCCGTCCCCAGGAGTCTCCAGGGCAGAACCCTATAAATCCCTTATTGTTCAAAGAATGTGTAGCAGACACATACAAAGCATCCAATGAAGTGAAAGTGCCTAATATTCCAAACACTCCAGGAAACACGTAATGACACTTGAAAGATGGGGACTAGAGAGGAGGGCCCCTTATTTTCCAAAGCAAAACACGGGTCATTCCATGCCGAGTGAGCAACAGGAAGTGCATTCTGTTGAAGAAATTGAGACCCTGGGGGATGGTGGGGTGTTGGGGACCGAGCATAGCTAGGATGTCACGGACTGTCAGGCCCACACTGCGTGTTTAAAACCGCTCGGGTCGAACAACAAATAACATGTCAAATAGAATGTTAAGTCAGTCATTCCAGTTTATAAATCATAAAAAAAACAACACATTGATGCACATGACTACACTCCTCCCACTGTTCAAAGCTCCCTCTTCCCAGTAAGATCCATCTTCCAGCCCCGCTGTTTAAACTGCCCTTACCTGGTCCTTTAGAAACTCCAAAATGCAAGTCCGGGATCATGGAATAGTAATATTCCAAACTGGGTAGTGCCTCCCCCCGCCCTGCAACTTGTGTTTGTACTTGGACATAACAGGTTAAGGAGCAGCCTTGCTACTCTCTCCTGCATCCAGGCTTGTGAGGCGGACAGAGGACAGACCGGTGAGGAGAGAGAGAGGCAGCAGAGAGAAGCACACTCACCACTGGGCTGGCCCGTGCCGAGCTGGCTCTGGAGGAAGCGCGGGAGCTGGAGTTGAGGTGGCCGCTGTGCTCAGAGGGCTGTGCGCACAGCCCGGTGGGCCGCAGGCAGACAGAGAGAAAGGGACAGGTTAGCAGAGATGCATGGAGGACAGAGGCCCCATCCAGGGCTCTGTTAGCTGAGAGGCAGCCCCATGCCATGCAGAGGAGAGAGGTGAGCATGGAACAGGCTTCCCACTAAGTGAATGCCCACTAAGAATGGAAAACATTAGTCATCACATCAGAAGAACACAGAACGCTTGGTTAGTAAGGAGGACTGGCGTGGAGTCGCGCCTGGTGGGTGCACCGAGGGCCGCCTCCCTGCTGTGGAAAGGACGTCAGAGCGTGAGCCGCCTCCTGGACGTGCACGGAGCGCGGGGAGCAGACCAGGGCCTGGCGCTGGGCAAGGGGAATGCTGGCTTCTCTACCCTCTTCCCAAGTGGAAGCAAAATAAGAGTTAAGGTTCAGACAAAAGACAGCCATCGATCTGTCTGTCCCCCTACCTACACCCTCTCTCTGGGGAAAGGAAAACGCCAAGCAACTGATCTGGGAGCCACAGCCTCTTAACTCTGATTTGTGGTCACGTTCACCTCATCCTAGATACGGTTCACGTTTCCTCGCTGCTGCTGCTTTTTAATCCTTACTTTCCTCTCGAGCGTGAGCACGGCAGGGTGGGATCACGGGCACCCAGCAGGCTTGCCATGGCTAGAGGAGCAGCCCTGCAGGGGGCGCTTCCCGACACAGACACAGGGCACCCACTGGGACACCCGCAGGCGTTACCCACGCACATTACAGGGGCCAGAGCGCTGGGATGCTTGCTACTGTCATCTTAAACACCAGCTCTTCCTGTGCCCGTTTTCCCAGCAGATGTGATTCCCTGAGGGTGAGGACTGCATTGGTCTCATTCTGAGTCCCAGTGACCAGGGAAGGCCTGGCACGCAACATGCACTCAAGAAATACTTGTTGAATGAAAAATTTCCATCCGAGACTATAAACAGCCTTGGTCAAGAGGAGCACATTTCCCAGACCCAGCCTCTCCCCATCCATTCCTTCGCTCACACTCACACCCACAGGCAAGACACGGTCTCAGGTGCACAGACGGTGGTATGTAAGAACCATGAGAAATGTACTGCAGCACCTCTGGCCTCCTCTTGTAGCTTGACTGGGCAAAATGAAGGAGGACACCTAACCCGCACCTTAAGGCAGAAGACGTTGCCTCTGGGCTTGCGGATATGAGACGAGACTTCTTCGGCAGACAAGGCCTGCCGGTTCCTGTCACCCGCATCCTGGTTCAGGCTGCAGGGGTAAGGCAGAGGGTTCTGAGCTTACTGCTGACCCAACTCCTCGGCAGAAACTGTCTCCCATCCTCCCACCTGCCCTGATCTCGCAAAGAGTTTCAAGTCTGTATTGCGATGGTCCGCATGCTGCCCCAGAGCTGCTGGTGTTGGGGAGTCAGTGTGACACGCGTGGGGCTGAGGGAAGTTGGAAAGATCTGAGTTCCGGTCCAGGCTCTATCTGCCGTTGGCCATGAGACCTTGGGAAAGTGACCCAGCCTGTCCTCTGTGATGGGAAGGACGGACCCTGACCACACGAGGCACCAAGGGCTAAGGGAGGGTGCACAGTGGATGTTTCTCACCCCCCCTCACTCTTCTGCTAGAAACAACGCCCACGGTTCCTGATCACTGCCTGGCGTGTCCGACAACCGAGAGCCACTTCACACACAGCCGCGCATCCTTCTTGCACCACGCACACAGCCGCATACGGCAAGGGAGGCGTAAAGCAGCAAGGTTTTCAAGCAAAACAGCTCTACTTTCCAGAACCAGTCATTCAGCCTCATGATAATGAAGTCACTTAGCTGCAAACACTTCTTGTGGTGGAGGCTGACCTCTTAGAAGAATGGAGGCGAGAGGGGCCCCAGAGCAAGGCTGTCCCGGCAGGCTGGGGGCGGCCTGGGCTCTGATGTCGCTCTCGGGGCTCTGGAGAGGAGGGACCCTGAGCTTGCTCACAAGATGTGTGCTTTTATCAGTGGCCACAGCTACTCTCTGGGCAGAGAGCGTGGGGGAGCTCTGCTAAGCCCCGTCCTGAAAGGGGGCTCCTGCCCACGTGGAGAGGACCGTGAGGCTGGAGAGATGGCGTGGGAGGTGGGAGCTCCTGAGCCTCCCTCCCACTCAGCCAGCTGCTTTGCTGCTAAGAAGAGAACTGGCGCCCCAAGATCTCTTCCGAGAAGTTTGACCCCAGGGTTCAACTTATTCAATTGAAGAAATGAATGCGTGCGGAGCTCCTCCTGCGTGGGAGTGCACCATTCCTTCTGGTTCTCTTTAATTGTCTGCATGGCATGATACCAGGGACATGGGGCCCTGTTTCAGGGCCTGTGCTGCCAGGACGAGAAGGCCTTTCATGTCCTTCACTCCAGGAAAGCCCCTCCCCCGGGGCGAGTCCTACCAGAGGCTGGACAGACAGGACCTACTGCCTCTGAAGGCCAAGATCAGCTACTCCAGAAAAGTCCAGCTACAGAGGCGGCATTTAAAGAGAAGCTATGACACACGTCCCCACTAGACAGAAGTCTTACTTGGGCCACAGGAAACTTAGCTCTTGGCAAAGTCTCATTCTCTTAAAGAGACTTTTCTTTTCTGATAAAAGAAAATCACTGAGTGGCATTTATCCATCACACATGACGTAAAGCTATCTCACCCACTAGCTTTATGAACTTTATAAGGGCCTACACAAATATCTCAGAACTGTGGAAAGCGGGCTCCACTACGTGAAAAATGTTATGCAATATAAAATTTGGTAAATGTTTCATTAGATGTCAATGAAAACTAATGCTATGTTATTTAATTACTAGATATAATAATAAAATCACATTCTAAAGAAAACTGTAGGTTATACTGTTGGTTATTCTTTGTAAGATGATTGGAGAAATAGAAAAAAACCATAAAGTTGAATTATTTGACTAATTTATGAAGTAGCCAATCATTTAGGAAAACAAAATTAGAGAAATACTTTCAAATATTTCTTAGAAAACCATTCTATTGCATGTGGGGCGTGGCGCCTTTTTATGGGACGCTGTGGGGGTGCCCTGGGATGCAGAACTGCTGACCATGGGGAGGGCTCGGTAGGGTGATGCTGGGTTTCCACTGCTCCTGGGAGAGGCTCGCTAGCTCCCTCGCTTCCACGACTGACCATTCGTTTCTCTGTTTGCTTACCTCCATCACCCACTCGTTCACTCGCCCAGCTTTTTCATTCAACAAGTATTTCATGTATTCTCTCTACCACACCTTTATTGAAATGCCATTCCCAATTCTTTTTTAAAGAGGTGGGAAGGCAACATAAAACGAGGAAATGGCACATGTGTAATGTTCTGAGTCTGAATGTGTTCATCGTCCTCGGTGATCTAGACGTGGAAATAATGGGTGCCGGTCTGATTCTCCTTTTCCTCCTCCTAAGACTGACTCCTTCACTGCTTACGCACTGTCTGCCCGAGGCAGGGGAGAGCTGAGGAAGCTTGGTCCAGGTCAGTCTCCTCCCTGTGACTGTAATGAGTGAGGACACTGAGCTAACACCCACAGGCTTTGTGGTTTCCATTATCCGTGCCCCTTCGGACGATGGAAGGTGAGATGAGACAGCCCTTCCTCCCTGTGACCTAGGCCCGTTATCCCCGGGCTGGCACGGAGCCGGGCGAGCCACCCAGGTCATGCAGCACATGGGAGGAAGCTCGGGAACACAGACAGCGCCTTACAGCACAGGAACCAGCGGCACTTCCCCGCTGAGCCCCACCGAGACTGCCGTCACCGGACACAGACGCCTGCGGCGAAAGCAGACAGTCAGGACAGGGCGCCCTCCTCTCACCCGCCCGCCCGGCACCCAGAAAACTGCAACACAAGCCAAGGCAGACCGGCACATGCGGGGAGGGCGCACGGCCCCGTCCCAGGGCAAGGGCTGGGGAGCAGGGCAGGGATGTGCAAAGTCCCCGGGAGAGACGTTCAGCTGTCGCCGACAGCAGTAGGTTCTTCCCATCTGTGACTCTGAAAAAGACCCTCGCTGGGTGAAAACCTGGGAGCCCCGATTTAGCTGAGCAAATCACTCACTATCCTGCCTTCTGTCATGGCATCCTTGTACCCGGCATTTAGAAAATGACTCTAACATGAAGTGGCTTTGGAATAAAATAGGATATTAATTGCAGAGTGATTTTTATAATTATTTAAAAGCTGTGAACTAGGAAACAGTATCTGATTAACATGAAAACCTCACATAATGGAACACCGAGGCTAACAGGCGTTTACAATACCGTGAATGGCATGTCAGCCGTGGCCCAGCTCAAAGGGCCTCGCATCTCCCATTCCCGACACAGCCGGTTTGCTCAGCCAGTGACGTGTCTAATTCACAAGGGTGCAGTCTGATGGAGATTCAGGAAGGGATTAACCCCTTAGCATAGCCACTCTGAATATTTAAGTTTCCCACTCACATATGTACCTTGTGTTTAATACTGGGAATTTCCAAAGTAATACAGCACACAAAGGATTAATACCTGTTAATGTTACACCAAAGCAATGAAAAGCCACCTTTCTTTCTGCCAATGAATTAAGTAAACGTTGCCTTGCTCCATTCCTGACCAACAAGGCTAAACAAACACTGCCTTCCTGGGGACTGAAGCCAGGTGACAGTTACTGTCAGCTGTGGGGAGACTAAAACGAAGATCTGGCCAAAGGTGACAGCCACCATACAGGTGTGAGCTCCACGTCACTGGCAGGTCACTCCCAGCGCGGCTGCTGACAGATGCAGGTTTGCGGGGTGGGGTGAGGCGTGCACACGCAGTGGGGGCACAACGGGGCGGGCAGATGGGCCTGGAGGTGGGGTGAGCACACGCACCCGGTAACTCCCCACTGGCCGGGCAGCGCTGTGCAGACAGGAGGGCTGGAGGATGGAAGTAAAGGGCATGTTTAAAAGTCTTGACAAAAAAGGGCAACAAATCCCAAGCCAGGTAATCAGATACTTTTAGTTAGCACGGCAGCCAAAGTATTGTGCAACCATTAGAAGAAAAAGTCGATGTTTTCAGTATATGATAGATACAAACGCAAGTTCACAGGAAAGAGAAATGCAAGGTGATTGTTAACTTTAAAACACTACATTCCCCAGCATCTTTGAAATATGACTATTTTCTAGTCATTTCTTTCCAGGTATTCCTGGAAGAAGGCGTGAGGGGATGAGGCAGAATGGTGACAAGGTAAACAACACCCACAAGAGCAACCAAACCCGCCGTCAAAGCCCAGGTTAAGAAAGCACTGAGGAGTGTTAATCCACACATGTCCACGCAGGGAGAGGGAGCAGCGGTGCGTTTATTTCTAGCAAAGGGTGCTGGGAGCAGCCTTCATGACACACAAGGAGCTGTCGGCCTGCGGCCGCTGGCCAGCCAGAGCTCTGCAGGGTGTGCTGGGACGTGAAGGCTGGTGTGGCCGCAGACTGAGCCCCAGAATAGCATCGTGACTCATTTCCAGGCACAGGCCATGGAAAGCCCGCAGCACAGGGCCACCGGGCCAGTCCTGGAATGTGCATGACCAGGGATGAGTCACTCAGCGACCCAGGGGAGAGGACCATGCGAGGAGAGGACCATTCGGCCTCCGTGTCTGGGTCCCTACTTGGAGCTCGGACAGGGCCTCCCAGAGTGAGAGCCACAGGGCATCCAGGACCCGCTGACCCGCCGGCGGGCCCGTGCAAACAGGAAGCGAGGGGAGCGTGAGCCAAAGAAACAGGGCTGTCCCCCCTCCTCAGGGATGGAGGAGGCTGGTCATGCCCCAGAAGCTTTCCAAATTGCTTCCTGGACACAGCAACCAGAGAAAAATATTTTCTTAAAAAACAAATGAAACCCCAAATAGGGAACAATTGCTGGAAGAGGAGGAGGGACCCAAGAGAGCAATTTGGGGGCCTGAGCTTTTGAAAAGACCCATTTGCTAGAGCCTCCTCCTTCCTAAATCCCCCTTTTCTGTATAAGATCTGAAGTTATGTGCGATAATGCTTTTAACAGTTGAGAAAAGCCACTGCTGGGCTCTGCTCCTCGGAGTTCACATGGAGGAGGGGGAAGTGTCCACACATCATGCCACCGTGAATGACACCCAGGGAAGGAGGAGGAGGAAGCAGGGACGTGAGAAGGGGAGACAGACCCGGCTTCCACTCTGGGCGAAGGGGACTTGGGGTGCAAGGCCACCGCGGGGAAGGCCAAGGTCAGAGCAGGACGGCCCCTGCAATCAGAACACAGTGGAGGGGACGAGGCTGTGGCTTCATCTCAAAGGCACCTCGGACCGTACATTCACACAAAACCACCTTTTACAACAAAATCGGTAGCAGGCGTGCCCTGCAGGGGGCGGGAGACAAAAGGACGAGCAGAAGGAAATAAAGGCGGTCCCGTTAATTGACCGCATCGGGACTTCTGAGCCTGCACACGGGCAAAACCAGATTTCATTATTTTTCATCAGCAGCTGAACGTCTCTGTCATGGAGTTCTGATTTTTAAAGTCTGGTGGGAAAAGCTCAAAACCAAGAATTTGCGGAGATATCGACCATTCTTTTCTGTGGCAGAACATCTCATTGGAAACTGTCTTTGGCGTGGCCTCCTGGGTAACCACACAAAGCAGGCGTCCACAACTCACCGCAGACACGGTGAAGTGAGTGCTGTAATTCTGAGGCCAAGGGTCTGGATATGGCTGGGCGACACTACTCTATAAGTCAATAATTTCCCCACATGAAAGGACCCTGGGAGAGGCAGCTCTTTGCTCCGTTTCTGTGCTCCAACCAGACAAGAACAGGGCTGTCCTTGAAGGTGGAGTGGCTCCGTTCAGGTAGCGGAGGTGGGGGATGGGTGGCGGGAAGGGAGACCTTAAGATGCCCGCCACCCCTTCAAGGCCCGTAACTCGTGCCTGCCCCGCCTACGCCTTGAGTAAGCGGTACCATAATGACCCGAGCAGGCAAGTGGAATTCTGGGCTAGACAGGGAGAAACTGCCTGATATTTCACAAAAATGTTGAGACTTGTTCCGGGGGCTGAAAGCACAGGGGCCCGTTGCCATGTGGGAGAAAGCGCCCGCAGCCACCTGCGGACACCGCACGGTCCAGTGCAGGGTTTGCTCCGACATAAATGGTGGGAGACGCTCCTTAGAGAAGTCTCCAGGGCGACATCCTGCACCGATGCCTTCCTGCTATTAGATTTAAGCAAAATTCAAAAAGCCCAGCAATGGGCGGGAGATGCCGAGGGCGGGCGAGTGACAGGTGTCGGGCAGTGCCGACGAGCCTGCTGCTTCCACACGGCCAGCTCTCACTGTGACTAACTCGGGGATGTGGTGGCTTCTCTTACGTGAACGAGAGTCAGACTCGTGTTGAACGGTGGTGAACAGCTCACTGGTGGGCATGGGGTCTCTACCACCACCGTCTATTTGAGAGCAAGTATCTCAGCTTGGAAAGTGAGCAGGAAGTTTTCTGAAGGACAAAGTGCTCTTTGTAATAGCAAAAATGCCCGGCGTTAAGAAAAGGCACAGAATACCCACAAAACTCTTAAAGTATTAAACCCCATCAGTAGTTTAACACTGAAAAAGGTGTGAAAACCCACCCATACTCTGCTGCTTACAGCTCACTCAAACTCTTGAGGGAAGAAAGGTACAGAAACCCAGAGTGAGGCTGGAGTGTTGATTACAACAGGGGCTGGGAGGCAGCAGTGGGTGTTTGGAAAGTGCGTGAGCAAGCTGGCGGGCCTGCCAGAGGCAAAAGCAGGAAGTAGGAGGGACCAGGCATGACAGAGGCCAGGAGACAGACTCCTGTGGCTCTACCTGGTTACTCCTCCCCTATTCTACCCCCCTCCCCAACCCCGGTTTACACCTTAAGGGTGAGCACACTTTTTAGTTCTGACACTTCCTGGCTGCACAGGCGTGTCGGGCAGGTGGGTCTGTCTTCTGTTCCAGAAGCAAACACTAACGTTTGTGATCCTCCTTCCTACACGAGCTCCGTGTTTGCTGTGAACACGAACCTCACTTAGGACAAGCAAGCCTTACCTCCCAGGGCCTTTAAATTATTGAGAACTACTGGCCTATCAAAACGCATGCACATCCATGGGAAGGCACTCTGCTGTGCAGACTTGTGGATTTGGATTTGATTTCCATGCCACCAAGTTGGCACGCACTCTAACACTAATTCTGTTTCCGGGGACTTTCAAGGAGAAACGTTCAAGCTTTTATATTTTTGTTTCCTTCTGATGAATTCTAACTACCAAACAGCCACATAAATACTTCCTTTCATTGTATCCAGCTGACCAGCACAATTCATCCGAATTACACATATTATACTAATTACTGCTCAACAACTGACTTTACAATCCATCCAAATGAAAATCTGTAAAGAAGATGTTAAGAGAGAAAAGAGCGAGTTCACACACACACGAGGTTGCATGCTATAGAACCTGTAGTTTCTGGAGAGAGGATGTGAAAGATTTAAATGGAAACCAACCAACTTCTCCTCTCTGGATGAGGACACGGTAGAGGATCTGCCGTCACCGCTGTAGGTGGAGTTCTGGGCACCAAAGAAGACATTGTAAGTGATGTAGACCTGCCACTGCAGCAGAAATTCTTAGCAGCCAGAGGTTCAAGCTACCGTTCATGTTCTAGTGTTGATATCTCCGCGATGCCTGTGATCTCACTATCATTGTTTTGCACCATTTCCTACCTCTAGTCTCATTTACAATTCCTTTCTAAATCTTACGATGCACGGCCTATCACCTGCTAGTCTAGACTTACAGTATTACATACCTTCTTAGCTATCTAAACCTCCACTGATGCAAACTCCGCAAGCTTCCTCCAGGCCAGCATACCTGAGGGCTCCCGCTCAGCCTGCGAGAGCCACCCCTACCATCTAAGAACCACTATCCACAAAAAGCAACTGGCCTACAGTTGTGATTGTGGTTTTACCGGGTATATACTCTAAAAACTTCTGCAACCAACCCAGAATTAAATGGGGAGGCAACTGTCAATGCTACAAATGCAGGCATGACGTGGGGATCAAAACAATGAAGCGGTTCCCCTATGGAGACTGAGTTCCCTGTAGAGAAAACAAGGTTTCCAAACTCCTATCTTCAACCTGGTCTTTTTACGCCTCTCCACACTGGTATTCCTCACATCTAGAAAGCTTCTCAACCCCACCCAGCTTTTCTCTAAGCCCATCCTCAGGTTGTCGGGTTCTGCCCTGGATCTGCCTAGCCCTGCTGCTTGCTGCAGTAGATGTAGGCTATTCGGTTCTTCAATCATTATACTTCTTGATTATTTATTAAATCAGTCTTATATCCAATTTTACTCTATGGCACAGTTTTACAATCAAGTTCTTTTGTATTTCTAGAGGCATTACTTAAAATCTTAATAACTCATAAAGCACACTTTTATTCCAATAACATAAAATCCAGGGATTGAAGTATTTGGCTGCATTTGTAGAACACAGAGCCCGATGTTCCTTGTCCTATCACCAAAAGTGGCCACTACACATGCGGGATATTCTAGAGAAGAAGGTGATGTTGGGTAGAAGTTAGACTAAAGAGCTTCTACAGCAATTTCCAACTCTCAACGATAGACTTTGTGGTCAATTAAGGTGAACCAATGCACTGAGGGTGGAAAGCTGCAGACTAGTCGACACAACCCCAACAGGCAGACTGGGGCCATCAGAGCTCTTGTCCTGAGGGCCAGCAGGGCACGGGCCGCTGGACACAATGGTGTGCCACGTGCCCTGTCCCAGGTTGGACAGAAACGTAAAGAAATACGTAGCAGGGCTGGAGGAAGTCCAAAGGAAGTCTGTGCAAAGAGCAACCTAAGTAGGGAGGCAGCCTGTAAAGCGGGAGGATGTTTTTCTTAGCCGGGAAGGGGAAAAGCGCACAAAGACAGAAGTGTATGCGGTCCTTAACAGGTGGGAGGGGAAAACCCCATCAGCCGTCTCAGGAAGCTGAGGTGGGGCTGGGTGACCCCTTTGAAACCTGACCATAGAATTTAAGTATATTTATGACGTAGCTTAATATAATTAAGATAAATTTAAAGAAGTACTATGTTATACGACTAGTAAAATGTATTATTACAATACAGAAAGTGAAGCAAACATTAAATACAGGAAGAGTTTACATAATTTAATGTATAACAGATCTGCAGCAGGTCATGAAACAATTAAAAATGTAGATAATTTAGCCTTTTGAAATCCACAGGCCTCCCCGGCTCCTCTCCCGCACTCCTGCTTGGTCCCTTCCTTCTTCTCCTCTCCCCTCACACCCTCACTGAGGATGACTCCCTCCTGCCTCCAGCCCTGTACCGTGAGCATTCCAACGCTGGCATTCAGGAAAACACAGGCTCTGCTCATCTTTAAAATTACAAACTAGAAATGTGGAAGGCTGGAAATGCCAAATTTCAGTATATTTGAAAGCTGAACATACATAATACACACATACAGAGCTCATCTTTAGTTCTAGATCTTTTAAATCTAGGGATTCTTATCAATATGAATCTCTTACACTATCACTTAGGATGTCAGAATACTAACATCCTCTCATTCTGTCATGTGCTAGGGGGGAAAAAAGAGAACCACTGTAACACAGAAACAAAAGCAGCTAGATTGAGCAATATTTTTTAAAAGCTTCGCAGCAACCTGTTTGAATTCTGTGCCATGCAAATGTACTGTACTAACCCTGCCAGATCTTCTGCTCGGGGGCTGTGATCCGTATAACTCTCCATCGTAACCATTTGTCTGTTTCAATGAAGAAAAGAAGAAAGTGACATCAGCATACAAATGAAGGCAGATTATAGACAGATACAGATCAGCAAGGAAGAATCAACCAGGTATAAGGGGAGTGGATGAATGAGAGCCCAGGACACCCCAAGTCCCAGCGTGATCCTGAATGCCTCCGCCTCCCATCTGCTCCTCTGCACCCCAGGAAAATCCACTCAGTGTCACTTGTAACTATAGGGCATCTGAGGCTTAAGGCAAAATCCCTCCTATGGACGAAGCCCGTGGGGCCTGGGCGCAGTAGCTTTTGGGGCAGTTTCTTCTTGTTTCCAGCTTGATGGCCGTGCTACAGAAATCCCAGTGTGCAAGACGCCGGCCTGCCAGGCAAGGGGGCAGCGGGGGGAGGGGTGTCATGGTTCAGCCTGAGCCAGTCAGTGTTCAGTTCTGGTCGGGGTAAGTCCCTAATAATTGTGGCCCATTATGAAGTTGTATTCAGAAATTCGATACAGCTTCTATTCAATCTATAATGAAATGTGAAAGTTCATAATGGAAAAATAGTAGGACACATCCTCTACATTCGTTTTTCATTCATCCACTCTTCCTATTTTTTCCCCCCAAAATAAAATCTGAGGACATATTTCATGATTTCATAATTTGTCCTCCAGAAAAATGAGAACAGTGATCAAGTTCAGTATTGCCTGCCTCTTCTCTGCTCCCAGTTCAAGTTTTCCTAACCCCGTGGTCGGCAAACTGCGGCTCACGAGCCACATGCGGCTCTTTGTGTGGCTCTTCCACAAAATACCATGGCCTGGGCGAGTCTATTTTGAAGAAGTGGTGTTAGAAGGAGTTTAAGTTTAAAAAATTTGGCTCTCAAAAGAAATTTCAATCGTTTGGACTGTTGATACCTGGCTCTGTTGACTGATGAATGAGTTTGCCACCAATGCCCTAACTCAACGTGCTGGACTTTCTAAACTGCGCTTATTCACCCACAAGGATGTGTCGGCTGATCAACAGCTGTCAAGTGACAAAGACATAACCAGCTCTGGAGACAGAGAAAGGAGGGGCAGGGCATACAGCAGGCAAGAAAGGCAGGAGATACAAGGGTCACAGACACGAGTCCAAATTCCAAGCAGAAGCTCTGTCATGTGACCTTAAGTTATTTAATCCCGGAACCCCTCTTCCTGGGCTGCAGAATTGTGCACATTAATGGATACTTTCCAAGGCCGCCGTGAGGATCAAACTGATTAAACGGGAGGGGAGATGGTCGCCCACATTTTGCAGCCACGACATTAATGCATAATAAATAAATGAATTTCTGGACAGATTAAAAACCAGATTCACGGAACCTTGACTTAAAAGTACGTATTTACTTCTGACCCAGCTAAAAAAACAACAACAGACTAACTTGAAGTTTCTAGATTACAGTATATAGAAATCAATTTGAAAACTCTGAGGGAGATACTAAAATTTCTGAAACAAGTTTAATAGAAAAAAATGTTTAGAGATGGACAGGAATTTTACTCAGTCTAATTTCTTCTCTCAACTAACAAAGGGCATGTGATCCAGAAACCTGTGTCACGGACTTGAATATTTCAGACCTCAGGCGCATTCCTCTGCTGTTTAAAAACTAGTTCCTGGGGAAAATATAACAACGGAGGCTAACATGGACAGCCTCTGGGTAACCTTTACTATCACGAGTGAGGAATAAAAACGTCTCACGCGTAAACACTGCATTTCCACTGCCGCCTAGGGAGTGCGGGCTGCTGTGGACACATCTTTCACTGCTCCGCTCTCTAACGGCCAGCGGTATGGAGCAGAGGGTGGGAGGGGGCTGGGGAATGGTCCTCTCTCATCCATCACCATTTTTCTTTTGGCCTTTCACGACTACACAGGGAACTTTTACTTTGAGGGCTCTGGGGGAACACTCATCCTTTTCTGGTGGAAGAGAATTCTGTCATGGGGGATATATTCCTAGGACATATTTCCAAATCTATGGGCTCTTAACCACATCCCTATAGTGACAGGTCCTTGGGCCTTCTGAAAGACACTAGCAGTGCTCCTCCAGATGGTTTTATGTGTTGTATGTTGATGGGTGGGGCTACTTTATGTGAGGTCAAGAGAACTGAAAATTGACTAGAACATCAGGAAGAACTTCCGATAAAAAGTCCATAGATAGAACTTCGTTAAGCCAGACCTCTGATGTCCAACCAGCCTGTTCTATGGAATTGTTTTCCGCACTCCGGGCTGTACAGTCCGCCTGCACTGCAGTCACCTGTCCTGCCTCTGAGGACCGTGGGCTCTGACCTAGGAAATCGGAACCCAGGGGCCCAGGAGTGTGCATTTTAATGAACTCTCCAGGTGAGTCTCACATGCAGAGACACGGGGACACACTGTTATCAGAGAGAGAGCACTGGACATGCATAGGTTAGCATTTTCTAAGAGGAGAAATAAGACATAAGAATTAATGCTTCATCAGAACCCATCGCTCTAACTCGTGACTCATGACTGATTAGTCAGGAAGCGCACAACCACCGCCCAGTGCTCGCAAAGAACCCACGGACTTCCACCTGCGAACTTCACACTTGCCCAAGCGAGACTCAACTGTTAGCTTTTCTGATGAACAATGTGAGATTATTTTTCTAATGAGGCAAAAGACGGCTCACCTTCAAGGGCACGAGAGATGAGGAACAAAAGAAGAAAAGCAAAATGCACTCCCCAATGCTCGGAATTTGGTGGTAAAAAGGAGTGAAACTGAAAGAGAGCTCCAGAAGGCGTTCCCGACTATCACTGACACGTACACGCTTCCGCGCCACTGGGACGGGCCCCACATGGAATTCACTTTCAGTTGGAAAAAAGCTAAAAACGTAGAAACATGTCGCCAATACATTTAATCACTTAAAGAATAGAAAGGGGCGAGAATGTCAGTGTCACAGAAATGCTCTCGACCCACTGTCCCGTGGAAGGTGGCCTGGGAGACGCTGGGAAGCGTGCTTTCTCAATCTAATGAGGTGCTTCTTGCCTCCCACTGTCCACAGCAGGTCCCAGTGGCTGGACCTCGAGGCCGAGGCCGGGGTGAACCGAGCATCTCCTTGGCAACCCACCCCAGGGGTTCCCCTGCCCTTACGTGGAGACAGCAGCCCCACCAGGTGTCGGGGGGTGCTATGGCATTGTCAACTTAAAGGTAAAAATGCCTATTTTTAAACACAGGCATTTGCTAAATAATTTGGAAATGCAATAGAATGAATAAAGCACAAATGCTTCTAGGAAAGTTCCCAAAGTGAAGGGTGTGCAACCCGCTCTCATGACCGCAGTCCCGAGCCATGTCCGTGCCCACAGCACTCCGGTGAGATGAGATTTTCTTCCATGCAGTTCACGCTTATGGGCTTCAGAAACAGACAGCCCAGAAACCCCTGGACAGATATAATGAATACTTTTGAATTTGAACTGATAGTCTTTGTTTTGTTGCTGGAACTGGGGTCTTTCTGGCAAGGGGGCCCAGCTGTATGTTTAATCTGAATGGATACAGATTAGGGAACAATGGACTTTAGGAGAGAAAATGACCTTAAATTTAATATTTTAAAGGAACTACAGTTCTTGATCTGATTTGAGTTCCTTGAAGGCAAGATACCATCTTTTCCCTTGGAATCCAGAGCTGCTGGCACAGTGTGCGCATGCCAGTCTGAGCCCAGAGCCCGACCAGGTGGGTCAGAGGGCGCCCAGGAGGCTCCAGGGAGAAGACCAAGCACCCGCCTCTGGCCCGAGGTCCCCAGGTAGAGACTGGTGGTGGGTGGCATGTGTGTCTTTTCTAACAAAGATGCACTCGGCTTTTTTTCAAACGTCCATGAGGTTAGTAAGGACTGTTCATGGCACCACTGGGATCACACAGCAAGTCATCCAAATGTCTCACCCAGCCGTAGGGACCCCCAGCCTCCAGGTCAGGCTGCGACTGCCAGAGTAACGATGGACCAGGAAAACGGCAGAAAAGAGAGGTACCAAGAGCCAGTTAAAAAGCCAAGTAAGATGTAACAAAAACAGAAGGCAGGCAATACTGGATGTCTTAACAAAATTATATTTTTATCATGCTTTCTAGGAGCTCCTGAATTTGCAAAAGGAATTACGTTAGAATGATAGCTACCATGAATCCCATAATGTTAAAGAGAACTTCCACAGCAGATGTTACTATAATTCCTAAAATCTGAAACAGTTAGAACAATTTTAACTCCTCCTCTCAAATCTGCCTCTGGCACCTGCAAAGAAATGAAACAGTGTAACACCTTCACAATTTACTGTTACAACAGCTGAACCAAAGGCATTTTCAGTTGCCCTAGAAGAAGTCTGGGTATGACCCTGATTTGGTTGCCAGGGTGATTTAAGAAAACGGGCCTTCTGCTCTCTATGGTCCTTAAGTCACACATGGTGGCTGCATGGAGCCCTAATGACCACCAGCAGTGAGGGGCAGTTTTAGCCCTTTGGTAAACTAAACTGGCACTCGCAAATTAATGTAATGCCTTAAAAACACAGTTTCCCTGCTTCACTTCCCAAAGCACACAACTTTCTCAAATATAACTATGAATATATTTAAAAAGTTCAAGGAAAACATGTTGTTGTGCTGATCAGCCTAAGCGACAGTGATGAAGAGATTTCCCCAGGTTGAGGAAAGGAGTGTTTCCTGAAGGCCAGCAGATGCAGGCCCAGGGGTTCAGTCGGCCCCTCTCCCCCCGGGCAGCCTCCGCAGAAACAGCACGGAGAAGGACTTCCGCCAACAGTTACTGAACCTGAGATTCAGATTGGGTCGGGGAGCACGTGTGCAAATAGCACATGACTGGCAGCCTGCTCCTTCGTCCTCCTCGCCTTTATCCCACCAGCCAGGCGCAGCCACCGTCACCAGGATGTGGCAGTTTTGTGATGTGGACAGACATATAAAACACTGTGGCCTCCACTCTTGGAGAAGGACACCACCCAAGGGCCTATGCTTATGCCCCTCACTGCTGGTGTCATCTTTCCACAGCCACCAGGAAGCACCCGCATTGCACAGATTTTAAATAAGTGCCTCGTCAGTTGGATATTGACTACAAACTACAAGGGACAATGAGCAGGACGTGTGAATGCAGGGATGACAAGCAAAGGACTTGGACATAACTGAACCATGCAGACGCAAGCATTCAGGTACTGACCCTCAGGCTTCCACGACTACCCACTGACACGCGCTCATCTTCATCAGAGGCCTAGTAAGAGAAAGGATGAAACAGGCATGAAGTGACAAGGCAACACAAAGCAGCCCACGCCAGCGCTCGACGGGAGGCGGCAGGCCGGACACCACAGCCGTGGGGCCGACTGGCAGCCCCCGAGAAGCTCCGCGCCCAGAGCCGCGTCCAAGCCAGCTCGGGCTCTGTGTGCACATCTGTTTCCAGCAGGCTGTTTCCAGATAATACCGCTTTCAACGAATTTTATTAAAGTGCTGTTATTTACTTCCCTGGAGTCTGCAACGACATAGCCTCGATGCACATTATTTTGTGAAGTGTTTGTGGGTATTCATCAGCAAAAGCAGCTTTAAAACTGTGATGAATATAGTAATACTCAGAAATTTCTCCAACACTCTCCCCGCCCCAAAGTTAGGTCAAAATGCTAAAAGCTGAGTTCACAGTCGTTGTCCTGGTAATAATATCAGTATTAACTTCTTTAATAAACATCATTAAGGTAACATATAGGTGGATCACTAAACACACAAATTCAATTTCCATCCCAACGCCTAAGTAACGAAGGAACGCAGTACTGACCGAGGCGTTTCTTCTGGGTCTGCGCGAACAGCGCTCGCTGTCTTCCTGCCGAAGCAGAGGAGGAGAGAGCGTGAAGGTTAGAGGCAGACACGGAGGCTTGGACAGTCCTGATATAAATGCTAACATTTCCTTTGCCTTTCCTTAAAGGTTCCACTTCCACTGCCGGTGAGAAATGTTTTCTTGTAAAAGGGGGGTATTTCAATACGTAAATAAATGGCATATTTCATTTCGGCTTTCAAAACAAGTGTGTGGTGGAGGAGAAGCCGAGTCCTAATTTTTTTCTAATCTCTAAAGTCTGGTCCATTTCAACCCACTCGCTTTTTTTTTTCTTTTCTTACATGCAGAACCTTGCTCTCCTCGCTGTGGGGGTCAGAAGAAAAACCGTGTGCATGAAAGGGCCCATCAGGACGCATGCTCTCTGGGGTATGTGTGCGTACACTGGGACATCCCTGAAGCTGGCACCCTGCATCATCGGAGCCGCTCACCATGGTAACTAGCAGTTTTTCTCTTTCTTGGTGGTAGGGAAACCAACCACACCTTTCCAGAAACGGTGTCCTGAGATTGGAGACAAGCACAGCTGCCTGTGCCTCATAAGCCTAAAACGATGGCTCACACATTGTGAAGATTGTAGCTCATCATTTTTTAAACAGTGGAAGTGTGTGCTCCCTGTATTTCCAGAACTGCCTTTCGTATTTTATGCCGGCACCTATGATGTCAGGAAGAAATGTTGCGTTTCCTTAGATTATTTTACGTGTCAGGGATACTAATATTTAGCAGGACATTTCCACACCGGCCAGATTCTCAGGTGCTAAAGGCAGGTGACAATGACCACGAGGCTGGTGACAAGGACAGGAGGAGGGCCACACTCAGGGGCATGGATGAATGACAGGAGAAGCCATGTCCTCTCGGGACCGCGGACAGCACCCAGTGGGCAGTGGGCCACCCACACCCTCCTGGGAGGGTCGTAAGGACAGGGGAGGGGCGAGCTAGCTCTCAACTGACACAGGAGGATAGAGAAGCTGTTCTAGGAAATGGTGAGAAGGCACGGGAATTTTTTCTGCCAGAGAACAGAGGGTTCAGTGGGAATATCGGTGAGGTGGGGGCGGGGCAAACATTGAAGGCAGGTAAAGGTTGGAATGAGGGTGACGGGCAGCTGACGACAATAGTGAGAGAAGGAAATGGAACGTAATGTGGCTTCTGGGTCCCAGCTGGAGCCCGGACGGCAGAATGGAATTGGGTGAGGGACACACACCCGCCTGAGCGCCCCTCGTGGACAGCACTCTGCCCCAGGAGGTCAGGGGGCACTGGCCTCCACAAACACCAGCCTGGAGACTCCAGGAGTCAGCTGCACAGACCAGACCAAAGGCCTGGCCAGGGCCCTGCTTCTCAGGCCTCTGTCAGGATGTAAACAACCAGGCCAGACACAGGAGAAATGGCAGGAAACCTCGGGGTATTAAATTATGGCGCAATAGGAATCTATTTATGTCATTAAACTGTGTAACAATCAAATTATAAACCATGCAAGTTTCTTAAAATCGTATCCAAGGCCTACCATCCACTGCTCGATGTCACCCCATTTCGTATACAGCCCATAATATTTCTAGGACAGAAGGGAAAGACAATTAGGCAAGAAGGGAAATGGCACATGCATAGGCGCTGCTGTGACATGCATTCCCAAGCTGCCGTCCCAGCCACACGGTGCGGGAACACGCCAAGACAAAGCAGTGAGGCAGCGGGGCCTGGGACCCCGCCCACCCCGCTCCCACCTGCAAGCCCGGGGAGCCAGGAGGATGCATTCCTGGGGCCCCGGGGCCTAGAGACCAGGATGGACACCGAGCCACAGCACTGGGAGCCCCGTACTGGTTCCCAGGGCGGAGGCCACAGCAGTCCTGTGTCGCCACAACAGGAGTGAGAAAATGTAGGGGAAAGGGGGGCAACTGTGACCGCCCCCCAATTTCTGGCGAGCACTGTCCCTGCTCTCTGATACCCACGCTGAACTCACAAGCTTTGGGTGTCTTTATAGCTACGGAGGGGGAGCCTCTGCACAGGGAACAAATCATGTTCGCAAGTTCCGTTCTGACTTTCTTTAGCGAATGCCTCCATGTTTCCACCTGGCTTGTCTAAACCACGGCGGCCCAAGTTAGAAAAGCAGATTCAGACTGGCCATCCCTGATACTAAATACAGCAACCCCAAAGGCAGAGGGACCCCAGGTGAAGTTCAAAGAATGGGGTTTTACTCTTCTCTTTGCCCTGAATTTCCAATGAGAAAATCAAGGACCAACCCACCACACCTCTGTGCGTGATTCTCTTGACACAGTAAAACCTTCTCATCGGAAGGGTAAACTATCGGTGTGAGAGGTAACACGCACTGTTGGGGTTCTTTTACAGGGGCCACCACCGGATGCTGCCACAGTGGGTTCAGTGTCTGTTTCTTTCGAAGGGTGGCCAGATTTAAGATCCCCAATGCTTTGCCCCTTTCTCTTAGAGGTGGTGTAAGTAGAGAATTGGAAGAGGAAAAATGGGGAGGGAGAATTTAGCAGCGCCTTAAAAACTCAACCAGTACAGAGCTGCAGTATCAAAAGTATATCAGCCAAATCTTTTTCCATGAGTGATGTGCCTTAGACTATAAATCGAGACAGAAAATACAATTAAACAATTCCTAGTCATGTTTTATAACATCAAATTAAGTAAAATTCAACAGCTTAAAGCTATTTTGCATTCAATTAATATTAGCCCAACTCTCACTGTTGTATTCCAGGTAAGTATAATGTAATGCCATCGACTTCCTTTATCTTATGGCTTAAGTACAAAGATAGAAAGAAAATGGGTTTTTAAAAATGAGAAGAGCCTATATAAGTTCACAAAATATTATTTAAATCCCAAAAGTAGTCTCTATTATCAGTTTTCCCCTTATTCTTTTTGCCAATACTATGTCAATTCCTGCACACTTTCTACTGCTTTTTTCATGATAAAAACGAGAAACAGTATTCCAAACCTTCCATCTAGTTCATGGGTGGCCTGAGCCTTATAAACAACGGCCGTAACTCTCACTGTCGCCCTGTGATCCCGTGGGGTGGGGGTGGGGTGGGGTGGGGTGGGGAGGAGACCCCAGAAGCCAACAGCAAGTGCAGTTGCTAGTTGCCCTGGCACTAGCTAGCAGGCCAGCACAGGGGCCTCCAGGAAGCACAGCGCACTTCAAATGTGAGCTAGTAGGATTAGCCGGTGAGTCATGCGGGGGAAGGGAGAGCCAGGCCAACGCAAAAGGTGCTCAGCTTTCAGAAATAGCTGCGATTCCATAGAAGAGAAACCGTCACTCAAAGCAGCCAAACGGCCTGGAGAGACACCTACTGCCTCCTTGTCCTTGTTGTGACCTTGGGCCCACCTCTATTATACAAATGTGTCTCTGCTTTTGTGCTGAGGACTCGTTTCACTGTGCACACAAATTCCCATTCTGGCAAAGTTCTAACTGGTGGGTGAGTGAGAAGAAAACAATAGTGATCTCGGAAGGGTAGTGAATGAACGAATCCAAGTGGCGATGAGCCGACAGCCTCCTGTGTAGGTATGAGGACAGTCATGCCTGCTCTGTCAGTTACAGCCAGGGTTCCGGCCTTCCTGTCACCTGCTGGCCTTTGCCCCGAGACTGTACGTGTGACTGGCTCTAGCTTCAGTCCACATTTTAATTCTCAGACCCTACAAAATCTAACGAAGTTCACACACATGCTGGTGCCTACTTAACTGATTTCTTTACCCCCTTCCAGGTGGTACTGATGTAGACGGGGATGGGGCGGGACAGGAAGGCATTTCAGGGCTGTAGTTGGTGAAGGAATTCAAGGGCAGCATTGTAAACAGTGTGTTGAAAGGGCCCGCACGTCCTGACCTTTGAAGTTAAATGTAATCACTAGCTGCTCTAAAAGAAAAACAGAGTTGTTCTTTACCTAGACAGTGAATAAATGTATAAAAAGAAACTACTAGAGATGTCATATGTAACAAATGAAACCCATCTACGGGGAGACTGTGTACATACAAGTTCTATGAACTCTCACTGCTGGAGATGGGACCTCTCACTGCTCCCTTCATTCCTGCTGAATTGGGCGTCATGCACCTGGTGTTTTTCTCTTTAATTCCCATGTTTGGCCTGCTCAGTGCACATAGCTCTGACCCTCAGCCGCTTCTACAAAACACTGGGAAAGAGCAGCATGTTAGCACTCTCAATGTGAGGGACAGAGGCAGGCTGATAGGAAGCTACAGAATTGTATGATGTCATCATTTTTTTTTATACTCACGACTTTTAATTGTATGGTAACAATCTCTTAACAGCCGAAACCAGTTTGGCTCAATGGATAGAGCATCGGCCTGTAGACTGAAAGGTCCCAGGTTCGATTCCAGTTAAGGGCATGTACCTTGGTTGTGGGCACATCCCCAGTCGGGGGGTGTGCAGGAGGCAGCAGATCAATCTCATCGATGTTTCTAATTCTCTATCCCTCTCCCTTCCTCTCTGTAAAAAAAATCAATAAAAAATATATTTAAAAAAATAATAATCTCTTCACATATGGTAATGTGTACTGATATTTTTAACGTTTTCTAATTAAGTTATATGAAGGATAATCTTTCCCTTTAAATACCTGATTTCAAAGGATTTCCCAAATTTTGAAATGTTATTTAATTCTGTCCTAGAATTCATTTTTCCCCCCTCGAAGAAACAGTTCTGATTTCTTGAGAAAAACGAAGGTGAGGAAAGCATTCAGCACACACACATGCATCCAGGGAAAGTTTCTCTTTGCAGAAACAGAGGTGGGGACTTAACGCATCCCGTTTAAGTCGTTTCACACACAAAGCAGCGAGGGAAGCAGTAAGAACTTCTATGTATTTTTAGCGAAAGGCGTTATTTCTGAAAGGCAGCCAGGCCCTTAGCAAGAAAAAGCCAGTACATGCAAACAGAAAACCAAGAACGGAGAGCCTACCTTTTGGACCTGATAGATCTACAGAGAAGGCAAGAGAAATAGGAAGAGAAATATAAAATCCAATTTAAAAAGTAGATACATCATTCAGAAAGGTTTTACAAGTACCTAGATATATGAGTAAAGGTACATTGGGGGAGAGGGGACTGCATGAATTAAAAAACGTTTGAAGTCTCATTGAAAGAACTGGTCATTTCATAACTTTATCTGACATTTGTTATAGATTTATCAGTAGAACACAGCATGCTCACCTGAGTCTCCATGAGAATCCTGTTATTACCCTAAGGCAGAAGTCTGTAACCTGTTACCACGAATGGGACAAAGGACTTCATCCTCATTTTAAAATTTCTTCTCACAGTGATAAAAGTGTAAAGTCAGAAACCTGATTAGATACAGGAACCTGATGAGAGAATGAAGGGGTCAAACCCACAAACCGTAAAGAACGGTGCTCTCCTGTTCTCCCTCCTGTGGATACAGACAGAACACCAGAAAATCTCCGGCTAAGCAGAGTGGCCCTGGAATATAACTGAAATATATCTTTGAAAAGCTTATTATCACACGTTGACACAGCAGTTTGCTTCAGAGGTTTCTCCCAACTTGTAGGAATCATTAGGTCAGAGCTGGCTGCTTCGCTCTCACTGATGGACTGAGGCAGGCATTGTTCAAGGCACTGCCCAACGGGAGGCCTGGAAACTTGGCATTTCTAGTGTTACACGGGCGAGCACAGGTGTGTACACTCCACAGGATCCCCAACAAACTGTTTACCAAGTCAGGTGCACCTTGGTCACTCTATCACTGCTGTTTTCCTATTAGTGTAAGTTCTCATGGGAAACCAAAGGTTCACTGGGACTTCCCAGAGAATGTCTACCTCCTCCTCCCTCAGTGAATCCTCACCACACTTCAACAGCCCGAAGCGAAGCCAACGAAGCCGGTTCTCTCCACCCCAACTGGTGACGAGACCCAGTGTGGAGAGCGCACACCGTCACTCCTCACGCCCGGACGCGGTCAGATCCAGAAACAGCAGGTGAGCAGCTACTGCTTTCCTGTTCTCTACGAAACTCTGGTTAATAAAGCTGCCTGTTTTGTGTGGATTATACTGTTCCTTCGGGTCAGCACCCAGAGAAAAACTTGTTTTGCAAGGTGCGCTCCCACTTGTGAACCGACGACGAGGAGTGTGCGGCTCACCCGGCCCCCGTGCTTCCATTGCCAGCACGCTCAGGCCAATTCCATCCCGCTCAGGCCAATTCCATCCCTCGGCAACGTGCTGGCGCTGCCTGGGATTCTGTTTGCCTTCCCCGCGGGGCATACACTGATTCTGAGGCAGAGGGTGTGCTGCGCAGACTGCAAGCTTTGCAAGCTTTTTCAGATCTAGATTGAAACCTTGGCCATTTTCTTGGCTGTGGATAAAACCACCACCTCTCCACGGCCTGGTTCCTCACCTGCCAATAAGACTCGGACTTCCCCTCACACACGGTGAGGGACAGTCCCCAGCCCGGCACTGCCACGTGGAGGGGGCTCCAGGATGGCCCTGCCATTCCCCTCTGCCCCACCCAGTTCTCCGGGACTAGTAGTAAAAGACACGTCTGTTTTATTTCAAACCTACACTTCAGTGCGGTGCTCTCTGACCTCGAAGACCCTGTACGCACGAGAGCAAAGTTGTTGCCTGGGTAAGTCAGCGCTGCTGAGCTCATGTGATGGCCGTGAACCCCAGGATGAAGCTGGGCCCCCACCCCACCCTGCACCTCTGCCTGGCTCTGCGCTCACTTGCCAGATGCCACCGGGCTTTCCCGCTCTCGGCAGCCTTCATGCAAGGTCCCCACAGACTGTGCTGACCCGAGTCCCTGTCTCCGCTTTCCCCTGAACACACACGATTGTCACTGCACAACCCGACCACTCACAGTGTGGAGGCCGGTCTCCAGGCCTGCAACCTGACCCCAGTGGGAGTTCAAGTTCAGCAGAGGAGGCGTCTTCACAGTGTCCCTGCTCGTCCGTGAGGAGTGTGAGCACGGAGAGACACACAATGCACACGGGACCGGTAACAAGTGATGTGACCTAAGGTGTTCCTCACAGGGAGACTATGCTCCCCATCCTCTCCTCCCACAGCTCCATCCCACACGTGGAAACCCTGTCCCATGTCTCGGGCGTCTCCGCTGGGGGGCTGAGTGCTGAGAGGACTCACACTACCAGACTGCCTTCGTGTGAGACGGTCAGTGAACGTGAATCGTGACAAAAACCTCTGGCCCCTGTGGACCCCTGGAGTTTTTACAGTGGGAGTGAAACACCATTACAGTACAATGAAGATTTTCAAACGCAATGCCATCTACTGACCGAATGAGATGTATGTATCTGACCGAGGGAGGCAACGGTGGCGTTTCCCAGGCTTTTTAATCAGCTTTTCTCTGCAAAGCCCAAGATCCTTAGCCCACGAGGGCAGGCCAGGCTTCATGCGCCCCGGGCCCTGTAAACGCTCAGGTGCCAGCCCCTGTGTCCTCGGGGTGCCCGGCCCTGTGTGACAGCCATCAAGGCCCCTTTCGCACTACCCAAATTAAAGGGCCGTGACTCAACAGGCAGGGCTATCTTAGGTTGTAGAGTTGTAGAATTAAAACGAAATATATATTTAAAAAAATAAAAATAAAAAAATAAAATGAAATGTATGATGACTTCTTTTGACTCAAACAGAGAAACAGGGCTGGGTGTTTAAAGGAGGCCATTCAAACACATGGTTTCTTGGCTTAATTCCACTTCATATTTATCTCTAAATCAAGAACTTTGCAAGAACCTGCTTAGGTTATCAAGTGCACATTTATTTACTTATTTTTTTTAAATATATTTTTATTCATTTCAAAGAGGAAGGTAAAGGAAGAGAGAGATAGAAACATCAATGAGGAGAGAGAATCACTGATTGGCTGCCTCCTGCACGTCCCCCACTGGGGACCGAGCCCACAACCTGGGCATATGGCCTGACCGGGAATTGAACCCGTAACCTCCTGGTTCCTGGGTCGATACTCAACTGCTGAGCTACACCCAGCTGGGCTCAAGTGCACATTTAAATTAATTCTGTCTGTAAATAAGGAGAGGGTATATTTTATCTAAATGTATAATTTGGAAGACAGATATGTAGGCACACAAGCGGCCGGTGGCCACGGCATGCGGCCCACTGGCCAGGAGTTTGACATGCTTGACCTAAATTGTAACTCATTTTCATCTTGATTTTGTACAAATGTTACACTGTATACTTGGTGAAAGTTACTTTCTCTTAAATGTGAGAAAAGCTATAAAAATGATGACTAACACCCCCATGAACACGGAGGTCAGACTCCTAAGACTCACTGTCCTTTCTCTCCTGAGCTGTTGGTTCAGCCCCAACAACAGAGCTCAGGGGACAGTTCAGGGAGGAGGGGAGATCCCGTGTTGAAACTCAATCACCGTGGTAAAACCTGGCACAGCAACAAAAACTTGGGGCAAGTTCTTTTTAGAGCTCTTTTAAGACCTTGATATAAAAAGGACTGGGAACTATTGGACCAACTGGAAAAGCCGATCAAAACCATTAGCCACTGAGCGGGTGAGAGGCTCCTGGTGCTGGAGAAGGAAGCACCTGCCTCTGCATCCTGAGGATGGGCCTCTGCCCACTGTGTGGGCACCCTGACCTCTGAGACCCTCTGCCTGGATGACCACTGCCCACCCAAGGAGCGCCCTGACCCCTGCTGCCATTCCGATTTCCAAAGCAGAGGGGAGGGGCTCCCAGGGGGCCTGCAAGTGTCTGCTGAATGAACAGAAGTATTTAAAGGGACATTGACACCAGGTGGTTTGAAAAAGCAACTTGTCATTTAAAATATCCAGTTCTTCTAGTTCAGGCTTCCCTATTGGGTGGCGTCCAAAGACTGCAATGTATACCTGAGTCCGTCCGAGTGGGCAGAGGCTGCTGATGTGAGAACGGCTCCTAAGCTCGGGTCATACTCTCTCATATGTGAGGAGGGCCTGCTAAACAAGACCTGCTTCTGTCTCCACGCCCCAGCCCAAACAGTTAATTTCGGGTTTGAAAATGCTTCTTTACATGAACCTCCAGGTCAGGCTCATCTCACTCCCCCACCGCCCCCCCCCCCCCCCCGCCACCCCCGCCGACCCTGAGTTCATGGGTGGGTACTGATCAGGTTCCAGTCTTTGGCCTCAATCAAGATAATGGACAGGGAGGTGCTTCCAGAGAATCATCCGGCCTCATGAAGTTTCAAAGTCCGAATCATTATTTCCAATTTAAAATGATCAATGCAATTCTAGGGGGCAGGGCACTGAGAAAATGCTAAGCCCACGCTTCTTCCAGTGAATTAAGAGAAAAAAGTATAAACAATTAAAGTACTAAGTTAATTCTATATCATGAACACCAGCTTCCAACTGAATTTGTATTTCCAACAAGGAGGAGAACCTACTTGCAAACACTTGTTCAGCCCATATTCACATAGAAACACAGCACCAGTACTACCTGCAATACAGTCACTTCCCAACAACGCTGTGTGTAGGGTGGTCTCCAGGGACCCGGACCTCTCTGGGCTTGAGTTTCTAATCACCTTCTATCTATTCCTCAAATCACAAAGATGGTTTTCCTCCCCATATTTACCTTTGGCCATGACCCTCCTCCAGGACACACCTCCACAGGGAATGACAGACCCCTCAGGCAGAGAGTGACCCCATATGAGTCACCCATATCTGGAGCCTCACCCTACAGGAAAGTGGTGGAATCTGCAATGGTTTTAAGAGAAACTGGAATCTAGATTTTTCCCCCTGAAATCTCGTAAGTTTTAAAACAATTTGCCTGAGCGGACCAAACAAGACTGTGTACGCAAACCAGCCCTGGGCAAGGCAGCTGGCCGGCTCTTCCCAACACACTACATTCAAATTTTCTGAACAAGCAGAGCCTTCGGTGGGGCCTGGGGTGGACGGTCTCCAAGGGCGTGGCCCACAGGAGCACAGGGTCCCATAGCGAGCGACGCCCTCATTCCCCCATGACCTCAAGGTCATGGAAAAGCCCTGGAAAAGCTCAGAGCTCTAACCGCCAGGTAGAGAGCCCTCAGATGTCCACATGACTCCTGGCTCCAGCTGGAGATTATGAAAATAAGAAGCAAACACCTTTCACAGGTGTGTCAACACAGGGCTCTCCGCTCTCCCAGTTTCTACCCTGGCTATTGCATTCATGGTGGTGACTCTGTGCTCAGTATGCACTCGGCCTTCAGGCTTCATGAAACCTATTAAGAAGTGTAAAGCCGGGGAAGGGTGGGTGGTGGGGAGAGTCTGTACACATTCATGCACAACCTATGGGCACAGACAACAGGGTGGTGAAGGCCTGGGGTGGGCAGTGGGAAAGGGCTATAAGGGGGTCAATGCGGGGGGGAGGGGACTTACATAATACTTACAACAAAGAAGGTTTAATTTAAAGGAAGTGTAAAGCCACGGGGGAAACGTTTTTAAACAAAACAGTTTAGTTAGTATAAAAACATAATCGTCTGCTCTTCTTTCATATTTTTAATGCAGAGGATCAGGATTCTCTCAGAAGTAAGACCTTGAAATGCAGAGCCAGGCAGCCAGGCTGGGTGGACCTACCAATTTGCAGGCAAGTGGCTCTGTCCGGATCCCGCAGGCCAGCCGGGTGTAGGGACAGGCACGTTTGGCATCTGTGCTATGCACCCTCCCCGGCCTGACCTTGCGCAGAAGGCACAGCACAAGTGCGTTCTGGTCATGAGCTGTGTCGGGCGGGCAGGTGCCTCTGCCTCGCACACTCGGCCTAACGTGACAACGCCCGTGAAAAGAACCAGGAAGAGCTCGGCCTTACCTCCTTCTGCTGCCGCTCCAGCTCCTTCATCCTGATCTCTCGGGCCTCCGCGCGGGCCGCACGCTTCGCTGCCAGTCTGGCCTCCGCCTGAAACACACCCAGAAATTGTGTTAAAACACAGACCAGGGTAACAAGGATGCTACTGAGAGAAAATCTTGTTCAGAGGTTAACAAATCTACAGGAATGCCATCACGGACTCTTAAGAGTTAAAAGGGCCAAGGGTCGTGGCAGTTACAAGTAATAATGACTGCTGCTATTTAGGGAGCCCTTACAAATGCCGGGGGCTCTATTCTAAGGGCTTCAGTTAAATTAGCCATGTGCTCCTCGCACAGCTCTATGAAGCAGCTACTGTCACCGAATAGTGCTATTAGGTAGATGCTGTCAACATCCCCAGGTTATAGATAAGATGACTCAGGCACAGAGAAGGTGAGTAACTTGCCCCAGGTCACCCAGCCCAGAGGTGGCAGGCCTGGGCAGTCTGCCTTCCTCTAAAGATACAACAGACTACTGCATGAAGTGAAACATTTGAGCAGGGTGGGACCACGGGTCACTGGTTCCATCCCTCCCCTTACAGAGCAGGAAGTGGAGGCTGGGAGAGGCTGCCAGACGTGTCCGAGGGCACAGGGCTGGGACTCTGACCCACATTTCCAGAACTCCTGTTCAGTCACCTCTCTACAACCCGGCTGCCCTCAGCTTCCCCTTCAACACTGCAGTGCTGGGAAGCCATCTTTTCTCAAGACCAAGACCGGAGCCATTCGAAGTGTTACGTTAAAGAAGAATCTATCTTTCAGCTTGTGCCTGTTTTTCCGTACTCTGCTTGAGAGTATTTAAAATGCCCGACCCGGCCAACCAGTGCCGGCGAACCTGGCACCCGAACGCTGCTTCGTGCTGCGCAACCTCGTGCTCACCCGCTATCCAGGGGGCGAGTGGCACAATGTGTCAGGGTCCGGTCCCCTGTTGTCCAATACATTCTACCTTCCATCCACTTAATTTCCGGGGCTACCCTCGTAATTCCCCCCCAGATCTGCAGAGACATTTTTCAGCCGTCCCCCTGTCCCCGTTGGGGATGGAGCCAGGCTTCTCGGGTGGTCCATGGGCCAGCGAGTGGTGAGGTGGCCGAGTGTCGAGTCACACAGGGTCTCCCCACATGGCAGGCTCATGTTTGGATGGCGGTTCCTGGTGTCAGGGACATCCATCTCCCATCCCAGGCTTGTACGGAATTAAGTTCATCTTCTTTCTAATTCTCCTCTCAGAGGAAAACTGACCACACAGCGGAGCTGTCAGTGGTTGACTAGCTTGTTCATGGGGTTCCTTCAAATCAAGGTATCAGAACCATGCTGTGCCACACGTGGATTCCTCCCTGCCATTTTCAATGTTCTGAACACTGTGCGAGGGTCAGCGCCGGAGGGGCGGGTAGGGCAGGCCCAGCAGACTGACAGGGTTACGTGCTTCCTCCAGCCCCATGGACCAGCCAGCAAGGAGGACGTTCACCCGGAGGGCAGCCGCCGCCCAGCACCGGTGGGCTCAGTGTCTACACTGGCTCAGACGGGCAGCCACAGCCCACCAGCTGGGTGGGGTGGGGCAGGGGAAAGAGAAGGCAGGGCACGGAGGAAGAAGGGGGGTGGAGTGTAAGGAAGAGAAAGGGCTGTGTGAGCGGGCAGAGGGAGACAGGAGTGCGGCAATGTCCCAACAGACCCCAGCTACCTACCCAGGAAAGGGCTTCCGCCACGGTCTGCGTCCCCTCTGGTCCTCATTTCCCGCCCGACTTGTCTGTCCCGTCCCCGGGGACAACCCCCACTTGAAGAACACGAGCTTGGTTGATAAAGGAGCCACATGAACAAAACCAAGTTATAGAATAAATTCCTCAGGAGGACACAGCCAGCCAACCCCGAAGACTGATCAACTTGGTCCACAGATTATACTTTAGGAAGGAGATAAATGTGCAGTTCCATGCAATTTCAAATCCTGGCCATTGCCGCCCCATGCACACCCACATACTCATATGTGGGCAGCAAGGCACTCAGGATGAGGAGGTAAGGATCATGCCTGTGGGCCGCTCACTGGCTGAGAGCCCCAGGCTCCTGTGGGCCCGCACTTCAGTGCAGAACCTGTGGCACAGGCAATCGCCAGCATGAGGCCCTTATCAGCAGAATAACCCAACGCCAGCCTGAGGCGCCTCCGAGAAAAACTCGGGAGTCCTCACCACACGGTTCAGCCCGGCACGGAGCGCAGGAGGTAACGGTCACTCACGTGAGAACGTATCTGATATGAGCGAGTCTTCACATGAAAAATACAAGATGGCAACGGTCCGCCACGGTGATGTGCAAACCCAGGTTCATCCCCTCCTGGCGCCTGAGCCCGGCCCCACCTCCAATTGCTGAGGACGGTTCAGGGGCCAGCGGCCTCGGGTCCAGCGCTTCCTCGGTGCAGGTACAACACACATGTGCACGCTGAGGCACAGCCAAATGTCGCTTTCACTTTCTCTACTTCGCTCGCAGGGCCACCACTCGCTGGCCCAGGTCCCCAGCCCAGGTCCCAGCCCAGGTCCCAGCCCAGGTCCCAGCCCGGCTGCAGGAACTCGCCGCACTGCTCAGGGCTCGGGAAGGACTTTGAAGGTGCGTCTGAAAGTCCTGGGATGCAGATGAAGCAACTGGTGACCATGAACAAGTTCCAAGTGCTACAGTGGGGGTGGGGGTGGGGGAACTTAACCCAATGCTAGTGTCAGGAGGGCTTCCTGGGGGATAGAGTCCTAACTAAGCCAGACCCTGAGGAGCAAAGAGGAGAGAGCCATGGCCGGGAGTGTGGGCCTAGGGGGTGTGGCCGGGAGGACAGTCCCGAGGGCCAGGGTCCAGGCCCCGCCCTCAGCTCCTGTATCTGGAACCTTAGCTTGAAGGAATGTAGAACCACTGAAGGCTTTTAAGCGGGAACACAGCAAGCCCTGACTTCCGACTTAGAAAGATCTCTCTGGCTCAAGCTGGTGCAGTAACAGGGGCAGGGAAGCCCAGCAAGTGAGAAGAGGCTGCTTTTGGGCAGTCGGACGAGCCTGGGAACATGAGCAGGCGGGGCCGGCTGGACCGCAGGCCAAGGATGAGGCACAGCTGTGAGGCCACTGCGGGAGGTCAGGGGCCCCCGGTCCCAGAGAGACCCACGTGGTCCCAGAGGCCAGACAACCCCGGAGAAGAACCTCACCCTGAGGCCACCACCCTGAGGCGCATGCACAGGATGCTCACCAAAACCTGGACCCTCCTCCCACCTCCAAGGCCCTGGGGTATGGCCTCCCTGTTACCCGCTCCCAGCCCCCAACCTCAAGGGAGATGACACGAATGGAGGAAAGCACGCGGATCTGCGGAATTTAGGAGACACAGTATAAACTGCTCGGGATGTAAAACACCAGTTCAGACACAGGACCGTGACTCCCCCCGGCCAGCCGTCAGTGGGAGTGTGCTGGCCGCTCCACGGATGACTTCGCCCACGCTCGTTCCCCGGCCTCTGCTGGCTCTCCAGGCTCTGGTCACCAGCAGCTCCTGACCAGAGGCCCGCTGCATGGCCCCAGGGTCCCAGGCCACTCTCCCCCTGCTTGCAGGCGGTGGCCACAAGCCTGCAGCTTGTTGCCTCAGCCTGAGGTCTGGGGCCCTGAACTCTCCCTCCTCTGCCCAATATCATCCTTGGTGAGATACACATTCAGATATTTGAGGATGAAATGCTATGGTTTTGCTCAGATTTGCCTTAACATAACCTGGGTGGGGACGGTGGGGTCCACATGGCTGTAAGTGGAGGGTTGTTGGGGCTGGAGGTGGGACGTGGGCTCTTTAAACCAATGGCTGTCACAGTGTCCTTCCCAGGGCAGGGGCCTCAGGTATCTGTTGGAGATGCAGCACCTGAGGCCCCACCCGGGCCCCCTGAGTCAGAACCTGGAGGGAGTCAGCTATCCAAGCTTCCACATGCCCCCGCTCAAGTGCGGAGACCTCTGCTTTCTGTCATCCCAATTACGTCTGGTTGTCTGACAGTTTTCAAATAAATAGCAATATTTTTGGAAGGAAGGAAGGAAGCAGTGGGGGGGGGGGGCTCAGAGGGGACCTGGAAGGGAAGGGGGGTAGGGATGACAGAAGGAGGGAGGGGGTAAAGGGGGAGAGGAAAATAATGAAGGTTCCCCAAACCAAAACCATGCTCACTGCCGCTGGATGGAGGCCGGGGTTCTCCTGCTACAACGTGTAGGGTTGTGCCCCCCACCCAAGAAAACCCAGGCCCCCATTTTTTCTCTGATGGAGGCACTGGCCAGCCAGGGCTCCTCTGAGAGACCAGGCTGCCTGGCTTTCTCAGGCACGCCCACGATGAGGCTGGGAATGCCGGGAATGCCACCGTTCCATCCCCCGCACAGGGGACACGGCCAGTCCCTCCCCCAAGGATCCTCCTGGCCTGGCCTGGAATCCGGTCAGCAGAGCTTTATGGACCTGGGTTTGGGGATTAAAAGTCACCATTTATCATCTCAGCTGCCTCACTATAATTCTAAAAACTGGAACCTTTGACTCCAAAGTTCCACTTTTCCATTTTACTTGACCGCAGACTAATATGACAGGATGGTATGAGGGATGCTCAACATGCACAGAGAAGCCCAGATCCGAGCCTCAGCCCAGCCCTCCCGGCCAGCATCTTGCAGGCCAGCCCTCCAGTGGCCAGCTGAGGCCACAGATGCCATCAGCCAGGGGCCCGGCCAGGGGGCGCTCAGGCTGGTTGCTCCCTATGCCCTGTCCCCCGGGGCGGCACAGACGGCGCCAGGCTGGGCCCAGGCTGCAGAGCTCTGCGGGGAAATCGCAGCACAGCAGGCATCGCCTTAGTGACGGGCGGGTCTCTGCGCAGTGCCGAGGGTTGATGACCTGCAGGTCTAACCCAACCGCAGCGCGGAAGTGGGTTTCCCTGGAACAGGACACAAAGGCCTCAGGATAAACAATCAGAAGCACACGCCTGTCCCGCCAGCGCCCCGACAGGCCTGCTCCGAGCCAGGAATTCCAGAGATAACGGCTTCCTCCGAAGAAGAGGGCTGCTCCTTTCTGGGGTCAGGGAGCTGGGAGAGCCCGACTCCGCGGGAGACTGAGGCCGGGCAGAACCAGACAGAGAAGACGCTGGCCAGGACGCAGGGAGAACCCCGGCTGGGGCGTGCCGTGGCCTCGCTGAGCTCGCACGTGGCTGCTGTCACACGACTCCTGCCTGGGCTGGAGGGTTTGTAAGTGGCAGAAAGTGCTCCCACACCGTGCGCAGGGACATCTGTGTCCTTCCTGCAGCTCTACCCGTTCACCCAGATGCCCCTGTGATGCTCTTCAGAGAGCAGAGACATGGTGGGCCAGGAGGCCTGGCTCTCAGAGAGGACAGAGGTGAGGGAAGGAGGCAAACTCGCTCCGTCCTTGCGGCCCCGCACCTCGTCAAGGACTCCTGGCTCTGTCTCCGCTTGTCCCGAGCTTCAGAGCTTCTCTGGGACTCACAGTGTGGAATTTACACCCCACGGCACCGCACCCACAGTCAGAGAACCATTCTCACTCTGCTCTGGACTCTGTAGTTACCCAGGACTCACGTGCGACAGGGAAGATGGAGGGCTTCACGACCCTCAACTTTGGCGACACTTCAGAGATGGGCAGAGACGTGCTTCCGCCATCTCCTCCACCCGGAGAAAGCCTTGGGGTCAGGAAAGGCAGCTCCCCACCCTGCAGAGCCAGGGGACACCCACAGCACGTGACTGACGTGCGCATGGCCGCGAGGCTCCGGGGTGCTGGGGCTGACATTCCAGGAGCTGTTTGGGAGGGAACTGTCAGCACACATGAGGAACACCACCTGGATCGAGAGAGAGAGGACGCCGGACCCAAGGCCGGCCCCCTCCCTGGTGTGTGGCCTCAGCTGTCAAGTGGAAATGAGCCGCGTGGGGCTAAGAGCGACGAGCAGTTTATCATCTGCACGGCATTCGGTGAAGTTTTAATGCTGACCATACGCATCCACTTTGGCCTCCAGGTTGGAGAATTCTTCTGATAAACAAGCAAATTCCTGTCAGGCCACATGCCACAGCTATACTTTACAACCTCCCAGGAGAAGCTTAAGGATGCGTTTGAAGTTCACTCCTATCTATGTGAGGGGAATATTGTGCCTGGAGTGGTGACAAAACCTGTTTTTTCCAGAAACAAGCAGGGGACTTCTGTCCACATGTGATTCCTCCCTGTGGTGACAAAGGAACACGTGAGCCCGAGACCCCAGGGATCACACCTGCAGGCCGGCGTTGAGGGACTTACAATGCGGGGCACGTTCCCAGCCCGGAGCAGACAGTGCTGTGCAGTTCCTAAGAGGCTGTGACAGAGCCCTTTCCTGCGCTGCCTTTGCTACAGGAAGTGGAAACAGCCACCAACTTTTGTTTTCTATGCAAACCCCTAGCCCCTCATATGCAGCAGAGTCTAAAAATAATCTGTTATTCAAAGCGACCAGGAGGACTGGGCGATGAGTGTTTCCCTGCACCCGTGTGAACAGGAACTCGCCAAGCCGGCAGCGCCCCAACGGCGACCGGTGCTGGCCGTGTACCGTGTATCCACTGCCCCCCATGTCTCTCGGCTGCCATTTTACTGCAGTCTCAAGACCTCACCTTCCCCAAACCCTCGCTTAGGCAGCTACAGAAAGTTCCCCCACTGAGGGGGCCTCTCTTTATGACCATCGCCACCAAGGGCAGGCACAGTTGTCATGGGGAGAGTGCCAACTCTTAAGAGTATTTTGAAAATAGTGGTGTGTTTGGGGGTGGGGGTCACAGTGATTGGAGGGGGTACCAATGGCATTTAGGAGCAAGGCACCAGCCTGTAGAGATAGGCTTTCCCACTGGCCATCAGGCAGACAGAAGAAGCACTTGATCACTTTCAGATCGACAAACTGATTCCAACTTACACATAAACTCAAAATGTGTTCTGTACAGTTTTAACGTGTATTAACTAGCCCAGAAATGCAATCAGCAGGCAAGCAAGGGGAGATTACACTAGATTTTGTTCAGTCAGTCATAATTTTGGGATGTCAAGTCACTGGTAGCTGTTTGGGTGTGAGGACAGCATGTCTGTATCAGCCTGCATTCTGCAGCTAGAATGTATCTAAAGGCTGCACCAGCATTTAGGCACTGAAATCACATTCCAGTGTTGCAACTTATCTTCCTTTTGCTTCTTTTCAATATTTAGTGAAACATTCTATTAACATGATATTATATATGCTGGTAGATGTTACCATCAATGACATTCATTTCAGGTTCATAATGAAGACGTTAAAAAATGTGTAATAAAGAAGAGGCATGGGGTCTGACAGGGCCACGAACTACAGCTTTAAAACTGGAATGGAACGGAGGCCGGACCTCTGGTGCTTGGCCACACTTGTTCAAACAGCGTGGCCACAGGTTCAGGGAACAGATATGGAGGCCAGAGCATAAGCCACAAAATAAACATGACACAATTTATCATTTTTACTTGAAGAATTGAAGGACACAAAGTTAAAGACTAAAGTTTAACTTGTTGAAGTTTAACACTATGTTTCCATCGAAAGCAACTCAGATAAGTTATCGAGTACATGTTAAAATTATCATGGAATTCTGTGATAAAACGGCAGCCTTCAAAGAAGCCTTTACCTCGACAAGCTGATTGTGACTGGGCCTGGGCCCTGAGGACCTGGTACCCCACCCTCTGCTCCTGGGGGACCTGGACGAACAGCCCAAGAAACAATGGGTGCCACCTTTGTCCAGACTGCATCCTCTCGGTCTCTCCTGGAGTTTCCACAGAGGGAGACCGTCCAGAGGGTGCCTCAAGACCGAGCCACCAGTCTTGGCTCTACCCCTGACCAATGACATGAGCTCAGACAAACTGCGTCCCTTCTGAACATCAGCCCTAATTTTAGGGCTGGGCACCTTTAGGTGCTTCCGTTGCTTCTGAAAGGTCATCTCCACACAAGGGGTCAAGCACTGTCAATCTCTCCCCATGGTGCTGCTGGGAATCTCAGAATAATAAACTTCTTAAAAATTTCAGAATAACAAATTTCTTAAAAGTACCCTGCTGCATACCAAAATAACAAACTTATATTAACCAGGAACAAAACTATTCATGTTACTTTTTCGAAGGCAATGACTCGGAACATTCAGCACAGTCCTGAGGGGGTAGAGACGCTGCACATTACCCTCCATGAAAATCACTTCCTCCCCTGGCTGTGAACACATGGGAAATTTTTTTCTGGGAAGAGTGAGTGTCCACGTTTCCTTCAGCAGTCTCAACAAGAGCTGCTGGAACTACCAACAAGAGCACGACGGCCACCCATCACCATGCATGCGGCTGACAGGTGGGAGCAGCCTGGTGCATGTGTGCGGCTCTCTGGTGACAGGTTCCCTGCAGCCCAGGCACCTGAGCTCCTCCTCATTCCCTGCTCCACAGAGGGTTTTCCCTGCAGACCCCACCCCTTCAAGGTGTCACAAAGCACATTCCCTCCCAGAATAAGGCAGACTCTCCCAGATACAACTACTGACAGCCTTCCCTGTGTCTGGTGACAGTCCTGGAACTAGCCAGGGAAGAATGAGAAGCCAGCATTCCACCCTCCAGGGGTCTGTCTGGGTGGCATGGGGTTAGGGAGGGGCTGGGAAAAGGCTCAGCTCCCGGGGTTCCTGTGAGGGCTGGTACAGTGGCTGATAGTGACAAAGTTAGTCCAGCACACAAACTGGGAAAAGGAGAAATGTCTGCCACACTCCCGTTTCTAGTATTCTCTTCCTTATTTAGAAAACTTCAGTCCATAGAGTGTTCTTTTGTTTTGAAAACTCCCAGAAATAGAAATGAAGCATTTGATACAATGAAGAGGTCTCGATATGCACTCAGGAGCAAGGCTGGGATCGGAAGGGCCCTGTCAGGAAAAAGAAGCCCTTCGGCCCCGATCCTGCATGTGAGGCCAGAGCTGCAGAGAAGCCGATGGCAGCCTCCGGCCTGAGACCCTGCCTGGCGCGCTGTACACAGCGGTGACAGCTATCAGCACCAGCTCCGTCAGAGGGCCCCCTTCCTGCTGGCTGTGTGGACTTGGGAAAGTCTCCTGACCTTTCCGTTTCCTCTTTATCTGCAAGTGGAGATCACCAAGCCTTATGAGGTGGTGGCCAGGACTGGGGAAGGCGCCACAGGAAACACTTGGGAAGGCAGTCACGGGGGGCAGTGGGGCTGGGGGATTGGGAAATGCTATCTTCTGTGACTAGTACCACAGCTGCAGACCCAGCAGTGTGAGCTCAGCTCAGCTCAGCTCAGGTTAAGGGCAGCAGAGACAGGAGGGCTACACACCCAGGTACCGCAGATAAAAAAAAAAAAAATGCAAGGATCAGAAATGATGCTGCTTTCATAAGCTCTACCACACTAACAAATAAATGAAAGATTTGGGTTAAAATTTAAAGTAAATCTTCACTACAGTCATTTAAGATACATTATGTCTCTACTAGAGGCCCGGTGCACGAAATTCGTGCACAGGGGTGTATATCCCTCAGCCCAGCCTGCACTCTCTCCAACCTGGGACCCCTTGAGGAATGTCTGAATGCCCATTTAGGCCTGATCCTACCAGGGGATCAGGCCTCAATGGGCAGCCGGACATCCCCTCTCACAATCCAGGACTGCTAGATCCCAATTGCTTGCCTGCCTGCCTTCCTGATTGCCCCTAACCGCTTCTGCCTGTCAGCCTGATTACCCCCTAACCACTCCCCTGCCAGCTGATTGCCTCTAACTGCTCTCCCCTGTAGGCCTGGGGTTCCTCCCCCACATTGCCCATCCCTGCAGGCATGTTTGTCCCCAACATTACTCCTCTGCCGGCCTGGTCACCCCTAACTGCCCTCCCCTGCCGGCTTGATCACCTCCAACTTCCCTCCCTTGTAGGCCTGGTCCTCCTAACTGCCATCCCCTGCTGGCCATCTTGTGTCCACTTGGGGACAGCCATCTTTGACCACATGGGGGTAGCCATCTTGTATGTTGGAGTGATGGTCAATTTGCATATTACTCTTTATTAGATAGGACAGAGGCCTGGTGCATAGGTGGGGGCCAGCTAGTTTGCCCTGAAGGGTGTCCCGGATCAGGGTGGGGTTGCCTTGGGGCATGGAGCGGCCTGGGCGAGGGGCCTATGGTGGTTTTCAGGCCAGCCACGCCCCCTGGTGACCCAAGCTTGGAGGCCCTGGTATCTGGGATTTATTTATCATCTATAATTGAAACTTTGTAGCCTTGAGCGGAGCCAAGCCTCCTGCTGGCTCCATGTCCACAGCTATTTTTGTTGGGATTTATTTATGTTCTATAATTGAAACTTTGTAGCCTTGAGTGGAGGCCCGGAATGGCCAGGGTGTGCGGAAAGCTTGGCTTCCTCCATCGCCGGGGGCAATCCAAACCTGTTCACTCTGTGGCTGTAGCCATATTGATTGAGTTAATTTGCATACTCGCTCCAGATTGGCTGGTGGGCATGGCTTGTGAGTGTAGTGGAATAATGGTTAATTTGCATATTACTCTTTTATTAGATAGGATTACAAAGTAGTTATTCTTCAGATTCAAGGCAAAACTGCTTTAAAGCTAAGTTATAGCCTTACGGAGGAAACCATTGAAATGCTGCCCTCCCTCCTGGCCCCTCTGAATGAATGATTCTCATGGGGTTCTGGTTTGTTTTGGTTCATTTGTTTTGGAGTCGGGCTGAGGGGTGGGGACTTCAGTGTTGGTCTGTGGTCATGTGCCTGGCAATTTTGAATGATTAAATCTTGGATGTAGTCAAAGTAGTTCTTTGTTTAACTTAGGAGAAAGAAGTTAATTTACTTAAGTTTATCTAGATAGTTTGAATAATGAAAGTCCTAGTAAATCCATTCCATAAAAATAAGTGTCTTTATTCAAAAAAGAGAACTCTATAGAGTTAAAACAGCGAGGCAATAAAAACTCTCTCCTGCCTACCCCATGACCAACTTACAGCAGGATATACCAGGCGTATTCCCTCACAGGTTAGTAATTCACACCTACGGGCCCGGGCCTCCAGGATCAACATTCGTAAACACGAACAGAGATTTTGGAAACTGGCATGTGAGTAACTAGTCATACACGCTTCCTCTCTGAGTCACTCAGCCCGATTTTCAGGGATAAGGCATTCCTCTCGAACATTGCCTTTTGAGGAGCAAACACATCATATAAATGGCAACCTCAGAGACCTGTATAAACGAGATAAGGACCTCACTCTAATAGGTAATAGTCCAATCAGCTGTAAGAGAAAACAGTGTTGCAACTATAAATAACTGGATTTCCTGTGCTCAGCATAAGTGGCAGTTTAGACTGCAGGGTTTAAAAATTTTTTTACTAAGGAGGCTTCCGCTCTGTGACATTATTTCTGGCTGCACAGAAACTAACTCTTAAAGAAAAAGGGAAATTTAGTCTCCAGCTTTGCCCTTGTGGGACACTCTTAATATGTGAGAAAAGACCTAACAACTTAGATTTCTATAATTTGACTGCTTGAGGAAGTGACCCACCTAAAACAAACCATGGGACCTCAGGACTCAAAAATCTCCCAGAGCACAGCATTCATCAACACTCCCACTCAAGTAGGAACCCTGGCACAGGTACCTACGTGAGATGGGGCTTGGGAGACTGTGCCCACGCTCTACCCAGACAGCCTCTCTCCGTCAGGACTGATGTTTGTCAGTTCATGCTAGTCAGGATGTGGAAAGCCACCCGAGGTGACACAACCCATCTCAAACACGGGAAGTTACAAAAGCGAGAGAAGTGCGTGGTTTCCACCCTGCCCCTCCCACGGCTGGCACCAACTATCATGAAGGAGCTGGGCTCCTGCCCTCATCCTCCTGTTTCCTTTGCCAGGGGAGGTGGAGTTTGGCAATTCCGCTTCCTCCTGCCAACCCTGGCTCTCCTCTGACACTGGGGTGGCCCCCACCCCTCCTTCCCCACTGCAGACCCCAGTTCCCAGGACAACAGGGTCACTTAATGGAGAGCACAACCGGCACCAAACAAACATGTGAAAAGCCCAGAGGCCTCAGCCGGAACACTGCTCACCTAGGGTGGCTGCGGGGTGACTCCCTTCTAAGGCTCCCCACCTCACTCTCCAAGAGAGTTTGCTGTTATATTCTAACAACAATCCTCACGCAGGTTCACAATTGCTTATTGGAAATCCGGGGACCAGATATGTGTCAGACTTCAACTGGAAAGGCTGTAAGATGTGGCCACCATTTATTCTGCCACAATCCTGAGTTGCAGCCTTTAACCAAGCCCGTCAATGGGGCTGCAGAGAAATGTATGGACGTGTTCACATGCAGAGGTAAAGACTGAAAAGGCGCCCACCACCCAGGGCAGGTCTCACTGCCAAACGAATTCTGCCACAAACTTACACCCCCAAAAGCAACGACTTTTGGTTTTTAGAACTTACTGGATCCTGGAATTGGTAGGGCAGCGATTTTCAACCTTATCCATCCCATGGCACATATTAATTACTAAAATTCTACGGCTCACCAAAATGTGTATTTTCTGCCAATCTGACAAAAGAAGTATGCTTTTGATTCATGCACCCTGGATGGTTATTGTTGTATGGACTGTTGTCATTTTTAAATTTGATAAATCTAAGGGAGAGCAGGTCAGTGCCCCTGATCAGACAGGTATTGCATGTTTCAAAATGTCTTACAGCACATGGACTGAACATCGCTGATAGGAGTAGGGTGAGGGGGATGAGCCAGTGAGGATGGAGCATCTTCTCACTCAGGGCCCTGTTCAGACTCCCCTCTCTTCTATTTCTATGAAGCAGGCGTCTCAGCCAGACCCAATCAAGGGTTATGTTACACGAAAGGGTTAAGGAGACTTTTCAGCTAGTGATTTGGGAGCCAGGTGTTATTTCTACTCGTTCCTCTGATGGTCAGGTCCCTTCCTTCCTCACATCCTCGTTCTGCCCGTTTACTCTTTTCTTCTTCAAAAAGTCCCCGCCCAGAGTTCCTTCCTCGGAGCCAGGATCTCGCCCAGGATTACCATCGCCGGTCCTGGCCATCTAAGGCTTGCCTACATGGCTCCTCGGAACGCCGGCCTCCAGCAGCATTCCGCCCTTCCTTCTCCAAGGACCCTTCCCTGACGGGGGTTCCAGGTCTCTCTGCAGGTTCCCAGGCCCCTAGAAACCCAGTGGGTTAAGGGGTAGGAACCGGCAGCCAAGGTCTGGCCCACGGCGGAAGCTTTCAGTGAGGTCACGGAAGCAGCACAGTGAAATAGACACTACAAACCCACCACCGGACCATCCTCAGCAAGGAAGTTAACTCTCAAGTGTGCACTTCTCTGGTGCTTGCTTACCTACCCGGAAACTCCTTCCAGGTAAGGGCAGTCTTTTCATTTTGAATTCCCCACCAACACCCAGCAGGTGATGGATTTCCACCTGGCGAAGGGGTGATTGTGGTGGGCTCATAGTACGAACTTCAAACATTGTAACATGTTTCTTTTCCAAAGTGTATCCTCTCACCTTTAGATATTCAGGACCGACCACAAGCCACAGGGCAGTGGGTAATTTCGAACCTTCCCCACCTCACCCCCCGGCCCAATTTTAACCCAAATACCCTACATCCATGAGCGTTGAGCCAGATAACTGTGAAACCCTGCAGGGTCTTGTCCAGACCCCCAAACCCAGGAGACCTGCCAGAGTCTATTTGGGGAGGGGGTGCTTCGGGGAGGGGGAAGTCCTGTTCCGGTCGAAGGTCCAGGGCAGGATGAGTGCTCAGAACCGCCCAGAAACAGATGGCGCCGGGCCCTGGGCGGCAGTTCCCAGCGCTGCATTTTGTAAAAGACCGAACTACCGGCGAGGAGGGAGCGTACAAAGCGCGGGTCTCGGGCCTCCGCCGGCCCCACAGCCCGCAGAGCCCGTCCCGGGGAGGGCGCCGTCCCATGAAACCTGCCCTCCTCGCGGGAGGAGCGGGGCGGACGGAACGGGGAGCAGGCCGCTCCCAGCCGCCCCTCCTCGCCCGGGGACATGCATTTCAGGGGACCCCGGCCCGGCGGAGCCCACCCCACGCCGGGGCGGCCCAAGGCACCCCCTGCCCTGGACCTTCGAGCGCCGACAAGGAGCAACCGCGCGCAGGGAGGAGCCGCTTACCAGCCGCTGAGCCTCGGGGCTCAGGCAGTCTATTTCCCTGTTCTGCGCGGCCGCCGGGCTGGTCATGCTGCCGGCTGCCGCCCCTCGCCGCCGGGAAACGCGCTCCGGGCACGCGGGCTCGCGGGTCGGCGGGCGCAGGCTCTCAGCTCAGCTGCATGCCGAGCGGGCGGTCCCGGCCACGGACAGACCGGCAACCGCGACGGCACCGGGCTCGCCCTTCCCGAGGCGGAGGCGCCCTCCCCGCTTCCCGGTTCGGGCGCGGCCGCATGGGCGTGACGCAGGTGGCCCCGGCCCGGGTGGGGGCCCCCGGGGCAGGGGAGCGGCCCTCCCTGCGCCCCGCCCCCGGCGGCCCCGCCCCGCTCGGCGCCCCACCTCCGCCGCCCAACCTGCCCGCCCCGTCCTTTGTGCGCGCCCTCCCCGCGCCCAGCTGCGCGGTTAACAATCACCGGGGCCTCCACCGGAAGGCGGGGTGGGGGCGGGGCAAAGGACCCCAGCCGGCCCCGCCCACAGGCGCGGGGAGGGCTAGCGGCGGGGCTGTGGGAAAAGAAAGCTGGCGGGAGAGGGACCGCGCGGGGGCGGGGCCTCAGCGGGGGCGGGGCCTCAGCGGGGGCGGGGCCTAAGCGGGGGCGGGGCGAGCGGCCTCGGTACCCCCGACTCCAGTCCCCGCAGTCCGCGGCGCCGCGGGCTACAGCCCCGCGACGTCCTCCAAGCTCGGGCCACAGTGAGCTCCTCCGGACCTGGTAACCGCGGCCCGAGCCCAGCAGCACCTGCCGGCCGGGGACCCCGTTAACGCGTCACCCCGAAAGGGGCCGGCTTCCAGGACAGCAGAAGTGCGCGGCGCGGGGGGAGGGAGCGCCAGCATCCCGGCCGGGCGCCCCGCCGCCTCCCTGTCAGCGAGCCGGGGCGGCGAAGGACGCGGAGCCGGGCTCGGAGCCGGGCCGGGCGGCCTGCGGGGCCGGAGCCCAGCGGGGAGGGCGGGGGGCAGGGGCGCCCCCGGGCAGGGCCGGGCCCAGCCGCCCAGCACGCGCCCCTCCGCGCAGAGCGCGCGGCTCCTGCTTCAGCAATCCTGCAGACAAAGCGACGCGCGTCCTGGCTGGGCCCGGGCCGGGGCACAGGACACGCGCACTTTTCTCAGGATGTCCACCCGTTCGGCCAGCCCCGGCCCCGGGGGCCCGTGTGTGAAAGCCCATCTCAGTAAACCACCCCCCGCCTCCGCACGGGAACTTCCTACGGACTCGCTTGGCCTAATTCTCTGCAAAGGCCGCTCCGGAATTACTGAGAGACCACAAATTCACACCAAAATGTTACAAGCACCCAGTTCCCCGCTCCCGGCCCCACCCGGGTCTGGGTAACACGCTAGAGCCTGACCTCCCCACTCACCTTCCCACTGTGTACAGGGCGCCCTGCGCACGTGGCCTGGCTCCTAGGGGCGGAGGAGGCTCCGAGGGCAGGAGGCCTGACCCAGGAGGGGTGGGGGCGACAGAAAAGAGGCGGAGGGAAGGCCCGTGGTGGCCGCTGTGGGAGAAGTTCCGCCGGTTTCCTTCCACCTTGCTTAAGGTGAACAGCGCCACGCTTTGATGGGTAGCGTCCTTGGGCCCATAAAAGGAATGTTAAAGAGGTTGAAATGCCTTTTATTACCTTATTTTTCTCGCTCTAACACTTTTAAATATATTCATGGGTTACAATTCTTGGCTCTACGAAATTAAATGAATTGGAGAAAAAAAATTCTAAACGGCTCTACATGAACGAACAACTATAGGACTTAAGGGAATTGATCACAAAAAGCAATCTGAATGTTAGCAGAAGAACAGCTTTGTAGATGAGAATGATAGCTAGCCATTAAGGTAGCTGCCTTCTTGGAGACTTTGGTGTGAATATTCCCATTGAGACAGGCAAAAGTTAGAGCTACGTGCCACCCAAACCCTGTGACCACACGTCCTTGAGCAGGGCTCAGGGAGCAGGCCCTGTCTACCTGCCCTACCTGCCGGGCTGTGCCTGAGGAAAACCGCTGAACACACACCCCAGGGGGTCACCGAGGGAAGGGACTAAGTGGCTCTGGAATGACACCATCGGCCCAGTTTCTGGCTGACCCTCACTATGGGATGCTGAGCGAGTTACCTTGCCCCTACATCTCCAGTCTCATCTGAAACATGCCCATGATGGCAGTGCCCGCGGTGTAGGGAGGACGGGAGACACTCGCAGATTGGCCAGGCCGGTGAGCATTCACACCATCACCTACCTTGCTGCCTCTGAGCCCACTCTTCCCTCTGCTCCCAGAATGTCCCCACTCGAAGCACCCAGGTCTTCCTCCACAGCGGGACGGAAGCTGGCAACCCTGGGCTCAGATGGCATAACCAGGACAGACTGGGCAGCCCAGGGAGGAAACAAACCCAGAGTCACCACAGAAGCTGCAGAAACTAGCTGATTTTCAGTCCCAGAAACAAACTCCCAGCAATACAATAATAATAGTCAGTACACAAAGATGTCTTATTCCATCTTTAATTCATATGAGTGTAGCATATTAGGGAAAACCATTCGAACCTGCTTCTAGACCAGAGATTTTCTACCTTTTTCATCTCATGGCACAGATAAACTAATTACTAAAATTCTTCAGCAAAACAAACAAAAAAATACTATATTTTTTTTTTTGCCAATTTGACCAAAAAAAAAAATAGGTATAATACTGATTCATTCGCACCGGGTTAGCTATTGTGTCGGCCGTTGTCATATTTTTTTATTATTTGACAATCGAAGGGAAAATAGGTAAACCCCTGACTGAATAGCTTTTAAAAATTCTTGTGGCACACGGGTTGAAAGTCACTCTTCTAGTTGGGGAGCTGCTACATTCTGGCATGTTTTAGCCCAGCCATTCCTGTGCCGTGGCTCAGTCTCAAACCATAGGACCAATGTCAATCTGTATTACAGGTGGAGTGCTGAACTCACACTTCTTGGGTTTATTATTTAGACCCCAGCCCCCAAGAATAAAGTGGAGAGGGCCTAGCTGCCTTCTGTTAATTTTGATGTAAATAGTTCTCTAATGAAAATGGGCTCCCTCATTGAAGCCCCCTTCTAGGGCCAGCATTTCTCTCCTTTTTATTTTTAACTGACAGCAAGGCCACTTGTGAGGATGATCAATGAGTGACTATTGGAACCCACAAATTTGGTTTCTTGGGGAAATCTACTAGAAAGGGGCATGGCTGTGCAAATGGACATTGTGTTGAGTGAAAAACAGGGAGGGCCACAACATTTTCATCCCAGTTCTCCCAGCTCTGGAGGCAGCTTGGCAGAATAATATGAACACTTTACCTTGAAGAAAACAAAACTAAAACCACCTGGGGTATCAGGTGAGAAGAAACCAGACAAGAAGCCCTCAGAAGGTCAACAGAACCTGGTGTGGTGTGAGCAGCATGGCGGGGAGGGGTGTTCAGCAAGAAGGTGACCACCCAGCTGGACCGTGCCAGCTTGGGCCTGGGGTCTCTTCATCAAGAGCTTCGCGGTCAATGCCACCGGTTCAATTTTGTCTCCTTTGGGTCAGTATGCCACTTCTAACAGGTGGACTCTGAATTTCCGGCCCCTTCCAAGCTGCCAAGCAGTTACGGCCTGTTTACACACAGTCACTATTTCAGCCCAGGGACTCTGTGCTAAGAGGACCTCTGAGGTTTGGGGGAAGCTCTGGCTGTCTTAAGCATTCCTAAAAGCCACCATGCTTGTGCCTTCTCTACCAAAATTAAAGGTCCAAAATCTAAAAAAAAAAAAAAGCAGTTCTCTGATGTACAAAACTTCATTTCTTTCCTGAGAAAAGACCAAATAATAGAATGGTCTAATTTTGTTCTGGGAACATGAGACTCCTAGCTAACCAGAAAATGCCAGAACATTTAACCAATTTGGGGCCACACCCAAGCTGGGTTGACTGGTCTCCATGGTGCTGGTCGGTTGCTAGGTTCACTAGCTTCGCCTCCTGCTGCGGTTTGTTTCTAAGTGCTAGAGCTGCAGAGATAATCCTCTGAGAGGTCCTCCTGCAAAGCGGCTCCCCACCGCCCCATGAGTCAGGTAACTGACACAAACCATTTTTCTAAATCACAGCCGGGCCATCTGTTTTCCATGGATCACTAGCCATGTTGATGACAGCAGAATAAACTTATCTATATTACAGACAGTAACATTATTACTTTATTACTTCTGCAAACAGTTACATTATTACTTTATGTGGATTCTTTGACTAATATGAAAAAATATTCCTTGCCCTAGCCAATACTCCTTGGCTCAGTGGATAGAGCGCCGGCCTGTGGACTGAAGGATCCTGGGTTCCATTCCAGTCAAGGGCACATACATGCCTGGGTTGCGGGCTCGATCCCCAGTTGGGGGGCATGCAGGAGGCAGCAGATCAATAATTCTCTCTCGTTGATGTTTCTCTCTCTCTTTCCTCTTCCTTCCTCTCTGAAATCTATAAAAATATATTAAATAAAAAAACACTCTTTATTATAAAGATATTCATAAAGTGATTACCCAGCTCCACACTGCACCTCAGTTTACAAAGCACTTCACACATACAGGGAGACTCACAGAAGTTGTCTAACTTGTCACAGACACGTGTGGGAAGAATGAAACCAGGCTTTTAACTTAGGTCCCCACTCATGGCCAGAAGGACTTAGCATCCAGGACACCACCTGACGCAGAATTGTCCCTCCCCCCGCCCACCCAGCCAGGGGTCCTCACTGGGAACAGTCAACAGACAGGCTTGCGAGTGTCCTTAGCTACCTCCCTGAGCTTAGCCTGGACCAAGGGCTTTGGCAAAGCAATGCCCACACTCAGGAAGACCTGGGCCATTCGTAGGTGCATCGAATGGGGGAGCTGTCTGCAAAGAAAGCTAAACACCATGGCCAGCTGGCCCACAGTGAACTTGGTCCTTGGGCCAGGATCCTGTCCGCCTCCAGTGGACAGAGCATCTGGGAGTAAGAGTGGTTAAAAAGCACAGTGAGCTTGCTTCTAGCATTAAACAGCTCCTGCTCACTGAGCCCGCCCCTGTGCTGGGGTGTCACACAGGCTTCATCCTTAGGGCTGCCATGACCCGTGCTCCCTCTCCCCTCCTCCCAGACTATGAGGGGCTCTTCCGGTGTGGGGACACGCTCTCACCACTCCATATATGAAGATGGATGGATGATTCTCCTAATACAATGAGGACTTTGGTAGGTCGTCATTAACTCTCATCAATCTCAACTATTTCATATTTTTGTAGCAACTGGGAATGGAAGCTCTCTTTTAAAAGGGCCACGTCTTGCTCTGGCCAGTGTGGTTCAGTTGGTTGGGTGTCACCCTGTGCACCGAAAGGTTGCCGGTTTGAATCTCGGTCAAGGCACATGCCCAGGTTGGGGGCTCAATCCCTAGTGGGGGGCATGCAGGAGGCAGTCGGATGATGTTTGGCTCTCACTTAGATGTTTCTCTCTCTCTCTCTCTCTCTCTCTCTCTCTCTCTCTCTCTCTCTCTCTC
>JAAGEH010000393.1:3736016-3757426 GCA_011751065.1 Lasiurus cinereus | reverse complement strand
CTCTCTCTCTCTCTCTCTCTCTCTCTCTCTCTCTCTCTCTCTCTCTCCTCTCCCTCGCCCTTCTTCTCTCTCAATAAAACACACACACACACACAAAACACAACTAAGTAAAAGTGGCATGTCTTTAGGAATAATTACTCAGCTCCCAGCAATTCACCACACTTCTTCTTCATCCAGATTTAAAAGAAACTCGCTTTGGACTTTTTAAGGAAGGTGAAGAGTGGGAGTTTTAATTGGACTGAATCCGAGCTGGTGGCAGAAAGTGGGGTGCAGGTGTCCCGGGCACTTTACCCAGAAACACAAACCGGTGTAAGATGATTATGAAAATGGTAGCATGCCTGGAAGAGAAGGAGGCTTGGAAGCCTACATTTATTGAGTAAGAGGTATGTCAGGAACAAGCCAAGACAGACAGGATGGCTAGAGAAACAGAAAACAGAGGTGTCTCCTGGCAGCCAGCCCTCACCCACGTTCCCAGAGGCTGGTGTGAGCAAGGGAGCCAAACAATGCAGGTGAAGGGGAGAGCCAGCATGGAGTTTGCAGCCAGAAAAGCCTGGGCGATTGCGTTCTGCTATAAACTTATACAAGGAAACATTTTCAACGACAGGGCAGATTGCAGCCGAGAGGAAGGCAGGCTGTGGGGAGGGTTTGAGGTGCATGAAGATTTGTTCATTGGTCCGTCATTTGAGAGGAGGGGAACGACCCAGCCCCAGCGGCACCTGCTTGAGGTGGAGAAGTAGGAGTCCACGGAGAGAGGAGACAGTGGAGTGGGGGTGGGAGAGGCCTGAGAAGGACCCCTGACTATGGGGCAGCAGGAGTCCAGCCCAGGAACAGCTTTCAGAACCTGAGCAGAACCCTTCCGCGGAGTTCCAGCAAACCCAATAATGCGGCCGGGGGTAAAATCGGACCCACACGTAGAACAATTTCTGATAGATTTTACTCTGGATTTCTACAGGGTCCAGGAATGAATCCATAGCAACCGGGAGAACAAAGTACCCGGTTTGCCAATGCTGTCCTGGGAACTGGGGTCCTTCAAGCCTGGCCAGAGCCATCACAGAAACATCCCCCTTATATCGTCACTGAAGAAACTATCACAAATGCCCCCGAGGGCATCTCCCAGGCCAACCAGGTCAGTTTCTCATGAACACAGTGCACTGCGAGTGTCGGCGGATGACGTTCTGAAACTACGGAGAACAAACAACGAAACGCACTTGGTATTTCTCAGTCAGACAGGAACACTCTGAAAAGTCCCCCGAAGGCACTGTCATCCAAAGAGAACAACCTACAGATGCTGTCAGAACAGTCCACTTACAATGATTTTGATCCGAATTGGATACTGACTTGGGAAAGTTGGCTTTATTCTCAACGACTATATTCACCAGTCAATGGGGCATCCCACTGAGAAGAGATAAAGAAATGGAATAGAAAACAATGATTAAAAAACAAAAAAAAAAGAAAAACAACACCCACTGGCTTGGCTGGGGCCTCAGTGAGCCTGCCTGTGAGTGCAGCGCTCTGGACAGACGGCATCTCCTCACAGCCAGCTCCCTGACACAGCCCTTCGCCCGGCTAGCTGGGAAGTCCAGAAACAACCATGTCTACTGGTGTGACTGACAGCTGCCATTCACAGAATGGAAGTGTGAGGGACACAGGGCCTTGGGATCTGAATTTCAGTGGTCCCCAGAGCAAACAGGGAAAGCAAAAGGCACTGATGATGAATTCAGAGTTTTTAAAACACCAGGCACTCTTGCTGAGCAGCTGGACTCAAAGACGAGCTGACTCCAGGACAGACAAAGGCATCAGGAGTGAGCAACCTCCTTCCCACGGTGTGCAAGTCCGACAACAGCATCCCTAGAGCAGTCTTTTCTAAGAAAAGGCATTTTCCTAAAGGGGAAAAAAAACTACTCCCTCCTTCCCCCGCCCCTCCCTTAGCACAGAGCTAAAAACACATGCTCACACCCAAGTGAGAGGGGTTTCCCTCTGCAGTCCCGTCCCTGATTCACTTCAGAGAAAAACCAGCAACCATTCGAGGCCCGATGACGAGTGGTCTGTCGTTCACCTTCTTCACTAACAGTTGTATGAACAAAGCGATACTGTGCAGAAGATGTGAGAGGAGAATATAAAAGCCTCACCTTGGAAAAATGAAGATTTTAGAAGACCTTCAAGGGAAGTTTGAGGACGAGCGAGGAATGGCAGTCTGGAGACATGCTTGGCTTGAGAGTGGAAATTCTGGAATAACTGGAGATCAAATAGCCACTCCTGACCACGTCACCTCCGATCCCAGCAGAGAAGTCCATTAAACGCACCTTTTTACTCGGCCTGACCCTGCCAGGCAGCTCTGACCGCCTTCCACTCGGGAAGGGTGTGGCCCTGAGCCCACTCCAGTTTTCCTAGGGCTTCTCCTCGCCAGGGGTCCAACCTGAGCTACTCAGGCGGCATTGGAGCCGTCCTCTTATCCCCACTGCGCGGAGCATCCCTGTCAAACGTGGGATTAGACTTTATAGGAAACTCTGGCATCAACACAGCGCAGGTTGACCCCGCACTGCGACTTCCGGGACAGCAGTTCTCTGCGGTAATGCTTGCTCTGAGCCACAGCAGCCTGTTCTACACACTCGTGCCAGCCGCACTCTCCACCCTCAACCTGACCACCGTCTCTCCCGACACTGCCCACGTCCCGGTGAGGCACATGGTCCCCATGGAGGGCCCTGGTCTGGAGGGACTTGTACCTTTATCCACGTGCCCACATTGCACGAGCAGGTTGACTTACCAGCTGGTACAGGTAAGTCAGCAAATCCATAACTAAACATGCACAGAGATGGTGGTCAAGGTGGAAATACTCCAACACATTGTCTAGTCTTGGTGGCCCGAGTTTTCACTCTGGAAGAACTCCAAGTGCATCTAAGAGCTCTGAGCCCCCGAGTTACTGCGGTCAGGGGTCAGGCAGAGCAGGAAGGCGGGCACCCCACCCTCAGGGATAGGAAGGGGCACCCCAACCTCAGGGATACGAAGGGGTACCCCAGCCTCAGGGGTAGAAAGGGGCCTGAGCTCAGGGGCCACAGGGGCCTGTCCCGGCTGAGTGTGTGAGCGCAGAGGTGGGCTGTAAGCAACAAGATCAGAAAACTGATCGCTGGAGGCCACCTGTGGGGCCCACACTGGGAATGGGGCGACTGCACAAAGCCCTCAGCCCTCAGAGCAGAGGTGTGGGAAGAAATCTACATGGAATCCCCCCTCTGACACTTCTCAGCTGGTAGCTCTGGGCACTCCGGGACCCTGTCCAGCTTCCTGTGCTTCCCGGCAGGATGGCAGTGACGGTGGGAGCCCAATCTGGCATGAAGAGGTGCCCTCACCGAACCTGCAGGGTTAATTCTCAAGCACAGACTACGATTCCTGCAAAATAAGGGACTCTGGGATTACAGTTTACATACAGGTTCTGGGAAGCCGTAGGCAGGCTGGCGTCACTTAATTAGCTTGGATTAGGTTTATGGCTTCCATCAGCATTTTTTGGGGTGCTCAGGGAGCTTTGCCCTCTCCCGGGAAGCTGCCTAGAATTTTGGCTCTGCCCCCTTGCTGCTCCCAAAGCCAACATGTGGTGTTTTTGTCCTCGACAACGACATTCTGCCTGTGATTGTGTGAGAACCCATGCGCACAAACACTGGAAGGAAACGCAGAAACAAAGAGCTCTCTGCTTACGAGGTGGAGGTGTGGGAATTTTATGGCTTTTCTGAAGAACACCCTTAGATCTTGTCAGAATGCTCTTTAAAAAACAGACAGGCACTACTCAGGTTAAGGAGCTTGAAGTTGATTCCGGAAGCAGGGAAGGACCCGGCGGCAGGGAGGTAAGCTTTTGTTTGAACAGAGAATCTGCAAGCTACAGAAAAGGTTGAAAAGCACCCTCATTATTCTTTTCCAAAATCTCTGTGGCTGGTCTCACTATTGATTCTTCCAGATTAACCTTAGAGTTTACTTGGTAAACTCTGAACTCACCTTCTCCCCTCACCTGGGATTGTATTTGAGTTACATTAATTTTACACATTATTTGGGGAGTAAGTAACATCCTTTCACAGTGGCCTTCTCCTTCAGAAATGCAGTAGCTCTGTCTCCGTTTTCTAACCAGATGTGCCCTTCAGTATATTGTTAGTTTGCTTCATAGAGGTCCTGCTTCTTTATTTTTAGGAAAGAAGATGCCTTTAATCTTTTTACTGTTTTCAATTACAGTTGATATATAATATTATATTACTTTCAAGAGGTCCTGCTTATTTCGTTACTCCTAAATGCTCCTTTGAGTGGAATTTTACCTTCTTGCTGTTATTAAAAAACAACAACAACAACACCCATCATTGTGGGATATGGGAATGCTGTGGATTTTTGTTTTTATCATTTGTTACAAAGTATTTCACTGAACACTCAGTTTGAGCTGGATTTTTGGATTCGACATGCACCTCATCTGCAAGCAGCTGCACATTTTATCTACTTTTCAGAAGTTCGAGTGCTGATTTGCTGTCCCGTCTCATTATTATACCGTTACAGGGGCCTGGCCTACCATCTTCTTCCGTTGGATACCCTGCAATTAGGGAAAGAATAGGACACAGCAGTTTGTGAGCGCGTGCTTGCACTGTGATAACACAGGGCAGGACAGGCTTGGCAGAAGTTAAATAGCATCAAACGGCCTGTAAAGAGAACCTCCTGTCGGTCGCCCCACACGGTATCTGAGAGGAAACCAATGGCAGGTCTCAGAACAAGACACTCTCGCCTATGCACTGGAATCTAATTTTGATCAATAAAACATAAACAAGCACAGAGACCTGGAGAAGGAATAGGATGGAAGTCAGTGAACGTTATTGTTAGTGTTAGAATCAACTGTTTTCCGCAGGGAGAGAGGGAAGGACGCTGAGCTCTGCGTCTGAGGCCAGCACGGCTTCTGCCTGACCCTGGCTGTGGGCCTTGGACAGTTGCACACCCCATCTCTCCTCCTCAGCTTCCTTATGTAAGTAATAGTGGCCCTAAGTTCATAGAGTTTATAGGATTAAGTGAGTGATTATTCAGTTAAGTCAGTGTTTGAATAAGTACCATGCTAATTGTAAGGGTAGCAAAGATGTTTGGTCTATAGATGCACATTTTGCCCTGGCCAGTGGGTTTAGGAGGTTGGAGCATCGTCCTATGAACGGAAAGGTTGCTGGTCAGGGCACATACCCAGGATTTTATTCTCAGTCGGGGGGTGTGTACAGGAGGCAACTAATCAATATTTCTCTATCACATTGATGTTCCTCCCTCTCTCTCTCTCTCTCTCTCTCTCTTCCTTTCTAAAATCAATAAAAACATTTTTTTTTTAAAAAAAAGAATGCGCATTTTTACAAAATAGTTTGAGGAGCATTTAATCTAAAGCTAATGCATCTGGTCATCACTTACAAAGAGACATGGAAACTAACTTTTGACCTAGACCAGTGGTTCTCAACCTTTTTAATGCCACGGCCCTTTAATACAGTTCCTCATGTTGTGGTGACCCTAACCATAAAATTATTTTCTTTTTTTTTTAAATTAAATCTTTATTGTTCAGATTATTACATTTGTTTCTCTTTTTTCCCCTCCATAGCTCCCTTTCACCCAGCTCCCCCCCCTCTACCCTTACCTCCCCGCGCATTGACCTCATACATAGGTGTATGATTTTTGTCCAGTCTCTCCCTGTACCTCCCTCACTCCTTTCCCTGAGAATTATCAGTCCACTCCCTTACTGTGCTCCTGATTATATTATATTCACCAGTTTATTCTGTTGATCACATTTTTAATTCACTTAATTTTTAGATTCACTTGTTGATAGGTATGTATTTGTTGTTCATAATTCTTTATCTTTTACCTTCTTCTTCTTACAGAGTACCTTTCAGAATTTCATATAATACTGGTTTGGTGTTGATGAACTCCTTTAGCTTTTTCTTATCTGTGAAGCTCTTTATCTGCCCTTCAATTCTGAATAATACCTTTTCTGGGTAGAGTAATCTTGGTTGTAGGTTCTTGCTATTCACCACATTGAATATTTCTTGCCAATCCCTTCTGGCCTGTTTCTGTTGAGAAATCAGCTGACAGTCATATGGGTGCTCCCTTGTAGGTAATTAACTGTTTTTCTCTTGCTGCTTTTAATATTCTCTCTTTGTCTTTTCCTCTTGGTATTTTAATTATGATATGTCTTGCTGTGGTCCTCTTTGGATTCCTTTTGTTTGGGGTTCTGAGTGCTTCCTGGACTTGTAAGTCTATTTCTTTTACCAGATGTGGGAAGTTTTCAGTCATTATTTCTTCAAATAGGTTTTCAGTATCTTGCTCTCTCTCTTCTTCTGGCACCCCCACAATTCTGATGTTGGTACGCTTGCAGCTGTCCCAGAGGCTCCTTACATTATCTTCACATTTTTGGATTCTTTTCTCTTCTTGCTTTTCCAGTTGAGTGTTTTCTGATTCTTTACATTTCAAATTTTTGACTTGATTCTTGCCTTCCGCTAGTCTGCTGTTAGGTCTCTGTATAATATTTTTTATTTCAGTCAGTGTATGTTTAATTTCTAGTTGGTCCTTTTTCATCTCTAGTTGGTCCTTTTTCATCTTCTCTTGGGTCTTGCTAAATTTATCCATCTTTTCTAGGAGATTCTTGAAAAACCTTATAAGTGTGGTTTTGAACTCTATATCTAGTCGTTTGTTTTCCTCCATTTCTTTTGTTTGTGATCCCTTCCCTTGTCTCAGCATTTTCACTGTGCCAGGAGAACTTCTGTGTTGGATTCAGCCTTATGCTACAAGACTTGCAAAACTGCAAAAGTCTCTCTGTTGAGCTTGGGAGGGATGTAGTCTCAAGGCTTAACAGACTGCCTTGCTTTCAAGACGGCCCCGTCCTCCACAGCCCCTGGGTCTCACATGATTCTGGGTAATCTCTGGCGCGGTCCTTGTGTGCACACGCAGTGCCTCTAGACTGCTGCCTTTCCGGCTCCCCTGCACTCTGGGACCGTATGAGTTTGGGTCCCCAGGGTCTCGCCCGAAACTGGGGTTTAGTGGAGTTAGAAGTGGCACAGTCTGTAGGCTCTGTCTCCCACCCACAAGCCAGTGGCACAATCAGCAGTCCGTTCTCTGCGCACAGTGGAGTGCATGCCCACAGATTTCTGCCCTTTCGCAGCTCCCCTAAATTTCCGTGCACTTTTCCCTTTTCACAGCCCAAACTCCCCCCATATGAGTTTCGGCTGGACCTGGGGTTCAGTGCCGTAGGATAAGGGGTTCAATGCAGTTGGGAGTCTCCATCTCCCTCCTGCCAGATGAAGCCAGCCAGGCAATCCGGCACCCGCTCTCTCCGCCTCCGCGTCTCCGTACCTCAGCTTTTTGCAGCTCCTTTGGGTCTCTGTGAGCCCCTCTCTTTCCTTCTAGCTGTAGAATTTCCACTCAGCCAGCTTTCCTGTGGTTCTGGATGATATCTGTTCTGTCCTTTAGTTGTAGCTTTTTAATTGTTGTGCGAGGCAGCAGTTTAGGTGCTCACCTATGCCGCCATCTTGGATTCTCGATCCCCATTTACCCATAAAATTATTTTCATTGCTACTTCATAGCTGTCATTTTGCTACTGTTATGAATCGTAATGTAAATATCTGTGTTTTCCGATGGTCTTAGGCTCTACAGCAGTGGTTCTTAACCTGTTGACCCATAGGTTGAGAATTGCTAACAGGGTGGCCTAAGACCATTGGAAAACACAGATATTTACATTACAATTCATTAACAGTAGCAAAATGACAGCTATGAAGTAGCAACGAAAATAATTTATGGTTGGGGGTCACCACAACCTGAGGAACTGTATTAAAGGGTCGCGGCATTGGGAAGGTTGAGAACCACTGTTGGACCAGCTGGCCCCTCCCTATCTGCCTTCCTGCCCTGCCCTCCAGGCTCTATTTGACCCTCCCTCTGTGCAGCTCAAATCCAGAGCAAGCCCTGTGCACCCTGTGTAGGAGACTAGATAAACTCTTTAGACCCACATGACCGAAATACTAACTAGAAGTCTAAGTCATGAGGCTCTAGTAGAAGTAAGTAATCCTATTACTTTTCTAGCACAAGAGGCCCGAACTTTGTGCCAATTACTTTCTTTCAGGCCCAGTCACTTCCTCGTTGAGTTATGATCTAAAAGGCTGAACTTGAACTTCTCCTGCCAGATAAGGAGGTATGGCTATGTCTCCAAAGAATGGTATTGGGCAATAGAAGCTCAAGAACTTCCTTTTTTGGGGTGAAGAGGCTCTCCTATGACATAGTTTTTTGAAAAACAAGAAATTTTCTGACCAGGGTAAAACAACTAAGAAATTATCAAAAAGACAGAACTATTCAAAGCTTTAAGCTCTTGAGTTATATGATTATTTAAAATATTTGACCTACATTTAGAATAAAATATAGTAGAACGAACTCTGCCTTTCTAGCAACTTTATCTCCCGAAGAAGGCAAAGGGATGTGGGCAGAGAGAAGCAGGAGAAATCAGGGAAACATACATCTTGGGGAAGGTGTTCCCATTTCAACTACTGCCCTCTGGTGGCCACAAGTAAGCTTTTCCAAGGAGCCTAGGGTATACAGGTTTCAGGTTGGCTTCACAGCATCAGATAACCAACAACATGTTAAAAGAGAACTTTCGTACCCGTGTAATCAGTATGTTAATTCACATGAAAAAGTCTAATAGTTAATATTAAATATAGAAAACAATTTAGTCTTTTATAAGTGGAAACAACCCAAGTGTCCATCCACAGATGAATGAATAACAATGTGGCCTAGCCATACAATGGAATATTATTGGGCTTTAGAAAAGGAAGGACATCTTGACACTTACCACCACGTGGGAGAAACCTTGGGGACGTATGGAAAGCGAAAGAAGCCAGACCCAAAGGTCAGATGCTATATGATCCCATGTGCACAAGATACCTAGAACGGCCCAATTCACCCAGACAGAAAGTGGAAGGACGGCGGCCAGGGGCTGGGGCGTGGGGAGTTAGTGTTTAGGGGCGCAGCGGCTCAGTCTGGGAAGATGGAAAGAGCTAGGGATACGAGGGTGGTGACAGTTACACAACCTAAAAATGGATAAGATGGAGAATTTAAGGGTGTGTGTTTTTTTACCACAATTAAAAAATATAACAAAAATCCAACTTACTCATTTGTTTATGGAAAACCAGAAAAGGAGGAAGAGAAAACCAGCGTGGCATTTTCCCCAGAAAACAGAAGTGAGATGGTGTGAGCTATGACAGTCTCCCCATGAGACTGGCCCCACGATAGATTAGAAAGCCGGCGTGGAAAGAAATCTTCAGAGAATTGGACCAGAGCAGAGCACATCTCTGTTTAAAAACCATCTCCTTCCCATGAGCAATCTGTATTGAAATTCACAGAAATGGAAAGATTTTAGCCATCATGTCCCTACATGAATTTTCAGAGAGCTTCAGAGAAAGAAGAATGAGGACCGGCAAGGTGGCTTTCTATGCTGGCAGTGGCTAAGTTAATTAATTAATTTTTTTAAAGAAAGAAGGCAGGCGGGCATCAGACAAACACTGCTTGCATTTAGTATATACATGTAAGTCATTTTACCATGAGCTTTTACTGGAAAAGCAACACACAACAGTAAAAACATATGTTAACCAAATTCACGGAGCCAGAAAGTAGAATGGTGACTGCCAGAGGGTGGGGGCAGGAGGGAATGGGCACTTGAGGTTTAATGGGGACAAAGTTTCAATTTGAGAATATAAAAGCATTCCAGAGGTGGATGGGGGTGATGGCTGCAGAACTATGGGCATGTCCTTAATGCCACTCAACGCACACCTAGAAATGGTTAAATGGTAAATGTAATGTCATACATATTTTGCCACAATATAAAAATAATTTATTATTAAAATGTTATATCCATCATAAGAAAATGGCCAAGTCAGCCTTGGGATATCAACTTTAGGCACCCTGTCCAGCTATAAAGATGGTGTTTATAGCAAGTATGTAATAGAACGCACATGCTTATGACCATGTAGAGTGTACGTGAGCACACATGTACCGCCCTGCCCCCAATAATATGTATGAAAAATAACAGCCAGGATCCTAAGGAAATATACCAACGTGGAGCCACGGTTGTCTTTATGTCATAATAAAGTTATAGATAAAACCGTTTTCCTTTCTGTTTTCTGATATTTTTTCAATGAGCAAGTACTGTTTTTAAAGGGGAGGAAATAACACAAAGTTCATTTATTTGAAGAGAAAGGAAGGATGAATGGAAAACAATGACCTTTTTGTTTTGTGTTCCTGGGAGCTTCATAAGCTAATGGTGGTGGGGGGGGGGTGTGTGGAGAGGGAGGGAGGTAGGGAAGGGGGAGGCACTGCAGTTCTGTGGGAGACCACTCTGAGTTCTTCCCAACTTTCGGAGGACAGGTGTTCCTCCCTGCAGGCTGGGAAAGCCTGTGGCCAGTCTCAGAATAACATCTTTAAGTGCTTAAAACAGAGTACCCAGGGTTACAGAGGAAATGGATCATTCTGAAACACATTATCAAAATACATCTTTAGATCGTGATATACTCTATCCATCAGAGACCAGTCAGGGAAAAAGATAGTGTACCAGCTACGTTAACATAAGTTATTTATTTATATGTTTTTATTGATTTCAGAGAGAGGGAAAGAGAGATAGAAACATCAGTGATGAGAGGGAATCATTGATTGGCTGCATACTGCACACCCCCCAACTGGGGATTGAGCCTGCAACTCAGGCATGTGCTATGACCGGGAATACAACTGTGACCTCCTAGTTCATAGATGGAGGCTCAACCATGAGCCACACCAGCCGGGCAACGGAAGTAATTTAATACAGGGACCCACTACAGGGGCTGGATGGCTGAGAAGGCAAAGGGGACTCAGGAGACACGGAGTTGGCAAATGTGGGAACACCTAGGGCTGGGTTGTGGTACCTGGCGGAGGGAGAGGGGTACAGCTCTGACAGGCTGCAAGATGGTGCTGGTTTCTGAGTGCATGGAAAACACTAGAAACAGAACCAGCTGCAGCCGCCGGGGTGAGGAGCGTTGCTGGGGTGATGCTCCCAGAAACAGGAAGCAGACAGGGAGGGGCAGGCTCTTTCCCCTCACCCCCCCTCACCGCCTCCCTTGCGCCTGCTGGCTCAGCCAGCTGAGAGGAGGTGTGCCCAGCTCCGGCCCAGGCCTCTCAGGGCTGGGCACGACGGGAGGGCCTGGAGAGGCACCAGCTTAGAACCAGCACATGTATGTGTCTTTATTCACGCATTAGGCAAGGGCTCATGCCTGCTGTAACACCGACACAGTGATGTCCCCCGCTGTCTGCAACCACTGTGACGTGTTGTGAAAATATCTGGGGTTTCTCTTGGTGACAAAGTCGCACATACTCTAACCCCACTGCCGTTCCTGGCCCACATTCATAGTTGGTAATAATGCTGCTTTTTTTCCTATCCCAGTCCAGGAGTGCTGGAAATCTAGCCCAAGGCCCTGCCTTTGCACATACCTCTCGTTTAATGGAAATAACAGACACTCCTGCATGGATCATATCTGGTCTATTCCGAATGCCACAGAAAATCCACAGTACACACGCTGGCCCCATACTCACGGTGCGTATGCGAGGGTCTCTGGGTGATCTTCAGAGCTCCCTGGGCTCTCTCAGACCCACCACTTTGACCATGACCTATGCACCCCTGAGCCCTGCAGCTATATTTCCAATCCTGGCTTCTCCGAGCTTCAGTCCACCTGCAGCACCACATCTCTGCCTGGAATTCCCCAAGCATCTCCTCCGCCACAAATCCAACACAACTCCACTCGCCTCTTAGAGCCTGTCTCCTGTACTTCCTCCCAAGGCTTTAACATGGGTGCCTCCCTGCCCTCCTCTGTGAGGGATGGGCAAGCACAGAGGGAGCCGGAGGTGGTGCTGTAAGGACCCGAGGAGACAATGTCGCAGGGTGCGCAGCACAGGCCTAGGCTTCAGCCAGCAACGCCCGTGCCGCGAGGATGACCCTCTTCTCAGACAACGGCCCTCAGCTCTCCATCCAGTCGATGTCGGTCAATTCTCAGTTGAGGACATTTTTTTCCATTGATTTTTAGAGTGGAAGGGAGAGAGGGAGGGGGAGAAGAGAGAGAAAGACAGAGAGAGAGAGAGAAAGGAGAGAGAGAGATCGATGTGAGAGAGATACATACATTGGTTGCTTCCCGCCTGTGCCCTGACCAGGGATGAGGATTGAGACTGCAACCAACGTATGACTGGAATTGAACCCAGGACCCTTCAGTCCTTGGGCTGACACTTTATCCACTGAGCCACACCAGCTAGGGCTGACATCCTCTCTTAAGAGCATCTCAGGGCACCCCTTTGGCACTGACTACTATTAGGCCACATGTCTCCTCAGAATGATTAGAGTGATCCCTAATAGTCACCCCCAGTCCCCTTATTGCTGCCAGTGTAATCTCATTCATTCACTCATACATTTATCCAGTCAACAAACATGGATCGAGCACCTGCCACGTGCCTACTACAGGTGTAACAGTGAACAAAGGGCGAGCATACCTTCCAGAGGGAGACTGATGTTACATAATTGTAGAATAAGTAATTACTTATAATTGTGACTAGAGGCCTGGTGCACAAAATTTGTGCACAGGGGCTGGTCCCTCAGTCTAGCCTGTACCTTCTCTAATCCAGAACCCCTCAGGGGATGCTCAACTGCTGGTTTAGGTCCAATCCTGCAGGACCATTGGCTCCTAACCACTCACCTGCCTGCCTGCCTAATCACCCCTAACCCCTCTGCCTGCCTGCCTGATTGCCCCTAACCCCTCTGCCTGCTGACCTGATCATCCCTAACCACCTCTGCCTGCCCATCTGATAGCCCCCTAACTGCCTTCCCCTACCGGCTTGATCACCCCTAACTGCCTCTGCCTCAGCCCCTGCCACTGTGGCTTTGTCCAGAAGGATGACTGGAAGATGTCCGGTTGACCTGGTTTAATTAGCATATTACCCTTTTATTAGTATAGTTAAGTGCCATGACATAAAATAGAAATATCCCTACACCATGCCAGATGAGGGGAGCACAGACAGAAAACAGGGAAATGAGGAGTGAGAGGGAGGGGACAAGGTGAGGCCTCTGTGTGAACCCTTTGAAAGCACCCCACTGAGAATAGGGTAGAGGCTCAGGTACCCTGAAGTGTCCACCAGCTCTTCTACACCTGGCCCTGGAGTCTGGCCCAGCCCTCCCTCCTCCATCCACAATCCCCCCTCCGCCCTGCCAGCTGGTGATAGCCAGTCACTCTTTCTGGGCCATTTCAGGCTTTCTCCTTTCCTCTGCGGAAACCCCAACTGGCAAAGAGTCCTCAGAGCATGCGCTCCTTTTCCCTTTCAGAGTGCTAACCATCCACCCCCAGCTGTCGAACATCCAAGAACACAGGAAGCCTGCTCCTCCCAGCGGGCTTCATTCGAGACTCATTGTCTCAGGTTCCGACCTGTCAAGACGCTCCTCACCTCGGCCAGGAGCTGACTCGGGCTGACTTAGGGCAGCGACGGCGAGGCCGCGTGTCGGATGGACACGCCTCACATGGGGGTGGCAGTTAAGGCAGCCGGTAGGCTTCTGCTCGCTGGTGACTGTTTTAGCCAGTCCCCGCTTAAGGAGATGACCGTGTTGTTGTTCTTGGAAGAGTGGAATGTGTTTGAGGGTTTACCCAGGATGGAGTCTCAATGAGGTCCCACTAACTCCAGCTGCTTCCAGCTCTCCTTCCTCTGCTCAACACGTGGCTGGCTTCTGCATCTTCTAGGACAAAGTGTGGAGACCCTATTTCAGGGGCATGGGCACCAGGATAGGCGAGGAGAGAAATATTTACAACAGCTATGAAAAGGGCTAAAGTGTTACCCATCGGTCACTGAAAAAAATAAATGCAAACTCTCCAAGACATGTTTCCACAATTTGTAAAAGAACTTCAAAATGTAAGAATCAGCCCTGGCCAGGTGGCTCAGTTGGTTGGAGTGTCATCCATTACACCTACAGGGGGCGGGATCGATTCCCAGTCAGGGCACATACTTGGGTTGTGGGTTTGGTCCCTGGTTGGGGCGTGTATGGGAGGCAAGGAGGTTTCTCTTACATTCATGTTTCTCTGTTCCTCTCTTACTAGAATCAAGAAAAACACATCTTGGGGTGAGAATTTAAAAAAAGAAAGAAAGCTGAGACCGGTTTGGACTAAAAGGTCCCGGGTTCGATTCCGGTTGGGGGCATGTACCTTGCTTGAGGGCACATCTCCACAGTGGGGCGTGCAGGAGGCGGCCGATCGATGTCTCTCTCTCATCGATGTTTCTGACTTTCTCTCTCTCTCCCTTCCTCTCTGTAAAAAAATCAATAAAATATATTTAAAACAAATAAATAAATAAAGCCACCAGTTTTGCGCTATCCAATTGAGAAAGGCTAAGACTAACCATGCACCTCACCTGTGGTGGGAAGGACACTAGGAGGCAAGTGTGGCTGACACTACTGCTCAGGAGAGCCATCTGGAGGCAAGCACCAGGCTCCCTGCACGCTCATACCTGCACATTTTCATTTTGCCTGAGAAGCGGGGCTCAGAAAGGATAAAACATCCAGCAGGTGGGACTGCTTAACAGCTGGAAAAACAACCTGAGCCAGGAGCGACCGAGATGCGCTGCTCCTGGGACAGCCGGCTGCAAGTGCAGACCAGCACCTGCTCCACCAGGGGTGGGCCAACCTCAGAGCTTGCCCTGCACCAGCGCCAGGTCCAGACACTGTTTAATTCTTACAACAAGCCTGTGGGTTAGATCCCTTTTTCAAGTAAGGATATTGAGTCACAAGAAGGCACAATAGCCTGCCCCAGTGGTGTGGCTCGTCGGTGGTGTGGCTGGAACCCTGAGGCATCTCCACAGGAGGCTGTGGGCTCCTGGGTGTCTTGAACCAAAGACACGGGGTATGGGGTCCCTGGAGCAGGACTGAGTTGTCATGGAAACTCTCAGCATTTACCATCCAATGACTGTCAGAGGCAGTCCCACAAATGGACGCCAGTGCTGACCACAGTCTGAGGTCCTTTGAACAGTGAAGAGCAGCTGCCTGCTCCGAGCATGGGGTGCCTCACCATTCCAGGCTGGGGGCTTCTGTGTCCTCCCCAAGCTGGCCCAGCCCAGCCCAGCCCAGCCCAGCAAAGAATGTCTAACAGCCTCCACAAACGCACAGCGACGCTGTTCCATGTGTCCAGCCTTCCAGTTAGCCAAGTTTATGGAGAGCGCGTCTCATGGCTGCAGTGCCTCCTGGAAGCGTCATGGCAGGAAGCGAGTTCCTCAGAATAAAACTCCCACTTCAAATGTTGTGCTGAGCCCAACCAGTGAACCAGGAGGTCATGGTTTGATTTCCAGTCAGGGCACAAGCCTGGGGTTTTGGGCTCTATCCCCAGTAGGGGGTGTGCAGGAGACAGCTGATCAATGATTCTCTCTCAACACTGATGTTTCTATCTCTCTCTCCCTCTCCCTTCCTCTCTGAAATCAATAAAAATATATTAAAAATATATAGTTAAAAAACAAATATTGTGCTGATAATAAAGTACCAAATGAAGATATGTGGTTTGTAGCTACTTCTGGGAACCAACTCATCCTCATGTGAAGCTCGGATGCCAACCGCGGTCAGCTTTCCAATTAAAAGCCAGGGGAGTTGGGATCCCTATGTTTTGAAGGTTTACATGTTATTTCATTTATATACGTTTTGTTCAGAATCTCAGGCTCCTTAAGTTATTTTAAGATATAAAGACATTGGGATAACAAGTCACTCCAATCAACGAGAAAGTCAGCACTTTTTCCCTTTTTTAAAATATAAATTACTATTGTATTTTACCTTAACATTGGTATGAAACAGACTTCAGTCTTGTCAACTTCGGGAGCTGGAAACCATGCCCTCCCTGGTTCCACAGAAGAGCCACAGGGCTTAGTAACGGTTTATTCCTTTATTCCACAAGCAGAGAAGTGGGCTACTTCCCAGGGAGGAAGAAGCTCATTTAAATGTGTCATGAATCATTCAAATCATAAACACTCTTTAAGGTGAGAAACGTCACCATCAGAGTCCAAACGGTGCCCTGGGCGGTGATAAGCCTGGAGCCGTTTGTCAGTTCCCAGAGAAAACCCCAGTCAGTTTCATGAAGGAGGTTCCTGGCCATGAAGCTCTGCGATGCACTGGAAAACTAGGTGAGGAGGTGGACATAAGTCTGCCCCAGGCTTCCCAAGACTCTCAGCCTGTAGCCTAGCCATTCCCCTGCCAGTGACAACCACAGAGGCATGCAGATGACTAAACAGGGGTCTGTCCCCAGGTCACTACAGCAGAGGAGACGGGGGTGGAGTACATAGACTGACAAACGTAGAGAGAATACCACCCCGCCATTGTGGACATTTGGAACGACTTACGTAAAATATTTGCTCAAACTTTAAAATTCAAGCCAAACATATCAAAGAAGGCAGCAAAACACACCTCCAGAGATCAGACCCTCACATCTTTAAGAGGAAGTCCATTTTAGAGTAGCGTTCCTTTCTAGGAAGTTCCTTTTCACGTAGAATAAAGCCCTGGCTCCTTGGAGCTTCTGCTCCCCACCTTCCCCCACACACCCATTTCAGAGTAGTATTGGGAAGATGAAAGCAAAAGGCCTGGCATGTAACAAGTACTCGGTAAATTCCAGTCATCCATGAACAAGAATTTCGGCTCCCAGAACAGCCTTCTCTTCTTGAAGTGTTCTTGCTGGGACGGCAGAGCCAACGTGTCCCACAGGAGGTGCCTGAGATGCTGCCCGAAATAGCAGACAGGTTGGATACCAGGTGCTTCCCAAGCTCAGGGAAGAACAATCGTACCTGCTCCTGGAGCCAGCAGCAGCATGGAGCCCCGACAGCAGCGATCAGCAAGAGCTGTGGCAGCTAGACGATGCACTGTCCTTTCAGTGTGTGTGGTCCCTCTACCTCCACAACGGCACTGAAACTGCTCCACCAGGGGCCTCCTGTCCCCAAGGATCCGGTGACTTCTCTACTTGAGTCCCTTGGGGTCATTCTGCTGCATGCAACACTGCCCAATTCCCTCCCCAGCTTGGGGCCTCCCTGCCCTGGCAACACTTCCAGAAGTAAACTCAATTTCCCTGTTCCCCTCCCTGCCTTACCCACCAGCTCCCCAGTCTCCGTAAGTGGTCCTCCTCATCATCGGAAGCCTGGAAGTCATGCCGCTCCTTGTTCTGCAGAAGGGCCACAATTTTAGCATTGTTTAGTCATTTTTGTTAAACAAGTTCTGGTTGTTAATGCTAACCAATGCACTCTGACCCAGAGAAAAATAGGTCCCACTATAAATAGCCAGATAGAGAATGGGAGCATGATCTGCCCTAGTTATAAAGCATTATTCACGGATTTTGCTGCAGAACAAACATATTTCAGGTCAGTTTACGACATACCGTTACACATCTTCAAGTACAAGAGAAAGGAAAAAATCACTTTGTAGCTGGACCTGAAAAGGGAGGTTAAGAGCACATGACATGTGCCACACATTCCAACCCTGAAAAATGAATCCACACACGTGATGCTTAACACGGTGGCAGGCTGGACCCTATCCTCCAGAACTCCACGCCCAGCCGGAGCCTGTGCACCGACCTGATCTGGAAGTGGCCTCTTTGCAGATGCACTTAAGCCGGTCTGAGGCCACACCACAGTAGGGGGGGCCATCGTCGGATGACCCGTGTCCTTCTAAGAAGAGAGAAGTGTGGAGAGAGACACAGAGAGAAAGCTCTGTGAAGACATGGAAAGTTTTGGGGGACCACCAGGAGCGAGGAGAGAGGCAAGTCACAGCCTTCCTCAGTGCCTCCTGAAGGAACCACCCTGACGACACCTTCCGGATTCCAGAACTGTGAGAGGATAAATTCTGTTGTGTTAGGCCACCTGGGATGTGGCAGTTTATTATGGCGGCCTCAGAAACCAATGCAAACACGCTGTCATGTATACCCGAGGCACACCGTCTGCGGCCACATCTTACATTTTCCCAAAGGGATCTGTGACTCCTATTCTGGGCTGCACAGGTGCCTGGGGCAGGTGGTGGACAGAGTAAACAGGAGAACGCTGTCGACTTTCTTCCTGCAGCTGTCCCTGGGCACAGTGCTCCACCCCCACCCCCATTAATTTGCCCTTTTTGGAATTTCCTGGTTATTATTGCTTGTTAATTTTTCCAAATAAAATTTAGAAGCAAGTGGTCTAGTACCAAAATAAATCATTTTGCTATTTTTACTGGGGCTTGCATTATGTAGGCTAATGTCAGGAGGCTTGGTATTTTTATAATGTTAAGTTACCCTATCTAAGAACATGGTATGCCCTTCCTGCTATTGAAATATTTGGTGTTTATATGCACTGTTTTAAAGTTTGCTACACATAAACTGCACTCCTTATTAACCTTATTCCTTGGTATTTTATGTATTTTGCAGTTATTAAAAATGGGGCATTTCTTCCATTTTATCTTCTAACTGGGTAGGGCATGAACACATGAAGACCACTTTGCTGAGCTCCTGCCTGGCTCAAAGTGTTTTTTCAGATCACGTCATGCAGTGAAAAGGGTGCTGTGTGTCCAGCAAGCAGATCAGCTTCCTTTATTAGTAGGCTTGGCCCACCTGCCCACATGCCCTCTGGTTTCAAAGATGGTGGATAAGTAGTTAATTTACGAATCAACGAAATGCCATTTAGTACTCAACAGTATAGATTTTAGTCATCTATGTAACCATGATTTCAGCATCTTAGAAAAATTGCAAACATCCACATTCCTTTTAAACATAAAAACCCTCTCCATGAAAACATAATGGATGCTGAGTCCTCTCAAATAAAAAACACACTAACATCATTATAACCTCTTGTTATGCAACTGCAATTTCAAAAATTACTTTTGATGGTTATGCCCTGGAAGAGTAGTTCCTATGTAGACTTTATACATAACAAATGCTTTTTAAAGTGACTGAGATGCATGAACCACATCCACGGCTCTGGGCCTCTCTCAAACTGAGAGATCTCTGAGGGGAAGGCCACCATGTGCTGCTTTCAAATTAGCGGTTCACAGTGTGAAAGAAAAACTACCGTTAGAACATGTTCTGGCCCTGGCTGGTTTGGCTCAGTGGATGGAACCTCACCTGTGGACTTGACCAGGTTTGATTCTGGTCAAGGGCACATGCCCCGGTTGCAGGCTTGATCTTCAGTAGGGGGCATGTGGGAGGCAGCCGATCAATGATTCTTATCAATGTTTCTAACTTTCTATTTCTCCCTTCCTATCTGAAATCAATAATAATAATAAAAAAAGTGTTCTGGAGGAAATCAAGATGGCAGCATAGGTAAACACCTAAACTGCTGCCTTGCACAACAATATCAAAACTACAACTAAAAGACAAAATGGACACCATCCAGAACCACAGGAAAGCTGGCTGAGTGGAAATTCTACAGCTAGAAGGAAAGAGAAAAGCACATTGAGATTCAGAGGAGGTGCAAAAGGCTGAGGTACAGAGACTTGCATGCAGAGAGGACGGGCAGCTGTATGCATAGGCAGCGGAGTGCGCGCTGGCTTTCTAAAGCAGGAGGGAAACAGAAGCTCCCAACTTCACTGAACTCCAGTCCTGGGCGAGACCCTAGGGACCCAGACTCATTCAGGGAGAATCTGGACTGTCAGGAAAAGAGAAAGCACACTGAGACTCGGGAGCTGTGGGACAGAGATCTGGAGGCGCACGTGCGCAGAGAGGACTGACTACTGAATGCACCAGTGGCTGAGTGTGCAACTGGCTTTCTAAAGCGGGAGGGAGACGGAAGTTCCCAACTGTGCTGAACTTCAGTTCCAGGCAAGTTTCTGGAAACCCCCAACTCATTCGAGGAGAAACTCGAGGGCTGCTTTCTCCCAGAGGTGCCTGAAGTGATTACTGAGGGACACTGAGACCCAGGGCTCATAGGGCAGGGCTGACAGGAAGCCAAGGCTGTCTGCCCTGCCCTGAAACTCTGCCCCATCCAAGCTGAGCACAAAGGCTTTGGCAATTTTGCAAGTCTTGTCTCATAAGAGTGGCTCTAGCACAGAAGTTTTCCCAGCATAAACACAGCTGATCCTCCCAGCCAGTTGGCCTAGAGGTCAATTCCTCTCAGTGATACTAACAACAATCAAGACCTAACTACAAAAAGGCAGAGCTCACAGTCCACAAAGGGGTGCAACAAGAGTGTCCACCTCAGGTAACTGGGGAGGCTGAGCCACTGAGCCATATAGGACAGCTAGCACACAAAGCTACTCTACCAACTCAGGGAAGCAGCGAAAATGTGGAGACAAAGAAACAGATCACAAATGAAGGAAATGGAGGAAATGGAGGAAAGCAAACTACTGGATATAAAGTTCAAGACCACAGTTATAAGATTTTTCAAGAATTTCCTAGAAAAGGCTGATAAATTTAGTGAGACCCTTGAGGATATAAAAAAGGATCAACTAGAAATTAAGCATACTCTGATTGAAATAAAAAATATTATACAGAGACCTGACAGAAGATTAGAGGAACTCAAAAATCAAGTAAAAAATTTGAAATACAAAAAAGCAAAAAAAAAACAACAAAAAAAAAAAAAAAAAAAAAAAAAAAAAGAAGAAGAAGAAGAATCCATAAATTTGAAGATAGTGTAAGGAGCTTCTGGGACAATCTCAAGCATACCAACATCTGAATTATGGAGAGAGAAAGAGCAAGATACTGAAAGCCTATTTGAAGAAATAATGACTGAAAACTTCTCCCACCTGATGAAGGAAATAGACTTACAAGTCTAGGAAGTGCACAGAACCACAAACAAAAGGAATCCAAAGAGGACCACACCAAAACACATCATAATTAAAATGCCAAGAGCAAAAGACAAAGAGAGAATATTAAAAGCAGCAAGAGAAAAACAGTTAATTACCTACAAGGGAGCACCCATATGATTGTAAGCTGATTTCTCAACAGAAACTATGCAGGCCAGGTGGGAGTGGCAAGAAATATTCAAAGTGATGAATAGCAAGAACCTACAACCAAGATTACTCTCCCCTATCATTCAGAATTGAAGGGCAATAAAGAGCTTCACAGATAAGAAAAAGCTAAACCAGTGTTGTATAAAATGCTGAAAGGTATTCTTTAAGAAAAGGAGGAAGAAGAAAAAGGTAAAGGTAAAAATTATGAACAACAAATACATATCTATCAACAAGTGAATCTAAAAATCAAGTGAATAAAAAATCTGATGAACAGAATCAATTGGTGAATATAATAGAATCAGGGGCATAGAAAGGGAATGGACTGACAATTCTCGGTGGAAAGAGTTATGGGGGGTACAGGAAGAGACTGGACAAAAAGCGTATACCTATGGATGAGGACAGTGGCGGGGAGGTAAGGGCAGAGGGAAGGGTGGGAACCAGGTGAAGGGGAGCTATGGGGGGG
>JAAGEH010000393.1:3666000-3735916 GCA_011751065.1 Lasiurus cinereus | reverse complement strand
AAAAAGAGGAACAATTGTAATAATCTGAACAATAAAGATTTATTAAATTAAAAAAAGTGTTCTGTATGTGGCAGACATTTTAAGACACTTGTAAACACTGAAACCAACCTCAAAAACATTTTAAAAAATTTAATAAAAAAAATAAAGTACACTAAAATAAAGCATGTGAATTTTAAAAAATTATGTGGATAAGAACTCCATGCACCTTTTGGGCTGAGATAGTTTGATCTAAGTTAATTTCATTCTAGATTAAGATTTTGCTTCCAGCTTGAGTCAGTCATTCATGGATTTCCCAAGATTGTCAGGTTGCTTTCATTTCGAATGTGGAAAATGATCTCCCTAAACAGACAGGCCTGTTGATGCTAGAGAACCACAGAATGGCAAGGACACCTCCCGGAAGCTTTTAAATACAATGACCAGGGGGCACTGGGCCTGAAGTAAAGGAATCAGTCCTGCCTGGGGCTACCAGGAAATGCGGGCTCCAGTCTGCTCAGGACCCTAAATTGGTGTTATCCTTGGGGGCCTCTGAATTTCATTTTCAAGTAAAGGAAACGGATGGAGATAAATAATCTCTAATACCCCTAGCTGTTCTAAGTTATTTTGATCATTTGAGTTGATGCTATTAATCTAGGAGCGCACTTAGCAACCATCCCTGTTTGATCCGAGCAGACAGCTCAGTGAGGCTGTTTAATATGTACCCTTTATGGAGCCGGAGCGGTGGGAACAGCTGCTCTCTGTCCCATCACGGAGACCTGCATGTCCCCCCAACAACAGGCACCACGGTGGGCGTGTCCTCACGGCACCAGGGCCTGTGACAGACGGCCAGGGGAGGTGATGACTGGCTCTGAAAAAGAAGGCAGGGCTCTGAGCTATTTGTGGGACGGCTCTGCCAAGTTCCTCTCTGTTGACCCTCTGTTGCTTCTTGGGCTGATGCCACGGGGTGGGAACAATCCCAAGTGACAAATGGGGCTGGGAAGGCAGGGCCCACCCTCCAAGACTCCTCAGGGCGTCCCAGCCCAAGGGTCAGTGAAGGGCTGCAGCTGAGGGAGCTGCCACGGGCTGGCAGCAGTTCCATGGCCCCCGCCTGTGGGGAGGTCTTCATCATGGGTGCCCAGAAGGAGAGCTGAGACTTGCCGGGCCACTGAGTTGCCTCTGATGAGGTCACCACGTCTAGATTAGAAGGCTCTCCACTTCTACACAGGGAAGGGCCCAGACGGCAGATACGGGAGGCACAGCTCACCCCCGTGACCACGCTCCTCTCCTGGTGAAATGGGGACAGCGGGCAGCAGGCAGGGCCTCTGTGTAAGGGAAGAGCACGGTTCCAGGGAAGCACAGTTCTGTGTGTGTGTGTGTGTTAACAGTTTTACTGAGGTGTAATTTACATGCCATTAAATGCATCCACTTTAAGTGTCCCACTCAAAGATTTTCAGTAAATTGGTGGTGAAGTGCAACCATTACCACATCTAATTTTAGAGCGCTGCCATCACCCCAAAGGTATCTGCTTCGGGTCATCTGCTTGGTGTGGTGGGTGCTCAGAGCCTCCCTGCAGCACCCTCGGCCCCACCTAACAGTGACGCTGTAGCCAGAGCTTGCTGACTGGAGTTTTTTTATTGCCTCTGAGGTCACCATGGAGAAATAGCCAAAAGCAAGCTTCCTCTTCCTAGCCTTGTAACATTATCTATGTATTCTTGGCCCTCTATAGAGCCAAACTCCTCTGCAGAATAGCTCCTGCATTTTCAGTGCTGTTGCTTTTTCACTTCTTGCTGGTCCCCACGTTCTCATCCCCACCTCCCCTTTGGCACTCACATTCCCGCTGCACACCTGCAGTCCAGTCCCTTCTCCCCTACCATTTTTTTTGTGGTAAAATATACATAACATAAAATTTAACATTTTAACATCTTTAAGTGTACAGTTAAGTGGCATTAAGAACATTTATGCTGTTGTACAACCATCATCACCATCCATCTCCAGAACTTTTTCAGCTTTCCCAATAGAAACTCTGTTTCCATTAAATGCCAACTCCCACTCTTCCTCCCCTGACCCCTCGGTCAGCATGGTGTCTGCTTTGAGAATTCCTCGGGGGCAGCCGGAACGACACATCTCACCAATATATATACCCAGAGGGAGAAAGAGAGAAAATCCTGAAAAGCTGTGAGTCTTTCGGGAATTTGAGAAAATGAGGTAACAGGTGAAATGAAATGAAAACTGCTAGATTTCAGGGGTTTCTTTCTTCTGCGGAACCCAGACATCATTCCCTGCTTTGAGGAACCCTCTCTGGACCATGAGGTTTGATACCCGCCCCTGCCCTGCCCCCCCGCGGCCCGCTCCCTCCCCCCCCCGTCTGGACTGATTGGGTGGGGGAAGTGAAGATGTGCGGGGTTTCAACTCCTTGCTACCCAAAGGCAAGAGAGGCAAAGAAAAGCTGAGGTCCATCACTTTCCAAGCTCAGAAAGCAAAGATCCTAAGAGGCGAACTGGAGCCTCGGGTCTTCTGAACTGTGGGTGTCCGTTATATGGGCAGCAACGGACACTCTGGACCCTTGAACGAAACACCTCTGACAAGTGGCCACATCGTTTCGGGAAAGAACAACCTCCACAACAGGGAAAGAGCAGGCCTGGGGTCGGGAGGGCCTGCAGCTGCCGGGAAGGCGAGGGGGCCCCCTTGGCTATTTCTGGCCTCCCGGTTCCTCAGCGCAACGGCCCAGGGGACATTTGAGGGCCTCTGCCCCCAGCTCGTGGAGAAGAAGCGAGTCCCTCAAACAAACCGTGCCATGGGAACAGACGAGCGTGACATCAGAACCAAATACAGACGGCCGAGCGAGGCCGCGGCCATGCACGCAGACGCAGACTCAGCCCCGGGTTGAGTGTGGCTGCCGGCAGTGGGGAGAGGCAGCACTTGGTCTGTATGTCAGAGCCTCAGAGAAAAGAGAAAGTGCTTCCCCCAGGTCTGGAAACATCGGAGCAAGCTGGCTCCTACTTCAAGAACAGCCCAGCTTCTCAGGAAAATCCCCACGAAGGCGTAAGGAAGGCGGACGTTACACGGTCTCAGGAGACACAGCCAGGCCAGCATCTGGGACAGTTACAGCCACAGCTGGCCGGGGGATGGGAAGGAAGTCCCCCCACCTCCACCCTTCTTCTTTTCGGGACCAGGAGCACCGTGGGCATGCAGACCCGGCCGTGGGGCTAACAGGGTGGAATGCAGCCGCTGTTCCCGCACCGGCCACAGGCCATCCACCATCTGCCATCCAGGGGAAGGGCACCTCCTCCTGCCAGCCCTGCACAGGTCTGAGTTTTTGTTTCTTTTCTCCTCGGCACAAAGGCCTTCACATCCACCCCAGGAGCCTGCCCAGCATCCTCCCTGCCGTCTGTGCCCAGAATGATGTGCCATTTGAGGGCAGGAGCGCTGAAAACCAGTGTGTGTGGGGGTCACCCTGGCCTCGACGGCTGTGACGGGGAAGCCCTGAGAAGATGCCGCTACAGGGCAGGCTCCCTGGAGGCTGCGATGAGCCCCTCCCCTCCGACCTGCTAGGCAGCGTGTGCTGTTCAGGCCTGGTGCCTGGGGCACTCGCCATCCCATTGTGGCTCTGCAGCCACTTTCCTGGATCCGCACTAAAGAGAGAATTCAAATGGGGAAAAGGCAGATCCGGGCAGCCCGATGGCCACGGAGAACAACTGGGCAGATTTACAACGAAGCTGTGACTGCCAGGAACCTGTACCAACGGGACCGTACAAAGTGTTACGTGTATAAAGCACGACTGAGAGTCAAGGACAGACCAACAGGCCTTCCGGCACGCCAGCGCTCCTTTCTGTGACCTTCCCACTGTGGACGCGGGAGTACGGGCACCCACCTGCCCTGTCCGCTTGGGCCGCGGTGACACAGTGCCACAGGCCGGGCACAAACAGTTCAGCCACTTAAACAACAGAATCACCAACGGCACCAGCTCATCCAAATCCAAGGCAGGTGGGCAGGAAAGCCGTGCTGCGGCCTTCGGGAATATCAGCGTCACGCCACCCTCCGCCTCTGGCTCAAAGGGGTGCTGTCTACGGCCCAGTCCCATAGAGGCTGAAGAGCCTGGGTTCCCACTGCTCTTCGAAGTGCTCCATTTAGTGACGGCCTTTGGGAGTGATGGGACCTGACATCCGCAAATACGAGGAGCTGCTCTCATGAGACGGGGTCTTGCATCATGCATCGCTGTCCTACACCATGTGGCCTCAGACAGGGCAGATGCAGGGAATCAGGGCAGAGGGTGTCGGGGAAGGCTGGAGAAGGAGGGGGTGGGGGGGAGGCCCCGTGTCTGCCCCCGGAGGCCCAGCCCTGACCAGCCTGTGGGGACCCATGGTCCTCCTGGTGATGGTGCCTCCAGTCTACTACGATCTCACCTCTGATGGGCCTGAAGGGTCCAGGGGCCTGAAAGCCTGGAGGGGCCATGGCTCCTGCACCTGCCTCCACACCCCTTCCTCCTACCTTTCCTGACAGAGATGCTGGGCTGGCACCTGCTTCCTCCTCCCATGTGAGAAGGAAGTCACGTCACCATCAAGAGACACAGGGGCTGCCTTTCCTAAAGCAAATGCACAGCCATCGGGGCAGGGAGCACGGCCTCGTGAACCCAGAGCAGCTGCAAACGGCTGGAATTCTGTGGGTGTCTGGAATTTATTTTACCCCTTTCTGTCCGCAATTCCACTGCGCTCTCCTATCTGCAAAGCTCTTTAGGGTTGGTGGGCACGACCTCAGGTGCTTTCTCCTTTGGGCCTCACGCGAACTCTGTGAAGCAGGGGTATCCCTCTTTTATTCAGAAGGTCAACACGGAGCAGGACTCGTCCCTGGGACCCTGCTCTGGCCCTGAACTCCCCCAGGTAGGCAGCTGGGGCTGGGGCTGGGGCTGGGGCTGGGGCTGGGCTGGGGCTGGGCTGGAGCCAGGCGGCTGTCTCCTAGTCTTCGGCGGCAGGTGGCCACAATACAACGGTGGGTCATGGTCCCGACGATCCCCTGAGTGGTTCCTGAGGGTGTGTGTGAGGAGCCCCGATGCCCCGATGACTGGCAGGAGTCCCTGTTCCAAGCATCAAGCTGTACCCCACATCGTGTCATCACCACCATGTATCACCTCCATGTTATGGGTGGGAGCACCGAGGCTCAGAGAGGCCACCTGGCTTGTCTCAGGTGGCAGAGCCAGCAAGTGGGACACTGGGCCTGGACCCAGTCTCTGACCAGAGTCCCATCTGGCCCTCCACATGGGTGTGTAAAATACCTCGCATCTTGGGAATTAGGAGGCAAATTTGATTTCACTGGTTTCGCAGTTTCCCACAATGCCGTTCCCCATTCTAAAAGCACCCTATCACGCGAAGAGACAACGTTTCAAAGCCTCTAATGCAGCGACCAGTGTGACATTGGGGACAAGTGTGCTTTCTGGGTGGAGTTGGTCTCTTGCTGATTGAACCCTGATGGGGTCTTCAATCTGAGGACAGACAATTCTGTCTCCTGATCCTGTGACAACCAGCAAGGGTGTCAGGATTCAGGATGAGGGATACGGATTCACATTTGAATTCTGACAAAGGGAGGTTAAGCTACTTGGGAGGAAACCCCACATCCACAGGTTTTATATTAATGAGAAGATGCTGGTCACCATGCTGCAGGGGAATTCCCACTGTGCTCACCACCTTCATCCCACAGGAGGCTCTCCGTAGCCTACATGGAGGTATGGGCCCCCGGAGACGGGGCCGGCACGCCAGACAGCAGGGTCTGAGGGGGATAAGGAACAGCATCCCAGTGACAGGTGGGACAGGGGAGCGGGGACTCCCGCCTGTGGAGGAAGCCCATCTCCGGCCAGGTGGGAGACAGGTGGGCAGGGAGGCGTCCAGTGGGCCAGGCGAGGCCGGAGGGGAATGAGCCTCACCGGAGAGGCCAGAACTTGGCAGCCGACGTGTGTCATCTCCCAAGTCTACCCCCTTCCCTCCCCCCAGAGCTCTCCTCACTCCACCTGTGAGAGACTGAAGCTGTGAGACAGCAGAAGGTCGGGTCAGTAGCAGAGCTGGGCCTGCTTATATCAGGAGGACAACACAGGTTTACAGTTGTTCATGTGGAAAAAGACACGCAGGGCACAGTTATAACAATAGCTTTACTAACTCAGAATAATGGTTCAGGGGCCCAGTGACCCCACTTTGGCCCGCGCTGTGTGTCTCCTGGAGAAATGACTCCTCTGCGTGAACACGCCGAGGGCCCAGAGGAAGCTGCCTGCCCCTGAAGAGGGGGCGCGAAGCCCTCCTGAAATAATCTGAAAATCCAAGTGCTGCATAGAAATGTGTGAGCAGAATTAGTTATCACTACACTGTCTGGTTAAATCACGTTATGCTTCTCGCCTGTCACTGTTTCTGTTAAACCACATGGAAGAGCAAATCCCTTGGTGCCCCTCCCACCACCTGGCCCAGTGCAGCCCATTAACTGCACGTCTTGGTTAGAGAAAAGGGGTTAGGAATGAAAAGATACATTAAAATGGGGACACTGTTCCCGAAAACCGAAAATCCTAGTACAACAGATGTGCTACACCAGAAGGAATCCGGAAGCTGAATTCTCAGTGAATGAGAGGGATGCCGTCTGGGGTGCTTTCCTACTCAGATTCGCAGGGAGATGGAAGCCGGACATCTACACCCCCAGGGGATCGCGACAGGACACAGGACATTCATGTGGCTGTAGCCACTTCCTGTCTCATCCTGCAGCCTGGGGCCAGGGGGCCGGGGAAGGGATGGAGGCCTCGGTGGATGGGGCTGAGCCCGTGGACATGGCTGGTTTTCAGGCTCGGTCACCAGGAACAGGAAGAAGGGAGAGAGGCTGTGCTTCCAGCACAGGCGTCCTGGGCTCTGGCCAGCTATTTTAAGAAGTTCAGCTGTGAATGGCAAAAGCAACATGAAACGTGCCTGGCAGGAGATATGGGGACACCGTTAATCCCATGAAAATGTGCTGTCGCTGGTCTTTTAGTTTGTCCAACACCCAGGCCCCCCAGTCTGGGTGGTGGGCCTCCCTGGGGTGGAGGAGGGGGAGGGGATCAGGGTATTAATGAGCCACCAGTCCCCGCCCCCCAATCAGTGAGGCTGAGAGGGAGGCCACCCTTACCCCTCCTCCAGCAGCACACCTGGGCTTCCAGAGAGGAGGTGAGGCTGGGAGGGAGCTCAGTCACACCCTGGCACTTACTGAGTGATGGGGGGATCCCTGCGCTTCGGGGATTTTTAAACGAACAGAAGCATCACTTCCTGGCCCTTTCCCAGGCTATGCCCTCTCTGGCCCAGTGGGCGCCCATGGAAATGCCACTTCAGGGTTACCGGAAGGTGGTAGGGCCGGGTGGAAGCACCTAGCTTAGTGGCCAGGCAGCTGGACAATACTGTCTCTTCCCTGGCCTCCTGCCCACTCCCTGCTGGGAAGGCCGCAGGGATCAGGCAGAGCCCATGAGCAGCGTGGGGACGTGACCCTGCTGGCTCAGAAGGCACCCTGTGGCTGCTGATCCAAGGTGGAGGCGGCCCTCAGCAGCTGTCCAGCAGCAGCCACAGGGCTGTCATCCTGGCCTGCTGTCCCTGGAGCACACCTGCGTCGTGGGGCCTTGACCTTTTCTAGGAGAGAAAGACGTGTGTCTCCACACTGCTCCCGGCCCAGCTGAGTCAGGCTGCACCGACCCGCTGGCCTCCAGCATGCACAGGATCATCACCGGGAAATGGGTGTTCCAACAGGCAGAAAGGAACCACTGGCCCCAGAGGATGTCTCTCAAAGACCCCCTCTCACCTACCTGCACCTTTGTCCACAGAGGCAGCAAGAAGTTACTGCTGTGCCTGCAATGCAGCCCTCGTAGCCTCTCCTCACCCCACCCGCCATCAACCTGGCATAGCAGTAGTGCAATCCCATTGGCAGCTGATGCCCAGTTTCCTGAGAGGGCACAGCTTCCCTAACCCTGCCCCACCTGAGCTTCCTAGGCACCCAGCCCTCCCACTCTCTTCCAGGAGGTTTACGTGGGGAGAGTCCAGGAGGGAGAACGTGGCTTGGTCAGCCCACTTTCTGGACTGCTGGAGGACAGCCGTGCACCCGGCAGGCACTCTATGTAAAGGACGCAACGTGGGTAGCTGAGGCCAGCAGTGCAAACACACACAATGATGGACACAAAGAGCAATGTCCTCTATGGCCAACTGCCCTGGGTGTTGTCACTGTCTGGAGACCGTTTCAGTTGTTACTCCTGGAGGTAGAAGCCAGATGCTGTTAAATGCTCTAAAGAGGACAGGACAGCTCCACATTGGAGAGTTACCCAGCCCGAATGTCCAGCATGCGAGGCTGGGAAACAGGCGGAGGGGAGGAAGAAGAAAACCCGGAAAATGAAGTGCAGAGTTGGGAGACTTTGCAGCCACCACTAGCCACAGCCCTGTGGCCGCTTCACTCTGGTGTGGGCTCCAGGCCTGGGTTAAAGCCAGGCAGGCCGTGTGGTCGCTCTGAGAGGGCAGGCAGGCCCATCGATACCTCCAGGAGTCAACCGCAGGCTGGCACCCAAGCCTGACTATGACAACAGCTCAAAAAACCAGGTGGCATCTCACTGTTGAGTCTTAAATTCAAGACCAAGAAGCAAAAGTTGTATTGAAGACAGAGTGCCCTTCTTCTTGGTGACAGGGAAAAAGCCGGTCCACAGGTCTGCCACGCCATGCCCACACGTGGCCCACATGTGGGACTCAGTGTTTCAACTCTGAGCTCGTTTACCCAGTGCCAAGGGAGGTCTGTACTCCTCCCTGAAGGCACAGACTTCCTGGTAATTTCCTCACATCATTCCTTCAGACCTCTCTCTTTTTCTTGTTTTGAGCATTTCCCCCCAATTCCACCAGCCAGCTCTCTTTTCTCTCCTCTCAGTCCTCATCTGATGACTGAGTGTCACCCCTGTCCCTGGGGCACATCCTAACCCTTTTAGCAGCACTGCCTCTCCCGCTAGAAAGAACAGCCACAGGTACCCCCTGCCCCCTCGAATATTCCTCTTTTACAGGCAAAGGAAGGAGATCCAGACACGTTAACATGCCTATGGCCACACCACTTAAAAAGGCTGGTGGAGTTCTCTGCACTAACCCGCACGTTTCCCATGCTGGTCAGTTCTGGCGGCCACCTGGGTTATCAGGTCCCTCCCCTTCTATGCCCGGTGGTGAGTGACATGCACCCCCATGGCACTCAATAACAATTCCATGTTATAGGCTATGCCTCTAGGACAACATAGTCAACCAGGAGTTAATCACTGCTCTGAAGCTGTGCTGTCTCACTGGGGGCCACTGCCATAGCTTGCTCTTTAAATGTAAATGAATTAAAATAAAGTGAAATTTAAAAATGCAATCCCTCAGGTGCACTAGCCACCTTTCAGGAGCTCGAGAGCACTCAGGCCACTGGCTGCCCTGACACCCGGCACAGGGACAGCATTCTGTCCCCATAGGAGTTCCTGCCAGTCTACATGGCTGCAACGGCTCTCAGTGTATCTGGGGTGACTTAACACAGTGTCTTAGGGCGTCCAGGGAGGAGTCACACCAGTTGTTCAGTCAACATGGAAATCCCACCTCTGAGTGTCAACCTGAAACCTCCACATGCCTAAGGGATGCCATGGAGGAGGTGAGCAATAAAAATAAAAGGACGCAAGGATAAGGGTAGAAAAATGGACAGTTATGTGACGGAGGTGAAAGTATAATGAACGTTAATCTCCTGGTTTCTTTAGGTGCAACTGTTCATTCACTCCCCAGGCCAAGAAGTGGTGGAAACACTGCAAGATAATCCATCCTGGAAACTCTGGCCAGTTCTGGCTCCGGCATACTTGCTGACCCGAGAGTTTCCCACTGCCAACCCCCTATCACATTCTGCCTACCTAAACTCTCCAGGCATTTCAGATCTGTGCTGTGGAAAGTGTAGCTCAGTTCTTAGAGAATTTTCCAAACAAACAAATGTATTATCCTTGATGCCCGCAGCCATGAAAATTTTATTTTTGTAATTCCCTGTGTTTGCTCACCTAATTTGATATTGTATTCCACTCTCGGTAGAAGACTTATCAGAATGACTTGTCTCCTTGTTTGTCCCGATTGGACATCAGATATGATGAACTGTGCTTCCCTGGTATACGGCTCGGATTAACTTTCAACTTTCTTCTCAATGCTTCCCACCTCCTTAATCAAAAACAAAACTCTATCTTTAGGCACCAAAATAGAGAAGTTTGGCTCCTTAGCATTGAGCAGCATTTCCTTCAACACTGACACTGAGGTGAAGGGCACTGGCCTTGAAGACAGGGGGCCCAGGCTGGGTGCCCATGCCCCAGCTACCACTGAATGCCTGGTGCCAACGCGGCAGCCATCCCACTGCACCTCTGGTGTGGCCTGGTCACAATCTTGTGCATCTCCTGCCTGGCCTTCACCGGAATCGTTCCTGGAGGTTTTTAGTGCCTCACTCTCGTGTCAGCCAGGGATCCCCACACAGCTGGGGAGGCACCAAGATGACAGACAGAGACCAGAGCAGGCAAAGGATGAAGAGAAAAAGACATCGCACAGAAGAAAAGTTCAGGCAAAAAAGAGAATATCCTCAGGATGAGGCACTGTAGTAGTGAACCAAGAAAGAATATAAAAATGCCATAAAAAAAGGAACAAAGAACAAGAACAACAAAAGAAAAAAAACATACAACTAAAAACATTTAGAAATTAGGGGAGAATCCAAGATGGTGGCAAAGATAAACACCTACACTGCTGCCTCGCACAACAATTTCAAAACTACAACTAAAAGACAGAACGGACATCATCCAGAACCACAGGAAAGCTGGCAGAGTGGAAATTCTACAACTAGAAGGAAAGAGAGGGGCTCACAGAGACCCAGAGGAGCTGCAAAAAGCTGAGGTGCAGAGATGCGTGCATGGAGAGAGCGGGTGCCAGAGAACCTGGCTGACTTTCTCTGGCGGGAGGGAGACGGAGACTCCCAATTGCATTGAACCCCTTATCCTACGACACTAAACCCCAGGTGCAGTTGAAACTCATACGGGGGGGGGGTTGGACTGTGAAAAAGGAGAAGTACACGGAAATATAGGGGAGCCGCAAAAGATCAGAAGTCTGGTGGCGTGCACGGCACTGCGTGCAGAGGACCAACTGCTGATTGTGCCGCTGGCTTTCACGAGTGGGCGGGAGACAGACCTTCCCAATGGTGCCATTTCTAACCCCACTAAACCCCAGTTTCAGGCAAAACCCTAGGGACCCAGACTCATATGGTCCCGGAGCGCAGGGGAGCCGGAAAGGCAGCAGTCTAGAGGCACTGCAAGAGTGTGCACACAAGGACCGCTCCAGCAGTTACTCAGTCATATGAGACTCAGGGGCCATGGAGGGCGGGGCTGACTGGAAGTCAAGGGGGTCCATTAAGCCCTGAGATTCCACCCATCCCAAGCTCAACAGAGAGACTTTTGCAGTTTTGCAAGTCTTGTATCATAAGGCTGAATCCAACACAGAAGTTCTCTCGGCATAGTGAAAATGCGGAGACAAAGGAAGAGATCACAAACAAAAGAAATGGAGGAAAACAAACGACTGGATATAGAGTTCAAAACCACAGTTATAAGATTTTTCAAGAATATCCTAGAAAAGACGGATACATTTAGCGAGACCCAAGAGGAGATGAAAAAGGACCAACTAGAGATGAAAAACGACCAACTGGAGATTAAACATACACTGACTGAAATAAAAAATATTATACAGAGACCTAACAGCAGACTAGAGGATTGTAAGAATCAAGTCAAAGATTTGAAGTATAAAGAATCAGAAAACACTAAACTGAAAAAGCAAGAAGAAAAAAGAATCCAAAAATGTGAAGATAATGTAAGGAGCCTCTGGAACAACTTCAAGCATACCAACATCAGAATTGTGGGGATGCCAGAAGAAGAGAGAGAGCAAGATACCGAAAATCTATTTGAAGAAATAATGACTGAAAACTTCCCACATCTGGTAAAAGAAATAGACTTACAAGTCCAGGAAGCACACAGAACCCCATATATAAGGAATCCAAAGAGGATTACACCAAGACACATCATAATTAAAATACCAAGAGCAAAAGACAAAGATACAATATTAAAAGCAGCAAGAGAAAAACAGTTACTTACCTACAAGGGAGCACCCATATGATTGTCAGCTGATTTCTTAACAGAAACTATGCAGGCTAGATGGGAGTGGCAAGAAATATTCAACGTGATGAATAGCAAGAACCTACAACCAAGAATACTCTATCCAGCAAAGCTAGCATTCAGAATTGAAGGGCAGATAAAGAGCTTCACAGATAAGAAAAAGCTAAAGGAGTTCATCAACTCCAAACCAGTATTATATGAAATGCTGAAAGGTACTCTTTTAGAAGAGGAAGAAGAAAAAGGTAAAAGATAAAAAATTATGAACAACAAATACATATCTATCAACAAGTGAATCTAAAAATTAAATGAATTAAAAATTTGATCAACAGAATAAACTGGTGAATATAATAGAATCAGGAGCACAGAAAGGGAATGGACTGATCATTCTCAGGGGGAAAGGGGTGAGGGGTGTACAGGGAGAGATTGGACAAAAATCATACACCTATGGATGAGGTCAATGGGAGGGAAGTAAGGGTAGAGGGAGAGGTGGGAGCCAAGTGGAGGGGAGTTATGGAGGGGAAAAAAAGAGAAACAAATGTTATAATCTGAATAATAAATATTTAATTATAAATACATACATACATGTATACATACATACATACATACATACATACATTTAGAAATTAAATACAGCCTGACTGGGGTGGCTCATTGGTTGAGAGTCAACTGGTGAGAGTTATGGTTTGATTCCTAGTCAGGGCACATGCCCAGGTTTTTGGCTTGATCCCCAGTAAAGGGTGTGAGTCTCTCTCGTCATTAATGTTTCTATCTCTTGCCCTCTCCCTTCCTCTCTGAAATCAATAAAAATATATTTTAAAAAGAGAAGTTAAATATAGAACAGAGGAGTTTAGTAGAAGAGTAGCAGATAAAGTTGAACACTTCAACTTTCTAGGCAGAAATAACATGGGATTGATATCTGATCTGTTTAAAAATACAAAAACTTGTATTGTGAGGAATTCTGTTGAAATGTTTGTGAAGCATTAGATGTGATAGATATGTAGATAGAAGAGCAATTGGGGAAAAATAGAAACAACCCCTGAGAAGGCAGAAAGTCGTGCAAAAGGAAGACATCATCATAACCACCACATTTATGATGTGCCAGTCACCATCCTGAGGTCTTTTCATGAGACATCTCACCCACCCTCATAAGCACCTGGAAGAAATACATTCTTAATTTCCCCAATTTCACACATAGGGGTGAGGAGGTGAGGGAGGCTGAGGCACAGAGTGCTCCAGCTCATGAAGCAAGCAGCAGAGTCAGGAATTGAACCCAGAAAATTCAACTCAAGCCCCCATACTCTACCAGTATCCTGGGTGTGACTACTTATTAACTTAAACTCACAATGTAACTGTGCTGTGAAGATGAGGAGAAAGGAAAGTGGGGAGAGGGCCTGGGCTGCACCCATGAATACCAAGTCCTCACCCCACAAACCAGGAAGCCAGCAGGCAGGAAGTACTTGAAATTCAAAACTGCATACATAGTGCATATGCGTATCCTATATAATAAAAGGCTAATATGCAAATCAACTGAACGACAAAATGACCAGTCGCTATGATGCGCACTGACCACCAGGGGCAGATGCTCAATGCAGGAGCTTCCTCCTGGTGGTTAGTACACTCCCACAGGGGGAGCATCACTCAGCCAGAAGCCAGGCTCACGGCTGGTGAGCACAGTGGTGGTGGCGGGAGCCTCTCCCACCTCCACAGCAGCGCTAACCATGTCCATCAGTTGGACATCCCCTGAGGGCTCCCAGACTGTGAGAGGGTGCAAGCTGGGCTGAGGGACACCCTCATCCCAAGTACACAAATTTCATGCACCAGGCCTCTAGTCATTTATAAACAGGAGATACTGACTGGACCAGTTAGTCTTACAAGGCCATTATGGACATGGCATTTAGGACATGGCATTTACCAGGTGGCGTGAGAAGCCACTGGAGAGTTTTAATCAGAGAAGTGACATGATGTGACCTTTTAAAAGGATGGTCTGAGAATGTGGGACAAGGGTAAAACATTTCTTATTTTAATTAAATAAAAATTAGTTTTGAAAAGATGAGACAATTCAAAGAAAATAGAATATGGGACTCTCCCATGAACTGCTATGCCGGGTGGCTCCGAGGTCAGCTGGGGACAACAGTCCCAGAGATGGGAGGCACGTCGGCCTGACTGGAGGGCACCGCCTAGAATAGGCCGTGGACGGAGCCAAAAAGCTGATGCAGAAAGGGCCTGGCGGAGGAACTGGAGCCTCTTAGTTACGAGATGACCTTAGGCAAGTCACTTAGCACCTCTGAGCCCGCTGCTCTCAGTCAGACAGAGATGCTCTAACCTCCAGCGATGGGACTTAATATAATTGTGGAGAGGAGCTTCTGGGGTACCTGGCACTTGGCCTCAAAAGCAGCCTCAGTTCCCATCTCCCCACTTTCCAATCCCATCCCCTGACCAGGCTCACGGGGTACAGACTCGGCTATAATCCAGGTCCCCTGATTTCCATGCTGCTGTGGAACCTCTTCATGCCATCTGCACTCCAATCACAGCCCTAATCACAAACCAGTGAGTCACCGCAGGTTCACCCAGAAAAGGGACAGGGGACAGCTGGCTCTCGGACAGAAATAGCCGAGGGTGGGCCCAAGCCAGTAGCAACCAGCAGGACTGCCCACAGCTGAGTTTCTGAGTCTGTCTCTGACGAGGCCATCTTGTCAGGACTCACAGAAACAGCCCAAGGTCAAGAGCGCAGGGTTTGCAATTCCCCGACAGCCCCGATGGTGATAAAAGTCCTCTGGAATCTTGTCCTGTCACATTCCTATCACCCGTGGGTGATGTGCCGAGATGCGTGTGTCTGTCTGCGGAAGATGAGCGAGGCGGGGTGAGGAGGGGGGGACAGTGTCCCCCGAGCGCCTACTGGGATGTGGGGCAGGTCAGTCCCCCGTGAGCAGTGTCTGTGCGGACTGTTCTCACCCAGCTCTTCCCACTCCCTTCTGACCACAAGCTGCTGGCCACATCGCATGACATGGCCCAGTCGGTATCCATTCGGTGTTTATCGGTTGGCCAGCCTCAGAAAAGCAAATTCATCCGGAAAAAGGCACGAGGGTGACAGCTCAAATGAGGTGAAATGGGCTGTAGCAACCAGATTGCCTTCAGGTAAATGTGGGCCGTGTCACCCGCCCAAGGGCAGGGACTGCACCAGGAGATCTGGAGTGCATCCTACGGCTGGGCTCAGTCAGGACCCCAGAGGAGGCCATCTGTGGGAGCCCAGGAAGGTGGTGGGAGGTCCCACACTGGGCCAGCTTTCGGGGTGCTCTGGAAGGAGCATGTGTCCAACCCCCAGATTGGCCCTGGAGGAGAAAAGGAGACAGGGTCCCTCTAATAGGCTGATCTATGAGGGCTATTTGGGAAGGACACGGGGGACTTAGGGCTAAAGTGACCTGTGTTTATGGGACTCCCCAGAATGAAGCATGGAAGATTGTCTTAAGTTGAGGTCCCCAGAAGCAGAGCCTGAGGCAGGGACTTGGGTCGGTGCCAGCAGAGGGGGTCAGGGGCGCAGAAAGGCCAGGAGAGGAGGTGGCCTTAGCTGGCTTTATCCCTCACCCCATCCCACAATCTCACGGGGGCCCTGGAACTGAATGCACCCCAGAGCTGGCTTCACCTGGAGGGACTGCCCCCAGTCGGTATCTGCAGCTGCCCCTGGTTGAGGTGGCACGTCTCTCCCCCACAGAGTGACCGTTAAAGGCCATGGGAGCATCTCTAGCGAAGGGGGTGTCGGTGACCCATGACAGCCAGTACTCACAGGCCAGGGAGTCAACATCTGCCTACAGGGGCATCTGGGCAGCCACCACCTGCACCCCTCCGGGGATCATGTGCTCCGAGGACACTGTCGCAGTGGGACCAGTCACCGGGGAGAGCACTGCATTGTGGGTGTGGAAGGGACCCCAGCCTGTGGCCACAGAGGGATGCAAACACTGTGATAGTTGTCATCATTACTTGCCGTGTGCGTGTGGGGAAAGGCATTCTCCATTTGCAGGAATACTGGTGTCATGAGGCCGTATCATTTCACTCAGTGGCAGAGTGCTGAAGGCAAGATTTGGGAAGCTACCAGAAGTCATTAACAGGATGCTAATCACGCCAGGAGAGACATGCACCTGCTCCGCAAACACCTTGGCCAGCTGTGAGAAGCGGTGCCTAAGCTTCCGTGGGGACGGCCTCAGAGTGCTTCTCTGGACGTTCGTCCTGACAGCGATGAGCCAAAATGCCACCTCAGACAGACAGTGAGAAGCAAGCTACTCCTGCAAACACATCTACAGGGGTTGACAGTTGTACCTCCATTCCCTACAAACATGCCCTCATTAAACCACAATGTAACTGCAGAAATAGAAAGTATCTCTTGCAGGGAGTCGGTCCCCACTGCCCAACTGGGCTCCAGTGGGACTGGGCCCTGCCCCACCCCCTCCTAACTGGTAACCATCTCTGCCCGGAATTCTCCACTTAGGGTCCAGTGCACATTCCTGGGTGCCATACCCACATCCACCTCACTCCCTTCCAGTTTCTTCAGTGCCCCCCAGTTTTGATTCAGGCCCCACACCTCCCCAAATGCTCCAGGGTGGTCAACTCCCCCAGTCCAAGGATGCTCACAGCAGAGCACACCACCCCCTCACCACAAAGATTGGTGTGGGCTACTGAGTCAACTGTCCTGATCACAGAGCTTCGTGAGGCAGCCCAGGAAATATGACAGGAACGGGTACTCCTAGCTCTCAGGAGAAATGGGGTGTGGGCTCATGTGGGGCAGCCTGGGAACATAGCAGCCAGTCTGCCAGATGCAAGTCACCCTGAGGACAAGGCCGCCCACAGAGGATGGTCCAGCAGAGGCAGCTGCAGAGGTTGTATGAACAGAGATGCTGGTATTGCCAGTGAGGCTGGTGGGGAATCTGCACTCAAACCAATGTAGATGCCAGTTTAGGTTAGGGCTTCTGTCCCTTCAAGAGTAACTCAAAAGCCCTAGCCAGTTTGGCTCAGTGGATAGAGTGTTGGGCTGTGGACTAAAGGGTCCTGGTTTGATCCCGGTCAAGGGCATAGTACCTGGGTTGCAAGCTCCATCCCAGGGCCCAATCAGAGCGTGTCTCTCTCACATCCATGGTTCTGTCTCTCTATCTCTCCCCCTCCCTTCCACACTCTCTAAAAATCAATGGAAAAATATTGTCAGGTGAGAACAACAACAGCAACAACAACAACAACAACAAAATAACTCAAAATGCCACTTTCTCTGGGATGCCACCTCTGATTGCCATTCCTAGGCCCATCAGCAAGTATAAGTCTCATTTCCAATCCTCCAGAGCACGATACCCATGTCCTTTTATATCAAATCTCTTCCTGCCTTCAATTCCTGCCACTGGTCTATGGTCAGACCCCTTTCTGACCCAGTCCCTCCAGGGTGGCCCCTCTGGTCCAGCCCTGCCTCCCAGTCTCCTTGGGACAGGTGTGGGGAGCCCGACAAGCATCCTCTCAATCATTGAGCAAATAAGAAAGTCTCGGATTAAGACACTTCTGTTAATTTTTGGAAGAACTCTATTTGAATAGTGATGCTAATGTTCACAGTAGGGAAATATAATTCAATTTGTAGAAGAAGATAAAATAGTGCACCTGCTCCCTCCAGCTAGCACTTGTAACACCCATATCCATGGTTGGTTTTGCCTGTGAGGATGTGTGTGGGGGTGGCTCTCAATTTACCTGCTTACTCGCTTTACTTTCTTTAATCCTGACACCAAGGTGGGGGTTCATTTTCCCCATTTAGAAGTGAAGATTTGGAGGCTGAGGGGTGGGGTAGCTCTCTGCCTGGGGTGGCCCAGTCCATGGGGAGCTGCGTATAGTTTCAAAGCCCATGTCTGATTCCACGTCTGATCCCACATCTAAATGTCACCTCCAACTGTGTCTCCCTGGCTGGGGGGCCAGATCCCGGGTTCCCATTACACAGGATGTCAACCCAGGGAGCAGCAACACAAAGCTTTTCCTTCCAATCTGCGTTTATAACAACCGGCAGATAGGAGGTGGACCTCAGGAACGCGCATTCTTGTTTCTTTGTCCCCAAACTACTAGCAGAAAGATGAGGCCATGATCCTTTGTCACCACTGCCCTCCGAGAAATGTGTGTGTTCTTTTGGTCCAATGCATACATAAATACCTGTCTTTGACAGGGGGATTATATTCAAGCTACTGCACTTAGCAAACAGCTATATTTAGCCAAGTGCACTGTAAGTGCCTTGTACTTTTTTTTTTTTAATTAATGAATCTACCAGGCACCGAGGGGCATCTACCATGTGCCTGGCTCTGTGTTGAGCTCTGGGGATTCAAAAGTAAGACACTGCCAGTCTGGGTGTCACCTTCTTCAGGGGGACAGACAGGTGAACAAATAGCACCGAGTCCACGTGACTACCACAGCAGGGGTAGGGCAACAGTTGAGGTACGGATGGAGGCAGGGAGGCTCTGCCTCACAAGAGAACCAAGTCTACCCTGGGCTTTAAGGGATGAATAGGAGTTTGCCTGGAAAGCCCTTTGCTTTCTCATCAGAGAAAAAAGTCTGTGTCCAATCAATACTCAGCCAATACTGATGGGCAGCTCTGTATCCATAAAAGCAATAAACTAAAAACACCTCTAAGAACTGCTCATGGAGTAGAGGCAACAAACAGCTGACCGAGGTAACCCGACACCACACACACCCAGCCTCATCCCTGGAAGTTTTTCCAGTGAGAACAATGCTCCGTGGGACTGTCCTCTGCCCCAGCATGTGGAAGAGGGTGTAGAAGAGGGTTGCACTGCACCTGTGGTGTGAGTTCTTTATAGGCAGCTTGTGAACGGGCGCGCATACACACACACACACACACACACACACAGAGACACACACACACAGACAGGCAGAGCTCAAAAGGTACAAAGGGGTCCCCTCCCCCTCACTTCCCCGGCCCAAGGAATGGCTCCCCTTCCGCAGGGAGCTGCTCCCAGTTGGCTGGGCTTCCTTTCAGCTGTCAGGCACGGGCTGCCCAGCCTTCGGCGGCGCCCTCGCTGGAGGAGAGGCACGTGCACAGATCTGCACTCGGTGAACCTGCGCCGGGAAGCGCATCGCCCATCTCACTAGGATAAACTCTGCCCAGGAAACTTTGATGAAAACCCGTGAGCCTGGACCCGGTTTCAGGCTCGGTCCGTGAAACAAGAGTCACACTGACCCCGAGTCCCTGCACCCGAGCTGCACCCGGTGTGACAATCCACCACCAATGGTCACTGACAGGGGCTGGGCCATTCCGCCAGGGCCATGTGGCCTCCGGGGACGTCCATGCGCCTAGAACACCCCTATGGTGCAGTACAACAAAGCGGGGCGCCGGTCTCCCCCACCCACCGCCTGGGCCACCTTGCACCAGGGGCGGCGCCCCAGCTCCGCGCGCCCCGGGGCCAGCGGCCGGCCGAAGGGAGCCGGGCCCGGGGGAGGGGTCGGTGTCGCCGGCCTGGCCCCCTAGGGGGGCGGCCGGAGGACAGGCGTCCCGCCCGCCGAGACCCCCGCGGAGGCCCGGGGGCAGACGGACGGACTGACGGCCGCCTGACAGCTGCGCGCGCCCCCGCTCCGCACAGCGGGCCTCGCTCCTACCTCGCGCGCGATCTGGTTCAGTGCCTCGTCCTCCGCCGTCAGCCGCTCCCGGTTGGGGAGCCGCTTGCGGCCCGCGCCCTGGGTGCCCATGTCCATCGGCAGCGCCGCTGCTGCGGGGCCGTGGCTCCCGCGGCTCGCGCCCCTCGCTCCGGGCCGCCCCGCCCTCCCTCTCTCCCTCCTTCCCTCCCTCCCTCCCTCCGCCGGCGTCATGGCGTCAGCGGCGCGGGGACGCGGGGCCGGGGCTGGCCCCCGGGACCGCGGGAGCGGCGGGCGGGACGGGGACGTGAGCTGGGAGACGGCGGCGGGAGGTTTGAGGCGGTTGGGGGTCTGGGACGCGAACGCGGGAGAGACTCAGCTGGGGACTCCGGGCGGGGATGGGGCGCGGGAGGTGGTGGTGGTGGCGGGAGGTGGGGGGCGGGCAGGGAATGGAGGAGCCGGCGCCCGGGGCTTCCAGGTGCCTGGGGCGCGGGGCCAGGGCCTGGGCTCTGCAGGGTGCACCCCTTGTTGGAACGGCCGCCCCAGGGCCGTGGGTGTCGGGGCGCGGGGGTCCCCGCAGGGCGCGGAGGGCTGGCGGGGATTGGGGGCAGAGAGGCTCGCGCGGAGGGTGGGCGCGGGGAGGAGGGTCAGCCTGGCGCGCTGTGAGCCCTGGTCCAGCACAGGCTGCGCGAGAGCAGGGTCCGCCCCATCGCCTGCTCCCAGCCCTGTGACCTTGGCCAGCCCCCCGGCCCCCTGGCCGTCCGGTGGGTTCAGAACCAGCGTGCGGGTGGACACGTCTCCGTCTCCTCCTTCGCACGCCTGTCCTCCCTGGCTTGTCACCGCACCCCTGCGTCCCCAGCTTCTGGGAAGAGGCTGACCCCGCAGCTGTGCTCAATAAATAGTTGTTGAGAAAGGAATGAATTTGCCTGAGCTTTTCCTTCCACACTCCACAGAGGAATTAAAAGTCAACGGGTTTGGTTCAGTGGGTAGAGCGTCGGCTTGCAGACTGAAGCGTCCCAGGTTCGATTCCGTCCAAGGGCATGTACCTTGGTTGCGGGCACGTCCCCTGTAGGGGGCGTGCAGGAGGCAGCTGATGGATGTTTTTCATCTCATCGATGTTTCTCTGTCCCTCTCAATAAAATATATTTAAAAATAAATAAATAGAAGTAAACAGGAGAATCAGGTAAGGTTTACAAAGCCATCGCCTCCCTGTCCGTTGGGGTACAGGAAGAACATACTAGAACGTCCCTGAATATGTATTTTAAACTAAAAGTGAAAATGTTATGTATCAAATTCTAGCATTTCATATGCAACCTCAGTTTAAGGGGCCACCTGCCAGTCACAAGGTGCCCCTGTGGGAGGCAGTGGCATTCTCTCCCATGAGATCATTTCCAGAACATTCTGTTGAATCTGGATGAACCAGGTTAAATAGGTTTATGGATTCCATAACCTAGTCTTAGCTAAAACTCAAAGAGTGGACAAATGGCTTCAAAGGATTGGGAAGATTCTCAAAGAGATACTCCGCCAAGTCGCAGACAAGAAAATGAGACAGTTTCCTTACTCCTGGGAGGGGCTCTGCGTTGACCTCACTATTAGCTATGAGAACAATGAGCAATCATAAGAAACAGCTTGAAACGTGAGTTCCCATTGCCTGACACTAATGATCAACCTCATTTTAAGAGGATATGGTGGTGGGTGATGATGACAATGACGTACTTTATACATAACTAAGTATATAACTATTTGGGGGGCACTTAAAAAATAGTGATAGAGTTCATGGTAAAAAAGTAAGCCTGGCCCTAGCCAGTTTGGCTCAGTGGATAGAGTGTAGACCAGCAGACTGAAGGGTCCCAGGTTCAATTCTGGCCAAAGGCACATGCCCAGGTTGTGGTCTCGACCCCCAGTAGGGGGCTTGCCAGAGGCAGCTGATCAATGGATCAATGGATCTCTCTCATCACTGATGTTTCTATCTCTCTCTCCCTGTCCCTTCCTCTTCGAAATCAATAAAATATATATATATTAAAACAAAAATGTTTGGGTTCTAGACCTGTGGGTTTTCCATTTGCGGGGATTGTGAATATCTTTGAGAATCTGATGAAAACTGGATTCCTCTTCCAGAAAAAAAAAAGCATATGAACAGGACATTTGAGTAGTTTTAAAGAGTGATAGTTAGAAGTCCATCCACAGGCCCCCTGACTCCCAGCCTGTCTTGCCTCTGGGAGCCTTTCTAGCTATGGAAGCCAGGATTACCTTCTCACACACGTTGCCACCTGAACTCTCCAGACTGCAGGGCGGCTTCACAGTGCTATTGCGGCAGTTCTGTAGAGAAAGCCCCAACAGGTGTGAAACATGTCGCTAGGGGCAGGTACATGCTGAGGCTTGTGAAATTACTTGCTCTCAGTGTTGTTACCATAATAATTTCATCCTTACTGAGTGCTAACCCATGACAAGAATTCTGCAAAAACAGGTGCCGTGGCAGGAGGATGTCACTCAGGATAATTACATGCCATGGGTGTCTCTGGGGAGAAAGGCTGAGGGTGTCTGGTCTCCTGTACACGGTGCCAGCTCCTTAGCCAACCCCTTTGAGCAGCAATGAGCGGCTCTCTCAGAATAGCCTTCCTGAGATTCAGGACCAAGATCGTCTTTTCATCTCTCAGAGAGTCTTGCTCAGGGTTATGCACCTAATGGGTGCTTAGAAAGATATATATGAATTAGGACGTACAGTCCAAATCTCTTTTTATTTATGGAAGACAAATACTGCAAGGACTTATAGACTAACAATGGGATTTATTTATTTTTTTCTAGCATGGGGTATTATTAACTATTAATTAAATTGTTTTTATTTTATTTATTTATTTTTAAATATATTTTATTGATTTCTTACAGAGAGGAAGGGAGAGGGATAGAGAGTTAGAAACATCGATGAGAGACGTCAATCAGCTGCCTCCTGTACGCCCCCTACTGGGGATGTGCCTGCAACCAAGGTACATGCCCCTGACCGGAATCGAACCTGGGACCTTTTAGTCTGCAGATGGACGCTCTATCCACTGAGCCAAACTGGTTTCGGCTAATTAAATTGTTTTTAAAAACAGGTGACAGAGGACTTTAGATTCTAGCAATGGAGATGCAACTTATAGTAACCTTCCTGCCAATAACAGTCATAAACCTCAAATAATATAGAAAAAGTAATTATTTGCAGGCACTGGAGAGTAACCAAAAGCAGACATGGACTAGAGTGGGTACAATCTTTGAATTAAGACTGCTACTTCCCTAGAGGGCATTCTCATTTTCAAGATATTTTGGACTGAGAAGTTAGATGTTAGGGTCTGGGGCTACAAGTAAAGCTGGAAATTTAGTGAGGAAACCCCAGAAAATTGGAGTACCTAGAGGGTTGAGCCTCTGCATACTAACTTATGCAGAACCTGTGGCTGAATCCTGAACTGTGCATATGTGGGGTGAGAAGAAAGCAGCTGGAAGCCTGGGAGTGTTGGGTGGCGATTTCAGCAGCTGCCTAGTGTGGGGAGATAAAATTAGAAATTCAAATCTCACCAAGGGCTCGGTAAGCACCTTGAGTCTTTTATTGAAATCTCAGAAAAAAATACACCTTAGAGTAGTGATTTTCAACCATTTTCATATCATGGCACACATAAACTAATTACTAAAATTATAAAATTATGTGGCACAGCAAAACATTATTTTGTCAATCTGACAAAAATAAAGGTAGAATTTTGATTTATTCACACCAGACAGCTATTTTTTTAAAATTTACTGCTATAGTTTATTTTATGCCGTCCGACTTATTACTGACTTGCTGTGTTTTGCACCTAGGTTAACCCTGTTTGCATTCTAGCTCTAACTATCTTTGGAATTTTTTTCTAATATGAATAGTTGGAATTTATTTTATTTTATTTTTTAATTTATTGATTGATTCAGGTATTACATATGTGCCTTTATTCCCCTATTATCCCCCACCTCCCATTCATGCCCCCACCCCCCTGTTGTCTTTGTCCATTGATTAGGCTTATATGCATGTATATAAGTCCTAGGGTTGATCTCTCCCCTTTACCCAGATCATCCCCTACCTTCCCTGAGGTTTGATGTTCTGAGGATGTTTCTCTGTCTCTGGATCTATTTTTGTTCATCAGTTTATGTTGTTCATTATATTCCACAAATGAGTGAGATCATGTGATATTTATCTTTATCTGCCTGGCTTATTTCACTTAGCATAATGCTCTCCATCTCCATCCATGTTGTTACAAATGGTAAGAACTCCTTCCTTTTTACTACAGCATAGTATTCCATTGTGTAGATGTACCACAGTTTTTTTTAATTTAATAAATCTTTATTGTTCAGATTATTACAATTGTTCCTCTTTTTCCCTCTATAGCTCCCCTCCACCCAGTCCCCAACCTACCCTCTGCCCTTACCTCCCTCCCCACCTCTGTCCTCATCCATAGTGTACAATTTTTGTCCAGTCTCTTCCCGTATCCCCCATACCCTTTTCCCCTGAGAATTGTCAGTCCACTCCCTTTCTGTGCCCCTGATTCTGTTATATTCACCAGTTTATTCTGTTCATCAGATTTTTAATTCACTTGATTTTTAGATTTACTTGTTGGTAGATCTGTATTTGTTGTTCATAATTTTTATCTTTACCTTTTTCTTCTTCTTCCTCTTCTTAAAGAATATCTTTCAGCATTTCATATAATACTGGTTTGGTGGTGATGAACTCCTTTAGCTTTTTCTTATCTGTGAAGCTCTTTACCTGCCCTTCAATTCTGAATGATAGCTTTACTGGGTAGAGTAATCTTGGTTGTAGGTTCTTGCTATTCATCACTTTGAATATTTCATGGCACTCCCATCTGGCCTGCATAGTTTCTGTTGAGAAATCAGCTGACAATTGTATGGGTACTCTCTTATAGGTAATTAACTGTTTTTCTCTTGCTGCTTTTAATATTCTCTCTTTATCTTTTGCTTTTGGCATTTTAATGATGATGTGTCTTGGTGTGGTCCTCTTTGGATTTCTTTTGTTTGAGGTTCTGTGCTCTTCCTGGACTTGTAAGTCTATTCTTTTACCAGGTGGGGGGAAGTGTTCAGTCATTATTTCTTCAAATAGGTTTTCAGTATCTTGCTCTCTCTCTTCTTCTGGCACCCCCATAATTTGGATGTTGCTATGCTTGAAGTTGTCCCAGAGGCTCCTTACACTATCTTCAAATTTTTTGATTCTTTTTTTCTTTTTGTTTTTCTGGGTGAGTGTTTTTTGTCTTTCTTCTTTGTATTTCAAATCTTTGACTTGATTCTTGCATTCCTCTGGTCCGCTGTTAGAACTCTGTATAATATTTTTTATTTCAGTCAGTATATGTTTAATTTCTTCAATGGTCTTGCTGAATTTATAAATCTTTTCTAGAAATTTCTTGAAAAACCTTATAACCGTGTTTTTTGAACTCTATATCCAGTCATTTGCTTTCCTCTATTTCTTTCATTTGTGATCTGTTTCTTTGTCTCCACATTTTCACTGCCTCCCTGAGTTGGTAGAGTAGCTTTATGTGGTAGGTGTCCTATATGGCCCAGTGGCTCAGCCTCCCCGTTACCTGAGGTGGACACTCCTGGTGTACCCCTTTGTGGACTATGTGTACAGCCTTGTTGTAGTTAAATCCTGATTGTTATTGGTATCACTGGGAGGAATTGGCCTCCAGGAAAATTGGCTGTGAGGATCAGCTGTGTCTATGCTGGGAGAACTTTTGTGCTGGAGACATCCTTGTGAGACAAGACTTGCAAAATTGCAAAAGCCTCTGTGCTCAGGTGGGATGGGGCAGAGTTTCAGGGTGGAACAGACAGCTTTGGCTTCCTGTCAGCCCTGCCCTATGAGGCCCCTGAGTCTCAGTGTCCCTCAGTAATTGTTGTAGGCACATCTGAGAGAGAGCTGCCCTCAAGTTTCACCTGCTGCCAGACAGTCCAGTTTCTCCCTGAATGAGTCTGGGTTTGCCAGTATCTTGTCTGGAACTGGAGTTCAGCACAGTTGGGAGCTTCCGTCTCTCTCCCTCCCATTTTAGAAAGCCAGCCGTGCACTCAGCTGCCTGTGCATTCAGTAGTCAGTCCTCTCTGCGTGTGTGTGCCTCTGGACCTCTGCCTCCACAGCTGCCCTGAGTCTCAGTGTGCTTTCTCTTTTCTTGACAGTCCAGTTTCTCTCTTAATGGTTTTGGGTTCCCAGAAACTCACCCAGAACTGGAGTTCAGCATAGTTGGGAGCTTCTGTCTCCCTCCCGCTTTAGAAAGCCAGCTGCACACTTAGCTACCTGTGCACTCAGCTGCCAGTCCTCTCCACATGCTCACATGCTCCATACCTCAGCCTTTTGCAGTTCCTCTGATTCTGAATGTGCTTTCCTCTTTCCTTCTAGCTGTAGAATTTCCACTCAGCCAGCTTTCTGGTGGTTCTGGATGGTGTCCGTTTTGTCTTTTAGTTGTAGTGTTGATATTGTTGCGCAAGGCAGCAGTTTAGATGTTTACCTATGCCGTCATCTTGGTTTCTCCTATATCACAGTTTTTTAATCCACTCATCTGCTGTTGGGCACTTAGGCTGTTTCCAAATCTTAGCTATGGTGAATTGTGCTGCTATGAACATAGGGGTGCATATACCCTTTCTGATTTGTGTTTCTATTTTCTTAGGATATATTCCTAGAAGTGGGATCACTGGGTCAAATGGGAGTTCCATTTTTAGTTTTTTGAGGAAACTCCGTACTGTTCTCCACAGTGGCTGCACCACTCTGCATTCTCACCAGCAGTACACTAGGGTTCCTTTTTCTCTGCATCCTCACCAGCACTTGTCATTTGTTGATTTGTTGATAGATGGTATCACATTGTTGTTTTGATTTATATCTCTCTGATGATTAGTGATTTTGAGCAGGTTTTCATATGTCTCTTGGCCTTCCTTCTGTCTTCTTTCAAAAAGTGTCTATTTAGATCAATTGCCCATTTTTTGATTGGGTTATTATTATTATTATTTTTTTTGTTAAGCTGCATGAGTTCCCTGTAAATGATGGAGATTAAACCCTTATCATTGATATCATTGGCAAATATGTTCTCCCATGCAGTGGACTTTCTTGTTTTATTGATGGTCTCCTTTGCTGTGCAAAAGCTTTTTATTTTGAGGTAGTCCCATTTATTTATTTTCTCTTTGTTTCCATTACCCTATGAGCAGTATCAGTGAAGAAATTGCTTTGGCATATGTCAGAGATTTTTCTGCCTGTGGTTTCCTCTAGTATTTTTATGGTTTTCCATCATATGTTTAAGTCCTTGATCCATTTTGAGTTTATTTTTGTGTATGGTGTAAGTTGGTGGTTTAGTTTCATTTTTTGCATGTATCTGTCCAATTTTCCCAACACCATTTATTGAAGAGACTGTCTTGACTCCATTGTATGTTCATGCCTCCTTTATCAAATATTACTTGAGCATAGTGATTTGGGTCAATTTCTGGGTTTTCTATTCTATTCCATTGATCTGTATGTCTGTTCTTCTGCCAGTACCAGGCAGTTTTGAGAACAATGGCTTTATAATACATCTTGATATCTGGTATTTAAATCCCACCTACTTTATTCTTCTTTCTCAGAATAACTGTTAGACAGCTTTTGTTGTATTGGCTATTGTCACTTAATTATTTGACAACCTAAGTCAGTGGTTGGCAAACTGCGGCTCTTTGGCCCCTTGAGTGTGGCTCTTCCACAAAATATCACAGCCTGGGCGAGTCTATTTTGAAGAAGTGGCATTAGAAGAAGTTTAAGTTTAAAAAATGTGGCTTTCAAAAGAAATTTCATTCTTTGTATTGTTGATATTTGGCTCTGTTGACTAATGAGTTTGCTGACCACTGACCTTATATCAACAATACAACAATTGAAATTTCTTTTGAGTGCCAAACTTTTTAAACTTAAACTTCTAATGCCACTTCTTCAAAACAGACTCTCCTAGGCTGTGGTAATTTTGGAAGAACTACACTCAATGGGCCAAAGAGCTGCATATGGCTCACGAGCTGCAGTTTGCCAACCACAGACCTAAGGGAATAGAGGTCAGTACCTCTGACCAGTTGAAAATCACTGCCTTAGAGTAAGACAACATTTGAGGACAAAGGGCTAGGACAGAAATTTAAACACACTAATTGTAACAAAGCCTAGAACCGGTCTCAACAAGATGAAGGTGATATGTAGGATCAGGGTAATTTAATTCCCTGCTAGAACCAAATTCAAAAGTCTTCAAAAGAAGATAATAGAAGCCACAATCTCTGAAATATATTATCCACTATGACCAATATACAATGAAGAGTTACTATACATAAGAAGAATCAGAAAAGTGAGTCAAGAGGAGAAATAATTAATTGGAAAAGATTCACAGATAACCCAGATATTGAAATTGGCAGAGAGGTTGTATGAAATAGCTTTTGGAAAGATGGGGATAATGAATGAAGAGAATTTTAGAGCCCTGCCCGGGTAGCTCAGTTGGTTAGAATATTGTCCCAATACACCAAAAAGTCAGGGGCTTCAATTCCTGGTTTAGGCACATGTCTAGATTTCAGGTTTCAGGTTCTATTCCTGTTTGGAGCGCACCCAGGAGGCAAACAATCTATGTGTCTCTCTCCAATGTCTCTCTCTGATGTCTCTCTCTCTCTCTCATCAACAGGCATATCCTTTGGTGAGGATAAAAAAAAAACCCATAGAATTTTGGTGTGCCTGTCTACATGCATGTACACATCCATGCACACTTAACATTTGTGCATCTGATTAAGTATAGATTTTACTTTGATAAAAAAAAAGGGTGTTTGTTTTTGTTAATACTCACACAAGGATATCTTCCCATTGATTTTTAGAGAGAAGTTATGGAGAAAGACAGAGAATAAGAAATATTGCCCCAACAAGGGATAGAGCCTGCAACTGAGGTACATGCCCTAAACTGGAATCAGACCCACAACTCTTCAGTTCATAGGATGATGCTGTATTCACTGAGCCAAACCAGCTAGGGCTTAAAAGAAGAAGAAGATCCTATTTCATAAAAGAGTAATATGCAAATTAACCATCACTCTGATATACCCACAAGCCATGCCCACCAGCCAATTAGGAGTGAGTATGCAAAATAACCCACAAAGATGGCTGCAGCAATGAAGCGAGCAGGAGAGAGGCTTGGGTTTGCCTGGAAATGGAGGAAGCCAAGTTTGCCATACACCCTGGCAGGCCTAGGCCTTCACTAAAGGCTACAAAGTTTCAATTATAGAAGATAAATAAATCCCAACAGAAATGGCTGTGGCCATGGAGTGAGCAGGAGGCTTGGCTTTGCTTCAGGTTACAAAGTTTCAATTGTAGAAGATAAATAAATCCCAGATTCCAGGTCCTCTGCTTGGGTTGCCAGGGAGTGTGGCTGGCCTGAAAACCACCACAGGCCCCTCACCCAGGATGCCCCAAGCCCCAAGGCAACCCCATCCTGATCCAGGACACCCTCCAGGGCAAACCAGCTGGCCCTACTCATACACCAGGCCTCTATCCTATCTAATAAAAGAGTAATATGCAGATTGACTATCATTCCAACACACAAGATGACTTCCCCTTTGTGGTCAAAGATCCTGCCCCCATGTGGACACAAAAAGGGACTAGGCCTGCAAGGGAGGGCAGTTGTGGGCGATCAGGCCAGCAGGAGAGGGCAATCGGGAGGGACCAGGCCTGCAAGGGAGGGCAGTTGGAGGCAATCAAGCCTGCAGGGAAGGGCAGTTAGGGGTGACCAGGCCGGCAGAAGAGGGAAGTTGGGGGTGACTGGGCCTGCAGAGAAGGGAAGTTGGGGGAAACTCAGGCCTTCAGGGGAGAGCAGTTGGGGGGAGGTGTGGGGACCAGGCTGGCAGGGGAGCAGTTAGGCATCAATCAAGCTGGCAGGGCAATGTTTAGGGGTAATGAGGAAGGAAGGCAGGAGAACAGTTGGGAGTTAGCAGTCCTGGATTGTGAGAGGGATGTCTGACTGCCCTCGAGGGGTCCCAGATTGGAGAGGGTGCAGGCTGGGCTGAGGGACACCCCTCCCTGCCGTGCACAAATTTCATGCACTGGCCCTCTAGTTTTTAATAACAATGATAGAAAAATAACCAAACCAACAAAACCGAAGCAGGTAACAAAAGAGCATTTACCCCTCAGGCATCACATTAAACTCATAGTTTTAATGCAATGACTTCTGGAAGGACCACAACTTAAGGGGCTGCCTCACACATTGCCTCTATCATTTCCTCCAGGACGTGGAGGCCAGGAAGGGATGGTGGCGGCCAGCGTATCTGCCACCTCTCGGCTGGGAGAGTTAGGAGGCTGGAAGAGTTGCATCCGTGCACCTGCCATTTGCTGTGGGGCCTCAGATCTCCGTGGCAGGCTGTTTTCCTACAGAACGACCACAGGGAACATGAGAACTTGAAGATAAGGAGGCGATCCGCCCACAGTCTGGGTCGGCTCACTGTGCCGGCTGTGAGGGGAGTCACGAAGCTCACATCTTGTTTTCCCCTCTGTCAGTGAATCCCATTTCCCGTGGCCCCTTCTTCCTGTCTGTGTTCCTCTGCTGGTGGTCATTGGATGCCTATAATCCAGGGCCCAGAGCCAGGGAATTCTGGGCTGTGTGGAGATTTGTCTGTTTCCCTTTGATTCTGCACAGGTAATCTTGGTCTGGGGCAGGTTTCTATGCAGCCAGGCAGTTTGCAAACATTCTGCATCTGGTGATGGGTGGGAGCAGAAACTCACAATGCTGCTCTGCCTATAGGTACCAGTGAACTAATTCGGCTCCTTCCTGGGAGGAGTCACTGGACTGACCAGCCAAACACCACCCTTATCAGTTACTCCGCCCAGCCTGCAAAGCAGAAATCGGCCACAGGTGGTGCAGATCGTTTTCCTTCTTATAAGTAGAGGATTGCCATGTTTTTGACAGTGGTTTTTAAGAGCATTCTGTGTCCTTGATTTGGCAATTTTTAAGGAGAGGAAAGATTTCACCAAGTTTTTTTTATTTTTTATTTATTTTTTAGAGAGGAAGGGAGTGGGATAGAGAGTTAGAAACATCGATGAGAGAGAAACATCTATCAGCTGCCTCTTGCACACCCCTACTGAGGATATGCCCGCAACCAAGGTACATGACCTTGACCGGAATCGAACCTGGGACCTTTCAGTCTGCAGACCGACGTTCTATCCACTGAGCCAAACCGGTTTCAGCTTCACCAAGTTTTAGTTATGCCAAGTACTGCCCTGAAAATGTTCTCGTGAGAAAAATCTGGACATCCTTTCTCTACATGAAGATAGAACCAAACCACTGAAAGCCTCCCAGAGGGGCCTCTGCTTTGCTTGGTTTTGCTCAGGGGTCTGGGCCAAGATGCAGCGCCCTGTGCCAGCCTCTGGTCTATTTTAGGAACATAATAGAAAAATAGTTTGCTACTTACTGGTTTGCTTCCTGTGTTCCACACCCCCACACAAAGAACAGTTCATAAAAATTTGCTACAAGCGGTTTATAAAACTCTGCTTTGTCTCAAGCAGAACAAAGATTACATGGTTTTCTCCCCATGAAACATTTTTCTTGCAGTAAAATGTAATCACAATACCAATAGGAGTGTTGGAACGACCAGCGTGTGCGGGGCGCTATGAAAGCACAACCTGCTGCCTGAAGTGCGTGGCCAGGAGAGGAGACCAGCACGCCGCCGCTCCGATCCCCAGTGGGTCCCCCTCCCGGCAGCAAACGGAGCAAAGAGGCAGGTACATAAACAGCCAGAATCTCTCCGGGACACTCAGGAAGGAATGCTTGGTTTATGGAGAGATAGGACTTATTCCCTGGGGAAGAAATGGTAGCAGAGGAAGCTTCATAGTCAGCTTTGCTTTACTTGGCCTCCTGGGCCAGGGTTTTCCTGCCTTCAGGGAGAAAGGATTAAACAACGAAGCCAAAATCTGCCTCTTCAATGTGAGGACTGGTCTGAGCTGATTATTGTGTGAAACAGCAAACAGAGAAGCTCAGAAAACAGTAGAGGTTGCCCTTTTGTGGAGCATTGTGCACGAATGAAGGATATCTTCAGGTGTGAAGGTGTGTCTGCCTCTCAGAATCGGGGAGAGGAGAAGGCTCGACACCAGCAGGGACTCCTGTCCACGGAGAAGGCGCACAAGCTGCAAACAGCCGTGCCCAGCTCCCGTGCCTTTCCTGTGACCTCCCCATAACTGAGCTCTTTCTGTCCTTTGTCTTTAGCTGAAGATGGAATTTAAGCGCGTGGCTTAGGCAACCTGGGGAGTGACGGATGGCCCCTTGGCGTCTCCCATGTGGTATACATATGAATAAACTTTGGATCGTTTTCTCTTATTACTTTGTCTTTTATTATAGGGGCCTCAGCCCAGGACTCAGAAGGGTAGAGGAAAATTACATTTTCTCCCTTAAGCTCTCTCTGTGTCCTCTGCAAGGACTCCAGTCCTGTCATGCTGAGCGGGGGCTCTGGATCCTTGCTCAGCACCTTAGCTATTGACCAAAGCCTCCGGCTGCCTCTCAGGGACAGACAGCAGAAACCCCTCCAAAGAAGGAGGCGGGCCTCTGACCTTGGGGAGGAGAGTGGGCGTGGGACGGAAGGGACAGGGCCGAGGGATGGGCCAGGGCTGATCCCAGTAGGAGGGCCAGCCATGCGGAGCAAGCCCGTGTTGGTGTCCCACGGAGAGGAGAACAAAGAAGCGACGAGGCCTGGCTGCACATACTGGGTATGCCTGTGTGTGTGTTGTGTGTGTGTGTGTGTGTTTGTGTGTTTGTGTGTTTGTGTTTGTGTGTGCTGATGGGCACGCATGTGTAGGGAACATCGTTAACTTGCTGTTTTCCAGTCTTAGGCAAGAACTTGTTTTGGCTTTTGTGGGTGGTTGATGAGTGGATTGTGGGGGCAGCCATCAAAATGCAGTCTACTCAAATTATGTCAGTCCCTAGAGGAAGTGTGTCCATCCATTCTCTCATTCACATGCAGCTGGGAGAGGCCAGGACAGGTTCTCCCTCAGGGCCTCACAAAGAGCCAACCCTGCCCACACCTGGATCTCAGCTGTGAGATAATCTCCCACTGTTTGCGCAACCCAGATTGTAGTACTTGGTAACAGCGGCCTAGTACCTTGATATGCATAGTGGTTCCACTGCTCATAGCCCGGGGCTTCCCCTCCGTCTGCATCATTCTTTAGTCCCGCCTGACTCTTGTGACTGTGACTGTGAGCATCTTGGTTGAGTCTCCCTCGAGTCCCCCCGCACACTCGCCCTCGGTGAGAACATGGGCCCAGCGGTCTGTGGCCTCTGCTGCTGGTCATGCTACCCAAGGTTGCCCGGGAATAGAAGGTGGGCCCTCTAGGTGGGTGCTGGTGCTGGGTGGCTCTGTTCCAGAGTCTCTTTCCTGGGGAGGTCAGTCAGGAAACCCAGTGAAGTTGAGGAATGACGTAAAAAGGAAAGGAAAGGAAAGGAAACGAAAGGAAAGGAAAAGAAAGGAAAGCAAAGAAAAGGCAAGGAAAGGAAAAGAAAGGGAATCCCATAGCCTGGAGCCCAGGTGATCTTAGATGTAACGAAGTCAGGCCTCAGATGCTGATTGAAACGGAGCTGAATCCCACACCCACCACCACTCTCAGCTCCACAAGGGTTCCTGCGTGCCGGCCTACTGAGCATGTGGGTAATTTTATTGTCAGCATTGAGTGTAGCTAAAAGCTTTGATGAACTAATGAACCGAGCCATTTCCTCCGGGTTCCAGGAGCTGCCGAGTGTGGGACCACCGCTGGGTCGAGCCGCACTGCCCGTGAGCCCCTGGACACACATTCCCATGTGCTGTCCACATGCCCAGCAGGGGTCTCCGCAGGGTGTCCATTCTCGTCACAGGGAGGGTATCTCTGGCCTTTGCCAAACCGCCATTCACAGTGTTCAGCACACAGTTGACAGTCCCCAGATCGATGAAGAAACAGGAAAACACGCCCTGTGGTCGGCAGACAAACAACAGAGCAATCTGTGGGATCAGACCCCCACACTAACCAGCTATAAGAATTAGCAGACAGACCCCCACACTAACCAGCTGTAAGAATTAGCAGATGGGGAGTGTAAAACACTGTGACAGAAATGGTGACGGTTCCATTGGGAAAGGTGCAACCAACAGGCCAAGAAAGTGGTGAATTTCAGAGAGAGTTAGAAATTCTAAAAAAGAACCAAGTAGAAATCACAGAACAGAAAGGTATGCTACAATAGACTTAAGACATCAGGAGAGGAGATAGCATGAAATACTAAGAGTACTCCATTGAATCAAAAGGAGAAGAGGGGGAGAAAGGAGTGAAGATGGTGGGAACAGAGTGCACTGAGATTGCAGGCTTGAGCAGAACCATACCAGTGACTACATTAAAGGCCAACGGACCAGGCACCCTGACCAGGGGTCAGGACGAAAGAGCTGGTACTCAGTCCTGGGTACTGTTTTCCAGGGATGCCCATGAGGCAGGGATGCCCGTATTAACCCACCGAGACCAGAAATGAGGCATCGCCGGACGGCGACAGCCTGTGCAGTGCAGGTAGAGAGCTCCGTTTAATCAAGCATGCTAACGAAATGCTGGCTCACGCTGCACCGAACTGAGTCAGCAGAAATGTCAACGTCAGGGGTTCAGTCTCTGGTCTGGGGATGTGTCAAGGGTCCTCATTTATCACGTCTTCCTGTATCTCTGCGCTGCACATGCTGCTCCCTGTTGGCTGCCTCTTGGCCCCTGGGCCCTGGGCACACATGCTGGTGGTCTGGTGGGGAGGGTGCAGAGGCACGCAGGCCCTGGAAGTGGGATTTGGCTCCCTGGGCAGGGAATTCTCTGGTCTCAGGATATGAACGCCTCACCCACAAGGAGGGGCAGGGCTGAAGAGGGCCAGCAGAGGGCCCTCAGGTATGTCCTGCAGGGTGGCGTGGCTGTGAGAAAGGTGCTCGAAGGCCAGGACTCACACAGTGCCTGGCACAGAGTAGGCACTCAGTGAAAGGCGGGTGCTCTGTTTGCATTGATTCTAGTGTTCATGGAGTTGGACCGGGCCTCTCCGCCCTCATCCCTCTGGCCACCCACCGCTGACTGCGCTCCGTGACAGTGCCTCACGCCAGGCTCACACCACTCTCACTGCTTCCGGGCCTCAGAAAGCCTTTCCTCCTCTTGGCCTCTGGGCAGGTTTCTCCTCCCCCCACTCGTCTGTCCATCCGTGTGTCAGCATCTCCACCTGGAGAAGTATTTCTTGACCCTTCCCCTGCCACCTGGGCAGGTGAGCAGGTCTCTTCTGCCTGTGCCCTCTGCTCCTTTAAGGGCCGTGTGTGGACCGCAGTGGCCTCTGTGCGGGCACCTGTCCTGTCACCGCTGGTCTTGGACTTTGCTCTGCCCAGCCTGGCCGGCAGCCAAGCACCGCACCCATTGTTGAGCGGAGGAATTTCACTGGGAGTGCCGAAATCCCTGCTGGAATTTTCCACTGAGATAAGCGAGGCTGAAGGTTTCGGGCCAGGCAGGCCACCATTCCTGCTTATCTGCAAGGTCTCAGCTGAGAAGAGCATTCTGGAAGATCTGTACCTCAGATAACAATTGCACTCTGAGTTCCATCCTTCACCAGAGCTCTGCATGGACACCCCAAGAAGAAGGGAGCCCCTCTTCTTCCCCCAGATCCACAGAGTGGGGCCACCGGGCACGCCCCCCTGTCAAGGAGATGCGTTAGTTCACAATCAGCCACGCGGGGTCTCTTCACAGGAGCAAGGGGGCCGTGGGTCTGGGAGCAGGGTGGGCCACGGCCCTGAGAGCTGCTCTGAGAAGCTCAGAAATGTGGATGCCACAGTGGAGCAGGCTCGGGCTGAGGGCCGGGAGGGAGCTAGGTGGAAAGCTGTACCAGGCCGCTGTGGGATGGCGGAAAGGAGCCCGGTGCATGGCTGCCTCGGGGCAGGTGATCCCCTCTCTGTCAGGTTTGGGCAGAGACTAAAGAGTCTGTGGGTGGGGGTGCTGCCAGGATTCTTCAGACACCGGGAGGGTGCTCAGACCAGACCACCCCCAGGGGCGGTCCGGGCTCCAAAATTCCGTAATTCTGCTGCATTTCTCTCGAAAGAAATGAGTAAGCTGAGCGCACGCCGCCTGTCCAGCGGCCTGGTTAGGTGGCGCAGTGGGAGCTCCCCGTTAATGCGGAGGCAGGAGAGCTGGATAAGTGCCAGAGAGCAAGTCTAAGGTCCATAGAGCCAAGTACCGAGAGCTAACTGGGCCGTGCAAGGACATTGCTTACATGTCCTTTTTGCTTAATTCCCACGACAGGCTCTGGTGTGCAGAGCCACGTCCGGGCAGGGTGATGGTCAGGACGCCCGTGTTCTGTCCCCCCTCTCCGTTGGCATGTCTGCAAGTGGAGGGATCTTCTGATTGAAAGGTGAGGTCTCAGGTTCTCCCTCTGCTGCTGAGGTCCCATCCTGGTGGCCACAGGGAGCCTCTGGCCAGTGCCCTGGCCTGGGAGAGAGGGGCAGTGACATGCTGAGTGCCTGTGGGAGGACCCTGTAGGGTTCAGGGGAGGCTGCCCAGGCTGCAGGCTGGGCACCCCTGAGACCACAGCAGCGAGGAGCCCAACCCTGGGGTCTCTGAGCTCACTGTCCCTGGTGCCCCTGGGCCTCTCGGGGTGGGGAGGAGCCAATAGGTTGTTTGGGTTCAGCCTGAGCCCGAGTCCGAGGCCCCAGGTGTTGGTTCACTGTGTGTCACCTGGGCGTGGCGCCTTCCCTGGCCGCTTTGGCTCAAGCACAGGGGTAGGCGGGCTTCTGCAATGGCTCCCCATATCCTGGTTCCACAGAGGAACACCGGCAGTTGGGAGGGTGACAAAGCTGGCAGATGGCCTTAGAGACCCACAGCACCCCGTCCCCAGGTGGCACCCGGCCAGGAGCTGTCATCTGACCCGCCCTGGCCCACCTGGCTGGCGTCCCGTTCCAGCACAGGTCCCCGGGAGCTGGCTCCCACTGTCCGCGGAAAGAAGGACCGAGCTCCCTCCCTTCTCTCCTTTGCCGCGTGGGCAAAGCTGCGGGCAGCCCGAGGAAGGAGCTGAAATGAGGCTCCCAGGAGGCTCAGGACCTGGGAGCATTGGGTGACAGAAACCCCTGACAGAGACTCACTTCCGCCTGGGCGCCCAGGTGCTGCTGCTGGGCCCGCGCTAAGGTCCAGCCTCCGCCTAGGTGGCCACATGACCGGAGGACCCGGGAGCCTGGCAGAAGGAAGTGGCCTGTCTTAGGGGCCGGAGGGCGGGGCTGGCCTGTTGCTACCCCATCTCTGCTGGAGCCCAGCCTCCACCCACCCAGCTGCCCTGGCCACCGCTCAGCCGGCTGCCTGGTGAGGGAAGCCAACCTTTCCCCAGGGCCGAGGGAGGCAGGTAGGGGCCCCGCAGGCCCGGGGATGATGGCCTGACAGGCTCCCGGGAAGTGACCGGACCTGGGAACACGTGAGTCATTATTTAAACTTCTGTATACTTGGCAGTATCTGTGTGTGTGTGTGTGTGTGTGTGTGTGTGTGTGTATGTGTATGTGTGTGTCTATTTGTGAATCCACACATAAATGATCACACGGGCACAGTGAGGGGAAGGAGTCTGTGGGACTGAGGGCCACGCTGCCGTGTGGGACCCGGGTCAGGGAAGTCGGGGTCCTGGCAGGAGATTCCTACTTAAACTGCAGTGACAGGCCTTTCAGCTCAGCTCCCCTAGGAGGCTCAGAGCAGCCAGGTGCTCAGTAACCTCGGGTGTTCTTTCCCTGTTGGGAGGGTCACACAAGGGACGCCTGACGGGAGACTCAGCGAGCCAGCCCCACCCTGGAATGTCCTCACCCCACTAGGTAGGCTTGCAGTCCTTTCTTTTTCCTGTGTTGGAGGGGATGGGCTTGTAAGAAACTAAAGGCTCCCAATCAAGTTGTAAGAGAGGGAGTCTATTACCCTCTCATCAATCTGCATTCCTGGAGCATCTCCGTGACAGAGACTTCAAAGACCCACCTGGATTAAGATCTGGAGGTGGGGCCAGGCCTGGAGTTTTCAATTTCCTCTCTGAACAGAGGGCTTCCACCTCTGATTATCGAAAGCTTACCACTGCAATCACACAAAAATTATACATTAAAATGCTCACTGAGTCTGATTTATTACAGAGAAAAGAATTAAAACCTAGTGATGATCCAGCGGTAGGAAAATGGTTCATTAAATTAGAACCGTGGTAGGAATGTTACATGGTCTTTGAACATACATAATATGTAGCAATGTGTAAAGCTGCCTTTGATACATGCTGTAATTGTTTTAAAGGTAGGATCCAAAAGTATATGCTAAAACTATGGGTTTTGGTTTATATGTTTTTATGATTCATTACAAAAAACTAGAAGAAAGTAGGCAAAATGCTATTCCTGGTTGCTTTAAGGGTATGGAATTATGAGTAATTTAATTTTTTATATTGAAGATGATGTACTTATATTGACAGTAAAATAACATTTTCAACAAAGGTGTAGCATTGCCAAAGGAGTAAGACACTGGCACCTGGAATTTCAGACATGATCTACGCATTCATAGTCCGCCTACTTGGTTAATTAAAACATGTTTTTGGCTAAAGATTTTCTTGACTCAAGAAGAATTTTATTAACTGGTACACAAAGATAGCAAGGAGAACTTGAGGGCTATCGATGGGTGAGAATGCATTGCTGCAGGTGCGTTAGGATTTTCTGTGTGAAATTACAGCCAAGTCAATGGACCATCTGCTCCTAAGCAGGTGCCTTAAGTACTTCTGGTGAGAAACAACGTATGAGCCCAGGAGGCACAGAAAGCTCGAGGATTCCATTCTGAAAAGGCCCTCCCACCCCCGCCTTCCTGGCTCTTTCTAGTGTAACTTATGTATAAGACAGTGTAAGTTAAGATGCATAACATGTTGCATTCATCTATTGCAATACCATGTTCACCATCGTGTCAGGTAATCCCTGCAGCCCGTCACTTAAGTACTATTCTTTTGTGGTGAGAATTGAAGATCTACCCTCTCAGCAACTTCGAGGTATAAAATACAGTATTGCTAGCTGTAAACTCCATGCTGTACATTAGACCCCCAGAATTTATTCATCTTATTACTGGATGTTAGTACTGTTTGACCAATATCTCCCCTTCTCTCCCAGCCTCTGGTACCCATCGCTCTACTCTCTGCTTCTCTGAGTTCAGGGGAAAAGCTGTTTATAAGTTAAAATTTTCTACTGAGGTGACGAACTTTGGCCGATGAGTCCAGGCCAGCAGGCGGTTCCGGGCAGGAGGTTGCACCGCAGTCTGGATGCAGGAGCGAGTCCTGCACGTTCCCGACTGGCTGAAGTCACGCCTGGGCCCGGTGCATCTCGTGTGGATGTGAAAGCCCCCGTGGGGCTCCCAATTCTGCCTGTTTGTCTTAGAGGAGCTGCTGGCTCTCCCTAAGGTGGCGTAAGGCAGGGGCCCCCAGAGGCCTCCAGCTCAGCTCGCCTAAGAGGCTCAGGGCAGCCTGGCTCAATAAACTCCACTCCGCACCCTCGCACCCTCACGGGGTGGCCTTCGAGTGAGTCACTTGCTGCTTTTCTTGGCCACCGAGAGCTGAGCGGCTGTAGACCCTTCTGCTCCCCGCTTTGCCAGTACCAGTTCACCATGTGCCGGGCTGTCTGTCCAATGAAGGTTTCTTGCTAAGTGAGTCTGTGTGGGTTTCTGAGATATTTATGGGGCACCTACTGTGTGCCCCAGGAATACAGTCCTTGCACTCTTGAGTGGCCGTAGCCCAGGGGGATGGAGCAGATATTAACAAAAAGAATTATATAAATTAAACCACATTGGAGGTTACAGCCCAGCAAGAGCCATAAGTCATTATTTAGAAATTAGTTCTACAGTTTTAAAACTGAGATGATTTTACTGGAGAAGAGGAGCAGGATCTGTGGCCCATAAAGTCTGTTTTATTAACGCTATTTATGGGCACTGGACACATGATCGGGGCCAGGCTGGCAGCTGCAGGACCAGAGAGGAGGCTGCAAGCTGAGGGAGATTTGTATCAACCCCAACAGAGAGAAGCGAACAGATCAACAGCCCTTCCCTGGAGGCCAACCCCTGCTTTGTTTGACAGAGAGTTGTTGGAAACTCTCTAGTGATGTTGAACTCTGACCTCTTGTTATCTCTCTCTGGGCTTCAAGGGAGTCTGGACTTGTTGAATCCGCAGGCTGTGAGTTTCATTCCCGGAAGCCAGCTGGCTTCTTAGGTGCTTTCTGGCTGGTTCAGGTGGTGTACGTTGCCTTTGGGTTTCATTTTCCCCCTCCCAGGGGTCAGAATCTGTGGGATGAATTGCTTGGAGTTCTGCATGGGTGGGTGGGCTCTCTGAGAGCAGAATGCTCCTCCAGCACCCTCCCTGAGTGCCGGTGGGTCTGTGGGATGCAGGAGTCCTGGGCGCCTAGAGCCCCAACACCCCAACAGGACCAGGCAGGCCCTGGCAGGTCTTGACCAGATTGCTCCTAGAGCCTGCCCTCTGCTAATTCTCAGCAGAGACCTTGCTCCCTCCTAAGTCCTTCCTCTTCTGCCTCAGGCTTCAAGAAATTTCTCAGTTCAGGCAAATATTTCAAAACATTGGTGTTTTGATGAGTTACTTGCCTTTCCCTGTTTTCCACAGTGCCCTATGTTTCCTTCCTTCCCTCCCTTTCTTCCTCGCTCCCTTCCCTTTGTTATTTATTTATAAAATATATTTTTATTGATTTCAGAGAGGAAGGGAGACGGAGAGAGAGATAGAAACATCAATGATGAGAAGGAATCACTGATCGGCTGCCTCCTGCATGCCCACCACTGGGGACTGAACCCACCACCCAGGTATGAGAATCGAACCACGACCTCCTGGTTCATAGGTCGACGCTCAACCACTGAGCCACGCCGGCTGGGCTCCCTCCATTAGTTATTAGAGGCACTGTTACTACTGTGACGAAAATGGACAAAATCACAGCAGTGGTTCTCAGCCTTATCAGTGAAGGGAACCAAAGGTTTGCCATCTGGAAGCTACCTTTTGGGATATGGATGTCAAGCTATTTATTAAAAAAGAAAAGACTCAGAAAAATCTTTTGACCCTGAAGAGGTTTAGACAACCAGCTTCAGGAAGGGAGCCTTGGCTTCATGACCTTAAGAACCTTTGCCCTCGCTTTAGTCAGGAAGACTCCCGTCCTGCTCACCAGGAACCAGTGTCCCTGGGACTCTCCCACCGTGTGTGTGTGTGTGTGTGTGTGTGTGTGTGTGTGTTCTACTCTTCCTCAACTACCTGTAAATCGCCCATTCTCACTCCTTTGTCCAAAAATGCCTCCTATCCCTGATGTTGCCTCACTGTCTGGGGTTTTCCTGTCTATGTGAATTTCCTGTGCCCATGTATTAACAACTTTGATTTTCTCCTGGTAACCTGTCTCTGTTAACTGGATGAACTTAGAAGGTGGGAGAAAAAGTGTTGATATATTTTTAGCCTCCACAGCAGACACTGGGGAGCTTTAGAAAAACATGGATGGAGAACGTAAGCACTTTTATCTCCCTAACCCCTCTGTGAAACGTCATACGTTGGTTCCATGAGGCATCATACTGGATGCTGAAACCCCAGAGTGTCCCTTTGAGGGGGGCTCCAGACCAGCCATTGACTCCTCTTCCCCAGTGTGGGAGAGCCCCTGCCCCTGCCAGGCCCGCCACGCTCCGGTCACATTCTATTTAGGACAGCTTTGTTGGAATTGAGGACCCAGTCCTGTTTATTTTGAGATTTCCATCTCAAACTCTCTCTTCTTGTCTGTCTGACAGGCGATCAGGGCAGTCTGTGGTTGTGGCTGCTTGTTGGGACCTCCGGGGGAGCTTGGTCCTCTACTCACTGCCCTCGCACCCCCCACTTTCCTCTCCAAACTTCCTCCTCTTCCTTCTTCCCGCCCGACCCTGGGGGGCCTCCCTCTTTCCCACCCAGCTGACTGCCTGTGGAGGGTTGGGATACTTTTTAGGGAAGTCCTTCTTTCTGGAAGCAGTCCATCTAATAAACAAAGGCAAAGGGTGTTAAAATGCCACTGTTGCCCTGGTCAGGTGGCTCAGTTGGTTGAGCATTGACCCGTACACCAAAAAGTTTGCAGGTTCGATCCCTGCTTGGAATGAGCACGGGAGACAACTGATTGATGCTTCTCGTTGCATCAGTGTTTCTTTCTTTGGTTCCCTTCCTCTCCTGCTAAAACCAATAGAAACTTATCCTCAGGTGAGTGTTAAAATTTGTTTAAATGCCATTGTTTTGCAGCCCCGTGAAAATAGGCTCTGATAATGTTCCTCTGTGGTCACAGCACCACACTCACGAAGCATTCTCGCCAAAACATAGCCTGTTATCCGACCAGGTTTCTGTTTTGAGCCACCACACCATAGAAAAGACAGGGCTGGCAGGAACACAGTCAGTGGCGGCCTCAGGGTACAATCAGCAAGTCAGGCTGGGAAGCCATGGGATGCTCTGGCTTCTCCAGAGACACATTGTCAAGGAGATAAGGATATGTGCCTACAGACTGAGAGCTGCGGTGGAATAATAGCATGTCTGGGATTTGCTTCAGACTAATCCCTGTGGTGGGGGATCTGGGACGTGGACGAGCTGCGATCGGCTGGCCACTGTGGATGGGGATGACCCTGCATGAGGTCCATAGAATGAATGGTATCCTTCTCTCTATGTGCTTTGTGTCTGAAAGTTTCCACAATGAACAAATATGCAGGGTTTGCCCAAACTTATTTTGACCGCAGAGCCAGTTTCCTGCAGGGCACCTCAGGGTGGGTTCAGAGTCTCCCGAACCACAGGAAGGCTAACGTGTTTTGAGATCCTTGAAATATCAACATGTTTTTTTAGACAGATATTTTTGAAAAACCAACCCCTTTAAGTAGATTTTTTTAATCCTCACCTGAGTATATATTTCCATTGATTTTTAAAAACGAGAGTAGAATGATAGATGGGGTAGGGGTGGAGAGTGAGGGTAGAAGGGGAAAAGAGAGAGAGAGAGAGAGAGAGAGAGAGAGAGAGAGAGAGAGAGATATTGCCTTCTGCATGCTCCCTGATCAGGGCTGGATAGAACCTGCAACTCTTTGGTGAGCTGGCCAATGCTCTAACCACTGAACAAGCCAGCAAGGGCTAGATTATTATTATTTTTTTAAAATTCATTCACCCTGAACAGACAGAGTACTTTACCTCCAAGATGTTTCAGATGCTTTTTGGAAAAAGTAATAGGTTTTTAAAAAGGGAGGATTAGTGGAGTGAGGACAATCAGCCCCTATGCTTATCGGCCCACCCTGGTCACTGCTCAATGGTCTCTGCTGGGCACACCGACATGCTTTCCACACACAGCTGCTCACGACATTCCTCACAGCTGGCCATGCTCTAACCACTGAGCCCGGTCCCCCGCTTTCCAGATGAGGAGAGGAGTGCAGAGCGCAGCAGAGACCTGGAGCTCCACCAGTCCCTCCGTCTGTTCATCCCTCCCAGGCTGTGGGCACTCTGCTGGGAGGCGGTGCTGTGGGGTGAAAGTGCTGAGGGTATTTGGTGGCAGATGGTGTGTGTCTCCACAGGCCATGGCGCAGGCGGATGGGCCCCCCCAGCCCGGGGCGGGGCAGCCCTGCGTGTTCAAGCTGGTCCTCCTGGGAAGCGGCTCCGTGGGCAAGTCCAGCCTGGCTCTCCGATACGTGAAGAACGACTTCAGGAGCATCCTGCCAACCGTGGGGTGTACGTGACAGACCAACACCCTTTCTTGGTCTCCAAGGGGAGGAGCCAGGGCCCCCACCTAGGCAGAGGCACACAGGACAGACATCGCCTAGAGCCTCGGGCATCATGAGCCCAGGCAGGGAGGGATGAAGTCCCGAGGGGGAGGCACAGCAGCCTCCAGAGTTCATCGGAGTCTGCAGGTTGGAGCTGTAGGGTCAGGACCTCTGGCCCCCAGTGGTTGGGCGTGGGGACTGTGTCCGAGTGGGAGTTGGGAGGAGCGGGAAGAAACCCTCCAGGATCTGCCGCTCAGCCTGCCCAGTCTCCCTCTGCTAAGCATTGCCCTGGGCAGGTGACCTGTGAGCAGTCCCTGCCAGGACTGTTGACCAGCTGGGCCTGGATTGGGGGTAGGGGACAGTAGGGCTGACCCTCTCACAGCACTTCTGAAAGAGACTCCAGGATAGGGCTACTAGAGGTCAAGGTCTATATGAGGTCTGCTGGGCTGTTGGCCTTCACATCCGGTCTGGAGTGAAAACCTCTGATCCCCACCCAAAATATGGAAACCCAGCCTGTTCTTTATGCCAGTCCTCCTGGGAGGCTGAGGGCAGGCTGGAAAGCCCGCTCACTCAGAATGGAGCTTGGGTTTCAAATTTGGACTCTGCCACGGACAAGCCATCTGCTTATCTGAGTTCACTCATTCATTCACGCACTCATCCATCCATTCGTTCACTAATATAGTGAGTATCAGTGGGTTTCTGAAAATGAAGATAATAAATGAGGGCTCTTTTCTGAATTGGAGACAAGAAGTCTACAGGGTGGGGGTTAAAGGTCGCCTCTATCCCGCCCAGGGCCCACTTGAGGGAAGATTCTCTCCAGGGAAGACAAGCTTCTGTCTTCTCTAACCACTCAGTCACTCCTGCCTCCTCACCACTTGGACTGAAAACCCCAAACCCCTTGAAAATTCGTCGGGACTTCTATTGATGGAAGCAGAGCCGCTGTTGTTGTTTTCAGATGAAAAGAGGAAATGTCAGAAGCTTGGCTGTTGGAGGGAGGAGGTGAATCTGAGCTTTGGTGCCCACGTGCAACCTGGCGGTGATGACTTTTAACATCAAATTCAGAAATGTGACTCGACGTGGTGGAAAACGAACGAAGGACGTGGATAAACGGCTGACATTTCCGACTCAGTCAGGAGAGCAGAGGGCTTCATGTGGCAGCCCGGCAGCCACCTGGCAGAGGGCACCCTGGCCCCAGGTGAAGATGGGAGCTGAGCTCTAGAAGGCTGAGTGGAGAGGGCAAAGTTCATGCAGCTGACAGAGCCCCTCCCAGGCCCATTCTCGGCCTGCATCCTCAGGACATCGGTCCCCGGGAGCACCTACTGCATTATGTCCATTTCCCTCCTGGCCCTGAGCCCCTGTGAGTGGGGAGCCGTTGGTCCCCACATTGAGACAGAGACTGCGGCTTTGTTTGACCCGGTCAGTCTGCTCTGGCTGCCGGCAAGCACCGCCATTTGGGGGCTGGAAGTCGAGATCAAGGTGCCTGCGAGGTAGGTTTCTTCCTGAGACCTCTTCTGCTCGTGTGTAGGTGGCGGCCAACTAACTATACTCACTGTAGCCTCCTTTTTTGTCTGCACGAGGGGAGAGGGAGGAGAGAGAGGGGGCTCTCGGAGTCGCTCCCCATAAGGGCACTAATCCCATCACAGAGGCCTGACCATCAGGATCTCCTCTAACCCTGATCACCTCCCAAAGGCCCCCCTCTTCATGCCATCACACTGGGAATTAGGCTTCAACCTGTGAATTTTTCGAGGACACAAACCTTCAGTCCATACACATAGGAAGTTTGTCTGATTCAGGTTCTGGACAAGCAGGAAAATGTGGGACGTGCCTGCAGAGGACCTGGTTGGCGGTCTCCCCAAACTATGGAGTCTCCTGAGAGAATCATGATGTTACCAGCTCTGTGCTAAAATCCTAACCCAGCCCCGCCCTGCCCTCTGTCTGCAGTGGGCGGAATTGTGTTACCCAAGTCCAAATCTCAGCCTCCAGTGCCTGTGAGTGTGGCCTTATTTGGAAAAGGGTCTTTGCGGGTGTCATTGGTCAGGGGTGTTGAGATGGGATCGTGCTGGATGTCAGGTGGACTCTGAGTCCACTGACTGGGACTTCGCTGGAGCTCAGAGACACGGGGAGAAGACCACGTGAACCGGAGGAAGAGACGGGAGTGATGTGTCTACACGGCCAGGAACTGGGACGGGGCTTGCAGCTACCAAGGCCGGGAGACGGCATGGAAAGGATTCTCTCCCGGAGCTTCAGCGGGAACCTGCCCCATGACGCCTTGGTTTCTGACCTCTAGTCTCCAGAATGGAAACAATATACTATTTCTGTTTTAAGCTACCCAGTCTGTGGTAATTGGTTACAGCCGCCTGGAAACCAACTCTCTGACTTGCAGTGAGGTTTTCATTTCAAGAACCTCCCAGCAGGCTTCCAGCTCCACACAGGGTCTGGGTGGGCACCTGGCAGCAGCTTGACTGGAGGCCCCATCCCATTCTGCCGGCTCCTCCCCCAGCCCCTCTCCTGCCCCCTCCCCACCCCGGTCTTGCTCTGTATATGACACACCTCACACACTCTGGTTGGTGCTACCAACAACTATGTGAACATCACATCACCTTGGCAAGCAGCAAAGCTCAGGGATGTGAGCTCGGCCCTGGGAGCCTATGTCCACCTCCCAGAGGAGGTGTTTGCTCAGCCTTCCCGGCTGTGGACGGCAGGAAGCATGTGCCCCGGATGGTTCGCTGAGCCCAGGGCTCGCAGGGCCCAGCCTGAACGGTGGGGGGGTGGGGGGGTGGAGGCCGGGTCCTCCCGCTAAAGCTGCCCCTGGGCCTCCGTGTTCCAGGTGCGTTCTTCACGAAGGTGGTGGAGCTGGGTGCGGCGTCTCTGAAGTTTGAGATCTGGGACACGGCTGGCCAGGAGAAGTACCACAGCGTCTGCCACCTCTACTTCAGGGGCGCCAACGCAGCGCTGTTGGTGTACGACATCACCAGCAAGGTAAGGCTCGCCCTGCCCGGCGTGTCTCCACACCCTCCGCCAGGCATCTATCTGCCTGTGTTCTCCCTGCCCTCGGCAGCCCTGGGCGGAATTGTGTTTCCCCAAAGCTCTGACCAAATCTAGCCTCCAGGACCTGTGAGTGTGGCCTTGTTTGGGGAAAGGGTCTTTGTGGATGTCATTGGTTAGGGGTGTCATTGGTTAGGAGGGCCTGGCTGGTCCTCCCAGAACACCTTGCACTGCTCTTCAGGACTCCCACTGATGATGGGGGGGCCGGTGTTACAGAAACAGGGAGGCACAGCCCTGGCTGCTCATCCCATACACGGAGTATCATCGGGACAGATGCTAACTACCAGTGAGCAGACACCTAGAGCAGGAGACTGGAAGGGTGGGGCTCGGGGGGAGTTATAGGGGCTTCCCGCAGGAAGGTTCTAGCAGAATGGGGAGGGAAAAGCAGGGATAGCCCTGCTGGGTGGGTGGGGGCAGGGAGGTGGTGGGCAGGAGAGCAGGAAGGGAAAGGAGGCTGGGAAGCAGATGGACCTGGTCCGCTTTGCTGGAGGGAGGGAAGGGGCTGCCTGGGGCCCGGGGCTGGAGCCCCACTCCCTGGTCTGCAGGGCACTGTTGAGCCTCCTGGGCCTGTTGGTGGGGGAGGAGCTCCCTGTGGCCCAGACCCCCCAGAGGTTGGAGGTGGAGCAGATGTCCTCCTCATGGGACAGGCCTGGTGGGGTGCGGTAGGGGGAGGGGGGGCTATCTGTCATATGGTCAATAGGACCATAGCATGTTCTATACCATGTGGCATGGACACCTGCCCTTCCTTTCCCAGGATAGCTGATGAAGACTGCCCATAGGATTTGTCTAAGGTTCTTTTTTCCTTTTTGAGGATTCCTTCTGCAAAGCTCAGCAGTGGCTGAAGGACCTGGAGAGGGAGTTCCTCCCTGGAGAAGTCGTGGTGATGCTGGTTGGCAACAAGACGGACCTCAGCGAGGAGCGGGAGGTGACCTTCGAGGTAAAACTGGGTCATTCTGTCACCAGGAGGAGAAAGAAGTGACCCCTCCCCCCACTCACATGCACAGCCACCCACACACATGCACACACACATTCTCACATGTACATCCACAGATACACATACGCACGGCCCAGCCTGAACGGTGGGAGGGTGGGTGGAGGCCGGGTCCACACACGCACATTCACGCATACACACATGTTTGCCTGCATACACCTAAGCACCCACTCACACACACACCCACACTCCCCACACCCACTCACTCTGAGAGATGTGGGTGTTCAGAGTTTTTCCTTGTGTCTAATACATTCGTGAAGAAGGCTTACACGAAGAAGTCAATTTTCTTTGCTAGGAACTGAGCAAGGACAGGACATTTAAACAGCTGTCGTTCTTCTGTAAAAGCACCCCCCCCCCGGAGGAGTACGAGCTGTGGGAGATGTGGGCAGGGGCCTGTATGGGGAGCCCCCAGCCCTTGGGACCCAAGTCCTGGGGAGGCCCTGTCCAGGAGCCCCAAGACCCAGCGCTGAGTCAGCTCCCAGGGCTGCACCTGCTGTGTGGGCTTCCTGCTCGGAGGCTCACCTGGGTCTCACACCAGCTGGAGACTAAGCCAAACCAAACCCCCAGATGAAAATGGTGACCGAGCCACATGTGGTATTGGATAGGTGGAGAGAAGAGGTGTCGGCTAAGTGTCTTAGGGAACGCTTTGTAAGTAAATACTGTGGGTTTGTGGCTGTTTTCCTCAGGAAGGCAAGGAGTTTGCAGAAAGCCAGAGCTTGCTGTTCATGGAGACCTCGGCCAGACTCAACTACCAGGTGACCGAGGTCTTCAGCGCCGTTGGTGAGTGAGGGCCCCAGGGAACCCAGGGGTGGGGCCATCACGGGCTCTGCCTCATCGGGCCTTCTTTTCTGACATCCTGGACCCAACGGGATGTCACTAGGGACTGGAAGGTGAATGGGAGGGTCAGGGCCTGAGCTGCATGGCTCCAGGTGAATGTCATTGAGGCGTGGGGTCCCAGGACTGTGACGTGCAGGGCTGTGCAGAACTGGGGGTTCCCTTATATCACTTCCCCACCCCCTCCCTGTCTGTGCTCACAGCTCGAGAGCTGCTGCAGAGGGCGGAGAGGAAGGAGAACCAGACACGGCAGGGAGATGGCCGGCTGGCCCTAAACCAGGGGCCCACGGGGCGGGCCAAGTGCTGTGCCCGATAGAGGCAGCCACAGTCACTCCAGGAGGGGCTTCGAGGAGGAGCCCCCCAGCCTGACCCGACTGGTTCTCAAGGTGAGCCACTTCCAGAGTCACGTGGACGGTGGTGCTTGGTTCTGCTTCTCCATTAACACTGGCTAATTCCTGGGGGTGCCCAGAAGCTGGCATCTCTCAGAGGTACAACTCCCCAAAGCCGTGGGAGTAATTCAGGAGAGGACAGTGTTTATGGCCTCACCTCCTGCACCCAGACACAGACTGAGTCCCAGTGCCCAGGCTGGGTGCACCTGCCCAGCCTGGCTGCTCATCCACCCTGCTGCTCCTGACTCCGAGGAATGAAATGGGTCAGAGGGAACAGAGACCTGGTGTTGGGCAAGGCCCACCTGCTTCTGGGAGTGGGGAGAGGACAGAGCAGATGCAGGGGGAGGTGGCAGTGCCAGGGGAAATGGAGTGGCAGTTTTCTAAAAAAAAAATAAACTGCTTTTTATAATCTTGTCTCTGGTGCATTGGCAAGGTGGGGGTTTTGCCGCACACATCCTAGCGGGGCTCGTGGTGAGGGTCTCAGGAGGCAGGTCAGGCAGCAGGCAGTGACAAAGGTGGCACAGGGCATCTCTCCAGTGTTGACACAGCTACACCAGCCTCATCACCGCCTGTCCCCTTTCACCGAGGCCAGGTGGTCGCTGTGGGAGGTGAGCCCCACTGACGGGGGGGGGGGGGTTGTCAGAGGGGCTGTTTTGGGGGTTGATGTTGGTTTTCATCCTTGCCTCTGGGACTGGGACAAGCAGGTTTGGAATCTTAAATAGGATGTTGTTACCATCTGAAAAGGGTGGCTTCGCTATATTGATGGTAAGAATGGACAGAGGGACACATGGACAACTTCCAATCCCATTGGCTTTGAACTTCTTGGCATTTAAAGGGCGTCTGCATTTCTAGGGGCCCCTCCTGTCTGCTCTCTGCTCTCATCCACCCTTTATGGGAACATCAGCCCAGCCCTGAAACTCATATGGGGCTCAGCTGGTGGTGGGCCCTGGCAGAGGTTTGATCATGCCATGAAGGAGTGGCATTGTCCAGGGGGCAGATCACGCCATGGAGGCCTGGCATGATCTAGGCTCCATCTCAGGGAGGTCACCACAGCATGGCTGTGTCCCTGCCAAAGGTCACGACCTCCTTCCTAAGTTCTGGCTGCTGCTCCCTCATGTACCCATTAGCCAGGTGCCTGAGTCTCTCATCATCGTACCTGGGCAGGCGTTATCCTAATGGCAGGGACTGGGCTCCTGGAAGACCCAGCTTCTGGTCTGGGGAGATGGAAACAGCCCAGGTGTCCTGCCATTCAGACTGTCCTGAAGCTTATTCTAAAAGACACTCCATGAGGCCTTTCCAGACAAAAGCAGAGTGAATGTCCCAAGACGCTTTCTTGTCATGACCTTTGAGAAAAGCTAAGGGATAAAGAAAAGGGCCTGATACCTTGGTTGTTTTTAAATAAGTTGTTATTGCTTTTAAGAGAGAGAGAGAGAGAGAGAGACATTGATGAGAGAGAAACATCCACAACTGGTTGCCTATTGTGGGGGATCAAGCACACAACTTGGGCATGTGCCTGACCGGTAATCTTGGTAACCTCTTGGGTCAACATTCAATCATCAAGCAACACTGTCCAGGACTACCTTAGACAATTTTTTTAAAGATAATTTCACAGGTGAAATCTGACAACTTATTCTAATACTAGAGGCCTGGTGCCTGAAATTTGTGCACAGGGGTGTGTGTCCTTCAGCCCAGCTTGCACCCTCTCCAGTCTGGGACCCTTCAAGAGATGTCTGACTGCCCTTTTAGGCCTGATTCCAATAGGATCAGTCCTAAATGGGCAGTCGGACATCCCTCTCATAATCCAGGGCTGCTGGCTCCCAACTTCTCACCTGCTTGCCTTCCTGACTGCCCCTAACTGCCCTCTTCTGCCAGCCTGTTTGCCCCTAACTACCTTCTCCTGCTGGCCTGGTCACCCCTAACTACCCTCCCCTGCAGGCTTGATTGCCCCCAACTGCCCTCCCTTGCAGGTCTGGTTCCTCCCAACCGCCCTCCCCTACTGGCCTGATCACCCACAACTGCCCTCCCTTGCAGGCCTGGTCCTTCCCAACTACCCTCTCCTGCTGGTCATCTTGTGGTGGCCATCTTGTGTCCACATGGGGGCAGGATCTTTGACCACATGGGGGCAGCCTCTTGTGTGTTGGAATGATGTCAATCTGCACATTACTCTTTATTAGATAGGATAGAGGCCTGGTGCATGGGTGGGAGCTAGCTGGTTTGCCCTGAAGGGTTCCCCAGATCAGGGTGTGGGGTGGCCTGGGCAAGGGGCCTGTGATGGTTTGCAGGCTGGCCACGCTCCCCTGTTGACCCAAGCAGAAGCCCTGGTATCTGGGATTTATTTATCTTCTATAATTAAAACTTTGTAGCCTTGAGCGAAGCCAAGCCTCCTGCTTGCTCTGTGGTGGCAGCCATTTTTGTTGGGATTTATTTATCTTCTATAATTGAAACTTTATAGCCTTGAGTGGAGGCCTAGGCCTGCCAGCGTGTGTGGAAAGCTTGGCTTTCTCCATTGCTGGGGAAAACCAAGTCCCCTGCTTGCTCCGTTGCAGTAGCCATCTTGGTTGGGTTAATTTGCATACTCACTCCTGATTGGCTGGTAGGCGTGGCTAGTGGGTGTAGCAGAGTGATGGTTAATTTGTATATTACTCTTTTATTAGATAGGATGTATTGCAGTTTCTAACTGTAGTTAAGTTGGACAGTTTTTCATACGATTATTCCCTTTGCTTCCCTGGCCACTAGGTGGCGATCTACCATCACTTAATGGACTTATTGCTATCTTTACCCAGTGGCCAGATAAGTTGCTATGGAGGTAATACAAAAAAATATTTTACATAAATGTTAAAGGCACGCTTTAAAATTAAATACCCATTGCATTTTGAAGTTATTTATTACATGTTCTTATAAGCTAATATCTTTTTAAAGAATTCTCATGATTGACCACAGATTTAGAACAGAAAACAGGAGAATTCTTGTGATGTGTCTTCAATGCATTAATCAATAGCAACCAGGCTGCTCCCAGGTCCCGAGTCTTCACTCCTATATACAAAGCATTCAGAGGAATTTCTGATGTTTGATAGATGGAAGTAAGGATGACATTGGTAGGATGCCCTTACATCTATGTCTATTTTACTCCCATCTTGTCAAACTAGCATTGCTGTGCTAGAATCTATTATTAAAGCGCCCTTGGACTCATTTCCATCAGGCCTCCCCCTCCCCCTGCCAGTGGCTGGGATGCATTGTGGTCTGGAGCCTGGGTACTCCATCACCTGGGATGTGATCTCCTCTTCCTCTCCTGTTCCCCAAGAGGCAGGTGGGAATCAACCCTGCATTGGAATCACCTGGCAGCCCTGCAAGCAGCATCCCCTCTCCCAACTGAGGCTTTGGTTAAATTGGCTTGCAGATCTGCTTGGAGGCCTCCCTGCTGAACCCATTATTCAGGTATGGTGGAGGACTGCTGTGAGGGCAGAGGTTCTCTTTGTTCTTCCTTCTGGGGGGTGTCCAGTGCCTGGTACAGTGTCTGCCACACACCAGGTGCTCAACAAATGTGAGTCCAACAAAAAGATAGGAACTATTTCCCCTCCCCCCACCCCCCAGAAGTCTAAAGAAAAAGGCCAGCTTTCTGAGAAACAGTCTCCATGATGGCTGACACAATATGGAAGGCTCTCTATGCCAGTGCTCACCCACTTCATCTCAGCCCTTCCCAGAACTTGGGGGATGGGGGGAGCAGTGGTCCTGGAGCACAAAGAGGGGGAGGAATGGCAATGGGATGGGCAGGCATTCATTGCTCAGATGCTTCAGGATAAACTGGGTCCCAGGGAGGCCAGTCTGAGAGCCCACTGATTGCATGCAGCCCAGGAAGCTGCTGCAACCCTTCTTAGCCTGGGTGTGGACCTGGTTCTCTCAGCGCTGGTGTGTGTGTGTGTGTGTGTGTGTGTGTGTGTGTGTGCGCACATGGTGGAGGCAGGAGACGCAGAGAGGCTGCTAAATGGCACCTCAGAGCAACCCTGCCGACCTGTTTCTATTGACTGTGTCTCCTCTGAGTCCCCTGGAAGAGCCCCCTTTGCCCAGAGGGGTGACCCAGGGACCCATGCTTCTTATAAAACTTACTTACTACCTAAACTTAGGACAATTTGAGAATCAAAAAGTATCTGGCCCAGCCCCGGCCAATGTGGCTCAGCTGGTTGAGCATTGTCCCATGCACTGAGAGGCCGCATGTTCGATTCCCAGTCAGGGCACATGCCTGGATTGCAGTCTCCATGCTCAGTAGGGGGTGTGCAGGAGGCAGTCAATCTATGCTTCTCTCTCATAAATGTTTCTCTCTCTCTCTCTCTCTCTCTCTCTCTCCCTCCCTCCCTCTCTCTCTTCCTGCCTCTCTCACTAAATTAAATAAAAACATATTTTTAAAAAGTATCTGTAAGGTGTTGAAAAAAAAAAAGAAAAGAAAGAAGTATCTCCTCTTGAAAACTCGGGTGAACACGTGTTGAAGGTGTTGGAGAGTCACCACATGCTGCCCATAATGTAATTGCCGCTACTGGTGAGGATGTTAGTGGTGCTCACATTCCTGGGGGCTCGGAGAGGACAGGGGCTGGGCTCTTTGGGAAACTGGGCTAGGGACCACTGTGGTTGCACAGAAAACCCTTATAATAGGAAGATCTTCCTCAAATAAACAGTCAGACCTGGCATTTGTCAGAGGGGCCCAAATCCCTTAATCAGAAATGATGCCTCAGAAAGCATGGGGAACACCCATACCCACAGGGAGTGACCAAATCCACTTCTCAGGGCAGGGAACACGGGACAGAAGAGTAGGTTAACAACACCACAGGGAACCATCACCTGCGTGTGTTATGCCCAGATTTCAAGATCCCTAAAGACCACCAGGGAGCCAAGTCCGATGCAAAAGCCAAGAGCCTTTATTCAAGCTCGAGCTCGGTCTGTCTGTCTCCACCGACACAGCGGCAGAATGCAAAGAGCCCCGAGTCTCAGAAGTACAGCAATTTTATAGGGCTTGGGGTTGGGTGGTGGGGTGATGCTCGCATCACTGAGTTGGCTGATTTCGATTGGCTGGGTGAGGGCTAGGGTTCAGTTACATAAAGACAGAATGCAGTTAGGTTATTCCCCTTGCATTCCCATTGGCTGATTTAAGGAGCAGGCTGGGTAACTGACACATTCTGGGTTTTTTTTTTTTGGAGAAGGGGTCATCTTGTTCTTCAGAAAGCTGACAGTGTCTGGGAAGGGGCCATGAGACCGTATCTCAAGGCCTGGCCTGATGTCAGCACTGACAACTCTATCTGGGGGATAGGCCTCTCTGGAATGGGGCATGCTCAAAAATTTCCACTCTCTACCACATGGATCATTCTACAAGATGGAAAGTCACTGTCACAACCAATAAAAAGAACAGGCATGACCGAGAAATAACTAACTGCAACTGTGGCCGTAGACCTGAGCCTACAAAAAAAGATGACGAAGACTTCCTGGCAACCTTGGGGATCTTTGGCTACATGCTAGATGACATTATGGAACTATTAAAATTTGCAGGCATGCTAGTCATCTTGTGATCATGTCAGAGATGGTTCTTATCTGGAGGAGAAACACGCTGAGCTACGTAGGGGGAATGTCGTGACGTCCGCAGCTTCCTTCCCAAGCACAGAGAGAAGGGGTGAAAGTAAACACAGTAATTGCTGTGGGAGCTAAGGGGCGGGTATGTGAGGGTCACGGTAATCACTTTCAAACGTTCTCATATGTTTGAAAACCTTCTTAATGAGGACACGTAGACAACTTAAAATCGTCTGCCTCTTCATCTCTCTGGGGACAGAAGATGTTGAGTTTCAGGGCTGCCCTAACAAAGTGTCCCACGGTCTGTAGCCTGGAGGCCTGGGGTGAGGTGAGGGCAGGACTGGTTCCCCTGGGGCCAGAGAGAAGCTGCCCCAGGCCTCTCCAGCTTCTGGTGGTTTCCTGCAACCTCAGTGCTCCTTGGCGCGTGGGACATCACCTTCTCTGCCTCCATCTTCTGTCTGTGTCCCAATTCCCCCTTTCACAGGGAACCCCCTTACTCCAGTATGATTGCATCTTAACCATTTATGGCAATAACGGTGTTTCCAGCAAGAACACATTAAGAGGTCCTGGGGTTACGACTTCCCCATATGGATTCTGGGGACATAGATCACCCCATCACAGAAGCCCACAACCTCTAATTGTCTGATGTCCAGCCCTTTGGCTTTCCTATACCCAGAGGTGCTGAATGCTGCCCCTGCTGGCGGGTCAGAGGCAGAACCAGGCTTGAGCCACATCCTATTCACCTTGGGAAGGTCCTTCCCTCAGGCCCTCTTGGGGGCAGGTCACCACCAGTGACCCTGTCACTGCTCCATCTGACAAGAAGAGCCCCCACCCCCCAGGCACAGCCCCATCTGGGTGGTCTGGGCCAGCTCTGCCTCCTCTTGCTGGCTGATGAGGCGTGGACCTGACTTCTGTAAATTGAGCTGGGGCAGCTGGTCTGGGGTCCTGTTCTGGGTCCTGGACCCTGGGTCCTACTGAGCTTAGGTGAGCATGAGTCCTATGGTCAGGGTGGGCTCTGGAGGTCCTGCCAGCAGGGTGCAGACAGTGCTTCCTGCTGGAAATAAGTGGTTAAACCTGCTCCCCAGCCCTGGATTGCAAGCAGGGCCTAGGGGTGTGAGATTCACACTCACTGAGCACCCATCCATGCCAGCACAGCACCTGTGCCCACCGAGCTCCGAAACGAGGTGAGTACTACTGTCTTGGGGTATTCAGATGTGGAAATTGGGGCTCAGGAAGGTTAAGGGGCTGAGTCTCCCCTCTCCCAAAGCAAGTTACATCTGAGGCAGGACAGGGACACCAAGCGATCTGAAACAAGTAGCAAAGGGACACAGCGTGGGCAGAAAGCGATCTAGGTTCGATCTCCCTGCTGCTGATTGGAAACAAGCAACTCACAGTGCTTTCTCTGCTCCAGAGTACCAACCACCAAGGGAGGTAAAGAGGACAAAGGAGGCCTGAGAGAGGGCGGGGCGAGAGGGGCGGGGCCTGCGAAAAGGGCAGGACTGAGAGAGGAGCAGGGTCTGAGAGGGGCGGGGCTGAGCGAGGGGAGGAGCCTAAGAGAGGGGCAGGGGCTGAGAGGGGCGTGGCTGAGAGAGGGGCGGGGCCTAAGAGGGGTGGGAGCTGAGAGGGGCGTGGCTGAGAGAGGGCGGGGCTGAGAGAGGGGGGGGGGCTGAGGGCGGGCGGAGCCTAAAGAGGGGTGGGGGCTGAAAGGGCTGCGCTGCCCTCCTCTGGGCTGGAGCAGAGCGCAGCCTGAGCCACCTTTGGGGGCGGCTTGAGTAGAGGGCACTGGGCCTGCAGGTAACCAGGAAGGTTCCAGCTCCTCTGTTCCCTGTTGGGCTCTGAGTGTCCTCCAGGTTCGTCACCACACAGACGCGTGTAGATGAGGCAGCTGCTTTTATTAGGGCCGAAGGGAAAGTAGTCCCTGCGGAGGGGCTGGGGCTGGGAGAGGCTGCGGGGTCAGCCCTCCCGCGCCGAGCTGTCACCCGTCCTGGGCGGGCCCAGCGCCTCCTTCCAGGGGGAGGCCGGCCGCTGCTGCCACAGGCTCAGCTCCAGGGCGTTCCTCAGGGCCACTCTCCTCCGTCCGAAGCGGCCCACGGGCCTGATTCTGCGGCCCGTGTACCAGGCAGGGTCGATGTCCGGGGCTGGAGAGAAGAGGCGAGACGGTCGCAGCCTGTGTTCCCTGGTATGCCCAGTGCCCTGCCGGGTGGTGCTGGGTGCAGCTGCCTGCTCCCCACGGGGCTCCGAGCTCACAGGCCAGGCGGGGACCCACCCACCAAGGAGGGGCACCCGGAGGGTCCGGCGACACCTTTCCTGGGTGGTGTGGGGTGGCTTTGGGAAACAGGAGTTCAAACTCACACCAGGACCAATGACTGGGTCCCCTCCTCACCCCCCCCCCCCAGTGTCAGCAGGGGACAAAGCATACTGGGGTCCCCGGCCACCCTGGTGGTGGGAAGTGGACCCTGGAACGCGTGCCGGACAGGGACACTTTGGGTTGAGGGCTGCTGGACACCGGACAACCCCCCAGACTGGGCACTTAGTAAGGACGTGCCCCAGGCTAGGAGGCGGCTCTGGGGTGGAGGGGTGGTGAGGGAGGCTGACATCTGGTTGGGTGGGCACTCACTGCGGGTCTCCATGGAGTGCTGGTGGGCTGGACATGTCGCCCCTCGCAGGGCCAGGCCCAGCAGCAGCAGGCACAGGAGCCAGGCCTGCAGCACCTTCAGCCCCCTGGCTCCTCGCCGAGGCCCCGCTCGAGGTGGGATCCCACACGGGAGGGCTCGGCCTGGGGCAGAGGGGGCAGGAGCAACATTAAACACTTGTGAGGGCGCCTGTGGACAAAACTGGGTGCTGTGTGTGCACAGATATGGGTAAACATGAGCTTGTGTGTACATGTGGGAGGATGTGTGTTCCTGGGAGTGTGTGTGTGTGTGTGTGTGTGTGTGTGTGTGTGAATTCTCTGTTCCGTGCCAGGTGGGCATGAGCCCAGAAGTAGCAGACCCCGTGGCAAAGCCCTGCGCCTCCTCAGGACCTTATTCTGTCCTCTGCACAGTGAGCATTAAATGAGGTGGTCCTGTGGGTCGGCCTCTGTGGCTCCGTCATGTGAGCACTGACCCTGCGTCATCAGAAGGAACCGGGAGGTGTGTAAGCTGCGGGTGCAGAGAGGCAGGCTGTCTGGAACAGCTCAGTCTGCCCGTCTGTCTGTGTTAGGAAGCTGGGGGGTGTGGGAGGCCTCTGCATAGCTGTGTGCTGTGCACCTCGGCCTGAGAAGGGAGAATAGAGGTGAGCAGGTTTGTGGGGAGCTGCCAGAGGGGCCCAGAGGAGTTGCAGGGGTGGAGGGAACCCAGCCTGAGTCAGTGCTGGGGGTTGGGGACTAGGCATGGACCAGGCTCAGGCTGGGACCCCTGTGAAGGGTTCTTTCCCTCATTCGGCCCAGGACCTCCTGCATCCTGTCCAGTCCTGCCCCCACGTTCACTGGAGGACGTGAGTGGACAGCTGGGCATTGTAGGAGGGTCAGCGCCCTATATATGTACCAAGAGCACCCCTCCCCATGACACCTGGGACCTGCCATCAGCAGCAGGGCAGCCCCCTACAGACAGGGGCACTGTGGGCAGCAGAGGGGCCAGGAAATGCATTTTGTCCTGTGGGTGGAGGCAGTGACCTGCCTGAACTGGTCCGTCCAGCAATTCCTCGTGCTGGGTCCTCTGTCAGGTTCCCCACTCTGTCTGTCTCAGGGAGGACCCCTCTGCCCACCTTGACCTCCCAGCCTGTCCGGAGCCACTCAGAAAGTGCTGTCCACAGGGGTGACTTTAAATGCCCACCCTTTTCTTGTTTGGGTGTCCCACAGGAGGTGGCGGATCTCAGCTCAGGAAATGGAGGTGCCACTATGAGAACAGAGTAAAGAGATGCTGCTGCTTTCTCCTCCCCAGGGGCTGGGGTTCGTGCTGGATGGAGGGCACCTCAGGGGAATGTTAGCAGCGCCTGGCTCCTGATCCCAGGGGGAATTGTTGCTGTCTGTCTAGGGGGATGCCCTGTCTGCATTCTCAGTGGGGTGCAGGGGTGACCTCCCCGCTTTGCCTTCACCATGGACAGCACTTGAGTACTGGGGGCCCTGGGCAGGCAGGAGTGTCCCTCAGACATATAAACCTTGGGGTGGCTGTCCCTGCCTATCCCACCCAGTGCTAGCCAGCCTCACTGCTGGAAGAGCCAGCTTCGCCTTCGTAGAGCCCGGACCCAGAGGGAGATTTGCAGAGTGACAGTCCCTTGGGATACTCACCACTGTTCCCCATGACTGTGCCGAGCGTGGCCCGTGTCCTGAGTGTGGCTCAGCAGCAGCCAGCTTACCCCTTTTATAGCCCCAGGAGGAAGCAGCCCGGCCCCTGACGCCCCCCTCTGCCCTTGGTCCCCACCTCCCTCACAGGGGACATGAGAGTCTTTGTTTTCTTTTCTTCTATTTTTTTTTAAACTCTCATCAATGATGTGATTTGTCCCTTCCTGGGTTATATAATTTCATTTGGGCGAAGTGGTTTTAAAACACATTAGCCTCCCTTCTTCACGCCGGCCTTGGGGACACGGCAAAGTCAGGTGTTAACAGTCTGGGCAGCCACTGCCTCCCACTCAGAAAGGAGACCGTGCGGCCACTCCTTCACCTCCTCTAAATCATGGTGAAAGGAGAAGGACCAGGCTGGACACGATGGTGTTACGTCTCCACGATCCTCCTCCGTCGTGGCTTTCCATGGTGACATTCGCATACGCAAACTACCCTCGTCCATTTCATAGCTTAAGATAGGTTTCCCTTTAGGCTTTTACAAGTCTTCATGATTAATGTTTTCAATTGGCAAGTTTATTATCATCAGAAAACAAATATATTGAATTTTATTATAAAAGCAATTTATATACATCTGGGAAGAAATTAACATATGTAGAAAAATAGAAAAAAATGGAAAAGAAAAGCACAATAAAAGCAAAGAAGTGGGTCGTTTCACAAGTGATGTGCTTCCTTCTATTGGTTTCCCACATCTTTTCTGGGCCAGTTCATCATATTTATATGTTTTCCAGTCTCATTCTTTTAACAGTTATGTCCTTGAGTTGAAATAACTGACAATATTCTACCATTTAACTTGGACCTAGACACCTAACTCATGTGTATTCTGAATAATTAGATTATGTCAAAGGTCACTAAGTGCTATTGAGTGTAGGGTCAGGGAGCCTTTCCTGGAGGAGGAGACCTGGGTGGTCCCCTCAGGCATGTAGGCTTGTGATAGAACATGTCATGTGACCATCACTTCTCAGAAATTCTTCAGGACTGTACCTCTCCCTCCGGAGACTGGCTGCCCATTCCTGGTGGCCAGCAGGCTTCCTGCGGATCTGGAGTCTGTGGGCACTGGTGAGGGGGCACGTGACTGGGACCTGGGCAGTGGAGAGTAAGTGCAGGGCTGTGATGGTGGCTGCAAGGTGCGGTCACTGGGGATGGATTCCGTCAGAACTGAGGGTGTCCAAGTGTGGTAGTGGTGGCCAAGTGCTCAGGGGTGTTTCTTACAAATCATGGCAAAGGATCGCTGTCCGGAGATGTGCCTCTGTGTTAGAGGCAGCCCTCTGGGTGGTCCCCACAGATATGTGTGCAGTCAGGGTCACCTGGAGGCAGCTGTCTGGGCATCACCATGAGAGCATGTGTATGTGTGCTTGTGTGCCAGTACAAGTGTGTGAGCACACATATGCCAGTGTGTACATATATATGTGTGCTTGTTTGTGTAGGGGTGACAGTAAACCTCTTTCAGCAAAGTAGCTTTGTCACAGAGTGGCACTGGTGCCCTACCACTTTGGGGCTTCACCAGTAGGTCTGTAGGCAGTGGGAGACGAAAAATGAAAGGCATCAGATGAGGAAAAAAACCCTAAATAAAATATTTTTCTTCTATCACCATTTATTCTCCCTTTGCCCTCTCCTACCTCCCCTACCTTCTTTAAATAAAATATTAAAGAAACAAATTCAATGATGTATTAAAAAACCTAATTATCTTGACCAAGTAAGATTTATTCCAGGAAAGCAAGGGATTTTTCCTGTTGGAAAAAGTCATGAGGTGACTGAGGGGAATCGAGAATTCAGGAGTGGTTTGGGAGACACAGAGCACAGGGTGTGGTCTGATGAGGGGCAGGAGGGGCAGGGCTGGGGTCTGGGGCCTGTGGTTTCTGGCCCCAGGGCTGGGTGGGCTCAGATAGGAGCTCTGTGGATGGGAGAATTGAGGAGTTCCGTGGTGGCAGGTGTTGGAGGAGCTGAAGGATGGCTATGCGATGGCCCTGGACATTGGTAGCTCCTCAGGAAGACCTTGGTCATGGACCAAGCACAGTGTGAACAGAGCACAGGTGGCCAAGAGCAGGTTCTGGGGCACCCCGTACAGTTGTAGGAATACACAGGGACATGTAGGGCAGCCAGAACTGTGTCTTCTTTGACTCATAGATGCTCAGCTTGACTTTAGTTTATTTTGTGAATAAGGACGGGTGTCCATAAAAAACTGACCTCCCTTTCATTTACAGGAATCTTTTAATCATTTGTAGCATTGACTTGGGAGCAACACCCTTTAACCAGCCTCTGTTCTGAGAAGGGGCCATAGACCCACCTTTTCCACCAATCCCAGCATAGCCTGAGGCTGGCTCATTCCACCCCTGGAGGCCTTTGCACCGGGAGCTGTCCTAGACAACGCAACTCCTATGGTGACCTGATCATGGCAGGTGTAATCTGTGCAGCTTGTCCACAGTCAGGTCAGAAGAAGTCTCAGCATCAAAGGCCCATGGGCATCACTTCTCCATCTTCCTCTTTTGGGTACTACGTGAACTAGACACCCATTGAGAGCACCAGGTTGGAGCTCACCCAACATCACTTCAAGAGTGTAGAAATCACAGAAGCAGCTCAGGAGCACTGCCTCGCACCCAGGGCTCCATGTCCTCCTCTGCAAAACAGACTTAAATTTGATCCCAGGTTGAAATAAGCCAGGGAACCTACAAAGCCACAGCCAGGCTTCCGATGGGGCGATATGGTCAGTTTCTGTACTCAATGGCACTTCTGGAGGCTCACAGTGGGCTCCTCTTACAACGGAACGAGCCACACAGACACCCAGAAGTAGCCCTGAATCCTAGCCTGTCTGAGATGGTGGACTCAGGGCTCACCTATGAACTTATGGCAAGTGGCTGGCGGGCATCACTCATTGGTCGTGGCCCTCTGGGCCCCAGGCTGCTGCCCTGTACACATTTCCATCACTGTCTCTCCCCACAGGTCCTCTAGGTCTGTGTCATATGCCACTCCTACCATGTGTATGCTCTGCCCTTGACCAGACGGTAACATCTCCCAGTCTCTGACCCACAGATGAACTTGCAGAATAGGTATATATGAGAGGGAGGGTCAGGGGCTCTGTTCCTCTATTATTCAGCTGATCATCAGTTCAGTTCCTTCCTTGTATTGATGCTCAATTTCCTTCTCCAATTATACCCACACAGAATACACACACACAGGCCCACACTCTGATGCACATTGTTACTCCTTTCTGGTCCATTCTTGAAATCAACATGAGGAAGGCAGCAGTGAACAGGGTGAAAGTTCATGCTAAGCAGGTTTTCTGTGTGTTCTTTAAGAAATTTAAAGAACATTGTCCTGAAGGAAAGATGTAGCTTAGTTGTCTCTCACAGATCAGAGCAGGCTGGCCAGGTAGCTGGGGAAGTTGTCAATGAATGGGGGCGAGCAGCTGCAGGTCTGAGGACCATAGTCATTTCATAGGTGGGGTTCCATTACAGACGGTGTTTCTTCCTGTTTCTCCACTGGATGGTGTGGGATGGAGAGTGCAGGGCAGATGGGGGGCTATGATGGCTGTGGGGGAGGGAAAGCAAGGTGGGCTGCTCTGTTGCTCTGTCCTGTTCCCAAGAACCTCTCCCCCTTAGGGCTGGTGGATCATTACAGGTTTCTGCAATGCACAAACACACATGCACAATAAGCATGCACAGATGGGTATGCACACAGACGTACACCACACATGCACAATAAGCATGCACAGATGGGTATGCACATGGATGCACGCACATGCACATATAAGATTTTTGTTTAAGTCTTTTTCCAAGTTTATATGTTATTTTACCCCAATTTTCTTCACTCCGAGGACTTAATACCAATAAGTAATCTGACAGGCGACAGAAGAGACATCTCAGAGAATGGGATGAATCCTTACCGAAAAGCTGTGGTGGGCAGTGCCCCTCCTGCCATTGGGGTTTCTCTGTGTCAGGGACCCTCGGTACACAGATTTCCGATCAAAGGACTCATCATCTTTGCCTTTGGGGAAAACGCAGGGGCGTGCTTATTAATCACACACTCACCCCAAACAAGTGTCTTTGCCTCCCAGGAAATGAACCAAGCAGCCTAAAAATGGACATATCCCCCTCTGAGAAGTTCTCTCAGCAGTCGATAGTTTCAGCAAAGCATCCACATTGTAGCAGCTGTGCAAAGGAACACTCTCTTTGGAGCAGGCATGAAAACCCTACCTCCCTGGAGCCCAGAAATGTTCACTGGGGGCAAAACAACAGAAAGGTCCTTGCACTCGTGTGGGGTCCACCACTGTGGGGTCCACCACTCCTTTTCTTTACTTTCATGATGCGACAGCCGGCCTGAGGGGCTAGGGACTCATCCTCAGGAGAGGGTCTCTCCTCAGGGCTTTGGTTGTGACATCCATCACACCAGAGAGTCCTGTCTGAGGCCAGGGGTACGAGCTGCTGCGTCCCACAGCTGATGTGGAAATTCAGAGCCCTGCCTCCATGCCCCAGAGCCCCTCCCCAGGCTGTGGAGAGGAGGGACGCAGGCGACTCTCACCTTGACTTTCAGGGGAGTTGCTGAACTTCCTCCTCAGAAGGTAGGGCCCCGCCATCACCTGGAAGGAAGGAGACATTCCTGGTCTTCATGCGACTGTAACTTAGAAACCCGGGGAGCTAACTTGGGACCCGTCCTTCTTCCAGATTCTAAGTAACTGGGTGGACTGCTTCTGCTCTTGGGCAATACTTGGACTGTTAACAATATCAAAATGCATGTTGTCAATCAATTAAGCACCCAGTGCCAGAACATAAAAGGTGCTTTGCTTGGGGGAGCTGCCGACATCGGGAGGCGTGGGCTGGGAGGGTTCCTCTGGCACCCACCCTCGGCTTGGTGTGTCTGAGGCCACCAGCCTGTGAGGCTTGCCAGTTCTCCACCACCCCCATTTCTTGCAGGTGTCATGATTGTTTGGGAGGGGGTGGGTCACCCCCAGCTGGGAGCAGAGTCTGAGGGATAGGCCCTCTCTTCTCTGGAGAAGGGGTGTCCACCTTTCACTCTTTGCCCGGCCTTTAGGGGTGGGAGGGAAGTACGCACCTCGACCCCATCCGAAGGGTCTGCAGGTGGATCCTCGGGACTCTGGTCCAATTTCCCAGCAAGTCGGGGCTGAAATATCTGGGGGACAAGGAAGATGCCTGTACATTATCTCTGCCCTGTGTCACCTCCAGCCTCGGGGCCAGCTGGACCTGGGCAGGCGGTCTTTCAGCACTCGCGCAGGAATGCGGGGGGAGGCACCTGGGCCCTGCCAGACAGGCCACTCAGTGCACTGGGACTGGGGCACGGCCAGGGTTAGCAAATTAAAATACACAACGGCCAATCTGCTCTGAATTCCGGAGAAACAACACGTCATTTCTTAGTGTGTGCCCCAGGGAAGAGGACTCATCGTTTATATGAAATCGAGCTTCCACCGGCGTCCTGTATTTTACCTGGCAGTCCCGTCTGGGACTCTCCCAGGAACGCCTTTCATTCTTGGCCAGGTGTCCTCCCCAGTGTGATTTTTGCCTGAACATCCCCGACCTGACCCAGGAAAGGTGTTGGGGGGAGGGGGGCCTGCTGCCCTCCCACCCCCTGTTTTAGGCACCCCCTGTCAGGGCAGTTTGTTAAGCTGCCAGCACAGGTGTCATCATTCAGGTGCTTCCTTTGCACTCTGAACTGTGTACCTTTCAAACCCTCTGAAAGCACTTTCTCCAGTTAGAAAAGCAATAAACGAAAAAGCTCCCACAGGGCACCGCTCAAGGATGGCTGTTAGGGCACTGAGGCAGCAGTTCAAGGAGGGGGAGACGGCTGGCCCGGGGCTCTCGGTCTCACGCCTGGGGGTGGCCCTGTGGGTCTGGCCCGAGTCCAGGCACCCAGTCCCCGGCCCTGCAACGTCCACTCACTGGGAGCTTAGACCTCCTCCGGGGCTTCCCCGAGGGCCTCACCGTGAGCCCTGCAGCCCGCAAGGCTGCGATCCTGGCCTCGATTTCCGATACCTACGGGGTCAGCGAAAACAGACAGACATCACTCAGGAGTCCCACCTCCGGTCACAGTCCTGGAAGAGCAGCTGGCCTCATTCACCAATTTTACTGTGTTTCTGCTTAAGATTTTATTGTGTTTCCCACTCAGATGTACTTTCTGGGTCCCATTTCATGCAGGTGCCATGATTGTCTGGGAGGGGGTGGGTCACCCCCAGCTGGGAGCAGAGTCTGAGTCTCTTCTCTGTGTGTCGGGGGGGGGGGGGGGGGGGGGGGGGCGGAGGGCTAAGCAGAGCCCACTCACTGTTACTGTCCCTGGGAGGCCTGTTCTGTCCTCTGGCCTTTGTCACCACTGACACCTCCACCCTTTCACCGACGAAGCTCTGGGCCCACAGTCCTCGGGCAAGAATGTGGTCCTGAGCCCTGGGCTGCCCTAAACTTTTAACTGCTTCTAGAGAAGCCCCTCCATGGGGTGGGGCATGGTGAGTGCCCGCATCTTCTTCTCATGGCTACAAACCCCACCTGTCCCTCTCTAGGGGAAGGGACAGAGGTAAGGTAAGAGGCGGGTGCGATTCCCACAGGAGCTCCTGTTCTGAAGCCAAAGGGACTCCTCTGCGTGAGCCGTTGGGGAGCCCCTCCCCTGGTGTCACACCGTCAGGCCCCCCTGCTGTCAGTCTCAGGGAGCCATCTGCTCCCGAGGCTGTGGGCTACCTCACTCTCCGTCTGCTGAACCTCGGAGGCCGTCATGGCCACCCTGTCCTCCAGATGCGACAGCGCCTCGTCCGGGGTCCTGGCGGTCTGCATGGGGCCCTGGGGGGCCGGGGGGCTCTTTTCCCATCTGTGTGTTTGGCCCGCAGACGTGCACACCTAGGACAGGAGAGACTGCAGGCTTCACCAACAAGGACCTCACCTTACCATCATCTTTTCTCTTCACTCCTGGAGCTGGGCGGCCAGGCGGTCAGCCAGGGGCTACATACCCTGTGGCTCTTGTCAGGACCCCTCGCTCACTCCCAGGGGTCAGTTACCTGCCCTGGGCTGGGCTGCTCGGTTGGCTACAGACTGCTGACCCCTGGCCCTACCTCTGCCCGTGTCCTATGGAGACCACGGAGGTGGGGGGTGGCAGTCTTACCTCTGAGGTCACCCTAGGGAGGTCCTCCAAAGAAGTGCTCCTGTCCAGCTCTGCCCCTTTGTCCTTGCCCTCCTCCTCGGACGAGGCCCCTTGATCACTGACATTGCTGGTCAGCTCCTCCAGCTTCCTCTTCAGGGTCTCCTCCTCTACATCTGCCTTCGTGGGCTCGCTGGCACTGGGACCCTGAAATGAGCATGCGAGCGGGTCTGGTTGAGGGGGCGTCTGTGAGCATCGTCCTTAGAGGCAGGGCTCTGGGAGGGGTCGGTCCCTGAGCACACCTGAGGCTCCTGCTGAGCCGTGTCTCTGTCCATTCTCCACTTGAGCTTGCCCAGGTCCCCGTGCTGGGCCCAGTCCCAGTCTCCAGACCTGGCTCTGTAGGGTGGGCTGCTCCTGGTGAACCTGATGACACCAGGCCATCTAAGACCCACCATTTATCTACTGACACATTTATTTTACTTATAGTTTGCATGCCATGTTATATTAGTCTCCTGTGTACAGCAGAGCGATTTTACATGAATATACCTGACAAAGCCATCCCCACAGTAAGGCTAGCACCATCTGTCATGTGTGGTTCGGAGGCTGTCCCTGGCTCTGTTCCCTATCCTGTACATGACACCCCAAGACTTATTTTATAGGTGGGACTTGTACCTCTTACTCTCCCCCTTTTCTGCCCAGCCCCTCACTCCCTTCCCCTTTGGCAACCATCTCTTTGTTCTCTGTATGAGTTTGTTTCTGTTTTATTTTGTTCATTGTTTTCTTTTTTTAGATTCCACATATAAGTGAAATCATGTGGTATTCGTCTTTCTCTGTATGACTATTATTGTTTTATTAATCCTCACCCAAGGTTATTTTTTCCATTGTTTTTTAGAGAGAGTGGAAAGGTGGGAGAGAGAGAAACAGACAGAGACAGAGAAATATCTACATGAGAGAGAGACACATGGACTGGTTGCCCCCTTTACATGCCTGAGCAGGGCCAGGGATCAAACCTGCAGCCCTTGCCTGGGAATTGAACCTGAGACTTCTTGGTGTGTGGGCTGCCACTCTAAACACTGAGCACATAGACCAGGTGTCATATGACTTACTTTTAAAAAAACACTTTTTACTGATTTAGAGAGAGAGGAAGGGAGAGGCAGGGAGAGGAAGAGAGAGAAATATCGATGTGAGAAATGATATGGGATCAGCTGCCTCCCGCATACTCCCTACTGGAGATCAAGCCTGAAAGCCAGGCATGTGTCCTGACTGGGAATTGAACCGGCGACCTTTCTGTGCTCAGGACGATGCCTAACCAACTGAACCACCCTGGCTAATGCTTTCTGTACAACTTATTCCACTCAGCATAACACCCTCTATATCCATGTTGTCATAAATCGAAAGATTTCATTCTTTTTTTTCCCCAGCTAAGTCATTTCGAATTGTATATATGTACCACCTGTTCTTTATCCAATCATTCTTTGTTGGGCACCTGGGTTGCTTCCATATCTTGCCTATTCTAAATAACTCTGCCGTAAACGAGGGGTGCATAGATCTTTACTATTTTCTTAGTTTCTGCTTTGTTGGCACCTCAATCTCCTTTAACAAAGGGGCTCTGGGACCCTGTCTGGGTCAGCAGACATTCCACCACTGACGTGCGTTTACTCACTCCAAAACACTGCAGCTGAGGATACAGTGGCTCAGACACAGCCCACTCCAGCCAGCAAGACCCAGAACCCAACCCCTGAAAAGCACCAAATTCCCCAGCCGTGGATGGAAAGCTGAGGCCGTCCCCGAGGCCATGACCAGGGAAGGGTGACCAAGACACCCATCTTCCCACACCAAGGGCTCTGGGACACCCAGAAAAAGCTAGGAGTGCACACTGGGGAGATGAACAAAGCAGGAGGGAGGGGTGACAGATTCACCAAGACTAGGGAGCTGGACACGAAAGGCTGATGGGGATCGTGACCCGGGCAGCTACTGTCCCAGCACGACACAGGAAGGCGTGAATTAACGAGGCCAGCCCGATCAAACCAAAACGCATTATCTGCAGGGGCTGCAGGTCACTGGTGGGCCAGGGGACAGCTTGAAGTGACTAAACGTACAACTTCCTCATCCCTTGAGTCACCAGGCTCTTGAGTCACCAGAGGCTATTAGCTCCCAGACGGGGACGTGAGAAAATCAATTCTTGTTCCGTTTTCTCCAGGCCCAGCAGACTCAGCCTTCCTGCCATTATCTCTCTCGAGGCTCACCTGGGTTTAGCAGAGGGCAAGGGCCCTTCTGGGGAAAGGTGGCTCTGCATTGTTCGCGAGGTAATTAGTTTGCTCTGCATTGAGAGCCCTGAGTGGGCAGAGCCGCCCAGGGAAGAGCGAAGCTGAGGAAGGTCACCTCGAGGGTTTCGCTCTGGAGTAGCCTGGAGCGGCCCTGGTAACTGAGACCACCTCTGGTTGCACTCAGAGTCTAAAGAGACAGCGGTCAATACCTCGGAGCGGGAAACCCAGCAGACAGCCTTGTGCCCTGGAGCAGTCAGGACGCGTGGCTGCCACTTCAGGCCTGCAGAGGAGGGGCCGGACCCGGACCCACCAGTGCCAGGAGTGTCATTGTGAGGTGTCACTTAAGAAAGATAAACTTCCCATGATGACAACCGGGACCCTTCTCACCTGGGGCTGGGGGAGGTGAGCAGGAACTGGGGTAGCACAGAGCCATGGAAAGGCAGCAGCCGGCAGAAGGGCCAGGGGGTTGGCGTGGCGCTCTGAGCAAGGCCAGGTTGGCACCCAGGCCTCTCACAGGGAGGGGAGCCTCCAGGACCACATGCAACCACAGCTATAACAGCCTTGGTTTCTATCTGGTATGGAGAGCCGCTGGGCCATCAGACATGCCCCTGGAACACCTGCTTCTCAGGTACTCAGGAGCCACCTCCATGCAGCTGCTGAGTCTCCCCCCTCGGCCCCAAATGGCCGCTGCTTTGGCGGTGGCATCTTCCCCTGTGGGAGCCCCAACTCTCAGGGTCACCGTGTTACTAGGCTCGTATGGACGTCAAGTGTGAACAGGTGCCTTCAGCTTGTGGGCAACAAAACCAAAATTTGTAACTTGCAAGCACCACGCATACATAGGCCACGCATTACAAGAAACAACCATAATTTGGGACTGGCAAGGCTCCTGTGGGGAGACTGAGTCAGAGTGTGCAGCTGAGCATGGCTCAGATGTCCTGGGGCCGGCTCTTGAGAGTGGGGGGTCACTCCCCACTGTGGTGCGGGTTAAGTGCCTGGGCTCCGCTTCCTGCCCCCGCCACCTCAGCCCCGTGGAAGTGTCCTTCATGCTGCATGCTGTGCCACCATTAGCCTCCTCTCAGCAGGAGTGATTATTTAAGAAAGTCCTTCCTGAATGTTCCTCACTCAGAAAGTCCTAACCATGGGTACAAAGCAGAGACAGGTGACCAATCACAGGAGGACCATTCAGATTTGCCCCAATAAAACACTGCTCTGGAGAACTCAGGGCATGTCTGTGAGTCTTGGGTTCGGAAGGGCTGCTCTGGGGGGCAGAGGTCGAGGGCTCCCCATCCTGGCCCTGCAGCAGCCCTGTTTCCCCTGCCACTGGGGAGTGTGGCTGCATCTGGGAGCATTGCCTCATGCTGCCCGGTTCCCCTGATATAAAGACACATTCTAGGTGAGATGTTAGTAGAAGTAAATGAGTTGATAGAAGAAATAAATGAAGAAAAATTTCCAGAGATAAGATCCAAGCATGAAACAGAATAATTCAAGGTGGCTTACAGGACAATTAGTACCAGCAGGGGTATGTATTTTACTGAAAGTTACTAAGATTGCTAAACTAAAAACTTACTGAAAATTGACAGTTTAATTCTAGTCTTCATCCCATTGTCTTCTGCCTAGGAGACTGGGAGACCCTCTGCCTCTGTGGTCCCGCCACACGGGGAGGTCTCTATCCCGGGGAGGTTTCTATCTCAGGGGGGGGGGCTTTATCCCAGGGAGGACCCTACCCTGGGAGGTTTCCATTCCAGGGGGAGGTATCTCTCCTGAGAGGAGGTCTCCATGCTGGAGGGAGGTCTCCAACCTGGGGAAGATGTCTATCCCAGGAAGAAGGTCTGTATTCTGGGGGAGTCTCTCTCCTGGGGGAAGGTCTCTTTCCTGAGAGTGGGGAAGGTCTCTATCCCGGGGAGGTTTCTATCTCAGGGAAGGGGTGCATCCTGGGAAGCCTCTATTCCAGGAGGAGGTCTCTATCCTGGAGGGAGGTCTCTATCCTGGGGAAGATGTCT
>JAAGEH010000393.1:3616952-3665990 GCA_011751065.1 Lasiurus cinereus | reverse complement strand
CCTGGGGAAGATGTCTATTCCAGGAGGAAGGTCTCTATTCTGGGGGAGTCTCTCTCCTGGGGGAAGGTCTCTTTCCTGGGAGTGGGGAAGGTCTCTAGCCCAGGGAGGTCTCTATCTCAGGGAGGGCTGCATCCTGGGAGGCCTCTATTCCAGGAGGAGGTCTCTATCCTGGAGGAGGTCTCTATCCTGAGGGGGATGGTCTCTTTCTTTTTGGGGCGGGGGAGGTTTCTATCCTGAGGAGAAGGTCTCTGTCCCAGGGGAGGACTATCCTGCTGAACATCTGGTCAGCCTCTCTGCCTGATTGATAGCCCAGAGCTTGGCCTATGGTCCCCAGGAGGGGAGTTCCACAAATGCACCCTCCAGAGCTCCTGGGAGGGGCGGGGGCTGTGCCAGGCACAGCATGCGGAGGAAGCTGGACCTGCACGAACCCAGGCTCCTGCAGATGTGCGTGAGACTAGCCTCGGGGCAGCTGTGGCTCAGGATTCTCCATCCAGAGCAGGGCCCACGCACCCCGTCTGGGTTCCATGCTTCAAGAGTCATCGGTTACAAAACGGCCCCAACCCGCAATTTTATCCATAGGAGTCAGGGCCCATCAGAGACTCGGGTGAGTCAGAATTAACCTAGCGGGTCACGATGTTCTCATCTAAAACAGCATTGCCTTTCCCCCAATAAAATGTGCTTGCTTGTTCTCATCAGTTGTCTGTAAACGGTCTTGTGATTTAATTTCAGCGCTTTTATGTGAGCAGTTCTCACTAACTTAGGACTTTAAGTTGAATTTTCTTTTCTTTTGGTTAATCTTCACCTGAGGATATTTTTTCATTGGTCTTTTAGAGAGTGTGGAAGACAGAGGGAAAGAAGAGAGAAACTTTGATGTGAGAGAAACACATCAATGGGTTGCCTCCTGCACACACCCCGGGGAGGAGCCTACAATCAAGGTATGCGCCCTTGACTGGAATCTAACCTGGGACCTTTGGGTCTGCAGGGGATGCTCTAGACACTGAGCCAAACCAGCTAGGGCTAAGTTGAATTTTCTTAAAGGAATGAAGTTCCGATCCTTGCTACAATGAGGATGAACCTCCAAAGCAGAAAGCAGCCGGTCACAGAGGGTCCTGTGTTGTATGATTCCAGAGTCATTCTGGATGAGAGAAGGTCTCTATCCCAGAGAGGTTTCTATCCCAGGGAGGGCTGCATTCTGGGAGGCCTCTATTCCAGGGGGAGGTCTCTATCCTGGGGGAAAGGTCTCTTTCCTGGGGGGGGGGGGGGGGGTTTTTCTCTTCAGGGGAGAGGGTATACTGGGGCTTGGGAGAGGGCTGGGGGTGACTGCCCAAATTGGGGTGGTGGGCAGGGTTTCCAGAAACCCCTCTACCATGGGAACACACACACGTATTTTGATGACATCACTGATCTCTGTTAAGTAGGCTTGTGCAACCTTACAGCTTTAAAATATGGAACGCTGTAATTTCTCTGGTCTGACTTGGTGTAAGATGAAAGGGCTCCACTCCAAGAAGCCACCAGGAGTCTTCCCACGCCCCGTACCTGGCTCGCAGGCGAGGTCTGGCCGCTCTGAGCGGAGAGGTGGGAGGCTGCCTCACCCGCCTGCATGGTGTCTTCATCCGAGGTGTCAGAGTCGGCCAGGCACCTCGAGGGGAGCTGCTTGCTCCTGACGACGCTCGCCCCTGGGGAGCGACAGTAGGTTTGGATTATTGGAGGCGAGAGACTGAAAGCCAATGGACATGTTTTTCCAATGGAAAAATGAGAGATCGGGGCACCTGTGGACGTGATTACATTCTTGATGTTATGGGGCTGAGATCCTTCAACCAGACTAAGTTCCAACAAGGAGCTTCAGGACACAGAGGCGGCCTGGTGCTCACCATAGCCCAGATGGTGCCAAAGCCATGGATGGTGCCAAAGCAAACGCCATGTCACTGCACCACGCCCAGCGCCACGTGTGTGACGTGTGGGTCCGAGACATTTCTAGGAGTGGAGGTGACTTTAGAAAGTCTTTCCACACTGGCCACCATGGGCTGTTTGTGCCAGAACAGTGATGGGCAGACGCTGGGGGCCCGAGTCACCTGGGGTGTGGCTGGAAGTGCTTATCCTGCGTCCCAAGGGGGAAAGCTCACTATCTCCACCTCTTCACCCAAAAGTACCCGCCCCCACCCAGCCGCCTGGAGATGGGTGAAGGCAGAGCCCTCAGGGTTGACCCGCACGTGAAGGGCACCTCGCATACCACACTGCACGGGAAAGTCACGTGTGCAGGAGCTACTTCTGGCGGCGGCTGTGTAGTTCCACCGACAACCTGAATGAGCTTGGGGCCCGGGCACAGGGGTGGCTTCAGTCCTGCTGACACTGGCTGCCACCCTGAGACCCTGTGCTGAGGACATAATGGAGCCTGGACTGCTGGCCACAGCCAGATACCAAATGTGTGTTGTTTTAAGCTGATAGGTTTGTGTAATTTGTTACCAGCAATAGTTAACAGGTACGACCTTCTCACTTAATACCACAACGGTGGGGTGACTTAGGCATTGTAACCCTTTTCACAATGAGGACACTGAGGCACGAGGGCTGAGCAGCTTGGTCGAGTTGCACGCCATATTCCATCCAAGCCCAGACCGTGCAGCGGTTTGATGCTCTATGAGGAAAGCAATAATATCGTACTCCTACACACACCTTTCTTACCACACTCCCTGGGACATGCTCCCAGTGTAAAGATGGGGGAATGTGTCTTCACACCCCTGAGAGAGGGTAGTGGATCTGCAGCACGGGGCTTGACGCAGCACGGCAGGCCTCCCAAGAGCCTTTTCTCAGTGAGATACAGTCTTCCTACCTCCCCTGCCTTGTCCCCCAGCCCCACCCTGCCACCAAGCACGCAACCTGGGTGCTGAGGGACCACGGGAGGAAATGAGTGTGTCCCAGCCGGCATGCTCAGTCAATGCAGATTCACTTACTCCTTGTTTAGAGGGAGGTAAAGCCCGCCTTCCCCACCCAATGCCTTCAGGGTCCTAGTGGGTGCGTGCTCATGAGATTATGGTCTCTTTAATATAATGAAAAGGGAGAATGGAAAGTGGATAGTGTCTTAACCACATTGCGCAGCTGCGTTAGTGGAAGGCTGTGCTACATGTGTGATCTTATTTGCCCAATGTTAGCAGGGAGTCTGACTCAGACCGCATGCGCACCCCCACAGGCGCAGACAACGCTTCGGGATTTCATTAGGAAGCAAACTGTCTGGCAACAAATTCAACTGAGCAAATCTGTGTTCTCAGCACCTACAGACCTCCCCTTTCAAGGTGGGACCAGGCAGGTGGCACCCCTGTGGAAGTGCACCATGGGTCCCCAGCAGCACCCTGGGTCCTCAGCTGTGGAGATGCCCTGTCCCGGTCAGGACGGTTGGTCCAGTGACCATCAGTCTGTCATTTCAGGAAGACCTGCATGTCCCTACCCTGCCACAATGTCCTCTGTGAAGGCGGCAGTGAGCCCTAGGGGGTTTGGCTCAGTGGATAGAGCATTAGCTCAAAGCCTGAAGGGTCACATGTTTAATTTCGGTCAAGGGCACATACCTCAGTTGCAGGCTTGACCCCTACCCCTAGTCTGGGCACATATAGGAGGTAACCAATTGATGTTTCTCTTTCTCCATCTTTCCCCTTCCCTTCCTCTCTAAAAACCAATAAAATAATATCCTTGGATGAGGATTAAAAAATAACTAAAAAAACCCCAAACAAACAATAATAACTAAAGGTGGCAGCAGCTGTGTGGTGAGGTTGGGGTCAATGCTGGTTACCTGAGTGTTGCAAGGGGCACACGCCACCTGGGGAAAGCAGGTGTCCATGAGGTTTGCCCGGACTGCACACGCCCGCCAATCACAGGAAGGAAAGGGCTACTTTAAACCAGCCAGTGTGTCTGCCCAATGTGGGGAGGCGGGCAGGGTTCCCAGAAACCCCTCCGCCATGCAGAGCCCAGCTGGAAGACAGTGGCCAAGGGCACCTACCAGGAGTGGCAGCGATCCCCGGGGCTGCTGGGCAGGACTCTCCTGGCAGGCAGAGCCCAGCTCGGGCATCCCGTCCGGCAGGGGAGAAGCTGTCTGTCTGCTCTTCGGGGTGGGGGTGGCCCCCACAGGCCCTGGCTTCAGCCTCCTGCAGGACCCCGGCCTCCTGGGAGACGGCCTCCTCCGTGCAGGGCTCACCTGTGGGGGCCTGAGCACATGGGGCCTGTCAACCGCTGGAGGGTTTGGACCGGGGCAGCTCCTCGGCGGGTGGGTCTGTCCAGTGCTCATCCGGGGGCTTCCAGGCACTGCCTGCTGACTGAGCACCACCCACCTCCCCTCTGGCCCTGACATCGCAGTTCCCTTCTATTTCAGAAATCAGCTTTCATGGCCTGTTCTGCATCCTGTCTCCAGGGAAGGAGGCCCTGAAAGCTGGGCCAGGTATCACACAAGGAGACAGAAACACTTCCGACAGCTTCAGGACATAGACCCACCCGGACCAAAGCCGTGAAGAAGTGGGTGGGAAGTTTGTGTGTGTGTGTGTGTGTGTGTGTGTGTGTGTGTGTGTGTGGTGTTTCTGCGTACATCTTAATAATTCCTGAAGGTCAGAGAGGCAAGAGTGGGTGGGGGTGGGGCAGCCCCTTGGCTGTGAGCCCCACTCTCTCCCCTACCCTTCCAGGGCCTGCAGAAGATACCCTCTACTGTGCCAATGGTCCCCAAGGAAAGGAGGCGCTGAGGGTGTCAGGGATCCACATGCCCCCACTCCTTTCCAGCTAGGCTGTAAGGAAGGAAGTCGTCCCAGGTCCTGGAGGCCATAGGAAAGGGAAACTGCACCCCCAGAATTGCAGCTGGAGCAGGACCCGTAGCCCAAGGCCTCTTGGGTGCTGGCTCCCTATCCCACTGGCCCGTCCCCGACAGAGGTCTGCTAATCAGTCTTGGCAGGCCCAGCCCTGCCCCAGCTTGGTCAGGCACTGCCTGAGCTCAGGGGACCCTCAGAGTTCAGGGGTCCTTCTGAAGCTGGGCATCACTCTGGGTCTTGTGCCCAAGTTGCGTGTGCCCTGTGGGTGACGGGCACAGCCATTGGTCCTGAGAGTGACCCTGTGAGGGGAGCCTCACGGAACAAGGTCACAACCCGAGGAGCAGAATGACCACCTGTCCCGCCCACTGGCTGGGCCCTGCGGTGCCACATTAATAATCACAGCAGCTCTTCCACGCAGGACTCTCCTGCTTTGGGCAATAAGCCTATGACCCCGCTAATAACACCGAGGTCCAGACACGGCCAACTCCCGGGCAGACGCCGGTCCTCTGTCTGCCCTCCCGAGTGACGGGGCTCTGCCTTACCTCCAGGACAAGCACCCACCCTGAACACTCCATGCCCCTCACTCAACTGCCCTGCACACCAGAGAGCCTAGTCCTTGGAGGGTGTGACGCTCATGGATCCTGTCCCTGACCTGCGGCTCCTCGGAGGGGTGGGGTGGGGCAGGAACGAGAGCCACTCACCTGCAGGCTGTCTGGGGCCGTTGGGACTGAGGACAGGCTCGGGGGGTGAGCGTAACACCCCGTGGAGTCGTCAGAGTCAGCCTCGAAGTCCAGGTTGTGAATGGGGAGGAGGCGCTTCTTTTTGGCGGGCACAGGCTGGGCAAGAGGAGAGTCGGGGTCAATGGACAGGGAGGTCCAGACGCTCCTCACCCCAGGGCCCCAGAAACAAACCAAATGAGCCCAGCTCTGAGGCCACATCTAAAGTCTTCTCAGAGCCCCCCAACCCTCACAGGGTCTTCATGCCCAGCACCCCTTACAGAGATGAGCAGAAGCTGCTGATGGACATGCAGTTGCTCACACATGCCCAGGACACAGGCCCTGGAAGGCTGCAGCCTTGGGGGCAGGTAGGCTTTGGGTTTCTCACCCTTGGGGTTTTAGGCAAAAGAGGGGAGCCCACTGGGGAGGCAGAGTGGGGAGAGAGAACTTGTGCACATTAGATGCAAGGTCAGAGGGTAGCTCTGACCCCCCTGATGGTTTCCATCCATCAGACAGATGTGTAGGGAAGAGTGCAGACACTGGGGAGTGTTCTGGAAGCTCAGTAAGTGGCACAAACATACTTTTGTCATAGACAGATGCAAATATTCCCCCCAGAGCAGCCGGGTTGACCTGGCCAGCACTGTGTCTCTCTCCAAGTGGCTCAGTCTATACTCATCATCGCCTGCCTCTCCTTTCCCTCCAACCTGCTCCTCTTCAACTGCTCCCCTTCCATCATCCTACCCAGAAACCCTGGGGGTTACTTTGCGTGTTTTTATCACCATAAATAAGTTAAAAAATAAGTGAAGACAGAAACAAATGACCAATAAAAATAAGCTCATGTTTTGTCCTGGAAAAAAGCAAAAAAGCTTGCAGAGTCCAAGGGATTTACATCCCTGAAAGGTGCAAAGGCCACCTTAGGATGACCCCAGTGTGCCCTCTGGCCCCTGCCCTCTCAACTGTGCTCCAGGGGCCGAGGCTGAGGGCCAGGCAGGTCTGGGGGGTCTAGACAGCCTTCTTTGCAGCCTCTGCCTACCCACAGCTTGCTAGGGGTTTCTTACGGTGACAGTGACCTTATGCTGAAAGTATTCTTCTATCTGGTGCTTGCTATGGCCCTCAGAGATGGTCCGGGCCTGGCAAAGGGAGGCGGAGCCTTAGCACTCAGGCTATCGTGGAGCCATGGGAGCACTGCCATTCTTAGGAAGTCAGAAGCCAAGGCTGCAGCCCCGGGAGTGGTGGGAGCAGTGGGGGAAGACTTACTTTGCTGCCAAAGCGATGGGCCTGAGCACCCGTGTCCAGCTCTCCATCCGAATCATCATGCTCACTGTCTCCACTTCTCTCTCCAGGGCTTGGCTCAGGCCCACCTGCAACAGACACCTGTATGACTCCATTTAGGAAGAAACAGATCGGAGGCGAACCCTTTGTCTACCCCTCCCTTCCATCCACTCACATTTCCACCCACTTATTCGCCCATCCATCATCCATCATCTGTCATCCATCATCATCCATCCATCCACCCATCCACCATCCATCCATCCATCCATTTTCCATTCACCATCCATCCATCGCAAAACATCCAGGCAAAGCCCTCTGCTGACCTTACAATGACCTATCTGAGCACAGTTAAAGCTGGTCCTCATCATAGTAGAAAACCAGTGTTCTGCATCAGTGTTATCAGGGTCACACCTGCAGGTATTCACCCCAAAGTTACCTACCCCTTGAGGGAGGCTTAGAGCTAAGTCTTGTTTGCCCAAACAAACCACTCCTCCCACAGTCTCATTTCCCCTGCTTACCAGCAGGCCCAGCCTTGGGCACAGCTGGGAGGGAGGGAGGCTCAGCCCCTGGGCCCTCTTTTTCCTTTCTCTGCCCCTCGTCTGCCCCCACAGATGAGCACCAGGCAGCCAGCTGGTGGCCCCTCTCTGAACAGTGACAGTCTTGAAACTCACATCAAACAGCCAGACAGAGGGCATTGTGATGGGGACTCTGTCTGCATCGAGGCGATGTGGACATGGGTTTCCAAAGGCCCAGGTGTGTGTGTGACAGGTCAGGATGGTGTCCCTGCCCCTCTGCTCAAATATGAGCAGGATCTCCATGATCCTGTGGTTATCAGCCCTTTACACATCCCTCTACACCTGGAACAAGCGTTTGATATTCTTTAACTGGCTATTACGTCACAGTTAAAGAAACCCAAAGGATTTCCCATGTTCCTGACATGGAACAGAGATTTCTTGGTTAGGGAGGTGGAAATGAAGATAAAAGCGTCTGAGCAAGAAGGACTTACTGTGGACGCTGGGCGAGCTATGTGCTCTGTCAGACAAACCTGCAACCAAAGAGAAGGGGCTGAGCTCAAGGACAGGAGTGAGGGACTCCTCCCAGCCACGTCCACCCACACTGCTTCCCGCAGCTCCTGTCATCCCGTCCTGGGCCTCTGGGAAACCACTGCTCGGCAGACCCAGGGCGCCCCCAGAGCTGCACAGGGTCTGCAGCAGGTCCGGGCTGGGACTGCGATCGTTTGTCTATTTTTATTAGCCACACAACTCCCCCAGCCTGTACTCCTTCCCTGCACCCGTTCTCAGGGGATTGTGTTTGGGAGACACAGTCTCTCTGGATGTCACTGTGGGGACCTGAGACCTGTCTCTCTGGGGCCAGGAACCTCTGGTGTGGCTGGCAGCAGAGATCCTGCAGCCACACAGCGCCACCTCCTGGCTCTCGGTCACAGTTTTGAAATTGGTCGGTTCTTGGCCCCTTTGACTCACTCACTGAGCTCTGGACCCGGTGACCTTCTACATCACACAGATGCCTGAGCCCACCCAGATCCTGGCAATCAGCACCTCCCATGGCGGGGCCCAGGTCCTCGGGCTCTACTGTGGTCTGTGGTTTCCTTCCTCAAAGTCAAGAGCAGCCGACTCTGGGGGTGAGATTTCAGATGCTTCGCAGTGTGGCTCTTCCTGTGCTGCCTTTGGCTCCCGCCCCTGCACCCTGTGGAGGGCCTGGCCAAGCTCTTTTGGCTGCAGGAAGACCCTTCGCTGGTTCCTGGCTGGCTGAGTGGGCATGGGAGGTGGGATTTTGGTGGGCTCCAGCCTGAGACAAAGATATTAGCCCCAAAGAAGCAGCTTGAGGAAGAAAGGAGAAAGAACCCCCAAGAATAGGGTGACAGTCCATCCCGAGCCACGTCTGTGGTGTCAGAGTGGTTGTCAGGAGGCCACTCTTACCCTGAGAAATGTCCTGGTTTGGAGGATTTACCAATGTGTCACCCCTCCAAATTCTCCACCCAGGGAGGGAGGACCTAGGGATTCAAAGCACGAACTAGGGTCCAGCTATTCCATCATCTGCCGAGTTTGAGAAGTTGGCTGTGAGTTCTGCACTTGCTACAGAGCGCTGAGCAAACACAATTTCAGAGGGTGGGGTTGTCAACATGCAGGACTTCCCAGGGCCAGGCCAGGCCAGGGTGCAAAAGGCTGCACGCACTCAGCAAGCAGCCCACCCCATCAAAACACCAGACACAGAGACTGACGGCTGCTCAGACACAGGTGTCCAAGCAATCTGCTTGGTGCTGAAACACTGAAACATGCCTGGGAGCAAAACGGGTTGCCCCAGACCCCACCCTTCCCTCCACCCACTCCTCACCTCCCCCTGGCAGCCGCCCGCAGAGGGACCGGATCACTTTGGCACTTCCGAAGCGCTTGAAGCGGGCCCTCACGTGCCCGTAGTACCACTCCAGGGAGCCCATCTTCACGACTCTGCAGAGAGATGGAGCTCAGGCCTGAGGCACTGCTGTGCCCATCCACCATGCACACATGCCCACCCTTCTTCAGAGAACCTCCTGTTACCCCCATCGAAGGGACAGGCCACCCCTCAAAACCATCAGAGTCCTGGGTCTCCAGGCCCCGCTCACCTGGCCAAGTGGCAGGGGTGGCAGAGCCAGCCCTCCTCCTCGGGGTGGGTGTGGCTGCAGCCTTGGCAGGTGAAGAGGCGGCAGTCCAGGCACTGCCGTTTGGGGCCCTCCAGGAGCCGGTAAGGCTGCAGGCAGTGGGCACAGTGGGTGTCGTTCAGGTGGGCCGAGTCGGAAATCAGCTCTTTCTGGGAGCTCTCCTTCTTCATCTTGCCCTTCAGCTCCCTTAGGGAAACACAGAAACAGGGAACACGGTGGACATCTTGTTGCAACAGTCTTTGAATGTGCGAACACACATGGAAATCTTCTTACACACCAATATGCTGGATTCAAATGTGCAATATGGGTAGGTGGGAACTTACTTTTACAGGCATGAAATGGAATTTAAACCTTTCTGTGACTCTTTACAATTGTGTATTTTCCCAGGATGCACATGTATGACTTTCACGGGTTATCAAAGGAGCCACAAAACACAAAAGTTCTGAGTCACAGGCAGGGCAGGTCCCACATTGCCTGCACCACCTCACGTAGCTCAGAATAACAGAAAGAGATGGTCAGGGGTCCCGGGCCCACAATCAGGATGGAGGTCCCAGGCCCATGTTCCTTCTCCAGCTCTGAGCTGGAGCCCTGAGCTTGCTGATGCAGAGCTTAGAGCTGGGGGGCTGAGGTGAGTTGTCCTGGTAGGCTGGGTGAGCGTGCACATGATGATGAGCATCTGGTGTCTAATTTGCCTGAAATGAGGTGGGACTCTGGGGAGTTCGGCAGGGTTAAAGCCAGTGGTTCTGGTCGGGCCACATGGTTCTCCAGAAACCATCTGTTCCTAGTGTAATTGTGTAAGAGAAGGTTAGAGAAGAGAAAGATGCAAGTGGCCGATGAGTTGAACAGAGCGGTAGTCACAGAAAATGCAGAAAAAAGCTCATTAGATGGCAGGTGAGGCCCACACTGTGTCCTGTGAGGCCCTAGCCAGTCACATCCACTCTGCCACACTGACCGAGCTAGCCCCAAGTTGAGGACAACACCCACTGGGTGCACGTTAGGCTGGCAACCTGTGGAGAACAATGACGGGTCACGGCACCCTCCCTGCCGTGGTCACAGAGTCCCCAATGCAAAGCCAGCGGACATTTTCTCAATAAGTGGTTTGGGTCTCTCCCAGCAGGGGAGCAAGCTGAGCTGACTCCCACCTTTGTCCCTGCAGAGCATGGCTAGAATGGGTTCCTTGTAGGGTGTCTGGAGCAGGCACGGTCCCCAGAGTCTCAGGAGGACCACAGTCCTAGACCATCGGGGCTGCAGTAACAGCTTCCTGGTGAACCCACCAACTCAAACTGCCTGGGAAACGTATCCCAGATAATGAACAGATCCCCTTCGTTCTATCTCAGAGAACATCTGCCAGATGTAATATCTCAGTTTCAGATGAGATCAAATTAATCTGTTCTTAATGACACAATTGGACAGACACAGCTGCCACTGTCCTCTGAGGAGGCTGCATGGTGGCTTCTGATGGGGTCCCAGAGGGTGGCTAGGCTGTGGACAATAAAGGGATTTCGAGGAGCTCTGGAGACCAGCAGACCAGCGCTGGATCAGGTGGTTGACCGCACCTCACCAATTTTCCTCTGCCAACTGTTATGAAAATATTCACCAAGTTAGACACGAAAATAAGATTCCTGTCTCAGCTTTGAAACCTTACGCAATGCGCGCATGCACATACACACTCTCTACCTCCCTTCCTCCCTCCCTCTCTCTCTCTCTCACACACACACACACACACACACACACACACACACACACACAAAGGCCAAGTGTTTGTAAAACCTAGTGGGATACTGTCATCCACTGACCACAGTCTTTTTTTTTTTTTTAGTTTTTTAAATTTAATAAATCTTTATTGTTCAGATTTTTACAATTGTTCCTCTTCCCCTGCCCCCCCAAAGTTTCCCTCCACCTGGTTCTCACCCCACCTTCTGCTCTTATCTCCTCTCCATTTTCCTCACCCATAGGTGTATGATTTTTGTCCAGTCTCTTCTCAAACCCCCAATACCCCTTTCCCCCTGAGAATTGTCAGTCCACTCCCTTTCTATGCCCCTGATTCTATTATATTCACCAGTTTATTCTATTCATCAGATTTTTTATTCACTTGATTTTTAGATTCACTTGGTGGTAGACCTGTATTTGTTGTTCATAATTTTTATTTTATCTCTTTCTTCTTCCTCTTCTTAAAAAGTACCCTTCAGCATTTCATATAATACTGGTTTGGAGTTGATGAACTCCTTTAGCTTTTTCTTATCTGTGAAGCTCCTTGTCTGACCTTCAATTCTGAATGATAGCTTTGCTGGGTAGAGTAATCTTGGTTATAGGTTCTTGCTATTCATCACTTTGAATATTTCTTGCCACTTCCATCTGGCCTGCATAGTTTCTGTTGAGAAATCAGCTGACAATTGTATGGGTGCTCCCTTGTAGGTAATTAATGATTTTTCTCTTACTGCTTTTAATATTCTCTCTTTGTCTTTTGCTCTTGGTATTTTAATTATGATGTGTCTTGGTGTGGTCCTCTTTGGATTCCTTTTGTTTGGGGTTGTGTGTGCTTCCTGGACTTGTAAGTCTATTTATTTCACCAAGTGGGGGAAATTTTCAGTCATTATTTCTTTAAATAGGTTTTCAGTATCTTTCTCTCTCTTCTTCTGTCATCCCCATAATTCTGATGTTGGTACACTTGAAGTTGTCCCAGAGGCTCCTTACACTATCTTCACATTTTTGGATTTTTTTCTTTTTGTTTTTCTGGTTGAGTGTTTTTTGCTTTTTTTGTATTTCAAATCTTTGACTTGATTTTTGCATTCCTCTATTCTGCTGTTAGGTCTCTGTATAATATTTTTATTTCAGTCAGTGTATGTTTAATTTCTAGTTGGTCCTTTTTCAAATGCTCAAGGGTCTTGCTAAATTTATCCATTTTTTTTCTAGGAAATTCATGAAAAACTTGATAACCATGGTTTGGAACTCTATATCCAGTTGTTTGTTTTCCTCCATTTCTTTCATTTGTGATCCATTTCTTTTTCTCTGCATTTTTGCTGCTTCCCTGAGTTGGTAGAGTAGCTTTGTGTGCTAGATGTCCTATATGGCCCTGTGGCTCAGCCTCCCCAGTTACCTGAGGTGGACACTCTTTGTGGGCTGTGTGTACAGCCTTGTTGTAGTTAAGTCTTGATTGTTGTTGGTATCACTGGGAGGAATTGATCTCCAGGCCAATTGGCTGTGAGAATCAGTTATATCTATGCCAGGAGAACTTCTGTGCTAGAGATAGCCTTATGAGATAAGACTTGCAAAATTGCAAAAGCCTCTGTGTTCAGCTTGGATGGGGTGGAGTCTCAGGGCTGAGCAGGCATCCTTGGGTTCTTATCAGCCCTGCTCTATGAGGCGCCTGGGTCTCAGTAATCGCTGTAGACCTGTCTGTGTGCACTCGCATGCACACCCCCAGACCTCTGCCTTTCGTGGCTCCTCTGAGTTTCTGTGCACTCCTTTCTTTTCTGGACAGTCCAGACTCTCCCCATATGAGTCTGGGTCCCCAGGGTCTCACCCGAAACTGGGGTTCAGTGCAGTCAGAACTGAAGTTCAGTGCAGTCAGGAGGTTCCGTCTTCCTCCCAGTAGAGAAACCCAGCCAGGCACTCAGATGCCCGTCCTCTCTGCGTGCGCGTCTCCGTACCTCAGCATTTTGCAGCTCCTCTGAGTCTCCGTGTGCTCTTCTCTTTCCTTCTAGATGTAGAATTTCCACTCAGCCAGCTTTCCTATGATTCTGGATGATGTCCATTCTGTCTTTTAGCTGTAGTTTTGAAATTGTTGTGCAAGGCAGCAATTTAGATGTTCACCTATGCCACCATCTTGGTTTGTCTCCAACCACAGTCTCGATAAAGCCAGATAGACAAGGCCAAGTCTTTTCCTCAAACAGAAGATCACAAGGGCCCCTGGAACCAGCGGGGAAGGATCCAGTGGCCTCCATTCCCACTCTTGCTGTATCTTCATCAGCCAGAAAACCTAGAGGCCACCTCTTTGCAGATGGGGTCTTACCTGGCATGGCTTACCCGCTTCATCATTGAGGCAGAGTTATACCTGGGCCTCTCCCAGCAGGAAGAAAGACGAGGGCCTGTGGAGGTACTCTGTATCACAGAATGTGAAGGCCTCTTAAATAATGGCTCAGAAGAGGCCTGAGGGTGGCTGGTTCCTCTGTGGGGGTACAACAGAGGAACCCCAAGTGATGCCTGCAGCACAGGGCAAACCAACCCCATCTGGAGCTTCAGATCGGGAGGAGGTGAGTGGGGCCAGAGCCACCGCACGGCGACACCACTTGACCAGATGTACTGCACTACAGCAGGCAAAAGCCCAACATGCAGCTACAAGTGAGAACCACCTTCTGGAATAGAAGACACCTCGAATGGGATTCATTGTCAGAAACTGAGGAAGACTTGAGCCCAAAACAGTTGGCTCAGTGGATAGAGCGTTGGCCTACAGAATGAAAGGTATCAGGTTAGATTCTGATCAAGGGCATATATACCTTGGTTGTGGGCACATCCCCAGTAGGGGGCGTGCAGGAGGCAGCTGATCGATGTCTCTCTCTCATCAATGTTTCTAACTCTCTATTCTTCTCTCTTCCTCTCTGTAAAAAATCAATAAAAAATATATATAGAAACTGAGGAAGACTTGAAATGAGTCTGCCTGGGGTGCTAATTAGGGCAAGAGATGAAGGAACAGGAGACAAAGAGCCAGGCTGAGATGGAAGGAGATTAGTGTCAAGGTGTTGCTGGCCTCTGAGGGCAGGTGATTTGATGCAAGGATACCCCTTCCACCTCCCAAGACAGGAGGAGGAAGTGATGGGATGTGGAGGGAGAAGGCTAGAGGGGCATGGAGATGTCACACCCCCATGTCCTCGTTCTCCCTCTCTTGGGGTTGAATCCAGTGGGGAGTGTGGTGAAAACATGCAAGAGTACTGAGGTCATCCCAGGACACCAGGGGTTTGTGGCACACCCCTGCGGATGGAGCTGAGGAGGACCGAGTGGTGGCTATAGCTGCCAGGCCAGGACTTCTGCTCTCCAGTACTTGTGCTGGCTGTTGGGAGTAAATCCCTACCCTGAGACCATGCCCCAGCAGGACAGCATGAGGTGCTAAGAAAACTAGGGGGAGGGCAAGGTCTGGGGGTTGGTACAAAGAGGCCACAGCATGCAGGGTAGGTGTAGGGGTCAGGATATCAGTGTGGGTGCTGGCCACAACCATTCACTCATGAGCGATGGTCCTCACCTTGGAAGCAGACTTGACCCTCCACTCTGCATCAAGGACCAGCCAGGGGCCAGTGGACAGTGTGTGGAGCCAAGACCCCATAAACTCTGTCACCTTGAGGGCCATGAGCCCCTGCCGGTCACCCACACAGACTTGGCCAAAAGCAGGGGTGGGACAAGGTGCTCTGAAAGAGAAGACTGCACCCAGAGAAGAGGTCAGAGCAGCGCCTGGGATACTGAACCCACAAGCTTATGAGTTCTTGCTGATTGAGGCCGGGGACTCACGTGTGAGCTGAGGTAGGTAACAAATGAGCTGGCTGTTCTCTGCACAGCTTGGCTGGGTGGTAGTGAGTCTCGGTCCTGCCCCAGAACAGTGACCACCTGAGAACACACGAACGCTCTCCCAATCAGGACACAAGAGGAGCTGGACCTTCTGATTCTTGTTGGCCACACACACTTGGACACAGCCACATAGTTACAGTGGCTGCTCTAACACATTTCCACAAAGGTAGTTGTTTAAAGCAACACTAGTTTATTACCTTACAGTTCTGAGATCAGAAGTCTGACCTGGGTGTTCCTGGGCTGAGATGGAGTTGTGGGCAGGACTGTGATCCTTCTTGCAGGCTCTGGGTCCTGTCCCCTTTCTTCCCAGCTGCCAGGGCTCTTGTATCCTCTGTCCGGCCCCTTCCTCTGTCTACAGAGCTGGCCGTGGTGGCTGAGTTCTTCTCACAGGAACCCTCTCTGGCTCTCCTGTGCTCTGGCCACCTCCTTTTTACCACCTGTCCCAAGGTCCAGGACCAGGGTCACCTCCTCATGTCCAGGTCCAGGGTCATTTCCCCATGTCCAAGTCCAGGATCACCTTCCCATGTCCAGGTCCAGCCTCCCCATGTCCAGGTCCAGGGTCATCTCCCCATGTCCAAGTCTAGGGTTACCTCCCCATGTCCAGGTCAGCTGTTCAGCAGCCTTAATGGCCCCCACAATCTTAATTCCCTTTTGCCATGTAACCTAACATTTTCACAGGTTGGGAGGACCTGGATGTGGATGTTTTGGGGGGGCTTATGATTCTTCCAGAGTTCAGCGGGGAAAGAAAGTGAGGCTTTGCTTCCACCGGAGAGATTCCCAAATATAAAACCCACACCTGGCCCTTCCGAGAGTAGATTGAGGTGTGTGTCCTCCAGAAGCCGGGAAACCAAGGTCAAGTCTGATTCCAAGGAGGGGGCTGTAGCCCAGAGAACCAAGTCACAGAGAAGACACCAAGGTATTAGTGTGGTAAGGTGGCCACACTAAACCTGCCTGGCAGAGGTCACCGCTGAAGGAGGCAGACCGGGTGAGGTGAACATGGGACAGCAGTGATGGGAATCTAGGTCCTTGGCATCCGAGCAGACGTCGGGAATTAGTGTGGGAAATGGAACTTGCTGGTGCTCTCTGAGGTCCTCTGAAGAGACTAATAGCGACAAAAATGATAAAGGGAACTGTTGTGGTGGTGAACGAGGCACCGAGAGAGCCCCCGAACCTCCTGAGCGATCTTGCACCCAAACTGTGGGCCCTGCTGCCTGCTCACTCCCTGCTCCAGCCTCTCTCTATTCAGCCCTGGAGTGCCAAGTGGCCCGCCTACTGGTGACATGAAATTCCTTACTGTTGTCATTGTTATTATTTATTTTTAAGGTAAGCCACGATCTGCCATGTCTCATGCTGGGCAGTGTTTCGTGATGATTATCTCAGGAGTGCAGGCCTGTTTGCAGACGTTATAGAGGCCTGTCACCAGCTGTTTGCCTTTTCAGGGCAGACTCCCAATATTTGACTTGTGGGCCGGCCCCTGAAACAAGGCGTCACTTAGGTAAGCTGCCATCCTCGCCCAGGGGCGTGAGTCCCCAGCTCCCGCTTTGCAGTGTCCTTCTCTGGGTTTGGGAAAATCCAGTTAATTCTAAACACAGTTTAGAGGCCCCTCGCTAGGGCAGGGAGAGTGTCTGAGAGGACCTCAGATGAGCAGAGAGAAGACAGGGCACAGGTCAGCTGTGAGTACATGGGCCCCAACGCACCAGGTGGAGGCCTGCTTCTGCCCCAGGTCCAGGCTGGCTCTAGGTCTTCCCGAGAGAGGGGGTTAAGAAGCTGGCATGATTGAGTGCTCACCTCAAGAAGTTTACCTCGGTGCTCCTTTGTGTTTATGTGCCATTAAACATGAAGCATAATTATCTCTCTGTACTTAAAGCCTTTTTAATACCCAATTAACATGAATGACTGCAGAACACTTACAAAATAAATAATACAAAGCGGTATGCAGCCAGGGCCCCACCCATATTCCCACTGTTAGCAATTCCTGGATATTCTGTAGAGAAGGGACCACCTAGTCCTCAGTGTCCTCCTTTGTGACTGGGGAGAACAGACCAGTCACATTGTAATGTTGTCTGAGCAGTAAATGAGGTGTTGTGAGGTGTGGTGTCTTTTTAATTTTATTATTATTTTTTCATCCACCCACCACCACCCTCCCCTTTGGTAACCATCAGCATGATGTCTGTTTTGTTCATTCATTTGTTTTTTTAATTTACATATGAGTGAAATCATATGGTATTTGTCTTTCTCTGAATTATTCCACTTAGCATAATACCCTTTAGGTCCATCCATTTGGTCATAAGTGGTAAGATTTCATTCTTTTTCATGGCTGAGTAATATTCCATTGTATATATGTAGCTCATCTGTGTCTATTCATCTATTGATGGGCACCTAGGTTGCTTCCATATCTTGGCTATTGTAAATAATGCTGCAATGAACATATGAACATATAGAGGTGTATATATGTTTTCAAATTAGTGTGGGTTTTTTCTTTCTTTAAATAAATACACAGAAGTATTATTACTGGGTTGAATGGCAAGTCTATTTTCAATTTTCTGAGGAATCTCCATACTGTTCTCCACAGTGGCTGTACCAGTCTGCATTCCCATCAACAGTGCACAAGGGTCCCCTTTTCTCCACATCTCGCCAACACTTGTCGTTTGTTCATTTATTGATGGTGGCCATTCTGACAGTTGTGAGATGATATCTCATTGTGGTTTTAATTTGCATTTCTCTGATGATTAGTAATGTTGAGCATCTTTTCATATGTTTATTGGCTGTCTGTGTGTCCTCTTTGGAGAAGTGTCTATTCAGGTCCTCTGGCCATTTTTTTTATTGCATTGTATTTTTTTTTTAATTTGGTGTTAAGTTGTACAAGTTTTTTATATATCTTATTTTATTTTTTTAAATACATTGTATTGATTTTTTACAGAGAGGGAAGGAAAGGGATAGAGAGTTAGAAACATTGATGAGAGAGAAACATGGATCAGCTGCCTCCTGCACACCCCCTACTGGGGATATGCCCACAACCAAGGTACATGCCCTTGATTGGAATCGAACCTGGGACCCGTTGAATCCACAGGCCGACGCTCTACCCACTGAGCCAAACCGGTTAGGGCATCTTTATATATTTTAAATATTAACCTTCAGCATATGTATTATTGGCAAATGTATTCTCCCATTTATTAGATTGTTCTTTTTTTTTTCCCCCCTTTGTTGATATTTTCCTTTGCTGGGCAAAAACCTTTTTAGTCTGATGTAGTCCTATTTGTTTATTTTCTCTTTTGTTTCCCTTGCCAGCAGAGATAGATCCAAAAAGATATTACTAAGATCAATATCAGAGAACTTACTGCCTATGTTTTCTTCTAGGAGTTTTATGACTTCAAGTCTTACATTTAAGTCTTTAATCCATTTTGAGTTTATTCTTGTATGTGGTGTAAGAGTGTGATCCAGTTTTTGCTCTTTTGTCATAGATTTATTGACCATGAAAGTGCAGGCTTATTTCTGGGCTCCTTATTCTACCCCATTGGTTTATACACCTGTTCTCATGCCAGTACAATGCTGTTTTGATTACTGTAGTTTTGTGGTACATTTTGAAATTAGGGAGCATGCTTTCTCCCACTTCATTCTTTCTCAAGGTTTCTTTATCCAAGATTAGCTGATATTCTCCACAAGCACTAACTTTCACGGGGGAAGGAAGGATTTAAAGAGTACATGAGCAGCAAGAACGTTGCTTTCCCAAGGCCTTCTGCTTTCAGTAGCTGATTTCTTGCCTCAGAGGCTGGAATCACTTACCAGAAGCCTCACTTGCTCCTTACCCACCCCGCTTCCTTCCAGCACATCATACACCCGCAGGACAGCAAAGGCCAATGCCACTGGAGCGTCAAAGATGGAGGAGCCCTTTGAGCAAAGTCTCTGTTGTCACCGTCTCTCTCCACACAGGGAGGTGGCCGCGCCCATGGCTAAAAGCCCAAGCCCCGAACTGGGCAACAGACTTGGCATCAGGATGTCCATTCTCTCACACAAAAGTCAACCCTGTTCTAAGGTTCAAAGTTCATCTACAGCAAGACCCACATCCCCATGGCAACGCCCTGCCCGGACTCTATCCTAAATCCTTCTGATGACAAAATTGTTAATGTCCAAATCTTGTACATCTTTGAATTTTTGATTCGTTGGTGCTCAACACTATAACCTGATGGGAAGCCAGGAATAACATCACACCCTGTACAGTAAACACCCCACTCCCAAGTCCCTGGTAGAACATGCCAACTTCGGGGAGAGATTTTATCTGCCTGGGCTAAGGGAAAGGCGAGGTGGCCTCCCACTTCCTTCTCCTTCACTTCCTGAAACCGCCTGCCGTGTGGCTTGCCACTCAGGAGCCAGACCCCAAGGGAAATTCCTTCCTGGCAGCTCAGAGGTCATGCTGTTGGCAACCCTGTTCCCTGGAATAAACACAAATTCACTTAGGAGGTTCACGGTGGAGAGGGGCCAAGGCTTCCCGCCTCTGTGTCCCCAGGGGGGCTTTGAACGTCCTTGGCACAGCCTGGGGAGTCTGAGGCCTGGCCCAGGGGGCAGAGGTTTTGTGTCTTGGGGATAGTCTGGTCATACAGGGGTTAGTGAAACGGATCTCACAGCTCATAGCCTTCTATGTCAGGGACCTGGGCAAGCTCATTTGTCACTGCTGGGAGGTCCGCTGGTCTGAGTGCAGGGGAGGTGCCGGGTCTCCCCCAAACCTGCCCAATGTCCTTTCCAGGATGTTCCTATTTGAGGAGAAATCCACCTAATACTCATTTCTGTTAACTCTGTAAATATAAAAAGAAACCCTTCTTTTGTTCTTTGATTGTTTTCAGTTGGTGTACTTGGTGAGTTGTCTGCTTAGCAAGTTGCCTTTTGGCAAATTTGCTCTTGGTGAACGGACTTTGAGCCCACATGCTGTGTCCACAGACACGGGCAGGAAAGTGATCTCCAAGGAATGAGCATGTTTGCTTCTTGGTTTCATAATTCCCCCTAATTATTGTGCTCTGTTTCCTGCCTTCCCCCTGACCTGGTCTAACGGGGCCTTCCCCAGGTGAGGGGACAACTCCATCCTCTTAGTCCCTCAGGCCATAGCCTTGGACTCCTCCTATATTCTCCATCCCACATCAATCTGAGGGCAAATTTGCTGGCTCCCCCTTCAAAATACAAATGACTGTCACTCAGTAACGCATAGCCTGTAGCGTGGAGGTCTGGTCCCACTAGTCCTCTGCTCCAAGGCCTCCAGGTCAGCAGAGGCCAGAGAGAAAGGCCCAGGCCTGGTAAAGGTCCACAGAGCCCACGTGATGCCACCACGACCTCCTCTCCCTGCGCTGCCTGGAGCCCGTTTAGGCATTCTCTTGGCTACTTTCTCACCTCCTTGAGTCTTTGCTCAAATGTCTCCTTTTCAGTAGGCTACCAACCCCCCAAAATACCCAGAAAAGATAACAAGGAGCTTGGTGGAAGCCACGTGTTAGAGGTGGGGAGGGACATGTCAGGTAGGAGGGAGTTAAAAATGCTGGTGGGCTTTTGCTCAGTTGGATGGGGGGCCAGCAACGCTATCAAAAAGGAAGGTGGAAAGTCAGCCTCGACAGCAAACCCCTCGCTCGAAACTCTCAGGTGTTTCAGAATGGATCCAGTCATGACCCCTTGGTCACTGTTCATTCTTGCACTGTGTTGGTACTCGCATCACCCAGTTTGGGGACAAAGTTACCCTAGGAGCTGGATCAAGCTGAAATGAAACTGCTTAAGGCACACCTAAAAGTCAGGTTGCAGAGTCAGGGCCCTCGTTTTAATTATGAGGAAACTGAGGCCAGAAGGAACGTTTCCCAGCACCTGGCTTCCGTTGACGCCACTCACTCACCCCGTGAGCCCTAGGGTGTGGCGCACTCGGGCTCTGTGGGCTCAGCCCCACACACTTACTCCAATCTCTCCTCTTCTTTCCGCCTCAGCTCAAAGTCCCGCTGCACCACTTCCCAGACGTGCCTGGCCTCTTCATCCGTGAGCTTGGAAAGGTCCAGCTTTTTCCCCATCTCGGCGCCTCGTCAGGCTCACACCTGGAAAATCACAGGATCAGAGCGTCAGCCCAGGGAGCCCGCAATGCTGGCTGCCTCTCAGAGCACCAGGCCACATCCAGAGTCCGGGTTCCCAGGCAGCCTGTACCTGAGCTAAACAGGCAACTGAACGAACCTGTGCAGAATTCCCACACCTTACTTCTAGAAGGGATCAACTTCTGCCTCCTGGACTTCACAACTGTAGACCCGAGTTCCTAATTCTCTTTTCCCTGTGGAGTAAGCATCCATGATGCCAAGGGACACCTCCTTCCCCCTGTCCTAGGCCGTGCTTTGTGATGGGACACCAGGTGTGAGCTGGGGGTCCTGCCTTAGTAGTCCTGGGAGCCAGAACAGCCTGCGCTGGGGCACGATTTGTTGGATGAGGTTCCGCTGTGGTGACTGACCTATGACTTCAGCAGGACTTCACTGGAGCCTGAAATCCATCTTCCCGGGAATGTCCTAAGAGGGGCCAACCATCTGCTCTCCTGGGGGAGCCTTCAAGTCAAAGGGAGGACTCCACTGGCTACTGAACACGGGGAGCGTCACCCCCAGGCTGCTGACCATGAAAGTGCTCCCTGTGGGAACAGACTTCCATTTTGGGCATAAGAGGTTAATTCTGAAAAGTTACGTTTTCCGAGCAGCACTTGGGAACCATCTGAGGTGAAAATTTCCACAGAGGTCGCAGGCTGTCAACTAGCATGTCCCCTGGCTTGTGCCTTAAACTTGATGGAAAGCAATTTCCACTTTCTGCCCAAGCCCTCAGGGTCTCCACCCTCAAGAGCAGTCTGACTGTGCACACCCATGGGGAGGGTCTCTGAGTGCCAGGGTCATCCAAACTGGCCTCATTAGAGTTGAATTTAGAATCTGGACTAGAAAACATGAAAACAAAATAGAGCATACAGTTTCTGGGTTTAAAAAAATTGGAACAAAAAGTTATTTGATAGATGACTGGGATGTATTCAGTTCTGTTTTTGTTTTTTTTAAATCACTTTTGAAAAAAAATATTGTATTCTAAGAAGCTCATTCTTTGAAATCTTGTTTTCAGAGTAGATGAGAGTGCATGACCATCAGCTGAGCAATGACACCCCGCTCACCCCGCTCCTGGGGAGGAGGGTCATGCTGGCTCCTGGCTGCCTAGAGCAAGGCCTGCTAGGAACATGCTGAGATGTGACCAGGTGGCCACGGCAGAGGGAGGCACACAGCCGTACCTGCATCCATGGGAACGTAGCGTTATGGCCTAATGCCATCTTGGAGGCTCCGACAATGAGCCTGAGTTCTTAAGAAAGTGACATGTGTCCACGTACCCTGCTTAATAAAACAGTGATGTGGAATATACATTTTGAAACATGCATCCCACATAGCCCTAAACCATGACCAGACTGTTGTGACTTCATGGGTTAGACATTACCTGAAAATGTTTTACCCAAGTGCTTATTTTTGGTTCTGGCCCAACTACAGGGTGAGCAGCAGGGGCAGGGAGAGGACGGGAGGGAGAGGGACTCCAGGTTCAGACTTGGCCTCAGAGGAGGCTGTGCCATTCAGCAGGGAGGCAATGCTTTGAGGGTGCTGTTCTAGGACAGCTGAGGTTGAAGGCTAATGGTCCTCGACATGTTTTTTAACATATTGTGACCTATCTTCCCATTTAGTAGATTAACAAATGTTTAAAGTTTAAAAAGCCTACGTTTAGAAAATAATCTGAAATTGAATGAATATGTTTGACTTCAGCATTTAAAACACACACACCCCAATTCACTGGCATTTAGGGGATGTACTGCAAGTACCCCCTCTGGCTTGCCTCCGGTTGGGACAAGGACGGGGACACTTGCAGTCGGGGGAAGAGCCAGCCCCTCTGCCAGGCACAGCCTTGCCACAGGACCTATGTGGGCTCAGAGAGGGGACAGCCTTTAGCTCATCACTCCCTGCTTCCTTGTTCGCCCAGGCCCGATATCCACCTGGTACCCCTGCCCCACAACAGTCAAGGGCAGCCCACGGAGGGTGCAGGGCTGCTGTGGCACCTGCCCTGGGGGAGGGCAGACTCCACTCACCAGGCTCTATCTGTCCCCGCCCCATTTCGGTGGAGATAACTCCGAGTCATGAGGTTCCTGAAGAAAATACTTTCAGTTTGCGCCTGTTCCACTGCTCAGAGCTAATCACACTTTTAATCTCTGAGACTGTTAGCCTTCCCCCGTCACTGAATAGTTATAATGGAGGGAAGAGGGGCTGACACAGAGCTGAAAGTGTTGGAAAGACGCAGCGGAACTGGCTTTATGAAACGAATATCCTGGACCCAGGATACAGAATCTCAACGGGGTGTCCTTATTGTTAAAGGTTTAATTTGAGTTCATACTTTGGCTGAATTAAAGGGAAATCTGGGTGGGGGATTCCTCCTTCCTCACACTTGGCTCGACCACATCCTGGGCGGGTTGCTCCCTAAGCCTTGGCGTAATGGTGATTATGCACGGTCACCGCCTGAGCCAATAAAACCAGGGAGCCAGTCAGCATCCCTCACTAAAAGCCCGGCTAAGAGTAGCAGGAATGCCCGCTGACTCAGAACCCAGGTGCGAGGTGCTGGTCTTTCTGATAAAGGCGTAGGCACACTCCTGAAGGAAGGCACAGGTGCCAGTTGTGGGGTCTCTGCACTCACCTTTGTGGCTGTTTCCCAAATGCTGTCCCCAGAGCTGCCCATTGGTAGGAACCAAGCCCCCAGCCCTCATTAGCTGCAAAATGAGCACATTCCCACGGGGAGTCCCCTCCCCTTGCAGGTGCACCGGCACACCTGGGGTACAAGGAGAGGCTACGCAGTCACTCCTGCAGCACTGACCCTGGTGGGCTCTGTGCAGTCTGCCCACTCCCTCTGCCCTCCCAGGTCCCTTATTTATCATGGACTCAGGTCCTGCATTTGTAGTGAAGGCCTCAGCTCCAGTGTTCTCAGCAAGGGTGGGTCCCAGGCTGAGGCTGCAGGATGAGGCAGGCTGAGAGTCAGGAGCTGGCTTCCCATCCCAGTTCAGGTACCAGCCGGCCCTGTGACCTGAGACAAGTTCCTGAGTCTCAAGTTTCCCATCCACACCATGGACAACAGTCACGCTCCCTGACCTCTCTGGTCCTCTCCAGCCCTGTATGATGCCGGGATGTTAGAATAGAAGAGGGTGGGGGTCGGGTGGGGGTAAGAGAAGGGGAGGAAGTGGGGAGCTCTTTCTCCAGAGGTCGCTTCTAAAAGAATGACATAGTCAGAGCTAGAAGACTGAGCCAATCACATGAGCAGCCCCTGCATTGTCATCCAAAGCCACAGAGCCACCTTTCCCACCAGCTACTTTAGCCACCGGATCCACTCAGCTGCTGGTAATTTCTCAGCCACTAAAGCCTTAACTAGTAAGACCCCTGCCTGCTCATCTGGGTGCCTGGCTCTGTCCTCGCCTGCGGGACAGCTCCCATGGTCTGCAGGCTCTGGCTCTCTCCCTGGATTTCACCTCCATGGGCAGGGTCAGCCTTCCCAGCTAGTGGGCTACTGGGGGCTCCCTCCCCCCATTATCACTCCAACCTCTCAGAAAGAAATATGTATATAAGATTTAAAAGAACACACACACAAACAACACACAAAAAAAGACCAAAAGGCCCCAATCCAACGGAAAATGAAGTGGGTTTTTAAATTTGTTTAAGGTCTGAGCCTATGGAATCTTTGGGGACTTATACAGACTCTCCCCATAGCTCTGCAACAGGGTAGATGGACCTGGACGGAGTCTGGCAGCAAACCAAAGAGGATTCGGATAAACCCGGGGCTTCAGAAGGTCAGGATGCCTCCTCCCCTTCCAGGACACCCCGAGGGCCCTGACCTGCACGCAGCAGCCCAGGAGGAAGTATTTACCCAAGCAGCCTTGGGCCCCTGGGCGTCCAGCCCAGTGCGAATCCTCTGAGGTCCCAGCCCCAGCTCAGTCCGCCCCCCTCACCTCCATAAGGTTTCTAATTAAAAGCACAGTTTTCATCAAAATGGGTGAGGTTTGGGATTCTGGGGGCTGGGCAGGATTTCCTCACCAGCCTGGAGCGAAGCCAGGGGGTCACTGGGGGCGTTTCCACACCCCATACTGCACACTTCTCCGTGGACCCTCCCTGAGCCTGAGCCACCAGCCCTGGGCACCGGTGCCCGACCGTTCCCTCTTCTCCCCGCACTCACCAACTCTTTCCCTGGCCGCGGGCGCAGGCCCTGCTTTGGACGAACCTCTAGGGCGCACTGAGGCAGCAGGGCGCAAGGCACAAGACTGGAGCTCTTGGCTGCTTGGGCCTGGCGGTCAGCAGGAGGTCCGGGTGCTGCCCTCTGGGTCACGTGGGCTGCGCCCCGCCCGGCTCCGGGAGCGGGCACCTCGGGGTGCCGGACCGGGAGGAGGGCCGAGAAACCCCTGTGCCCGCGAGGGAGCCGCCTGTGCAGGGCCTCTCGGTCCTCGCCCCAAGTCAGCTTCGGGGAGAAAGGCGGCAGCAGGAAGGGGGGTTGAGCCCACAGCTGGCGAGTCCTGTGACTTTGCCGGCGAGGCGGCCGCGGGGTCCTGCCCTCAGTGCGAGGGCGCCCGCTGGCCTGAACGCTCCGCGGAGCGCGCGGCACCTCGTTTCATCCCCGCCCCAAGTCTGCAGGGAGAACGCTATCGACTCCGGCTCTACAAATGGGGAAACTGAGGCTTGGGAAGAGTCTTAAGCAAAGACACGGACTGAGTGGGAACACTAGCTGGGAAGTGGGACTTTGAGCCCAGGGTTTCCTCGCGCAGATCCCGTGCCCCTCATCGCCTTCCATCCTGCCCAGCATCGGGACGCCCCTGGACCGGGAGCCCACCGCGGAGAAGGCACTCAGTCCTTGTCCCCCTGGAAAGCTCTTGCAAGTCGCAGAGTTGCGCTCTGGGCGGAGTCAGGATCCAGGCGCAGACGGGGCGGGGCGCATTCGGGGACGCGCGCTTGGGCAGGGCCTCCTCCAAGCCCTGCGTGGGCCCCGGGCGCTTCACACCCAGCCCTTCTCAGGTGCAGCCGCTGTCTGCTGCTCACAGGGCTTGCACCCCCTTCCAAATCCCATCTTCCCTCTCTCCTCCGGACTTGGGCGCAGAAGAGTACTCTGTCTTCCTTCCTCTCACTTACCATTAAAATTAAACAAAAATACAATCTTTCCCCTGGAACTGCTTTTGAAGCTCAGTTTCCATGTCTGCACAATGAGGACAGGAATACAAATAAATACATAAATAGTCAACTCTGTTAGCTGAACGGTTATCTGCTTCTTATGAGAGCGGCAACTAAACCTTATAGGACTGTTGTGGGGGTGGGAGCACAGGAGGTGAACTGGCGTATTTCAGGCCCCAGGACTACATTAGGATGGAGGCTAGAACCAAACGCCATCACTGTGCAAACCCTGGGAGCAACTTACACCAGTTTCCACAACCCATGTGAGTGGTTCTTATGTCTCTCATTCCTTACCATACACTTTACAAATGCTTGCAAAATTAATACCATCTTCCCAAAGCTGGCATTTGGGAAATTCCTTAGTGGTAGATTTTTGTTGTTGTTGTTAATCCTCTCCTGAGGATATTTTGTTTTGTTTTGTTTAGAGAGAGAGTGGAAGGGAGTGGGAGAGACACACACAGAGAGAAACATTGATGTGTGAGAGACGCATCCCGAAAGGGCAGGGGTTGGAACCTGCACCTGAGGCATGTGCCCTTGACAGGAATCAAACCCGAGACGCTTCAGTCCGAGGTCCACACTGTAACCACTGAGCCAAATCTGCTAGGGCCTTAATGGTAGACTTTTAAAATGTTTCTTTATACTTTAGTACTTACTTATTTAAATTAGCATGGTTTCAAGATGTATAAAAGGGATATGTGGCGATAAAGATATATGGTAAAGAATATAAACAGTACAAATGGAAAGTCAGATTTTCTTTTTCCTCAGAGGCAATCGTGATGAATGGTGTCTGTGTTTTCTTCTGCAGTTTGTGTGTGTGTGGTTAAGCATGTGGGCTCGCCATACACTGTAAGAATTAGACGCAGGTCTGGGTGTGTTATCCTGGCTGTGTTTACAGAAATCTGCTATCCTGTCCCCTCAGGGCAGGTGACGCTGATGCCCAGCCCCAGAGTTTAATGGTAAGCGTCCCAGTATAGGTTTTCCAGATAATAAGAAAAAAAACAGGCTGTCCAGTTAAACTTGAATTTTATAGAAACAACGAACAGGTGTTTTTTTGGTTTTTTTTTTGTGTGTGTTAGTGTAAGTGCATTCTAAATATTTCATGGGGTATACTTATCTGTTAAAAATGTGATTTATCTGAAATTCAAATTGAATTGGGCATCTTGTATAAACTCTCGAGTTATAACGGGAACATCCTGGGAAGGTTTTTTATGCCAAAGTTAGAGTCTTGATAGGGGAGGGTGGAGCCCTGGGGCCTGGGATGGGGACGTTTGGGTGGATGAGTGTGAGTTTAAACCCCTGACTCCCCAGAGCCCTCTGGACATGGAGCAGCCCCTTTCCTGTTCCCAGAAGTGCTGGTGCCAGGACACTGTGTGAAACCTCCCTGAGGTGGACATCTCATTATAGGATGCTTGTTCCCAAGACCTGGCCCCCAGGAGAAATGCAGTTTACTGATTTGGGAGCAAGTTCCTTATCTCAGGACTTGTCTTCCTGGCAAGGACACTTGGAAGTTATCCCAAGACACTGCTGAGATAGCTCAGCAAAGTGCGGGCACAATGGAAACGAGGTGCAGATGCTGCAGTTGCCTTGCTAGAGCATGGAGTAAGAGCTTAGAAGGCTTATGGAGCAAGAGTGAGAGATTGGATTTATTTATTTATTAAGACCAAACACTCTACCAGGACTCTGTTCCCCGAGGGCCCAGAGGACCCTCCCCTCACCAGCCCCCCCCCGAGCAAGTGACCTGGAAGGCTAACAGGTGAGCATGAGGCTCGGAGCATGGAGGATTCTGCCCAGGATGGGAAGATGAGACAGAGGCATGTGTGGGACCTCGGGAGTGGGAACCATGTGGGAGTCTTGCATCTCATGTCAATGCTCACCAGAGGCCATCTGCTAAAGAAGGGACACTGGACGAACAGTATGCTGTGGACGTCAGCCTCTGTCCTCAGGACAGTTGAAACTTCCTCTCCTGTCTTCCCCTCTTTCCTGCATGCTGACCCCCGGTCTAAACTTTGCTGAGGATACAACAAAGGATGAAGGTCAGAGGCATCCTCCAGGGCTGGTCCCTGACATCACCAGGACTGGCAGCTTCCGAGCTAATGTCTTGTCCCTCTGGACATCCTGCCCTGGATGTCGGCTTGAGCATGGGCAGAGGGGACCCTGCAGGATGATCAGGACAGCCTCAAGCCTGCTTTGGGTCATTTTCTGCCGTGGCTCCTCCCCACCGACAGAGGGCGAAAGAGGCAGATAGCGGGAGGCTCTCACAGCGGGCGCGCCGTGCCCAACCTCCTAGGCGTTTAACCCCCGAGGCTGACGCCGGAGCCCAGTCTCCCCTGGCAGGTGTCAGTTTCCCTACACTTAACACGGGACCCCTTCCTGCGCTCTGACGTCTGAGCTCCTAGGACCTAGGACCAGACGAGCCTTTGGTGAAGGGCAGGGTAGTGAGGGTGAGGTCTCCGTGCAAAACGAGATCTCCATGCAAGGCGAGGTCTCGGTACCGCTTGAGTAATGCCTGCTGGCCACAGAGGTGAGGTCGCCTTCCCCCCCGCCCCCCACGCCCTCACAAGCAGGACTCCGTCCTCCACACCTCCCCCTAAGTCTACCCACCGCCCCCATCTGAGCCTGGATCTGGACTCAAAGGCTTTCCGTTTGTGGCCAAAGAGCTTCACTCAAAAGCATAATTAAAGACAGGGATGCGGTTTTTTGCTGGCGGTGAGTCCCCCACAAGCATGCAGGCGCCCCCGCCTCCGTGTCTGACCCGTGGGGTGGGGCTGGGCCATGGCCCCACCCCAGGAGGAGCCGGCGGTGGTTGCAGGAAGACCTGGGATCCAGGCCCTCAGCCCCCCCCCCCCCCCCCCCAATCTTTCTTACCCGGGACCCTTAGGGGTCTCGCATTAAACTCCTCCTTGGGCCTGGGAGCCCCCAGCCCTTTCACTAGGAGACTCTCAAGGAAAACCGCGCTGCTCCCTGAATCTGTAGAAACCTGAGTCTTTAACCCCAGGCCTCTGCATATATCAGGTGACCTGTTCTTCCTCCCTCCCCATGTTTGATTCCGAATGAAACCAGACTGAGCCAGAAGGAGCTTATGGAAGTCCAGCCCTCCCTAAGAGCTTTTATCCACAGTAGTTACTTGAATGCTTATTTTTGAGACTGTTTTTATTTTTTTAATAGCAAATATTACAGAAAGATCTCCTTTCTTGGTGCCTCTGCCTGGTTTGTTGGTGGCCCAAGTCCCGATATGCAGGGTCTCTTAGGAAATCATGTTCTGGTAGGGTTGTTACTCAGGACCTACTGGGAGCCACACCAGCGCTTTGCATCCTTGGCTTTCTGCTCCCGTAGTTCCCCTGAGGGAGCCCTTGAACTTCCCAGGGAGGGGGAGTCAGGAGTCCTGGGACTTCCCTCCAGTCCATTCCAGAGTCAAGATCCTGGCTTGTAGCCCATTGCAGCCCTAGGGCCAGGAAGATGCAGAGGCCTCTGGGGGTTTTTGGGGATCCTCCCACAGCCGTCCCCACTGAGGCCAGGCCAGGCTGCCCCCATTCCCTCCCCCACAATGAGCAGCTACTGCTGGGAAATCCTTCTGACTCCCAGCTCCTCCTCTTCTGGCCTGAGCACAGGTGGCCCAGTCCCTACCTTGGGCCAGAGCAGAAGGCAGACTCACTTAGGCCACAGATGCAGGGCAGGGGCAGTGGTTGGGTCAGGAGGGCCTGGGTGGGGGAGGGAGCCAGACATGGTTCCTAGGTCTTGAAGGCACATGGTTAGAACTGGGTCTGCCATGTCCTGGAAACAATGGGAAACTGGCTGTCTGTATTGACGGCTGAATCATCCGTGGGCTGTGTGGTTTCTGGCCTGGGGCCTGCGCTGTGGCTGTGGGAACATGTGCCCCTGGTTCTAGGCGATGGAGTGAGGGCTCTGTAGAGAAGTATTTTGAGAAGCTCTCCTCATTGTCTGTTCACACCCAGAACCTATGACTGAGGGCTCGCCAGGGGCTCACCACCAGGTGGAGGTGGTGGTGGTGGTGGTGAAGTTGTGGGCCTAGGCAGCTCTGGGACCTCTACCTGACATCTGGATTGTGCTCCATCTGGTCTGTCCTGTGCTCCAGCGCCACCCAGTGGGGCACTGTTAGCCCCACAGTGAAGTGAGGGGCTGCCAGTTGAGAACAAAGCCACACTCTCTTCCTGGCCTCCTAGGGGCCAACACAGCTCTCCTGTTGCTTCTTCTATTCTTAGCCCGTCCTTCGTTCCACTGTCCTCAACTGTAAGAAACACTCTCAGAATCACTCTTCTCTCTAGGACTCCATGACCTGACCCCCTCCCATCTCCTCCTCTAGGGGGGTGGGGGGAGGGGTGCTGATCCCTCAGTGCAGGATCCCTCCACATCCTTCTGGCGCCTCCTTTGACCTTGGAGTGTAGCAGACAGTTACTCTGGGAGCTCCCCTCCGAGTCCTGGAGTCACAGGCCTGATTTTGAAATCTGTGCTTACGGGGGTGGGGGTGGGGGGCTCATCCTGGAATTGAGGGAAGAACTATTGTCCCATAGGGCAAAGTCTGCAGGAGCCCGATGAGCCTGCTGGCCTCTGTCTGTCCAGCTGCTTCACCAGGTTCCTGGGAGAGCTTCCTGCTGAGACTGGGCACACTCAGCCCCTCCTTTAATGACAGCAACCCCGCCCCCCCCCCTTCCAGGCCAGCCTGATGCCCTGTGCTATCAGCTCAGTCCCGCTGCTCTTGGGCCCCCTCTGTTGGCCAGAAGGGGTTACTGCGGCTGACCTGGCAACCCAGGGGTGCACTCAGGAAGAGCCACCTCAGACCTCTATCTACTGACTTGTTCGCCCACCCTGACCTGGAGCCTGCATTGAGCCCATGCAGCCCTGCCTGTGCCCACCGCGGGGGGCTTGGGTGGCTGTACCATCAGATCTCCATTAGTATCTGCAGAACCTACAATGGCAGATTTCTCTGTCATTGAGCAGACCTATGGGGTGGCCTGAGCGCCTTAATGTTTTTATTCTTCGGCTGGAGGGATTGCCACGTCTCTAGGTGTCTGGTTTCAGCTTGACGGTCTATGGTTGATTTCCCAGGCAGAGTGATCTCAGACGTCTGGAGGCTGGAGTCAGCAGTTCTGCCAAAACGTCCCTCGTGTCAAATCGGAAATGGACGATTCTTGGACTGGGAAGCACTCCTCTCAGGCTTCCCAAGGCAGGTGTCAATGCCCGCCAGGTGCGCAAGTGTCCCTGCGTCCAGCCAGCTGGTCCCCAGGCCCTCAGCCTCGCTCCCACGCCTCACCTTCTTCCTCTCTCAGACAAGGCGCTTGTTTCCAAGCTCTACAGCTCACTTGTTGAGAGTTTATTGCAAAAGACCTAGAGAGAAGACGATGGCCGTGCCTGCTGGAAAGCAAGCATTGTCTCACTAATTAGAAAAGTGTGGACAAGGAACCTGGAAGGCTGGTCAACCACGAAGCTCTGAAAGGTCAGAGCCAACCATTCCCTATCTAATTGAGACAGTGGTAGCTGAAGCAACTTCGCCACCAAATAATCATGTAAATTCTTATCGATAAGATAATCTACCCATTACTGGAATTGCCTGTCTCAGGGCAATGGGTGTATTCCAAACCTGAATAAAAGGGATGGCAAGGCCAAAGGAAGGCAGTAGTCTTCTCACTAGAGGTGGGCTCCTTCTTGACCCCCTATATTCCCAAATTAATACTTTTCTAGTTTCCTCCAGAACCCGAACACTACACCAAAATCCTGAACCACGTGGGATGTGAAAGGGGTTCACACAGTGCCTCTTTATAATTCCATCTTAACGGAAGTAGGTCTAGTATCCCATCCTGTTGTTTTAATTTGGTTCTTTTCTTTCAGTCCTATGAATGTTATCAAAGCTAAGGACTCTGGCTGCTAGTCTTTCTAAAGATTTCCATCATTGGCTCAGCTGCATTGAGTTAAAAAGACTTATCACTAGTATGAACTAACTTCCTTCCTCCTCCCACTTTCTTCTTTTCTATTACTACTTATATTAGTCACTTGGGCTGCAAACTGGGTGGCTTAAACAACAGGACTTCATTTCTTACCATTTTAGAGGTTAGAAGTCCAAGGTCAAGTTTCCTGCCACTTTCTTTCTGGCTGAGATGGCCGCCTTCCTGCTGTGCCGTCCCATGGCCTCTCCCGAATCTGCGTGCAGAAGGATCTGTGCTCCCTCTCCCTCCTCTTATCGGATCAGGGCCCCTCACTTAAGGCCTCAATAAACTTTATGTACATCCTTATAAGTCCTGTCTCCAAATATAGAACCTCTGAGGGTTAGGGTTCAACGTGAATTTTGGGGACACACATGCAGTATTCAGTTATTCACACTACTCATCTGTTATAAGAATAAAACACAGAGTTCAAATAACAGCCCCTCCCCACCCTCCAGGTAAAAATGTCAATGCTGTTGGCTGAGACAAGTGGTTTCCCCAGGCAAGAGTCTGACTTGCTGGGAGCACCTGGTGTGCAAGAATCCAGGCTAGCAGGGAAGGCTCCATATGTCAAGTGGAGTGCAGGTCAAGGGCAACCAGCCCCACGTCAGCTCTGGGTCCCTGTCTTGGTTTGTGTCCCTGAGCACATTTGGTGCAAATACTTTGTTTTTGGAGGCCACCCCAGGGAAGCCCCTATGAGGGCAGAGGAATTAACCCAGGGAACTGAGGTGATCAAGTGTAGTATTATAAAGCCAGTTACCATCGTGGGCAACTTGAGCCCTGCCTGGGAGTTATCCCAGCCTGAGTTGAGGGAGCTGGGATTTACCCACCAACTCCCTGTCCATCATGGAGGAGGCTCCTACCAGCAGGGAAGATGCCTCAGGTATAGAGTATTGGGTTACCAATAAGTAGCATTGCAAGAGAAAAATGCTAGAGGGATGGCACTAATGACATTCCTCCCCTATAGTTCCTCCTGTGCTCTGTGTCCCTGGGGCACATTGGCTGGGGCCTCTGTCAAAATGTCCTGCCCTGCTTGTCAACTCTCCAGTTCCCTGTGACTAGAGCCCTACCCCGCCCCCACCCACTGTGAGAAGTGGGAACCCTGCTGAGCCTTTCCCATGCCCCTGCCCAAGGATTGCACCCACCCTTTGTTCTCCAGGTGTGACTGGCTCAGGACTATACATGCCACTCTCCTGTCTCCAACTTATATCCCAGCTCTGGTGGGATCTTCAAAGGATATGAGGAAAGTTACCTAAACATTTAGTTCAATTTATTTTGTTTTCTTAAAAAAGAATGGATTATGATATAGCTACCATAATCAAGACTGTATCATATTGGCAGATGGGTAGACACACAAATCAATGGAAGGAAGTAGAGAAATCAGAAATAGAACATAGAAATGCCCAACTGATAACCTGACCAAGGTGTAAGCGCAACCCACCTGAGGGAAACAGAGCCTTTTATACAGATGATGTTGCAGCCCTTGGACATCTGTGGACCAAGAAATGAACCTTGACTTAAACTATACACATTAAACTAAAACCGACTCAAAATGTATCACAGACTTAAACTATAAAACCACTAAACTTTTAGGAAAATAGGAGAAAATATTTTGACCAAGGAGTTAGTTGCCTGATTTTACCGAAAGCACCGTTCATAAAAGCAAACATATGGATAAATTGGACTGCATGAAAGCTAAAAACTCTTTCTCTGTGGAAGATTAAGAGGGTGAAAAGAAAAACTACAAACAGGAGAACATATTTGCAAACTACACATCCAACAAGGGATTAGTATCAAAGATATATAATGAACTCTTAAACTCAACAGTAAAATATCCGCCCAAACATCTAATTAGAAAAAGGGTTAAAGATATGAACAGGTTTTGTTTGTTTGCTTTTTCTATATTATTGTAACCACACGTGAATTTATAATGATCACACAGCTGGTAAAAGGCACCTGAAAAGATGTTCAACATCATCAGCCATTAGGTAAATGCAAACAAAACCATAATGAGACATTGCTTATAAGAATGGCAACCATGAGGAGAAAGTATTTGCTGGTAGAAATGTAGGAGGGATAGGCCCTGTGGAAAAGAGCATGGCAGTTTGCCACAAAACTCAACATGCCCCCAGTACCGGGCTCTGTTATCACACCATTCGGTGTATTATATCAAAAAATTTGAAAACTTACGTTCACAAAATAACCAGCACATACAGATTCATAGAAACTTGACTTGTGTCAACCCTAAACTGGAAACAACTTTGAGTCTTTCAGCGAGTGAGAAGTGAAACACACCAAGGCTCTTCTATATCTTGAATTAGTTCTCAGGAATAAAGAAGAACACACTTGGTACAGGCAATAACTTGGGTGGATCTCAAGGGAATTTTGCTGCCTGAGAAAGGTCATTCCAAAGGTCATCAGTTATGAGAGTCCATTTCAATAGCCTTCTGAAAGTGACACGTTTATAGAGGTGAGTAGGTTAGCGGTTGCTAGGAGCTCAGGATGGGGCAGAGAGGGAAGTGGCCATGGCTATGAAGGCATCCTGGTGATGGATCTGCTCCATGCCTACCCTGGGGTGGTGGCCGCATGAATCTACACACATGATAAGATAGCATAGAACTAAACATAGAACTATTTAGGAGTGCAAATAAAACTGGTTAAAATCTGAACAAGGTCGATGGATTGTCTCAAGATCAATTTCTTGGCTGTGATATTGTATGATAGTTGTGCAAGATGTTGCCACTGATGGAAACTAGGTCAAGGACATTTAGGGTCTTTCTGTATTATTGCAACCACACGTGAATCTGTAATGATCTCAAAGTGAAAAGCTGAAAGAATGAATGGGTTACAAGAGAAATAAAAACTGCACACAGATTCATAGCACAATCATCCACAGCTGGAAACAAGGCAAACGTCTGTCAACAGGTGGATGAGTAAACAAAATGTGGTATTTGTACAATAGACTATGACTACCCCTCAGTAAAAAGTGATAAACTTGATGATATACATAGCAGCCTGAGTGCCTCTCACAGACCTCATGCTGAGTGAGACGTCAACCACCAAAGAGAACATAGAATGTGGTTTCATTTATGCCAAACTCCGGAGAAGACACATCTAATTCAGTTTAGGTGAGTACTTGACTGGGCCTGAGGGTAGGCTTTGACTAAGTGGGGGCATGAGGAGCCCCCTTTGGGTGATGGATATGCTCTATCTTTGTTTAGGTGGTGGCTACATAGTTGTAGGCATTTGTTGAAACTCATCAAGATGTATTCTTTAATATCCATAGGTGTACACAGTTATCAAAACCCCTCGAAATGTATAATTAAAATGAGTTCATTCTGTTGAGTCTAAATTATAGGTGATTCAAAAGAATAGGTTTTGCTAAAGCAGAGTGGGTTTTTGGCCCAGTGTCTGGAGCTGGTTACAGATGGCATTTTCCAGCATAGTTTCCCATGTTCCAATGGACAACTGGATGAGACTGAGCTCGTTAAAGATTTCTCTGTGCTTTGTAGATAGTTGAACTCATCCCAGCTGGGCCTAATCATCCCATACCCCGTGACTCATGTGATTCATTACCCATTTAGAAGTGTCCCTGGAGAGGAGTTTTTGGCCCTGGGACCGCATACATCAGTGTTTGCGGTTGGACCTCATTCTTGTAGTTTCTAAGCTCAAGGAGAGCTCCTACAGGATGAAATCAAGATGTGATTTAGACAATTTTTACAAAAGGGTAGCTTGCTGTTGTGGCTATGGGAGTGACCACTGGGATTTCCTTTCAAGAAAGAACTTGCTAGAAAGCTGGAGGAGAGTTCACGGCAGCTTCCGGCTTCAGCACCAGCAAGATTCATTCTGAGGTCTGAGCCTAGGCTGGTTCTCATTGGCAGCTCTGGACAAGTTCTGGGCATGATGGGGGGTTGGACTCTGGCTGTTTCTACCCAGTGTGGGACTCTTTAAAAGCTGGTCAATGTTCTCAGTACAGCCCCATCCTCCTTCTCCTTCTCCTTCCTTGATAGTATTACACCTCCTACACTTCAGCCCCAGGCTTTCTTCTCCCACAAGCATTGCCTCTTCCTCTCCTCTCATTCTCACAGGCATTGCCCTGTGCAAACACCTTGCACCTTTGCCTCTAGCCTGGCCTGTGCCTCCCAGGAGACTGGATGCCACACACTTGCTAACCTCTCATTCAAGCCAGATACAACCAAGACAACAGAATCCACGCTACTCATTTGAAATAGAAGCACAATGCAGGGAGCGTTTCCACAGGTCCTGGAAAGAGGTGAGAAGCTAAATATGGAATAAGGCAATGAAGACATTAGCAAGAGCAGGAAGTCACTCTCCTGACTAGGTCTCAAAAGACAAAGAGAGGAGGAGGTGTTGCTGGAGCCAGATCTCCACCATCTGGATTCTAGATCTCTGTCACCTGGAGGATGCTGGAGTCATGTCTGGTGGGAGCTGGGACCCCAGGGGGATGGGCTGGTGGGTCCCTTATAGTCAAGTTGGGGGGCACTTGAGAGATAGATGAATAGAGAGAAGGATACCCTGATTTCTCCCCTCCTGTCCCCTCCACCAGTGTCTGCTCTTGTCTAAACCCACCCAGAAGCTAGAAGCCAATGGGGCCTGTTTCTATTTCCCTTCAGGACAGAGCAGAGGAAGATCAGTCAGGATACGAATCTGAAAGAAGATGGGAAACAGCCAGAACACCTTCCAAAACCTTCTCCCACTATTTGCCAGAAAGGTCATTGCTAGTGGATGTAGGTGGGCACTGGAGAGGGGATGGATGGATCCATATGTGATCAAGCAAACCTAGGAAGATATTAACGTCAGGATCTCGGTGGTAGATACAGATTTCACTATAAAATTCTTCGAACTTTGCTGTATGTTTGCACATTTTCATAATATAATATTGTAAAAATATGCCTTCTTTAAGTAAAATTTTCATCTTTCAGGGGGGAGAGGAAGGTACATTTCTGGCATAACTGTCTGTGCTTGGAGCCCTTTCTTCCTCCTGCTGGGACAACAGTGAGGAGCTGTGTGACTCGAGGTTTGCAGTGTTTGGGGTACCTCTTCCAGCCCTGGGTCAGGGTGGGGGTGGGCAGAGGTTGCATGCTCCTGGGAACCCCTCAGTCCACAACATGCCATCTGTGGTTCCTCAGGGCTTTACAACATTTATGTTAGCTACTCACACTTAAAAATCTGAAAGATTCCCACAAAAGTCCAAATGACCAACTTTTCTTTGAAACCAGAAGGTCCATCAGTGCTGGGCCTGCATTTCCCCAGGATGACAGTGGAATGGGGCTCATCCTCCCCGGTTCACCACAAGCTCCACTGTTCCCTACTGCATCCCAGTGAGCCTGCTCTGCTCACTTCGGTTTCCTATCTGGTCCCTGCATACAGTTGCACTTGGGACCTTGGATTCATGGGGACACTTGCATTTATAACGATCGCTCCTCCACCTTCCTCTGCCTGAAACCTGGAGCCTGAGACCTTGGCTCTACTGGCACATGCGCCCCTTCCAGGCAACACTGATGGGACTGTGCCAAGGTGGGTTTCCAGAAGGCCCAAGGCGGCCTCATTGGCTAGGTCCTCCCGGGTCCCAACGATGCCTTTCCTGACCTGCACGTGATGATTCCAGCCACTTATTCTCTGAGTCCAGGCTGTCTCTTACATGACCCTGAAACTCAGGGTATGTAGAATGACCTTGGCGTCCTCTCCTCTCCCAGAGACTGGATCCTGCCCTTTCTGACCTCCCTGCTTTAGTGGCTTTTTGGATTTCAGCACACCCCCAATTTGCTTATGTTCACTCAGAAAAGCCCTAGCCAGTTCAAACTGTAAGCCCTTCATTAGGAACCTGGTGTGTGGTGTGAGGCAGCATCATGCTGGAGAGAGAGGGGGGGATTCGGGACATCCTGCCCTGCCACATTCAGGATCTGTCACTGCCACCAACCGACTGCTAGTGATTTGCTCTCTGAATTTAATAACGTGGGGAAGGGCATCGTGTTATTCCAACAAGGCTGGGAATAGGAATAACACCAGCAAGAACACCACCCACATTTACTGAGCGCTTCCCACGGGCCTGGCACACGCACGATCCAGCATAATGGTCACATGAGCACTGTGAGGGAGCTACTGGGACTCTGGCCATGTTACGGGGGAGGAAAGTGATGTTCAGAGAGGCTAAGTAATATGACTAAATGCCCCACAGCATGAAGCGATAAAGCCAGTGCTTGAATCCGGGTCCATTTGACACCCACAGATATTTGCTGCTGAGTCGTTTCTTGTTCCTTTGGGTGAATTAATCCCAGTCCCTTCCACCTTCATTTGTAGGTTGAGCAGTTTTGTTGTTCTTGGGTTTCTCTCTGGTTTTCCATCCTTGTGCTAACATGGGACCTGAACAGGGCCCAGTGTTGTGAAAAGGCTACACAAATCCCTTTGCTCCGGGCAGCCAAGTTTGCCTCCCTCCCACAGGGACACTGTGTGTTCTCCTGCGTAACTAGGTGGGAACCAGCAGTGGCCCAAGCAGCCTCCACCCTCGAGAGGAATGAGTTCCTCTCTGCTCCGGCCAACACCACGTAACTCTCTGGAAGGAGGACAGGAGGTTGGTCCTGCTGTCACCATGCCCTTGGCTTCTGTGGGTCAGTAGTACCCCCTGAGTCTCAGAGCCCCAGGACACAGCGTGGACTTCACACCCAGGCAGGAGCAAGCAAGGAGCTGGGCAGAGGCTGTTCCAGTTTACATGCCCACCAGCAGCGAATGAAAGCTCCTGATGTGCCCACCAACACAGGGGACCATCGGTTAGAGGAACTCAATAATGTGGCAGAGATGATGAAGACTAACTGAATAGATGCCTGGTCCTGACATTTCCCAGCCTCCCTTGTAGTAAAGTTGGGGGTCTTGGGAACAGCCCCAGCTAGTAAAGTGTGGGCAGAAGTAATGTGGAAGCAGCATTAGAGTTACTTCTTCCAGCTGTCCTCTCCTCTTCTCTGCTGTGATGATCTGGAGACCACAAATTGCAAATGATGTTAGCTAGCCCCAGGGTGGAGAAGAGCCACTGACCTGTATGGACTGTGACCTCAGCGAAGGTGGTAGCATCCTTTCAAAGACAGCTCGAGGAACCACACCTGCTAATACTCCCATCTTTCCTAGTCCATTCAGTTGCTCTAGAGAAATACCAAAGACTGGGGCTCAGAACAATAGACATTTCTTCCTCACAGTCTGGAGGCTGGCAACTCCAAGATCAAGGCTCTAGCAGAGTCCTTGTTTGGTGAGAGCTTCCTGTTTTTTTACTGTGTCCTCATGTGTCGGAGAGGACAAGGGAGCTCTCTGGGGCTTTTATAAGGGCACCAATTCCATTCATGCGGGCTCTGTCCCCTTGACTTAATTATCTTTCAGTGGTCCCCCCACCAAATACCACCACACTGGGGATTAGACATCCTGTCCACAGCACCATCCTTCATGGTGCCACTCCTCCTCCGCCCCATGCTGAATCTGAGCTGGCTCCGACTTCCTTGCACCAGCAAAATGTGGCAGAAGGGATGCTGTGGTGGTCATGGACTGAGGCCCTAGGAGGCCTGGAAGCCAGTGCTGTCCCACTTAGAGAGCCCCAAGATGCCACATAAGAAGCCCCGCTGCCCTGCTGAGCTTACCAAGTGGAGAGGGAGATGTGAGCACTGCACAGAGAGAAAGATGTCCAGTGTCTGGCCCCCTTTCCTCAGGGGCAGACATCTGAGGGAGCCATGCTAGACGCTCCAGCCCAGTTGAGACTGTAGATGACAGTTTCCCCAGCCAACATCAGGTGGAGCAGATATTGGGTTCATTGCCCGGGTAAACCCAGTCAAACCCCAGAATCATGGGTGATAATAAAATGGGTGAAAATAAAATCCATCCATCCATCCATCCATCCATCCATCCATCCACCCACTTATCTATCCACCCACCCACCCACCCACCTACCCATCTATTCACTTATCCATCTACCCCCCATCCACCTATTCACCTATCTGTCTATCTATCATCTACCTATCTATCCATCCATCCATCCATCCATCCATCCATCCAATCCTTCTTAAAGCCTACCATGGGCCAGGATCATAATAGGTAAAACTGTGTGGTCCTGCCTTTTGTTGGAAATAATGAACTCCTTCAAGCCTTGAGATGCTCAGGTTTGATGATCAAGTTCTTTCCTGCACACAAAAGATAACAATAATGGTAACGGCCACAGTTTGTTAAGCTCTTGTTTGCGGCCAAGCCCTGTAACTTGTGCTCTACGTATTTTCTGCCACTTAATCCTGCCAACAACAACATAAGGTGGGAAGTATTCTGAGGTGAGGTGACAGAGGCTAGGCAAGGTTATGGTCTTGCCAGAACCAAAGCCATGACCACCCACCAAGTTTCACTGCCCCACTCATGTTCCTGGAACCCCTCTCCACCTCTGCACCCCCAGGGGTGAGGGGTTCCTTTGTCCTGCTCTGCACATCAGAACCTACTTTCTCACAGAAGCAACACTAGTGATGATGTTGAGGGAACCGGGAAAGTTTGACTGGTAATGCCATACAGTGTCAGAGGAAGAGACAGCTCTGGGTTAATTTCATGACCATTGAATCCAGTTTCTATGGGAAAATGCGTCTCAGTACGAATGACTGACTTGGAAATACAATCCTGGAACTCAGCCTGAGTATAAATCAGGGACTGTCTGTATTTCTAAAAATTGTTTATTTTGAACATGGACCTCCCTGGACTTTCCTCACTCTGGTTCTGTCTCTTACTCACTTTCTTCTTTTCATGACACTGTGCAAAAACTTCCTGTTCTAGGGGATTGGCAAAAACCGCACTGTCCCTGTGCAGAGCGTATATTTCTGGAAATACCCCCTAGAGAGGTATTTCATTGCTATGGAAAATGTAATTCTGTTTTCCTAAGTGACGGGATGTGTTTACGCAGGGACTCCGAGTAGACTTGGCCTGGCCATATGGTATGGACTGTGCGCTATGCAGCAGGCGTGCTGAGCTCTCAGGCCCTCCCCCAGCCACGTGACTAGATGAGAGGGGGTCTGGGCGCACCTGCGGCTGCCTGGTGTGCATGTGCTGAGCTCTACACCAGGGCAGATACATGGTCTGCTCCTCTGGACGCCTTACGTGGCCTTTAAGGCAGGGGAGGGCTTGCTGGACTAAGGTTGGGCCCTCCCAGCCAACTGTGAGTCATGCCTTTTTTTAGCAGCCTGCTCATGCAGGTGGGCCAGGTGTCAGCTGACTGCTCCCCTTACGGGCATCCCTGTTTCCTTTGTGGAATGGCTGGATAGCTGGGGACTCGCATTTTCCAGCAGACACTTCTGTGCGTGTGACTCTTCCCAAGCTGGCCAGGAGGAAGGAAAATTAGCCATTTCAGAAACTGGTGAAATTATGACAGTGACAGGTTTTGATTGGTGCTGTGGGCTCTACAAGCCAATGGGCTGGAGCAGGAATGGCAAATACCAAGGCACTTCCCATTCTCCCACTTATTCTATGGGAGGCAGACATGGCTAAGTGGTCCGGATGCTCGAGGGCCATGAAGTTTGTCTCTGAGCATGTGGGCAGTTGGAGGGCATGGGATGTAATAGAGTTAGTGTACACTGGATGGCAGGGCCTTCGTGACACCTTGAAACCAGGCTCCCTTTCCCAGCCCCATCTTCTGGAACTTTACTGCAGTCAGGGCCGCTGGACTCCCCAGAGTCCTTGTGGTGGTCTGGAGCAGAGCCGGAACCTCCATGTCCCAGGGCATCACAGAGCTGGGGCTGAAGGCCACACCTGGGACTCCACATGGCCACCGAGGAAAGTTGACTTGACAGGTGTCAGAAAGGAGGCTGGTGGCGGTGTGTGGCCCTGCTCTGAGGCCCTAACAGGAACATCCCGCCGACTCTCCAAATACTTCCGCTGAGTCTGCTCCGGTGGGACGTTTCAGCACGGCCTGTGCCAGACAGGAAACACTTGGGGTTCCTGAAAATGCTTTTACAATGTCGGATAACAGTGCGCCTCAAGGATGTGATGTGGGTGCTAGGGAACGGGGGTGAGATGACAAGGATTCCATGGAAGCCACCGCACTGGCACTGACACTCGGGGTGTTTTTCCAGATTCCTGGTGTTCTTCAGCTGAGGTCTAAACAGGAGGATGGAGCCAGCATTCAACCAGTCTCCTGAGGGTGAGGGTGAGGGCGGGGGGAGGGGGGGGAGAGTCACTTTGAGAGGGGCTGCCAGGCAGGTCAAGGCCATGTCCCTGCCTTGCTCCCCCTCCTGGGGCTCGAGGGGTCCCACAGACAGAGTTGCCCTCACTCTGTCAGCGTGGGAAGGAAGATCGCAATGTGCAGTTGAGTAAATACAACTTTCCACTCAACAATGGGCCTCAGATCTAGCATGCTATTCCCATTTTTTTTTTTTTAATAAAGATAAACTTCCCGTCCTGGCATTCCAAAGGCCGGTATTATTTCCCTTCTCTTCTGGGTGCTCTCTTCCGGCTAGACAAGAAGGACCACATGACTGCAGAGCCTCTGTCTGGCTGCCTCTTCTTCCTCCTGCCTCATCGGTGCCAGGCCTCCCTGTCACTGTCCTGGGCCAAGGTCAGGGTGGCTCCTGAGCAGTGTTGGACACCCTCCATCTGCCCTAGCTATGCCAGTGAGGGGGTATAATCAATGGGACCCTGAGTCTGGGTCTTCACTTGTCCCTAATGTCACAGGGAGAGTAACCGTTTCTGGTGACTGATGGAGCCATGACCTGGGCTCTGAGCACCTTGTACCTGAATCTGTTCCTCCGTGCCCTGCCCCCCTTTCCCCACCCCCATTTTCTCAAGCAGCTGCTGCCACTGGCAGGCCTGAAATGGCCCCCTTGCCAGCCCAAAGAAGCCCCTGTCTTAGGAATCCTTCCTGGAGGGCAGTGAGTGTCTTGAGCCCCTTGCCCAGCCATTCCCGCAGGAGAGGATACCCTAAAGGTTTCAGCCATGCGGCTCCTGCCCCAGGAGGTACTGGAGGAGGACCTGGTCAGGAGTGGCAGGGAACTGTCCTTCCTGTGAACAGTGGTGCGCTGGGCCCAGCCTACCTGGCCATCCTGAGGGGGCTGCCCTGTCCAAGTGGCTGGGGGCTCGTAGGCCTTGAAACCCCTCAGTCATCTTCATCACCTGCCCAGATGCTGGCCAGGGGACAGTGAGGCTCCAATGTGCTGGCCAACCTGGACAAGGGGAGAGTGGTTCCTGGAGAAGTGGAGGTGCAGAGAAGACAAGGACACCCTCCTTACCCTCCCTGTGTTGGATCAGCATCCAGAGCTCTTCAAGGTCTTGGGGAGTTGGGGAGCAGGCATATTCCCGTTTTGTTTGCCTATGTGTTCTCGGAGTTGAGCATTCCAGCTCCGAAGCAAGTCCAGACTGAAAGGAAGACGTGTGCCTGAGAGAAAAAGCCTTTGGAACCTCCCTGCGTGGCCCGGAATTCCACATTTGCCTCCTGTCCTTGGTACCAGGCCTCTCTCTTGACCTTTGAGCCTCAATCTCCCTGTTGGGAACATGGGGTACCAATGGGCGATGGCAAACACGTTGTTGAGGGGAGTCTGCAGAGGGACCAGGGGGAATGCCCACAGGCTGGTAGAGAAACATGGCTATATGAAAGCTGTAGCAGGGGTATCTCAGAGGGGACACATTGCCCGGTCACTGCTGCTGAGGGAGCTCAGGGCACCTCAAGGGAGCATGTGGGAGGGTCCGCCAAGTCGGCCTGAGGCTAGGGAAGAAGAGCAGAGGGACGAGGGACCTGGAGGAGGTGGCCACCGTACACTGTCCATCTGCTCTGCCTTCTATTGGAAATGAAAAGCCATACAAGTAACCAGTCATTCACATCCAAGCAGAGCAAGCCGACCGAACGCCCCCAGGTCATTTGCATTTCAAGGTCTCCATGTTCCATCAGGACTGAAGCGTCATGAAGAAGTATTTAAGCTTTGGGAACACATGCTTTGGTTCCTCCCTTAGTTGAAAAAGCCCCCATCCCCCTTTATTTCCCCCCACCTCTCCCCAACTTCCTCTCCAGGGCTGTTTCTGATTAGAGGGCTTTCAGGTTTGTCTGATGATTCTGTTCTGAAAGCTGAGTGTTCGCCCCAGCGGGGGGTGGGCTCTGTTTGCACATGGGGCAGTGAAGGCAGCTGTGTGTTTAGGGTTGAGCAGTCCTCGAGGCCTGTGGCCGTTCACGCGGATCGATACCAAGTTTTCCTCTACTTCTGTGTCCTTAGCCGAACATTAGGCTGCGTGCCTTGATAGCCAATCTCTTTCCCCTCCTTGACTGAGGAATGTTTTTATTTGGAAAGCCTAACAGAGGCGTGACAATAACACCACGTGTAGTGTCGCTATCACAGACCTGCTGCTGAAAAGAATAAAATTTCAAGCGTCCTCAGCACCATGGTGTTGAGAGCTACCCTCACCATGAGTACACAGGTGATTTTATTTTTTTAAAACAAATACATAATTTTTTGTGCATGATATCAATTAAGAAAAAAATCGGAATAGTTACTCTAATTTGGTGAGTTAAGCTTCTTTGGTTTCAAAACTCCTGTTTCAATATAGTCATTTGTTCATCAGAGTTCTCCCTTCATGCATTCCTTCCTTCCACAAATATCTGAGGACCTACTATCTGGCCTAGTGTTAGGGGCTGAAGGTTCAGATGAAGATGAAGCCCCACCCTCAGGGAGCTGACATTCCCGTTGGAAGGAATGCTGATGAATAGGAAGTGAACTGCATCAAGGAGGTGATTTCTGATCCTGGTGAATGTTCCTGATGAATGCTCCAGGGGCTGAGCTAGCAGTTGGGATGGGGTTCCTTCCCATGGCGGCTCTCACTTCCTAAGGCCACACTTCCCGTGTTGCTCCCAGCCCCTGGAATTCTGATGTAGGCCCCTTCCTGAGAGCTGAGGGTCCCCTCCACCAGCAGGCTCTGTCTCCAGGAATTCCCAGCCTGGATGACACTTTCTCAGAACTGCGTGGAGTCTGAGGCTCTTCCTTCCCCTTCCCCTTCCAGGGATGTCAGCCCAGGTTCTGGGTCAGCAGGCCCTCTCCCTGGTCCTGCACCGGCATCCACCAGTGACTCTCCTGCACACCTGCTCTCTCCTTGGACTCAGCTTCTCCAAAGGACCGAACTGCTGGAATAAAACAGGAATATTTGAAAAGTGTTGAAAAGAAATGAACTCCCCTCCATCTTGTCCTATAGGGCTGGGCCCCCTGCCTAAACCCTCTCCCTTTTCTGGGAGTGGCCACAGGTGTGCCAGCAATGTCCTAGCTTCCCCGACCACCACCCGAATGGACCAATGAAGCTCCAGGAACACAGCAAGGGTCCTAATGATGCTAAACCACAGAAAGACCCTAATTCAAGTGACCAATCTCTGTAACCCTCGTCACTTTCCTAAGCCCTTCCAATTATCCTACTCCATATAACACATTGTCCCCCCCAGCTCGCTCCCTCCTCTCACTGCTGCACCAGAAAGAGGCTGAGAGCCAAACCCGGGTTTGAATACAGACTCTTTGTTTTTGCATCGGAAAAGGCTCCTTAGTGGTTGATTATTGGGGACCCCGAACTCTGGGCATAACAGTGTCTTGTAGCAGGGACATAAAACCACCCTTGGCTGGAGAACATCTGACCCCTATCCAGTTCCAAAGTTCACTCACGGAGGTTGCTCAATGCTGCTGTCATGTTGCATCTTATTCTCAGGCTGACACCCTAAGTTCCCCTCCTCCCTCCTTCTTCCCTCCCTTGCTCCCTTTCCCCTTGCCCTTCTCCTTCCCTCCCCCATCTCCTCTCCCCTCGACTCCCCATCTCCCCTGTTCTCCCTTCCTCATCTCCCCTCCCCCATCTCCCTCCCCTCCCCATCTCCCCTCTTCATCTCTCCTCTCCTCCCCTCCCCAACTTCCCTCCCTAATCTCCTCCCATCCCCCCTCCTCCATCTCCTCCATCTCCCCTTCTCCCATATCCCCACTCTTCCTCTCCCCTGTCTCCCTCTCCTCCCTGGCTAAGCTTGTCTCACTGTGATTCACCTTCTGGTTCTGCCCAGGTATTTTCTCTGCAGGACCACTAGCTCTACCCATGCTCCTGAATACCTTTGCTCCATTTCAGCTGTCTTCCCAACATAGTAACAACCAAGCCCAAAGGAACATCTGTGGAAATTTTTGCTGGAGAATAAGGACTGGGTGTTGCTTAATATGTGGAAAAAATGCAGTGTTTCCTTCTCCAAAGAACACGATCCACATGGTGGTCAGTCCATCAGCAGGGTTGGGCCATCGGCTCATCCTGCCCACTGGACTCTTCCCAGCTGTGGATTCCCTAGGAAGGCACTATGCTCCTCTTGCTTCAGGCAGCCTGGAGGCCAGGAGGGGTGCAGCAGTGGGGGAGGGGCAGGACTCAGGGCAAAACTCACCCAGTTCCCACCTACCCAAGCCTGCCTGCCCCTGGGCTGAGAACCACCCCCCACTCCGAGGGGTCACAGCCACTCCCAGGCAGTAGCACAGATTTTTCTCAGTTGCAACGGATGGTCCAGAAATAAGCCAGATGTGTTCTTGAATCACTTTCATCTTGACTGTATTCATGATGGATCTCATGGCACCACTCACATGTTCACTCAAGTTATATTTCATGTGATGGAATGAATTGGATGCTGTACAATTAGAAGCAGATCTGGGAGTTTACAAAAGTATCAGGATGCAACCCCGTTCAGTGCAAGCATCCAAAGTCTAACGCCTTGAACTTTTATGTGTGTGACTCTAATTTCTGCCGGGACTGACTGTGGGCCCATGATGGGAAACTGGGTGGAGTGGGGCAGTGCTAGGGGTCCGTGTGCCTGGCCCCTTGGTCTATTCTCCCAGGTCCTGCTTCCAGTGGAGATCGACGTTTCCACTGGATGTCATCCCTTCCCCCCTTCCCCTCCCCCTCGGCACAGCCCTCTCTAGTGGACACTGGTTATTGTGACTTCACTGGTCATTGTGATTTCCTTGGTCACTGCTGACTAGAGACATTATGGGTGAGAATGGTCCCATCTCTGGCATCCCCAAGGTGCCCCAGCTAACTGCCCCTCTCTGACAGGTGGGATGACACCAGCTTTGCTGGCTGAGCAGCTAGCTGGCTGCTGAGTTGCTGAGCTGTGGAGTGGTCCCAGGCGGTATGCCTGGAGGAGAGAGGAGGGGCATCATTGAGGGGCTTGCAGGGACAGGCTGGGGGGCAGGAGACCCATAGGACAGAACTGCAAAGGGACCAGGCTGAGTGACTTTCCAGGGAGTTGTTTTGCTCTGAGCAATTCTGAGAGACACAGCTGCTTCCTAACCTCTGGGCACTGGAGCCTTTCTTTGGGTGGGACTATGCGTGGAGTGGGGCTCTGAGGCTCCCCGTCCCGTCAGAAGGGGGCGCGGTGGTGAGGACAGGAGCTCAGGGGGAAGCCAGAGCAGGACCAGGAGGAAGGCAGTAGGAAGCAACCAAAAGAGAGAAAAATTTGTGAGCTCCATCAAGGCATTTTTAGAAATATAAGTTATATAGCTTGTTTATCTCCAAAATAGGATCTGGGAAGATTTATGATGACCATGCTTGACCTACATGAGCTCCAGGCTCCCAGGTCAGGATGGAGGATCGACCTTCTTGCTTTGTCTCAGTCTCAGCCTGCAGCCCATTAAAGGATAGTGTGGGATTGCTGAAAAGTAGAAACTCACACACACAATGAGACGGAAGGGGATCCTTCAGAGGATGAGAGATTTCAACACATTTAGGGAGGTGGTGGAGGATCTTAATGTGGACACCTGCAGAGATGGAGAGGCCGAGGGGGGTGGTCACTTATTTCACAGAGCCTGGAGATGCCCAGCCTCAGGGTGCTGGGTGTGGAGGAGGCTGCGGCCCTGGGAGGGTGGTTAAGTGGAAGCACACCTCTTGACTTTCCCCTCCCCAGAGCACCTGACACTTAAACATGGTTGCCGCTCCCAGAGCATCTCACTTCCACCTGAAAATTCAATCAATCAACCAATCAATCAACGGATCAACCAGTCCACTGAAGGTTCTGCTCTAAAGAAATTCACTGAGTTCTTTTGGGAGGCTTGAAGTTGGCATGGCCGGCGCTGGGTACCCCAGAGCCCAGCTGGCAGTTTGACAGGTACCGACGCCTTCCCCAGACACTGCTCCCATGGTCCCGAGTTACTGTTTGTCCCAGCAGATCACCCAGCGCGAGGTCTGCCAGCTGCCAGCCCCTTCCCCAGGCAGCGTCCATTGCCACGCCCCATAGCGAACCCGGCCAGTACCTGCCAGACATTTAAGGAAAGCTGGCAGGGTGAAGGAGAGGAGCAAAGAGAGGCACGCAGGAAAAACAGCAGAAGAAAAGAGCATTCAGGGCCGCGCCTGGCAGCCCTGCGTTAGGTGTGCCGTCTGCGCTCCCTCCCAGGAAGGCTGTGCTCTCTGACAGCCCTGGCCGCCGGGCCGCCGGGCCTCCGTGGCTCTGCCCTGCTTCCAGGCCCAGGCTGGGTTTTCCCGGCAGCCCCCAGCCAATGACAGGAGAGGACATAGCACATCTCATCCTCTCACAACATGAGGTTCAAGAGTCACCCCCATGGCTAAGGTTTGCTCTCAGGCCCCTCCAGCTGTTGACACAACTCTTTCAATTCTGGGGTGTTTTCTTGTGTTATTTCCTTCATGATTTCCCCTCTCTATCCACGACTTGTGGGACTGACTCTTTAAGGCACGTATCTTTCTTCCTTCACTGTACACTTATTTTTCTTCTTTCTTGGAGAGTTCTTCAGTTTTGTTTTCTCTCAGCATTTTCCCCCTGTTCTCATCCTCATATATTTAACTGTAAAGTGGCCATTATTAATCAGTTCACTTTTCTATTTTTATTTATTGCTGACACTATTACAGATGTCCCCATTCCCCCCTCCCAACACCTTCCCCCTCACTTTACACACCTCCACTAGT
>JAAGEH010000393.1:3332774-3616552 GCA_011751065.1 Lasiurus cinereus | reverse complement strand
ACTCCCTTAGAACAAGCATGTCAAACTCGTGGCTGGTGGGTGAGGCATGTGGCCCACCGGCCGTGAGTTTGACATGCTTGTTATAGAATGAGTTCTCTGCGGTATCTGACAGATGAGGACCAGGGCACACAGCCACCTTGTTGGACCTCCGGGGGCCACTCTGCTCCATGAACCTACAAGGAGGGACTACACACTATATGGAGGAGAGTGGTATCCTAATCTTGATTCATTTAGCAGATGTTTACGCACTGCATGGCAGCGAGGGAGAGACTGGTTCTTCCTGGAAAGAAGCCTTTCTTTGGATGATGCTGGTGCCTGAATCTGTCTTCGTGCTCACAGACCCTTGGCTGGACCTTGATATTGGCCTTGCTTCCTCCTGGGCTGGCCTTCCTCTGGGGCTGACTAGTTGTCTGGCTATCGAGCAAAGCCTTGATATCCTCATGAATGACTCCTTCAGCACCAGACCCCAGTGGTGAGGCACACATTCCTTTCCTTTCCAAGGTGGGCACTTCAACAGAGCCTTGCTCCAGAGAAGGGGCCAGCACAAGCATTGTAGGCAATGCGGAGAGCCGGAAAGGGTCATTTTAGGGAGTTAAGTAGTCCTTAAATTGCAATAATAAAAATACACACGAACACTTAAAAGCAGTGGTAGAAAAGAGGAGGAGCTGGGTAAGAAAGGGGCGGAGGGATGTGTACCAGAAATGGTGCCTTATTCCTCAGAAGTGCTGACATTTCTGTTTGGGGCCTGTTGCCCTGGTGACATTCCACAACGGTGCGTCATTCTGCTGGATCCAGGGTTGTCCAGAAGCCTCTGGAGACCAACGGCTTCTACTATTTTAATATATAGGTCAATGGAAAACAGTTGGAAATCTGGTAGTTGGTTAAACTTTCAGTGGCCATAATTTAGTTAATGTTCTAAAAAGTTACACTGAGGGGAGGCTAGAACCTTTAAGTTAGGATTTTTTTTTGGGGGGTGGGTGTGTGTGGGTAGGAAGGGTGGAGGAATCAGAAACATGGAGCTGAGAGGGAGCTGGAAGACAGCCCACCCAACCACCAATGCACCCCTACCTTGAAAGGAGGAGCCCAGACAGGAATGAGATCTTTCCTCAGGTCTGCAACCCCAGTGGTCCCCCTTCTGTGACAGAGGTCATGACAGAGGCCTGCAGGATGTGTTTTATTTACAAGAAAATTTGCTCTGATATCTAAAAATTAATATTGCACACAAAAAGTAATATCTGCAGCTTCTCTTAAAATTCTGGAAGCTCTGGCAGCCCTGGGCGGGTACCTCTGCTGGGAAGTGGGGAGGTTCTCCTTGGGTCCCATGGTTTTCACCACATCTTAACCACATGGAACTGCAGAAGCAGGATATGGTAGAGAGTTCTAAGGAAGGCCAAGGCCAGAGAGGAGGAGGCTAGAAATCAGAAACCCCAAACTTGTCTCTGGAAAATATTTACATGCATATGTACATACAAACACACATCTATCTATCTATCTATCTATCTATCTATCTATCTCTATCATTTATCTATTATCTATCTATCTTTATATCTATAATCTATTATCTATCTATCTATCTATCTATCTATCTATCTGCCATCCATTTCTCTATCTAGTACTAGTATAACTGATATAACTGAGGATGCCCTGGGCATCTAGGATCAGATGGATGGAGCTAGTTGGAGTGAGGAGAGCAGAAGCTGACCTCCCTACCCCCTGGCGTGCCACATTAGACCTGTGGGGAAAGAAGTACATGGCTAGCCCCAAGCAGCTGGGCCTTGGCCTGAAATACTTTAGTGTTCCAGAAAGCTGCGAATATCTGTCAGCACTTCCAGAGAGAAAACATCTCAGTAATGACTGTTTAGAACTGGTTTCTGAGAGTCATATCCTATTTAATAAAGAGGTAACATGCAAATTGATCCTCATGCCCTTGCACAAGATGGCCGCCCCCATGTGATCAAAGATAGCCACTACAAGATGACCGGTAAAGTAGTTGTGGGTGATCAGGCCAGTAGGGGAGGGCACCTCAGGGCGATCGGGTTGGCAGAGGGGCAGTTAGGCATTGATCAAGCTGGCAGGGGAGTGGTTAGAAGGTGATCAGGCTGGCAGGCAGGTGAGCAGTTGGGAGTCACCAGTCCTGGACATCCCCCAAGGGTTCCCAGATTAGAAAGGGTGCAGGCTGGGCTGAGGGACACCCCCCTCTACTGCACGAATTTTGTGCACCAGGCCTCTAGTAGTTAATTAAATGATATATTAGTTAATATAACAAAATATAATGTATATATAATTATACATAATTCTGTAAAATATAATGCTTGATCATTTCTATACGGATTTTCTGTCCGAAAGCAACTGAGATTCCTACTCTACAAACACATACCTTTTTAGAAAATACATATTTTTATTGAGTTCAGAAAGGAAGGGAGAGGGAGAGATAGAAACATCAATGATGAGAGAGAATCATTGATCGGCTGCCTCCTGCATGCCCCACACTGGAGATCAAGCTCACAACCCAAGCATATGCCTTGACTAGGAATTGAACCATCATAGGTTGACGCTCAACCACCGAGCCATGTTGGCAGGGTAACACTTACCCTTTTATAAAAAGTAATTAAAATAAGAAGAAAGAAAAGGTAACCTGGAAAAGAAGTTCCCTGATCAAGATCAAGAAAGTTCGTTATAGAAGGAACCAACCATATGGCTTCTGAGATAAAGTTCTTGTCTTGAGGTATCTTCTGCAGAAAAAGGTCTTAGTGATGTATTCTTGTAGCTTGGGCCTGAAGATGCGGAGAATTCCTTAAGAAGGCATTTTGTGGGGTCAGGTTCGTGGAGCCCAAGGGGCAGCTTTCTGGGGTTCCTTTTCAGGTGAAGATGGGCTTGGAGGGTGCAGAGCCCCCTGTGTCCATCACTCCCTAGAGGGTGCCTCTGAAATCATAGGGTTGCAGAATGCTCAAAGAATCTAAGTGGAAATAGCTTATCATGACATTGTAAATTCCTTGTATCGATTTGGGGTAATGACAAGGGGTTTTAAAAATCCGTGCCTTTTGTCACATGGTATCATAACTCATGGCAGAGTTCCTGGAGTAACACATGTTGAGGTTTCGCTGCAGACCTCGTTCTGTTTTGGTTCCATGCCTCTTTCTGAAGCATTTTGGCAAAATGACTTGTTAAAATCTTCCCCTCTCCTTATTAGGACTGTCGGGAGGATGTTCGGCACAGGAAGAGCTGCGAGCTTTTCAGGAGTCACGGGACTGTGAGTGGGAGGAACACTTACATCAGCAGAGCAGCCACGATGGAGCTGAGAGTGATGGTGAAGTTAGAAAGTTCTCTCACTCTTCCGCTCATCTGCTCCCTGACCACAGGCAGGGACAGCCCCAGAGGGGACTCCTGACACCCCTGCCTCCTTTCCTCCCTCTCCCTGGGCGGCCTTAGTATTTTTATTGAAACAACATTATAAGGTGACCGTAGTGTACTGACATGCAGACCAATTTCAATCATTTTAGGCATTGCTAACTTAAAAAGGAGCCGAGAGCCACATGTGTCTGTCTGTGTTCTGTATCTCTAGCCTGGGGCAGGTCCTGGCACATGAAAGCTTCAGGGATGGCTTGATTGTGTGGATGAATGAATGCATGAACGAACAAATGAATGAAGCAATGATGCATCCTGTTGCCACCCGCTACCCGGGCATGCTGCTGGAACTGTGCTGGGGAAGACCAAGGTCTCCATGTCTCTGTCTCTCTAAGAAACAGGCTGGCAACACCCCCGCCCCCACCCCTCTCAGAATTGGGCAGGCAGATTCTACGAAAGTCTGTGTGTCTTTTTAAGTGTCACCGTGTTTCCTCAGCACGCAGCAGCAGCAGCAATGGCAGCCGTGTAGGTAAGTGATGGGCAGTTTTCGCATCCCCAGTTACTGCTCAGAGCTGGAGAGGTGAGACAAGGCGACGAGGAGAGGGTGTGGTGGGGACCCACTGGCGTGGTCACCGTTACTGTTTACAGCGTCCAGGCTGGTGCAGCCAGTGGAAAAAGGACCTCACCGTTGCTTATAAACCGTGAATCAGTAGCCGCCCTTGCTGATGGCTTGCTCTGTGAGTGTCCCATTCACTTTGCCCCTGGAGGGAGGGCCGAGGGGGCATTGAAATGGGTGTGCCTGTCCAGCCGCCTTAAACGGTTGCCCTGCAGTCTGTCTGCTCCGCTCAAGTGTCTCAGCCCCTCCCGCTCCGTGGCTGCAGTAGGTGGGCAGCGGGTGAGCTGGCTCGCCTTTGCTTGCTTCCAGCCTTACTCACTGCCGTGTCATCTTCAGGCTCATCTCTCCCACCTGCGATCCTCTCCCAGTCCTGTGCAGCCACCCCTCTCTGTGGTCTCTCATCTCTCCCCCAAAAGGTGCTGGCCCTCCTTTCCTCAGGGCTCGTGCTCTCCTCCTATCCCTTTTGTCCCAGAGTAGGCTGTTGGGTGCCCACCCATGGTGACACAGGTAGTCAAGCACAAACCCATGGTGGCCCTGTGGCAGGAAGGATCCCACTCTAATTCTAACTCTAATTCTATTCTGTTCTATTCTATTTCATTCCATTCTGTTTTTTTTCATATTATTTATCCAATAATTTTCTCTCTATTGTTTTCTCTTCTTCCATTCTGTTACTTTTATTTCTCAGAATAGTAGCCCTGTGCATGAATCCGTGCACCAGTAGCTCTCTGCAGGGCTGGCCACTCTGCACCCACTGCCCAGAGGCTCTCTGCGGCCCAGAGGCCCATCCACAGCCAGGCGTGGAATGCTTGCCTCGTTGCTGCGGAGACAAAGCAAGCATTTCACCAGGCTGCTCACGCTGCCCACTCTCAGCAGCCACCCTCTCCCTTCTCCTCCACCCCCCTCCCCAGGACTGGGGGACTCCAGCAGGGCTGATAGGATTGGGCACCACTATCATGTGGCTATGGGCACTGCCATCTTTGTGATAGAGTGATGGTTAATTTGCATATTACCTTTTTATTAGCTAGTATATGAGACTTCCTGGATAGCCCTACAATTTTCTTGCTTTTTGTTTTATTTTATCTCTGACATTTTGTCACATTTTCTGAGGAATTTCCTCAAATTTGTCTTTCAAAACTTCTACTGAATGTTTTAGTTTTATTATGGTATTCCTCTTTCTCTTCCCCTGCCCCCAATTTATGGAAGTAAAATTGAAAAATAAAAATGGGGTATATTTATGGTTAGAACATGATGTTTTGATATATGTCTAACTGGGGAATGATCACCACTACCATGAGTACATCCATCACCTCACATAATTACTATCTTGTGTGATGACAATATTTAAGATCTACTCTCCCATCTAATTTCAAGGTTACAGTATAGATTTATTAAATCTCATCACCATGCTGAACATTAGATCTCCAGAACTTATTTAATTTATAACTAAGTTTGTACTAGTACCTCCCCAACATCTTTGACCAACAAACATCTCCTCATTTTTTCCAGCTCCCGTTGCTAATTCCACTCTCTGCTTCTGTGTGGTCGACGTGTTTAGAATCCATATATAAGTCAGATTTGTTCTGGTATTTTTCTCATTTCTAAATAGATTTCTTATTCAACAAATATCCCCAGTTAAAAAATAGAATTCTCTTCTTGTTTCATGGCTGCAAGATTTATTCTTGGATTCCTATGAATATTCATGATTGCCCTGTAGAAACAGTTTCCTGCTCCCTGCATCATCTCTGTCTCCTCTGAATTCTTTAGTTAACAAATGAATATGTTTGCTTAAGTTACTGTTTCTTATTTAAGAGTTTTCCTAGAGGGCTCCCCTCATTGCTCATCCATATATATATAAAAGCCTAATGTGCTAAGTGTTGACCCTTTGGTCAACCACTCAACTAGTCACTATGATGTGCTCTGATCACCAGGGGGCAGACACTCTAACCGGTAGGTTAGCTTGCTGCTGGGCTCCAGCTGATTGGGGCTGGGGAGATAGGCCAGATATGTCTTAGAGCCCTCCCGTGGTCCCTCCCCTGCTGGCTGGCCCCCAGAGCGCCGATCAGGACTGGGCGAGATGGCCCTGATTGACCCTGATAGCTGGCCAGGCCGAGGGTCCCCATCTGTGTACAAATTCATGCATCAGGCTTCTAGTAGTTAAGAATGGGGCACAAAAACCTAGTTGAAGCTCTGTGTTCAAGGATGGGGCCTGTTGAGTAACAGCTGTCACAGTTGAGTGAGGACCTCCCTGTTGTTCTGTGGGACCTCTATGCAGCATCAGAATATCTTTTCTTTTGGTCCAGGGAGTTTTTCCATGGAGGAACTTTCCAGTTTTCTGCTGAAAGAGTATTATGGTTTCAATTGTGACTCACCCAAATAGTATATCCAAAGTATGTCCAAGTCCTAACCCCCAGTACCTCATGTCAATGTAAAAAACATTCAAACTTGTAGAGAATTTTTATAAGTTTATTTGAGCCAAACTGAAGACAATTGCTGGGAAGGCAAAATCTCAATGGATGCTCAAGAGAATGGCAGTTTTGTAGCTTATTTTGTACATTGGCATCTCACTGGTGATAGACTAAGGGGACAAAAGAAAGTAAATTGGGCAATTTCTGGGTTTGGAAAAAAGAATAAAATGGAGAAATAAATACCTTTTTTAAATCCTCACCAAAAGATATGTTTTCTTTTTTGAAATTTATTTGAGAGAAAGAGAGAGAGAGAGAGAGAGAGAGAGAGAGAGAGAGAGAGAGAGGAACATCAGTGTGAGAAACATTGATCAGTTCTTTCCCACAAGCACCTCAACTGGGGAATGAACCAGAAACCTAGGTACATCCCTGCCTGCATTTTGAACCGGCAACATTTTGGTGTTCTGGACGATGCTCCAACCACTACACCACCGAACCAGGGCAGAGACACACACTGCTTTTACATTGGAGGGTACAGGATAGCTAACAATGAACATCTACTCAAATGGAGATGGCATGTGGGGACAAGATAAAAGGAGAGGTTCTGTGGTCTTGTCCTCTGTTGCGGTGGGTATTCCCTGAGACAGTCTGGAAAAGGGGGTTATTCTGAAGCATGTTATCTTGGATGCAAAAGACAACAGACAGGCTCAGTTAAGGTAAAGATTGACCTTTGTCAGGGAAGCTACTGCCTAGGACAGTGGTCAGCAAACGGTGGCTCGTGAGCCACATGCGGCTGTTTGGTCCCTTGAGTGTGGCTCTTCCACAAAATACCATGGTCAGGGCAAGTCTATTTTGAAGAATTGGCGTTAGAAGAGATTTAAGTTAAAAAAAAAATTGGCTTTCAAAAGAAATTTCAATCATTGTACTATTGATATTTGGCTCTGTGAACTAAAGAGTTTGCCGACCACTGGCGTAGGACATGACTACCTGCCACGACCCACTTTTAGGAATTTTAATTTCCTGTATGGTTACTTCAGGAAATCTGCCATGCAGGCCTTCCCTGAGCTTGTCAGGTTTAGTATGTGGCCCTTTTCTGTCCATACTCTGACTGTGACCTTATTTGGAAATAGGGTTGTATTAGATGTAATTAGTTCAGATGAGGTCACGCAGGGTAGCATGGAACCCTTATTCAATAGGACTGCTATCTTGAAAGAAGACAGAGCCTGGCCAGTGTGGCTCAGTGGTTGAGCATTGACCTATGAACCAGGAGGTCACAGTTCGATTCACAGCCAGGGCACATGCTAGGGCAGGCTGAAGTCCCAGTAGGGGGCATGCAGAAAGCAGCTGATCAATGATTCTCTCTCATCATAGATATTTCTATCTCCCTCTCCCTTCCTTTCTAAAATCAATAAAATAATATATTTAAAAGAAGACAGAGACACACAGGGAGAATGTCATATGATGACAGAGACAGAGACTGGAGTGACTGCCACAAACCATGGGAGACCGGAGCCACCTGAGCTGATGAAGGAAGGAAGGCTTTCCCTAAAAACTTTGGAGGGAGGGTATCCCTGTCAACATCTCGATTTTGGACTTCCAGCTTCTAGAACTGAGACTGAACCTCTGTTGTTTGAGTCCTCCCATCGTGGAACTTTGTATAGCAGTTGGAGGACACTGTGCCAGAGAGTGTGTGCTGACTGCGGCTTGCTACTGAGGCTGAGGGGCCAACGGGCTTGCCGGGGACATGTCCTCTTCCGTGTAGAGACTTTACTAACATGCCCACTCCGTCAGTTGTCACTTTAGGGACTCACACTTCCCTTATTCTGATAAGGCGAGGATGCGTCCCTAAAGTGGAGACCGATCCCACCAGGAGCTCTGCATCCTTCCTGCTCTCAAAGCTAACCTCCGGATTCCTCTTGGGGTGGGGAGGTGTGACGTGCATGGGGCAGGATCTAGGGACCTGCGTTCTCTCGACTCAGATTCCCAATTCATCCTTGTATGTCTGCCTCAGCTCACTCTTGAAAATTAAATGGAACCTCCTGTTCCTGAGTGACCTGTCTCTGCATCTTAAACATCTAGTTTTCAAGTCCCTTAGCCAAAGGTCACAGCTCCCAGAACCCTTAAGTTCTCCCAGGTGGAAGTGAGGGCGCCCTCTCCTGGCCTCCTCCAGCATTTACTCTCTGTGTCCCCAGGCCTCTTCTTTGCCCCGAGGTCTTGGCTGCAAGGGAAGGTCCCACCCAGGAGGGAGGGCAGTCTCCACTCTGATTCCTCTGGGCGTCATGGCACCTCCACCTCCAGAGCAGCCTTTTCACACAATAGCCCCTCAGTACCCGTTGGCTAAGTAAACGAAGGAACAGAGGGTGACAGTGAAGCTAAAAGGCGTGGACGTTTTTTGATTTTATGCCTGAGAGAAAAATCAATCCTGAGGCTAAGGTGGTGCAAGAAAGAACCAACCCACCCATCCTTTACAAATGGAACTTATGCATCAAAAAGAAAGTGAGTCAAATTGGAACTTTGGTGTAGCCCGGTAATTGTAAAACCAAATATCTCCTTGCTAAAAGTTTTGAATTCCAATCAACTGCAAACAGTTTCTTGGACCGTCTCACATTTGGGTTTGCCACCCTTAAAATTAATCAGCTGAGCATGCTTTATAGCTCACAAAATTCTGGGAAGTATGCTATATTTTTAACTGGGCAGTTTTACACACATTTTCCGAGAGCCAGCTCAGAGCTGGCATAATACTTCTACTGAAAGCAATCTTCTCATTTCCCCAAGCAAAGGGGCTCACGTGTTCCCCACAAGTTACTGATTCAAGGTAAATACAAAATTCCTCTTGTTTGGCATTCCTCTGAGAGAACGTATATTGTTACACGGTTGTTCCCGAAGCGTTTCGAGTCAACGCATCGGGGCTGAGCCCTCCCCCACACCTCGCTGGTGGATGCTTCAGCCAAGTCATCGAATGTCTCTGTTTCCATTTCAGGCGGTTCACGTGCCACTCGGTGACAAGGACCTCACTTCCCGGCTGTCTGATTAGAAAAATGGTTTAAGAAAAATAAAGAGAAAATCCAGATGCAGATGTTCATCACGGTGGGAATGACCATGGAGTGGCAGCCGTGATGATCGCCACAGCCTGACAATCTGCTGGCCTCGAAGGTGGCCAGCTGCCCTGTGGACAGTTTTTATAAAGGCACCAGGCAGGGCTGCTTTGGTGGCAAGTCTGGGAAACCTAATTCAAATTAGTGTGAAAAAAGAACACTCGTTGGGAGAGTTGAGATGGGTGGGTGGGACCAGACTGTGGGTGGGCTGGGTCTTAGCCGATCTGGAAGCAGGATCCATGGTACTCGGTCACCTTCTCTCCTCTGGCTTCCCCTATGTGGCTGCAAATATGGCAGCTCCTGGGGTCATCATATCAGGGAGTCCCAACATCAGCTGGCTGTGGGCGTGAGCTGGAGACCCTGGGCCAGGGGTCTGCCGGCGTCACGTGTGTCCCCGGCCTTCCCCGGATCCAGCAGCGGAGGTGGTGCCTGAGGCTCTGCAGGAAGCTGGCAGCTCCTTTTTGAAGCACATGATGAAGTTAGGGGAAGGGCTTTTCCCAAACCAAGGGAAGTGCAGTCTAGACAAATGCCATAACAGATGTCCCCCATGGGCACTATATTTCCCCTCATAGCTGGCCGTGCTTTGGTGACTGGAGGGGAAATGTCATTGAGCTGCAGACGCTCAGAAAATTGCTGCAGCAGCAGCATTGGGGCAGTACAGAGCCCAGTGGAAGGAGCGCAGCAGAATGCACGGACCCCCTGGAGGCGCAGGGCAGGGCAGAGGGCTCATCACAGGCTCCCAGCCTCAGCCTTGGGGCTCGGCTGGATGGACAGTCAGCGTGGACAGCCTGGGGCTGGAAGTCAGGCAGAGGCAAATAATACTGATACAGCCCGACACCCGGGGGTCAGTGCTGGACTGGTCCTGACATGGTTGTGACGGCTACCACGGGTTCTGCAGATGAGAAAACGGAATCCAGAGAGCAGATTTGCCCAGGACCTGTGGTTCATGAGCAGCAAGAAGGCACAAGGGCCTGGTTTCCACGTTGCCCTGTGCCACATTAGGAGGCTGAGACGGGCCCACGGATGGATGGAGGAGTCCCAGCTGCGGGATCAGTGAGAAGCTCGGCTCCTCCTTGGTGGTGCTCACACTCCATCTCTAGGGTTGCAGGGTTGCCTCTTTGGAGCAGGTCACTTTAAGCTGACTTTGGACTCTCACAAACCCCCTCCAGTCAGATGATCTTCCAATCTCCCAACAAGCATGTCTCTGACCGTGACTGCAGACGCACGCCCTGGCCGCACGCCCTGGCCGTGGTCTCTGGGGTGGGCACTCTCCCGGCCAGCCCTCCCCGCCTCCCCAGGGGCTGCATTGGAGAGCCTGTGCTGGCGCATGTATGCGCGGCTGCAATCCAGGGGGAGGGCGTGGGGATCAGGATAGGGGTAGTGTCCTCAGCTGGCGTCTGGCTGCTGCTCTTCTGTTCACAGCTTCCCTTCAGCTTCTGCGAGCCAGGGCAGGGGCTCTGGGTTCTGAGCCCAGCTGCCCCTCTCCATGCCCCTCAGCCCGGAAAAAGCTGGAGCCTCCCTAAGAATTCTGCCTTCCACACTCATCCCAACATGCCCAGGAGAGGCAGCTCCCAGGGCCAACGGCAATTCTCCCCAATGGGTGCTGTTGTGAGCCCTTAGCTGCCGACACCCACAGTGGCTGCTGGAGTGGGTGCTCCCAGCCCGGAGGGGGTCTGGGAGGGGTTCCCATTGAGTTTGCCAGCAGCAAAAAGACCAGCCAGAGTAGCAGAATAATCGCCCGCACCTCTGTCCACCTTCCCCACATCCCAGCAGTGTGTCCCCCTCCCCCACCCCAGCCCTCCACCCGGGCCTGCACAGGGGAGCTTGGGAGATGAGTAGAACTTGCCAACGGTGCAGAAAGAAATGAGAGGGGACATCAGGTGTTCAACCCAACACCGAAGGGGGAACTGAGGGAGAGATCGGTGGCTAACAAGGCCCCCCAGTTGGCCAAGCAGACCCAGGGCTGACCTTTGAGATGGCTTCCCCTGGGACCAGACGGCAGAGAGGAAGGGACATTCCAGTGAGGATCCCAAATCTCAGTAATGAGAGGGAAAACCATAGCAACCAAAATGTTCTCTTCGGTGAGCACAAGGGAGGATGCTGGCAGCTTGCTACCAACTGCCACCACCTCCGAAGTTCCTTGCGCCATCAACGACTAGTTACAGTTACATGTTAGAGAGTCCAGTCTGTTTAACTCTTATTCTCTTAATATCAAGGGAGGTATATTCTCCGCTATTAAAAATATTTTAATTGATTTTTAGAGAGAGAGAAAGGGAGAGAGAGACAGAAAGAGAAACATCCATGTGAGAGCAGAACATCGATCGGCTGCCCCCTGCATGCCCCCTACCTGGATCAAGCCCACAACCCAGGAATGTGCCCTGATTGGGAATGAACCAGCAACCTCTTGGTGCACAGGACACAGCCAGAGCTCTCTCTATGACTTATTTCAATTGGCATAATATCCCGCCAGGGCTCCCAGTTATATTATTTATTTTTTTAATTTTTTAATCTTCACCCAGGGATATTTTTCCATTGATTTTTAGAGAGAATGGAAGAAAGAAGGAAAGAGAGAGAAATATCAATGTGAGAGAAACACATCCATCGGTTGCCTCCTGCATATGTCCTGACCAGGACCCGGGATGGGGAGAAACCTGCAACCAAGGTACATGCCCTTGCCCGGAACTGAGCCCAGAACCCTTGAGTCTGCAGGCCAATGCTCTATCCACTGAGCCAATCTGGCTCTCAGTTATTTTAAATGTCGTCTTTTCTCACATCACACAGGCAATGTGTTGCCTACTCAGAGTCTCTGTTTATTTTCTTTTCATCTACAGATGATGAGCAGGGAATCACCACCATTCAGCTATCCATCCCTGTCCCTTATATTCTCTGAGCTGAACCTTCGGGTGCCCTGGGGCTGCAGGAGGAGAGTGGGCATGGTCTCCCTGGTACTGTCTCTCTTTGCTCCCTGGACTTGAAGACAATCCGTGAAAAGAAGTTCACGATGTCCTTATTCCTCAAACTTAGCTTTAATACTCTTTAGATGTCTCTTAATACTTCACATTAGCTGACTTGTCACAGGCGTCACGTGACAGGAGAGCCATGAGACATTTTGGACTGTCCGAGGCCAGAGTTCAGTTCTGAGCTCTGCTACTTAACCCAGGTTTTCCCTCATCTGTAAAATGGGACCATCATCTCACCTAGCAAAAAATGGCACGTCTCCATCCATTGCAAGGCGCTTGGGGTTCTGATGTTTAAGGTAAAAGAAAGGCTGAATATTAACGTGTGGTGAACTGTGCAAAGCCCCGTGGAAACGCAAGTTCTTTCTCAAGAACCTTCTTGAAACTCTGAGCAGGAGGAGAATGGGGTCTTAACCCTCACAATCAGAATCATTACATACTGAACTGTAAAAAAAAAAAAAAAAGATGCAGCTTCCTTTTCTTGCCTTTTCACTGGCAAACAGAGCTCCAGTTAGCAGAAAACCGGAAAACCGGGTGATTGATTCTCATTGCTGGTCGTAGTCTTTGAAGGGCGAGGTTATTAGGAGAAGTCTCAATTCAGAAACTTTTAAGAAGAAGCGGGCAGGCCTTGTGAGGGTGGAGGGGCGACTGCATTTCCTGTTTTCCTTTCCGATGGTGTTGGAAAACATTGCAGGAGAACCATGGATACCCAAGAAAAAATTCTAAAATTCATTCTCTCTGCCACTGGGGGCCGGGCCCAAAAGGTGACCAGTTGAAGTGGTGAATTTCTCTTTCAAGAGCCAGGGTTTGCAGGAGCACAGCTGAACGCTGTAGGGTGAAGACGGTATTCAGAGGGTGACATCAGCCTGCAGTGGGCCAGGAGCAACAGAGGGAGTCTGGTTTTCATTTACAGTGTGGGGCAGGCCTGCGGTGGGGAGGGGGAGAGAGGGGTGGGGGAGGGAGGAGGAGGGGAGGAGCTGGAGGAAGCCCTGACTGTACCCCTGGACCCCGGCCAGTTGCAGCTCGATCTTCCACCAAAGGCGCTCAGTCCTCTGTGCTCCAGCCTCCTGCAGGGACCGTGGGGAGTGCTCCTCCTGCGGAAAGGAAGGGAGCCTCCGGGAGTGGGCAGAACATGCGCCAGACCCCACAGAGCTGAGCACAGAAGCCCAGGGACATCACCTCTTCAGGTTTCTCAGGGTAAGTGCCACCTCCCCGCTGTGGTCCCGAATCTGTGGGAAGAAGGGATCTCTTAGGAGCTGGTGACCATGTCCAGATGGTCTCAGGGTCGCTCCTTAGAGTCGAATTTCTTTATAAGTTGCAGGTTTCTGGAGCATTCAGCTGTTTTCTCTTTCTCCGTTTGTGACCACTGGCTTTCTCTCACTCAGTGGAGGCTGCCTGTGGGGGTACCTGGGCTGGGCTGTGGGGCCCGGGGGTCTCTGTCTCAGCCTGTGCCCTCCAGCAGCCGCGTGTCTAGGCTGACGGGGCATTTATTGGCTGGGATCTTCTCCTGAAACTCGGTGGGGATCTGTTTGTGAGCAGGGAGAACTCAGGAGCTACCTGCGGGGCTGCTCCTCGGGGAGGCCTCTCTGAGCCCTCCCGGGTCCTCACAGGGGCTGGGCTGGTGGGCACATCTGTGTCCTTTAGGGGTCGGGGACAGGGGGTGCTCTGGAGACTTGGGAGTCCAGGATCAGTCCAAGTCAAGAGTCAGCCGTTATCACCAGGGCTTCATCTTCTCAGGAGCCTCTGGTGAAGCCTTTGTCCTCTCGGTTGCTCAAAGGAGCTACAGGGTCAGGCGGGGAGAAGGCAATTGGTGTTTGGGCGGCATGCCCAGTGGATAAGGCAGGCCCCCCGGGACCACGGCCTGTGCTGCTTAGATGGGGGGCAGGTGCCAAGTTGGAGGCCCAGGCCTGTTCCCTGGCCGGAGGGTGGGGCTCGGTCCTCTCACCCAGGATGGAAAGTGTTCCCTGACAGTTGCCAGCCTGCTTTGGGGACCTGTTTCAAGGGCTCACTGTGTTAGGAAATCAGTGTGGAGTGCGTGGGGGTGGGGCCCTGGGAAGGGCCTCATGGAGTATCGGGGAATGGAAAAAAAATCGGCACTTCCCAGCCACCCAAGGAGCAGACCTAGAGGCTGCTCTGAACCCCAAGAAGGAACTGCTCTGGGTGCAGGGGTGTTGCCCCATGCCAGGCAGCGCCTCGAGAGGTGTGGGATCTTAGGGCTGCTAGGGCGCCCAGAGCTCATGTGGGTAGTTATTCTCGGCCTGAGATCCCCCAACCTCCCAATAACCCACCTATTCTTAACACTTTGAAACCTTGAACAGAGAGGGCTTTAAAGTCAGGTATTTTATGTTTCTAACCGTATTAGACTGAGAACCAGTGAGTGTTGGACACCATTAAAACCTCTGGGTTCTCTGCTGGGCCACAGATAATGGGAGAGGTTCTTGGTGGGAGCCTCTGGGGCGTGGTCCCCTGGTTTTGAAGATGAAGAGTGGGGTGCCTCGAGATGCTGAATTCCTTGCTGAGGCCACAGAGCCAGTAGGTGGCTGAGAAGGCGTAAAATATTGACCATTTCAGAAAAGCAGATGGCCTACCATGTGGGACCCTCAGCTAATTTACGTCTACACTGGAAATGTGTTATCTGCTTCGTTCCTCCAGGACAGTGGTCGGCAAACTTTGGCTTGCGGGCCACATGTGGCTCTGTTGACTAATGAATTTGTCGACCATTGGGATAGGGGCTTAATCACAAGAAACAACAACAGCATGTGGCTCTCGAGCCACAGTTTGCCGACCACTGCCCCAGGAGATAGTGTCCTCCTCTCCTATTCTGTTAAAAGTAAAGGGAAAGGAGTGCAAGCTTTCCACGGCTCTTCCAATGAATGGAGAACCAAATGCTGGGCAAGTGAGCTGGCCGTGGGGATGGACACTAGCTGTGTGATCAGACCACCTGGGCGGCTTCCCTCATGGAGGCCAGGTCTGGAGGGGTGGGGGGCCCAGAAAGATGGGACTTACGTTTTGCTTTGTTCTAGTTGCTGAGGGTGAAGGCACAGGGGTGGGGAGCTGAGGGCTTTTGTAGGAATTTAAGATCTAAGAATGGTCACATGGTCTTGAGATGCTCTTTGTTCAGAGGAGGGTTTTTCATGATGGGTTTATTTGTCTCATGGCTGCTCACGGCAGTGAGAAAACCACTGGGGGGACATGAGGTGGAGGGGGACTCAGGAAAGAATTCCATAGCCGGGTGGAGGAGTGTGGCTGTCCTGGCCCTTTCCAGTCGGGGACTGGAGGGTGTGCCCACCCCACCTTCTTAGGAGGAGGCTGGAGAAGCCTCTGGAATATTGGTCCTTGGCTCTGGCTCTTCTGGCACTTGGAAGGGTGTTTGCCTACCCCACCATGCCTGAAGCTCTCAGGAGATCAGATATATGGTGAATGCTCGAACTTGGGTCTTAAGGGCATTTTTGATAGAAGAAAGGTATCTTTCTGGGTAGGAATTGTCTGTTTTCTGCACCTCCCTTAATTTCCAAAGTGTTTAGGATTCACTGTCCCTCTTTCTTCCATCATAGTGTCGTCTGTGACCTCGTAGCTTAGAATCTAGCCCATCACTGACGATAAAGTCGGAAGAAACCCCTCTAACCAATCCATGATCAATTTGTGGTTCATATGAGGCTCCCTGTTGACCTTAGTTTTGGGTTAGGAGGCCACAGGTGCCACCGCCTGAAGCCAGCTTTAGATCAGATCTCCTTTCCCTGCGAAAGTTGGGATAGTTTTTGCCTTTGGGGCTTTATGTCTTCTTGCTCAGTGTTCAGACAATGGGATAAAGCGTGGCCCTTAACAGCAGTGTGCGCCCTCCCTACACCCCACTTTTATGTGAAATTCCACATTTAGGATTCAAAATTCACTGGCAAGTCATGGTCTGTAGCATAAGACTGTCTTGTAGGCATGTTAATGACTTCAGCCAGAAGTTTTATTTGAAAACTGGTTTCTGTCACTCTTCTCTTGGAAGAACCTGAGGATTTGTTATCTCTTGGAGGAGAGTCAGGCGTTGACTAGGATGTCCCCAGCCGTTCCAAGTGGGACGTTGTGGCCCAGGCAGCTTTCCCATTGTGACCTGTGGAAGCAGACTTCTCAGGGTGTCTTCGCTGTGCAAAGTGGGCAATAAAACACACCCCTGCTGACAGAGATAGTGGGCAATTTGAGGCATGACCTGACACTTAAAACATTTTTAGCTCTAGCTGAGCAAATGAAAACTCCAAGTGCTTCACATTTTAAAGAAAGGAAGCTTAAAAAATCCCTGCTAATTCAGACAGCTTTGCATGAGATGTTTCTAGATACGGTTTCTCTCTTTCCGATGGAAAAATTCCGGAGATAATCTTGGCCTTCACAGAAAAGATGCTGCTTGTCCCCTAAACACACTCAGCGAGCACACACGCCATCCTGATTTACAAAGACGGCTCCCCCTCAGGAATTACTTATGTTAATTCTCGAAAACATGACTTTTCATACTTTCTGGTCTCACAAGTCTATTATTTTTGGAAGGAGATGAAATTTTGAGTTAGAACTGTTCTTGAAAGTGCAGTTTGGCTTTCTTTCCTCTAGAGGGCGGCATAACCCTCCGAGCTCCACACAAACCTCCCAGTGGTGCTGGAGTCCTCAGGCTGGGGTTTCTGGGTCTGTAGGGAGAGTTGGTAGATACTCAGCAGGGCTGGTGGGTAACTTAAGGAACCATGGAGGGATGTTTCAATACATAATTAAAAGATGTGACTGCAGTATCTGAAGTAGAAGTAAATTTAGATTTTCTTTTTTTTCTAACTCAGGTGTGAGTGTATTGAGGTGAAAGTATGCCTTGGAATGAGGTGTTCTTCACTCTAAGATGATTCCATTATAAGAACACTTACCAGAGGAAAAAACTTTTAAAGAATCGTTTTCCCATACCTACTAAGAAAAGTTTGAATTAACACTAAAGTGTTTCAGAGCCAAAGCAAGTTTGAATATTTATGCCACACTGTATCTGGGTAGGATTTTTGAAATTTAGAACTGGATGGGATGTTAAGATGAACTGACCCACTAACTCAAATTTCTCACTACCTGCACTTTGCTAGTTTCTCCTGATAGGCAACTTGTTTGAACATATTTTAAACAATGCACACAAACTATAATTATGAATGTCCCATTTAAAATGTTGGTTAATAAAAAACAGATTATGTACTTTCAGACTTAGGGTTGGTGGTTAGCCTGAGAAATCCACTGTTCGGGTCCTGAGTTACAGAATTTGGCTCAGAGAGAAGAAATCTAACCCTCTATTTGGCTTCTGTGTACTCATATTCATTTATGTTTAATAAGCCTTGTTGCTCTCCATCCGGGAGCTTTGGGGTCCAGGGAAGGGACAAAAATGATTAAGACATAGGCCCTTCTCTCCGGTTGGTAAGTTTGACTTCCATTTGGTTATTTAAAACATCAGAAAATTAGCCCTTCCCAGTGTGGCTTAGTGGGTTGAGGTTGCTGCTTAGACTCCCAGTCAGGGCACATGCCTGGGTTTTAGGCTTAATCCCTAGTAGGGGCATGCAGGAGCCAGCACATCGATGTTTCTCTCTTCTGTTGTTGTCCCTCTTTCTTCCTCTCCCTTCCTCTCTCTCTAAAATCAATAAAAGATATTTTTAAAAAATCAGAAAATTGCTACCTTGGTCGATGCTTTCTCCACACCCTTGACACTTCAGGTGAAGAAATGGTGAATTAGTGGCCTGAGGTCACAGATCCGATAGCAAAGCCAAGTCACTATTTCCTGGGTGCTCCCACCCGTTAGTGTGTTCCATGCACAGAGGTGGGCCCAGGACTATCGAGGGAGCACAGTGCCCAGGGGTATCGCTTTGAGCATCCTGTGAAGAAAGGCACTTCTTTCTGTAGAGTAGCATGTTTTAAGTTTACTTAGCAAAGAGGTAATTGTTGTTAAAAAATCTGGAAAGGAAAAAGGAGAGAAGAATAATAAGACAAATATGAAAAGTTCTGCCAAACCCTCTCCCAAAGGCAAATTGTTAGTCTTTTGAAGGGGTCTGGCTGCATCAAGCATAATGCAATCCTGCTGTTCGCCTGAAAGCTAAGACTCAGGAAATGCAGAGACACGTTTTGAGTGAGGACAGGCCAGGGAAAAGTGCAATGGGAAATGCTCTGTACGTCCCCCTCCTCATGTGTGCTATAGATCCAGTTTTCAAGGATCCAGAGCATGAAAACTGGCTACTGGAAGGAAGGACCGGTTTCATTTCAAAATTAAAAACTGCACGGCAGCTGGAGATGACTCAGGTCTCTGGGGGAGCCGTTCCAGGAAACTGGTTTGTCTATTCTGGAATGTCCATCAGTCGATTCGGCCGCCCAGTGCCGGCACTGGGGCTGGAGCCAGCTCAGCTGAGCCCTTGATGGTCCTGAGGTGGAGGGGGGATGGTTGCTTTGTTTCTGGTGGGGGCGGCAGGAAGCCCATCACTGGGTAGAGCCCGGGGGGACAGATGGCAGGACGTGAGCATCGGGCAGTTCACCTTGTTTCACACTCCACCAGAGCAAAGCTGGGAGACGGTGACTGACCGTTACTGGGAGAGACAGCAACGAAGGAGTGTTTTCCCAGCCTGTACGCTCAGTTCAGAGTTGATGATATCTTATCAGATGTTTTGACTTAATTTTTTAGAGTCTCTACTTTAAATAAGCTTCTCTTTTAGACTCGATCATGCATCAGAGCAACAAACAGACCAAAATGTTTAATTTTCCTTAAAATATGAGAACATTTTAGCCACCTTGAATAATTCTACAAAGGGACACTGTGGTTCAGAGAGGCCTGCAGCCCCGAAGTTCGTGGCCAGGAAAGGAGGTGAGGGGACATGCACCTAGCCCTAACCTGGGGCCCCCAGCGGCCTGTTCATGGGGCTGGGATGCAGTGGGTGTTTGTGCCATTTTTGCACCAGTTCCTAAGGCATCCTCTACCTTCCCGTTAATCTGAGCTGGTTTCCTCCCAATGTTTGTAATTAGCAGTGTACGTTGGGGAAGGCTTGTCTGGGGCCTTCTGTTTCAGAGGGTAAATGTTTCGACATCTGCATCGGGCATCAAGGTTTTCCAACAACAGCAGAGGTGGAGATTTCTGCTTGCTGGCCATTGCCTCAGACCCTGGGATTATGTCTTCAAATAAATTTCCAACTCTGTGGACAGTTCCCCTGGAGGACCTCTAAGTTGCCTTCATGGGGAAGGAAGGGAACCCTCACCTGGCCTCCTTTAGGAGGAGGCTGCTTTCGAGGGGACCCCCCAACCTGCATTTCTTGTACTGCTCTCTTCCAGTACTTGACGATCAGAACTGTTTCACTGGATTTTGCCAGGAAGAGATGGAGACGTGAGTGAGTCACTCAGTGTCTAATGAGGACACCAACAAGTGGCAGCGAGGCTGGGCCACCACACAGGGGATTGGAAGCCTGTCCCAGGAAACACAGTCAGAGCCTGGGTCAAGTGAATCCCTGTTTAGAGAGATGAACTTGTCACTGATGTTTCTTATCTAGTGAATTTTCATAGGCTGGAAGTGCAGGTTCTGATGGATTTCTTTGAAGGGGTTTTCGTGGGGCTGTTTCCAATTATTTTGCTTTTGAGGATCCTCCAAAGCTCTTTCAAATGACAATAATATATCATGTCCACTCTCCTCCTAACAGATGGACCCAATACACCCCTCTCAGCTTCCTCTCTGGGGCTAAGAATGGGAACTCCCTTTGCATGATTCAGGCAGACAGGGAAGCAGAGTGAGCAAAAGAGAGAGAAAGAGGGGAGGCCAGCTCAGGACCCTCTGGTTTACTGCAATACGTCTGTTCATTTCGTGGCAGATGGCCACTCTCTCGCCCTGGTGTCTGACTATTTCTGCAGCTCCCATTTCAGTCAGGACAGCTAGGAGTTAACCGAAGTCCTAGCACTTGATAGGAGGTCCAGCCTCGTTTCAAAGGCAGTGCTTTGGAGGAGACCGAATAAATGACTTCACAATGGGAGCTCTGGATGTGTTTAAGCCTTGGTTTCGAAATTGTTTCCTTGTGTGCATGTGTGTGTGTCTTTCTTAAAAAAGATTTCCAGACGTGGAAAATGGAGAAGCTTTTGAGTAAACTTCATGAAAAATAAACCCACGGAATTGCAAAATAGCCTGGGAAAGTCTCTGGACTATGACTGACCATAAAGTCAAGTCCACGGCCGTGCAAAACCACCTTTATGATATGAGGCATCTTTTCAAGTTGCGAGTGGACAGCTACTAAAAGCAAAAAGATGTTTTTTGAAAAAAAGAGAAATTACTAATGCAAACCAGAAAGAATAAAACTGCATTGAAGTTCTATTATTAAACTTGTTGCTTTAGGACAGAGCCTATGACACAAAGAGGCACATCGCCCCACCCAACCCAAGGGTCTCAAGCAGCCAACTTGTTCCGTATTTGAAAGGACAGCAGTGAACAAATGGGTTCTGTTGACACAGACTCCGTGGTCTGTCACCACCAAAGAAGTCTATTTTCTCCCAAGAGACATGGGGAGTTCCCTCGATCTGGGCCAAGTTGGGCACAGCCTCTGAGAACTTCCTGGATTCTCGGGGGTCTTTGGAGGCACAGGCTTCTGTTCTGATTCTGGGGAAGATGCTGGTCCTGTTTGCTTTACCTGGCTGTGGGGGAGTCACTTTGTCTGACCTGGTTTTAGTTCCCCAGCTATGAAAGGGGAGAGGTGTAAGCAGCCATTAGGTTGTTGGCATGAAGTCCCACTACGAGACCAGTAAATATTCTTGGGGCTCACTGGTCTCTATTTCCTGATGTGGTGGGGAGAAGGGTTGGAGGAGGATAACAGGGGGCGGTGACTGCCTCATTCCCCCTTATTAAAATGGAAAAGCCAGGTGATCATTTGGGGGCGATGATGTAGACATCTTTTAATCATCTAAATGAAAAAATAAATTCTCCAAGATTTGTTGCGAGGAACTTAGGTTTAAAAAATTGGGATCCCATGACATGGCAAACAATAGAGTAGATTTAACTGCAAACAGAAGCATTAACAAATAGTCATCATCTGGGCTAGGAAGCCTGAGCCACATGGCTGCTTCTAAGTGGGATGGCAGGAAAAGTGTGTGGCAGGAAGGCGCTTTTCCCACTTGGGAATTCAGCTCCACCAAATCATGTGAGTTTGTTAGTCACCAGTGGAGCCTGTGTAAATCATTGGCTCACAAACTTCTCTCCTACCCTTCATTTTCAGAGTTGGAAGGACTTCTCCCCTCTCTTCTCTATCTCCCTTCCGTTCCCCTCCCTCCTGCCTTTCCTTCCCTTCCCCACCTCTTGTCCTCTTCCTCCTCTCTTCTCCCCCTCTCCTCCCCTCTCTTCAATTGCTGTATAAATTTTGGAAAAGACAGATCCTGTGCACTGTATATTTATTCCATTACTTTGGGTCCCAATAGGAAGCAATTAATTTAGGGGATTGCTGTCTTAAAGATTAACATCTCAGAAATAAAATCTTTATATATAATTTTCAACCAATTTAAACTTCTCATTTTCCTTAGAAGATAGTTGAAATACATAATGTCTCAGAAAGACATTACAACTTTCATCCTAGGACAGTGGTAGGCAAACCTATTAGTCAACTGAGCAAATATTAACAGTACAACGATTGAAATTTTTTTGAGAGCCGAAAACTGACTTCTGTACATGGACCACAAAGTTTCAATTGCACTGTATGTGCCTGCCTGCACGTGGTATTTTGTGGAAGAGCCACAATCAAGGGCCAAAGAGCCGCATGTGGCTCTCGAGCCACAGTTTGCCGACCACCGTCCTAGGGCGACTTTGATTTTACTGAGCTCTAGTGCAGACTACAGAATCATTTTGGAATCCTACTTAGAGTCCTGCATCTTGTGTCTGGATCAGATATTTAAAGCAATTGAGCTTGACCCCTGGAAGATGTGCAGGGAAGCTTTCATTGGCACAGTGGTGCTTGAACTTGAGCGGAAGAGTCACATGAGAACCTAGACTCTATCCCCAGGAACCCCCCTGTCACACATACAGTTTTGCAAACATTTGTGGGAAGCTATCAGATCCTTTGAAATCTGTGGATTCCATGTTAAACTGTTGTTGACCAGTTATAATATTATAGGTTGTTTTGGAAAGGACAGACTATATTTCCAAAAGGATCCAGTAAAATTTAAATCATGTGGACAGACAATTTCCCCATAAAATCATTTTTCAGTAGGATGCTTATTGCGAATCAAAATCCCAATGTTTAATTTCAACACAAAGAATCAAGAAAAGCACACGTACAATGTCCTTTTACCTTGGTCTGAAGCGTATGTCCTCAATTACTGGGACACACACACAAATTGCAGACTTTGCACTTGCTTTTCTTTTCTTTGAGAGATTTCAAGAGAGTGAATGGTACAATGTTGGGTCACCCTCCATGGAGAGAGCAGACTAACCAGCCAGGCAGTGGGATTCACTCTGTTGGTTGTTTCATTCTCTGCACAGAAGTTTTAAGTTTGATCTAAGTCCCATTTGTCTATTTTTGCTTTGGTTGTCTGTACCTTTGGTGTCATAGCTAAGAAATCATTGCCAGATTTAATGTTTTGAAGATTTTCTTCTAGTAGTTTTATATTTTCAGGTCTTGGATTTAGATTTTTGATCCATTTTGAGTCTTTTTTGTAGATGGTGTGAGGTAAGGGTATCACTAAATTATTTTGCAAGTGGCTATACAGTTTTCCAAGCACCATTTCTCGAAGTGACTATCCTCTGCCCATTTGTAGCCTTGACACCCTTATAAACGATCATTTGACTATATATGTGAGATTTTATTTCGGGGAATGTATTTTTATTCCATTGAGACTATTATCTGTCTTAATTCCAGCACCATATTGTGTTGATTACTGTAGCTTTTTAATGCATTTTGAAACCAGGAAATGTGAGGCCTCCAGTTTTATTTTTCTTTTTTCAAAATTGCTATGGTTCTCTCTCTCTCTTTTTTGAAATTGTGTATGAATTTTAGCATTTTCTTTATTTCTACAAAAATGTCATCGGGATACTGATAGGGATTGCATTGAATCTATATATTGGTTTGAATGAATGGCCATTTAACCAGTATTGCCTTCCAATACATGCACATAGGATATCTTTCCACTTATTTGTGTTTTCTTTTTTTGAAGCAATGTTTAGTAGTTTTTAAACGTTTACTCAGTGTACAAGTCTATCACCTTTTTGGTTAAGTTTATTCCCAAGTATTTTCTTTCTTTTAGTGCTATTACAATGAGATTTTATCTTAATTTTCTTTTCAGATTCTTTACTGTTAGTGTATAAAAATGCAACCAACTTTTGTGTGCTTCAACTTTGCTAAATTTATTAGCTCTAATAGCTATTATTTTTGTGTGTATAATTTTTAGTTTACTACATATGAGATCATGTCATCTTCAGATAGAGACAATTCAACTTTATCCTTTCTATATTGCATGCCATTTGTATTTCTTGCCTAATTGCTCTGGTTAGGAATTCAAATACTATGTTAATAGATGCGATGAGAGAGGGCAGACTTGCTTTATTCCTGATCTTAGAAGGAAAGCTTTCATATTTTTTCACTATTGAGTATAAAGTTAGCAGTAGGCTTTTCATATAGGGCCTTTATTATGTTAAGGTAATTCCCTTCTATTTCTAGTTTAAGTGTTTTTTGTTTTTTAAATCCTGAAAGAGTGTTGAATTTATAATGTGATATTTCTGTATTTTTTGTCCTTCATTCTGTTAATGCTGTGTATTACATTGATTAATTTTCATATATTGAACCATCTTTGCTTTCCAGGAATTGTTGGTCATGCATCACCCTTTTAATGTGTTGTTGAATTCAGTTTGCTAGTGCTCTGTTGAGAACTTTTGCACCTCTACTCATTAGGGATGTTAGTCTATAGCTTTCTTATCTTGTAGTATCTTTGTTTGATGTTGGTGTTGGGGTAACGTTGGCCTCATAGGATGAATTTGACAGTGTTTCCTGCTCTTCAACTGTTTTGGAGATGTTTAAGAAGGATCATTATTAATTTTTCTTTAAATGTTTGGGAAATTCTCCAGTGAAGCCATTTGGTTCTGGACTTTTCTTCATTGGGAGATTTTTGATTACTGAAATAATCTCTTAACTTATTTTAAGTCTATTCAGATTTTCTGTTTCTTTGTGATTCAGTCTTGGTAGGTTGTGTGTTTCTAGAATTTACCCACTTCGTCTAGGTCATTCAATTTGTATTTCTGTCCTCACTTCTCCCAGGCTCATAGAGTCTTGTCAGTGTCCTCCCTTTGTCAACAGTGATGACATTTCAGAAGCTGTTCTAAATGTCTCATTTGCTCTTGTTTCTTTCCCCTTAGCTCTCCCAGGAAAAGTCAAATAATTCCCAAGGCAGGGGGGTATAAAAGCAATTTAGAAGGTTTTGGACTGTTAGGATTAGAAGATGAAAAAATATCACTTTTAAAAATTTGACATATACTTGAAAACTGAGAGATGTGTTTAGTTTTTCATTCACATTGAAGCTGAATGCCTTTTCATGTTTTCATTCACAAGACCTTCTTTTTAATTTTCAAACCCTAACAATGAAAGATCAATTATGGTGGTAACCCAATCTTCTAGATTAAATGTATTTAAGTTTTTTCAACTAAATGGGCTTTCCCCACCTAACTGTAGTCTACTCTATACATTTTTCACTACCCCCAAATACTTCCTAATGCTCAGAAAGAATAGCCAATGATATGATCTAGCCCCTGAGAGTTCACGGTGAAGATGAAATTGGTTCTGGCCCCTCCCAGAGCCTCTTTGAAGAAATCTTGGTCATCTACACATCCCATCCTTCCACTCGGTCCCAGGGAAGTGGTGAGCTTCTCCATCAAGGGACATGGATCTCCACTTGCAGTTAGTAGACTCCAAGGAAAGAGACACCCATAAACTGCTGACCTGGGTCCAGTAGAGACCTGGACAGGGAGAGATGCCTGTAGCTAGTGCTTTGGAGCAGCAAAGATTTTGTATAAATATTAATAGAGAATAAGGGGAAGATTCGAAGTGGTCCCAGCTGCTGTGGTTGTGTTTGCATATGCTGTGATCTGGGTGAAATCTGTTCCCTCCATTAACTGAAGCCCTCTCTCTCTCTCTCTCTCTCTCTCTCTCTCTCTCTCTCTCTCTCTCTGTGTGTGTGTGTGTGTGTGTGTTGTGTTGGGGAGGGGGTTTGCTCTAAATGTGAATCACAAAGTTAAGCTGGGTATTCCCAAATGGTCACTACTGAGCCTTTGAGTACCTTATCCATGACTCTCCCACTCTGACATGTTGTTGCTGCCTGCCTCTGTTTGAGAGGAAAAAAGGTAGCACAATTTTTAGCTATGGCCAAAGTAATGCACCCACAAGATTTAAAGAGTCGCATATTCAGTCAAAACATTTTTTTCTTAAGAGAAACAAGTCCTTAATTCCCTGGGTAGTAATTGAAGAGTCAAACGCTGTTCATTCTCTTCTGCCCTATTTTCTCTTTCAGGTTCACACGTGGTGCTTAGACAAACTCAAAATGAGGAAACACCGACATTTGCCCTTGGTGGCCATCTTTTGTCTTTTTCTCTCAGGCTTCTCATTATCTCGTGCGCAGCAACAACAAGCAGGTAAGATTCAGAACTGTCTCTTAAAGCTGTTATAAAAGGAGCAGGGCTCTCTGATTTCAGCCCTTAGCCCTCAGGAGCTTGCTGCAGAGCTTAGAGATGCCTCCAGGATCCAGCTAGGCCAATCACTGCAGAATGTTCATCTAGTTTAAAGACCTTCTCAGACACTCTACCCAGCGAGAGACGGCTTGCTTTTACTAGAACTTGGGTTTGATATCTTGAAGTTGGTTCAAAAGTGGTTGGTTCTTACATAGAGCATGAGCAGAAAGTTTATATCACAAATATTTTACCATCGGAACAGCTTTTCCACGTTTCTGGCACCTGTTGGTCTCTGAGTGCTTAAAACCAGAAGACAACAATTGAGAGTAAACATCGTTTTCCTTGGAAACAAAACACAGAGAGTAGTACCCTCTCTCTGCAGTCTGGACTCAGAAACATTTGTCATCAGAAGTCATCTAATCTTTTAAAAACAAGTTTCCCCAAACTATTTTAAAAAATCCATCCTAACGAACCCAATTAAGAATTTGATTGCAGAGATTGAGAAAATGGAGAAATGGTTCATGCATTGCGAGCTCAAAGAATGACTAGGTCTCCTCTCATTTGCTGAGGGACCCAGGCCCACTAGCAGTTAGATGGAAGGCAGTGGGAGCCACCTCAGTGGAAGGGGACCATTGGTTGGGCATCAGATCAGCCTGAGGTAAGTAGAGGCCAGGAGCCAGCTGTGATCAGCCAGCCTAGCCACCGCTGCAGAAGGGTAGTCCCCACACCCTCAGCCTCCAGCTCCCACTGATGAGGAGGGTCCACTGGATTCATCTTTGAGAGAGAGAGATATTATCTCCAATACCCATGAAGGCTTTTCTAGCCCTAATAAATATCTTAAGGTTCTTTTCTTTATGCTAAACCGTCTGAGAAACATGGGGCTTTGCCTTTCTCTACAGTAACACAAGTCATCTTTACTTAAGGAAGACTTATTTACTATGTTTATTTTTCTTGGAATTACCCAAAGCATTGGAGGCTAGTTACTGTAGACAGCAGTACTTTTCACTGTTCCTTCTCATCAGGGCTCTGCTTCAGATCCCAAAAGTGAAGGCTGAATTTATAAAATGAAGGTTACTCATTTGTGATAGGCTATCCTTCCAGTCTGGTCAAGTGAGTGTTAGGGCTCAAAGTGCCACAAAAATCGTGCTTGAGATAAATTACACCTTGGGGGATTCCCCCCCGCCCCCATCCTGGACCTGCCCCAGAACAGTGTGCAATCAGTGATTGTGTAGGGAACTCAGGCTAATGATTGTGCACCTTAGCCTTTGAGTCTGTGGTCCAAGTCCCCAGGTAAGTCAGCCTGCCTGTCTGCATTGCCAGTGAGGTGTGGATTGTTTAGTGAGAGCGTAGTGCAAACTGACTTAGTTTAGAAAGGCTTTGCGCTGATACAAAGTAACTGCTTGAACAGGAGAAAAATCTAAACCAATGTCTTTTTTTAAAGATGTCAGAAATGGTGCCGCTGCCGATATAATATTTCTAGTGGATTCCTCTTGGAGCATTGGAAAGGAACATTTCCAACTTGTTCGAGAGTTTCTATATGATGTTATAAAATCTTTAGCTGTGGGAGAAAATGATTTCCGTTTTGCTCTGGTCAAGTTCAACGGCAACCCACATACCGAGTTCCTGTTAAATACGTATCGTTCCAAACAAGAGGTCCTCTCTCATATTTCCAACCTGTCTTATGTTGAGGGAAGCAATCAGACCGGAACAGGATTAGAATACGTAACACAGAACCACCTCACTGAGGCTGCTGGAAGCCGGGCCGGGGATGGAGTCCCTCAGGTTATCGTAGTGTTAACCGTTGGACACTCGGACCACCACCTTGCTCTGCCCCCAGCGGAACTTAAGTCTGCTGACGTTAACGTGTTTGCAGTTGGAGTTGAGGACGCAGATGAAGGAGCCTTAAAAGAAATAGCAAGCGAACCGTTCAATATGCATGTTTTCAACCTAGAGAATTTCACCTCCCTTCATGACATGGTAGGCAACTTAGTGTCCTGTGTGCGTTCATCCGTGGCTCTAGAAAGGGCTGGAGGCACAGAGGCCCTTAAAGACATCACAGGTAATGGCAATGTCGCCAAGCTGCTGCCCGCCTTGCTGTTCCCTGAGATAAGCTTGGCTCCTGCTGGCCTTAAAGCACCACTATGGCTAAACCGTGGCGGGTGGATCAGGGAAATGAGCATTCGCAGGTTTAAAAACAAAGGTTTGAATAGTCTTTGTAGTCGCCTTCTGAGACAGAGCACTCACCCACATCAGACAATTACACATTAACTCAAAAAACCACATCCCACCAAAGAAAGCATCGGTGTGGCCACTTGTGATGGAAACAGAGGGATCATATCCTTAAAGAACGCTCCATGTGGGAAAGAGTGAGGATGGAGAAAGGGTATCTGCTTTAGTGTCCTAGGGGATAACAAGATAACAAGAGAGCTCCTCTCTTTTGCTCCATGGAATTTATTCCAGAGAATTGGTGGAGTTAGAATTGTAACAAACCTTAGAAATGATCCAGTCCCAGTCTATTTGGAGGAAACTGACTCCTAGAAGGTAAGTGACATGCAGTTAGAGAGAGTCCAGCTGGAGGCCCTTAGGCCTTGGCTCTGAGTCTGGTTTCTCACATGTCTATACTACAACCATGGCTGTGCCCATAGAAGCTCTCCTGCCTCAAAAGCCCCGTCAGTGCCACTTACAAGTACTGATAACGCTGACAGGACACTGGTGGGTTATCACACAGGGGCACGTGCAGAATGAACTGACTGGCCAGTTCATTACCAGTCTAGCTCGTGAGCTCTTTCTGCAGTGCTGAGTGTCTAAAAGACCAATAGGGAAGGAATTTGACAAGTAAAATGTCAAGTGTACTGTACATGGCAATTTTGACCAGTACCCATGGCTAGACTTCCTCATCAGTGATAGGAAGGGCATAGGGAACTAGTCCATGAAGCCAATTGACAATGGAGAACAGAGAATTTTAGGAACATGGACAGGAAGTTGAGGGGGAATCTAGGACCTTCAAGGAGAGATGAATTCCAGGGGAGAGACGCATGTTCTCTGAGATGGAGGGCAGAGAGGAGAAAGGGAAGCAGGGAGACTCGTGTCAGGGGGACAGAGCCAGCTATCTCAGGCAGGCAGAACTTGGTTATGAGAAGGGTTTGAGAACTGACCAACCCCAAGGTGTTTCATTAGGTTGTTCATAGAATAGTTCCCCCAATGATTCCCTGTGATTTCAGATTTGATGGCATGAGTGGGCTAATGCCCTACCAGTGGGCCTACTTCTAATAGAAAGGAATGAGTGACAGGCTGGATTATTTCTATTCAACACTATAACGCTCCCCTCCTTTGAATGACATGCTTGGTTTCTGTGCTAGTGTTGATCCTGCCAGATTACAGGAAAAGAGCATGCGACCCTTGGAGCATCCCAAACCAAACAGTCCAGGTTGCAAGAAAATGACCTATTCCATTCGATACACTATCCTCAGAATCAATAATTCACTGATCATTGCATTTCTGAATATAGATATAATAACTAATTTATGTCAAAAATAAAAAAGAGAATCAGTAGAGAAATGGAGCATCTTTATTGATGTTTTGGCCAAATTAGGAAAAAGAGTGGATGAATTTGCCTTTATGTTCAATCATTATATAAATGAACAGATAATTAAAGTCTGGATGCTAAGTGAGCTATCAGCACAGCATGTTTCCACACTGATGATAAACCTTTGTTTTTATGCCAACAAAGCATCTCTGTCTTCTAGTGCCCAAGCCATTAGCAGCACCAGGGTGGACTATTAATCCATTTATGTTGTCTTTTCTAATTAACTTCACTTTGCATTTTTTCTAGAACTATGTCCCACTGCATGCTCCACAGTAAGATAATAATAATAATTCTTTGCTTATCATTTGGGGAAAGGTAATCAGATAGGAAGCCATTACAGAGATGTCTAATGAGGTGGGGCAATTTCTTCCCCTTACATGTCCACCAGGTAACTTTTCCCCAGAAATGTGGTGTGTGTGTGTGTGTGTGTGTGTGTGTGTGTGTGTGTGTAAAATGTTAATGATTGCCACTGTTCTAAATGAACTCTACTCAATCAATCTCTAAAAGTTGTGTTTTTAAGTAGATGGATATAGGTCACAAAAAGCTTTAAACTGAAGCGAAAGCTAAAGGTGATCTATATTTAGTGAGGATTCCAGCTTTCTTTTCTCTGAAAAATATAAAGATTTCAAGAATTAATGGAACCTAACAACCATTTTGCATTTGCCTAGGAAATGCAAAGGTGTTTTTCAATTTACCTTTAAACAAAAAAGAAAGTAACCGGTGAGTAAGAAAGGCATTGTGCCCATGCTCACATGCTCAGGAAAGCAGTGTTGAAGGAGCCCTTGATTTTTCCATGGACACTGCAAAACGTTTCTGTAGAAAATGCCATGGAGGGTGTGAGAAGTGAGACATAGAGGCAGAAAACCAGAGAGGTTCACAGTTTTATTTCTAGGTAGAGCTGATTACCCTTCGCATTCCCATGGATCACTGGTGTGCCTGCCGTACACAAGAACCTGGCTCTTGTGTCTTCCTGAGGCTTCGGCTCTCCTGGATAACACAGCATGCCCGTGTGTGTCCCATCATGTGTGCATAGAGGACAAGGTTGTTTTGTCAGTGATGACAAATTATCCAACATTTTTCTATGACCTGCAGCTATCCAGCTTTTGAGAAGAGAAATATCCAAGGGTTTTCCCTCAGGGTTTATTGCTCTTATCTTTACCATTGCAAATTGCAATAAAAGTAAGTAATAAATTAGTAAGAAATATGTCATCTTGTTATATTTTCTATTATTGACCCTGGGACCATCATTAATTCTTCTTTGAAATGTCTCCCTATGCTACATATGTGGCAAACCTTCCTTGGTCCCTCAGGGTCATTGGTTTAGGCCTGAGAGGAATTCTGCCATGTGATTGGCAGAACATCAAGTCATGTGATGATGGAGACATCTCATTGGCCTACTTCGCAGTCACACTGCTGGTACCACCCACCCACAGATTCTTAAGGAATCCCAGGTTTTGGCTAAAGAGTGCTGAATGTTTTTGCATTCTTAGCAAAGGCCCAGTCTTAATTCTTCTGTATGCAATGGTTAAAAATGCAAGATCTTAATTACTCTAGTGAAAAATTATGTGCATTAGACCTTATATCCAGTTAATCTTAGAAGATCTTATAAGACATTTCCAAGTAAATATCTTTCCCTATGCCAGGAATTCATCTGCAAAGATGTTGTCAAGGATTGTGTGTATTAGAGGAAAAGGTGAGAGATATTCTGATTTAAGCAATCACTGGCTCAGCTTACACAATGAGAGAGCTTGGGTGAAAATATAATTTCACTGTAGCAAAACTTTTCAATTTTCTGAGATGAGATTTGTATTCTATTTCTGCAGTGAAAATAAAAGCAATTTTGTTGGTATAAAAATAGTTTCAAATATAAAATATTCACTGTCATTAAGAAGATCAGAATGAATGGCCTTATTTATAATATAATTTTACCCAAAATATAAGTTTCTAAAATCTCAGAATATAAATGTCATATATGTTCATATGAATCTCTTCCTATTCTGTCATGCACTTAAATTATCAAACAAACTCTTACCAAAATAATTTTAAATCAGTCTGATTTCAATATTCTAGCTGAGCCTTTGAAATATTCTACTCAGGTTTGTAGATTTATTGATTGCTCATTGCTTCTATGAAATCCCAATTCTTAGTATCAGAATGGAAGTTTCCTATTGGTCATTTTTATGTCCATTAATATAAATCCAGAGCTAATTCTGATTAAGGGATTATTAGATGTACATGGTCCCACTAGGCAAGCAATTTAGGATGTCATAAAAACAAAGTTGGATAATTATGTCATGACTGGTTTCATATCACTCTGCTTAACATTGTTCTGCATTATGTGACTGAATATAGAGGCACTAGAAGAACTACATGAACACAACATCTAGCCTGATCCCAGACCTGCATTGGAGTTTCACACAACTAATCATTTTATGAGAAAAATAAATTCAAAACTTTATCAGAGTATTTTGAAAAATAAAACTTGAAGTGCCATTTGAAGTCTACCTTTCAAATTTACAAAGTGGCATGTATGCAGCCATCTTGGTTTTTAAAGAAAAAAAAAAAAAGAAGAAGACACAACAGTTGCCCAAGAATCAAGAGTTTAACATCCTGGGGTGATGAGTCACCAGCCCCTGAATCTGACATTTCATTTTATAGCTGTGGAATTGGATAAAAAATTCTTACAATCACTTGAGGATAATAAGAGAAATGTTCCCAAATTAGAATTCAACTTTGAACCTTTGTTAATGTCCTCTTTTATTTTTTCCTGTGGGTATGGTAGTGCACAATTCCATGATACTGCATTTTCCTCCAAATTTAGTAGAAAATTTAAGGATATGCACTCATGATTTTTACCCACAGAAAAGCGAATGTGATCCCTACATAGCTGGCACAAATGAAAATGTGAGATAAAGGTCCTATTTCACATTATCATTTCCAAGAAGTTGCCTCTTATTCATTCCGAATGCAGAACGAAAAGAGAATTCCACATTCCCTAATCAACATGTGTTTTGTTTGTCTGTATTTCGTGTTTCTTATTGGTTTCCAAAGAAACATGTCTGAACACTGAACAATGCATGTGGTCACTTGTTCTAACGCTTTCACATTTTTTGCATTTCTTTCTTTTAAAGCACAAGACTCTGCTGACATTATTTTCCTTATTGATGGATCAAACAACACCGGAAGTGTCAATTTCACAGTCATTCGCGACTTCCTTGTCAATCTCCTTGAGAGACTGTCAGTTGGAGCTCAGCAGATCCGAGTAGGGGTGGTCCAGTATAGTGATGAGCCCAGAACCATGTTCTCCTTGGACACCTACCAAACCAAGGCTCAGGTTCTGGATGCAGTCAAAGCCCTTGGGTTCAGTGGTGGGGAGTTGGCCAATATCGGCTTTGCCCTTGATTTCGTGGTGGAGAATCACTTCACCCGAGCAGGGGGCAGCCGTGTGGATGAAGGGGTTCCCCAGGTGCTGGTGCTCATAAGTGCCGGGCCTTCTAGTGATGAGATCCACGACGGGGTGGTGGCACTGAAGCAGGCTAGTGTGTTCTCTTTCGCCCTCGGAGCCCAGGCTGCCCCCAGGGCAGAGCTTCAGTACATAGCTACCAATGACAACTTGGTGTTTACTGTCCCGGAATTCCGTAGCTTTGGGGACCTCCAGGAGCAATTACTGTCGTACATTGTTGGCGTGGCCCAAAGGCTCATTGTCTTGCAACCGCCAACCATTGTCACACAAGGTACGTATGCTCTTCTCGCCATCTGAGGGGTTATGGGATATTGGTTTTTGTGGAAGGAAGGTGGGCACCTCACAGAATGAATTGCTTGAGGAGGACCTGTAAGTACTACAGCCAAGCCCTCTGGAGGTGAGCTGGTTCTTGGATCTCATGTTTGGGATGGTAGGGTCTCTAAAAAGCTGAAGAAGTACGAGTGAGTGGAAAGACCTTGTCGGACTGTGAAGCCACTTCAACAGACCTGCTCCTTTGAGATGTCAGACATGACTGTGTCATCTCCTCATAATGCAGTCATGCTAGTGGTGGACCACAAGGGCTCATCATAGTCCTGAGAAAATGACTCCAGGGAAAGGGCATTGGCCTCTGAGAGCCAGGATGTTAGTGGTGCGCTCACAGATCCCTGGGGGCTGTCCCCTCCAAGTCCTCTTTGTGCTGATTATTGAGAAGGGCACTTCCGCCGGTAATGCCTATCAGAGCCCTCATATGGTGTAATATTTAGGAGAAACTTTCCCCTGTGCCTGCCAAGTTTAGGAATAGTTCTTCTGAATGGAGAGATGATGACATACACACAAATGAGGATCTTTGGCAGAAAGCCCAATGGGAGCTATTTAAAAAATATAGAACTAACCAGGTCCCATAAATACACATGTAAAAAACTGTGGGAGGTGGGAAGTGGATTTGAGAATTTAAGTAAGAATGCGGTGGTGCTTGGTGCAAGGCAGTTAAAGAACCAGCACATAGATGTACCAAGTGATATGAGCTCTGGATGCCCTCTGTCCATCCAAGATTTTGTCACAATGGCTCCAGGCATGTAGTTGGGCAGGTAAATTAGAATCAATGTGACATTACATTCTGAAGATCCTCTTGATATTTCCAGACATCCCTCTGATGGGAATGCAATCCACTAAGGTTTCTTTGGGCTTGCACACTTTTGAAAACAAACACCCGATTTCCACAGGTTTTGTAAACACTGTAGGAGCACCACGGTGAACTGGCCTCTGGGCCTGAATCCCATGCTCACCAGCTGCGTGATGCTGGGCTGGGGGCATAAGAATCACACTCGGTGAAGATATAGTTCTGTTCCAGGCAAAGTTTCAAACATTTTTATTTTGGGCAGCGCGTTGCCCTCATTTCAGTTTTCCCAAGCTAACTACCTGATTAAGTGTTAATTCCTTGTTTACACATCATCTTTAATCTTTGTGATTCATTTGTAAATATTCAACTCATATTCTTGGCTCTCTGGGATGAGCCCAACAGTATGCCAGGCCCTGGAGTTACAGGACTGGTGATAGAGACCAGAGTGGCTGTTGGTGCATCAGTGTATAACGGGGAGATAGATGACAGAACTATAAACCAACGACCACATCAAATATTCCCCAAATGGAGAGTTAGATGAGGACATGAAAGGGGAGTCAGGGTGAGCAGATTTGGGGCTTCAAGTGTGGCTGAAGGGTGGATCCTGAGGGAGCTGGAAGGATGAGGCCAGGAGGGGGGCTGTGAGTGAGAGATTTCAGAGCCATTCCTGAAGACTTGGCCGCCTGTGGCTCTAAACACAGGCACTGGGGATAGGAAGACCCTTATTAGAAATCAGGGTCCCAGAGTCACTGAGAAGAACAGCCCAAGAGTAGCCCCAAGTCACTGTAATGTAGGGTGGAGAGGAGACAGCCCTGAGAAAGGGGGCGGGGGCTGGACAATGGAGGAGAATTTGCTTGGAAACAGTGGGAAGACAGTCGTCTGTCCTGAGCTGTCAGAGCTGTCAAGGCTACAGGGAAGCTACGTCTTGGGGAACATGCTGGTGTCAGTCAACAAGGAGCTGAAGCCGACAGATTAGTGGAACCTTAGGCTCACTTCCCAGCAAGGGTATAGCAAAACCAGTCCCAACAGAACTGGGTACAAGAGCAAAGAGGCTCCGCTTGGGTAGGCATCTCTCGAGGAAGGGGCTGCCACTCCAGCAGATGCTGGGAGTGGGCTGGGACAGGGTAGGCGCTGATTGGTCTTTCTAGTCACCCATCACATGCGGCGCACACCTAGCAATGAGCATAGGAAACTGCGCACAGGGTATCATATCAGTTCCTCTGTTTGTGGTTATAAAGGGGGCATGTGTGAGCACATGTAGACCCAGGTGTGCTCTGTCCTTGTCTGTGTGTGAAAGCAGGCATATGGCTGTTTGTATGGCTCATACATTCCTCCACACAGCAATGGAGGGGAGAAGGAGAAGGCAGGCATGGGACACTTCTGCGTTTCAGCGGCAGGTACAGTGAGAATCCCAGGTGTCTGGAGGTCTCCAGGGGAGCTGAGGACTTGAAATGTATTGTTTATGCCACAACTTGGCACCAAAGCCATGGTCTCCTCGTGCCTGCCCTAATGCTTGGGGTCTGTGTGCACTTCTGTGTTTTCTCTTAAAGAGGAGAGTGTGGGCCGATAAATGTCAATGTAGTCACATGTCAAATAGGTTAGAGTGCTACAAATTATTGATCTGACCACGCAAGTGACAGGGGCTCCTTGTGGCCAGATAATGACTGAATAAACAGAGCCCTCTGGCCTCAGCTGTCAGCACTGGTATTCCTGTAAGTCTGGACACCATGCTGATTTCTGGATGAGGTGCGGTGGGCTGATTCAAGTCTTTGGTCCTGTGACTCAGGCACTGTCCATGTGGTGACACGCAGGGCACAGAGGCCTTGTCCAGGTGTCCTTGCTTCGTGGTTTGTCTTTAAGTAGTCACACGCTTACCACGAGACTTAGAGCCTTTGCAGCACAGGGCTCCGAATAAAAATGCTCTGTGCCATTTACTGCTTTTGACACTGGTTTCCTTTTTATAAGTTTTATGATGCCAAGTAATTGGTGTGTTACTTCCCCCTCTGCCTGAAAAAATCAAGGCATGGAGACTAGAACGGAAGGAATGGGTGTTTGCGCTCTCAGCATTTGCACTTGGCAGTAGGTGCTCATGAACTCACGATCGTGCCGCAGGGGCCTCTGAGCCCCACTGATTGCTTCCTCCATTACCCGAGCTATGGCCTCATTCTGGCCTCGCAAACCCAAGCCTTAGATTTATGGCAGGAAAGGGTTTCCTGACTTTTTCAGTGACAACATGCTAATCAGGTGACTACTGAAATGAAATCTGTTTTTGGGCAATAATTTTGTATAAAAGTGCCGAGTGGGTGGGGGATGTGCCATGCCAGAGGGAAGGACACGGATGTCATTCTCCTATGTGTGTAATGACAAGCTCCCCCGTCTGACGCCACATTAGCCAGAGCCAATGGGGAAGTTCTTTGAACAGAATGAACTGTGTAGAGTCATAGTTGAATGTGGTCCGTAAGACTGCTCTACTCACCTTCTCATGTTGCTGCCTACAGTCATCGAAGTCAACAAGCGAGACATACTTTTCCTGGTGGATGGCTCATCAGCACTGGAACTGTCCAATTTCAATGCCATCCGTGAGTTCATTGCCAAGGTCATCCAGAGGCTGGAAATTGGACAGGATCTCATCCAGGTGGCAGTGGCTCAGTATGCAAACACTGTGAGGCCAGAGTTTTACTTCAGTAGCTACCCCAGCAAGAAGGAAGTCATTACTGCAGTGCGGAGAATGAAGCCCATGGGAGGCTCGGCCCTGAACACGGGTGCCGCTCTGGACTTTGTTCGGAACAACCTGTTCACTGGTGCGGCAGGGCACCGAGCTGCTGAGGGGGTCCCCAAGCTACTGGTGCTGATTACAGGTGGTAAGTCCCTAGATGAAGTCAGCCAGCCGGCCCAGGAGCTGAAGAGGAGCAGCATCATGTGTTTTGCGGTTGGGAGCAAGGCTGCAGACCAAGCAGAGTTGGCGGATATGGCCTTTGATTCGTCACTGGTGTTCACCCCGGCTGAGTTTCAAACTGCTCCTTTGCAGGGCATGCTGCCCAGCTTGCTGGCGCCTCTCAGGACCCGCTCCGGAACCACGGAAGGTACGGCTTGGGTGGGAGGTGTTAGACACACCACAGGGTGGTCTGCATGCCGAGCCTTTGAGAAACTAAACAAAAGGAAGTTTTACTTGTGTTCAGTTAGGAGACAACTCTGAAAAGGTGGAAGCAAGAGCCACATATGAGATTTATTTCAGGTTTCCGTTTACCCTGAGCAGGGAATTGTAAGACTTAGATGACCTATGATACAACTGCATGTCTTAAGATGTCACACAAGATTGTATGCCTTCAAATGTCATAAGAACCATTTGATTCGAATTATAGTATCAGGGCCACCTGTCTTTGAAGCTTCTAGCTGAGGAAGTCCCTCATGAGGTCCCAGTGTTCTGTTTCTCCTGGTGATACCTGTCTGGCCTCCTTTTCCCAATACCAACATGTAGACTAGCATAAAATATTAACCCTCTCTCCTCTCTCTTTAGGGATTTCCTTCAATGCAAAGTATAGTGAATGAATGGGCATGAAGAGAAAATCCCGTGGTTGTTCCAATTGCTCATTTAATATGATTGTCAGTGGGAAGTTATTTTAAAAAGTCTATGAGCAGTCTATGAGCTTATGAATTGAATAAGTACAATTTGCCGTCCTCAATGAAGATGAATACCATGGAAACACTTTTCCACTTGAAGAGTGTTCAGTGTACAACCGTGTTGCATGACCCATGTTGCATGTTGTTTGACCAATGTTGTAGGACTCATGTTGCATGACCCATGTTGCATGAGTGCATGCTTTCTTTTCATGGTCTCTGGTCTTCTAAAAGCCTCTCTCTCTCTCTCTCTCTCTCTCTCTCTCTCTGCCTGCCTCTCTCCCTCTCTTTTATTTTCTTAAAAATTCTAACCCACCCTCTCATAGCCAAAGTACAATTTGATAGAACATAGGATAAAATTAGTTGCTAGGTTTAAATTTCAATGAGACACCAGGGAAGAGATGGGAAGTAATCTTTCAAAGAACATGTACTAAATGTGTTGGGAAAACACTCTAATTTGAGAATTATACTTTGATTCTTCATGTGTATAGCCTTAGCCAAACATAGCACATAGACTCTGTATTTTCACATGTTTCTGGGATCCTGTGATCTCACTCAGAGGGATTCTCATAGGTACCCTTTTGTATTAGCATCTGGCAACCCTATGACACCCTTTTATGAAAAGAGGACAATAGGAAATGACAAATGGGTGCCTCTAGGAATCTCTCAAGATGAGAACAGACTAACAGTATTGAGTTTTTTAGTCATAAGGAACTCATGTTCTCAGGTTAAATTGGGTTAACGCTTTTGACTTATCGGTAAGGGAAATCTCTGTGAATGCATAGACGTGAACCCTGAGGACCCAGGTGAACTTGGCTATGAACCTGATTCAGACACACAAGTGAGGCAGAATTTGACGGCACTCTGGCAGAATTCATTCCCCAGGAAGAATGTTCTGGTTCAAGGACTTTGATCCTTTTTATTGGTTGAAAGCACTCTGCCTTTGACGCTGTGTCTCTCTGTGAGCCAACTTGGTCTCATAAACTTGGCTATGGCATACCTCATAGCACCAGTCGCCACGGAGGAAAATATGCGCTCCTCTGCCATATTTTTACCAGATGGATGTGCTTGGCCTCACTGATGTCTTGTGTCTTGTGTTTTGGCATGTGTGCACCGGTTGCGGGCACACATGAGTGTTTGTGTCTCACTTTCTTTTCTGTGCTTCACTGCAGTTCACGTAAACCCAAGGGATATCATCTTTCTTTTGGATGGATCACTCAACGTTGGAAAGACCAACTTCCCCTATGTGCGGGACTTTGTAATGAACGTAGTTAACAGCCTTGATGTTGGAAGCGACAGTATTCGTGTGGGTTTAGTGCAATTTAGTGACACTCCGGTCACGGAGTTCTCCCTAAACACGTACCAGACAAAGTCAGATTTGCTTGCTCACCTGAGACAGCTGCAGCTCCAGGGGGGGTCAGGCCTGAACATGGGCTCAGCCCTGCGCTATGTCCATGCCAACCACTTCATCGAAGCTGGCGGCAGCAGGATCCGTGAACACGTCCCGCAGCTCCTGCTCCTGCTCACGGCGGGGCGGTCTGAGGACTCCTATTTGCAAGCCGCCAATGCGCTAGCCCGTGAGGGCATCCTGACCTTTTGTGTAGGAACTAACCAGGCGGATAAGGCCGAGCTTGAGCAGATTGCTTTTAACCCAAGCCTGGTGTATCTCATGGATGATTTCAGCTCCCTGCCAGCTTTGCCGCAGCAGCTGATTCAGCCCCTAACCACATATGTTAGTGGAGGTGTGGAGGAAGTGCAACTCACCCAGCCAGGTAAAGCTCTCCCACTGCTTGGGGCTCCCTCCCCTGGCTGGCAGGTGGCCCAACCCGAACTCAAGAGCATGGTGAACCATAGAAACTCGACTGACTCCCTTTGGTTGAAGTATTTTGATGGAGGGTCTGAGACACTGTACCAGCAAGTTTACATTCTCTATCTAAAGGATGTTCATTGATGAAAGCAAGTCTAGGAAATTCAGCTTACATTCTTTGCATCTTATCGCACCCTTTATTCAAAAGCTGTCTCTCCCACCCCCAATGCCTGTGAAGATTCTGGGGTGCAATCCAGGTGGAAGTGAGGGGGTATAGATAGATAGAAGTGGGTTTCCTGTCACACATGAGGATGCCTTGGCATCAGGTAGAAATCACAGTTCTTTTCTTTATATGGCTTTTTTTTTGTTATGTTCAAAATCTGCTATATCTAGACAATTATTTGTTGTAAACTCAACAAAGGCTGTCACTTTATATGATGGTAACATGATTTCCAAAGGAAGTCTGGATAGTTGTTATTGCAAATTAATTTGGTGGTGAGTTATGGAGTACTGAATCTTACAGCTGACATCACACAGACAGGTAGCAAGACTGAGACAACTAGAAACCTAATCGAATGTGTGAACTGAAAATCATGTTCATGTTATCCAGTGTAGGCCCATATGGAAAGTCATCCTTTTTTGTTTTCTAAATACAGCAGCTTGGAAAGCAGTGACAGACAGCCTGCCTGATCACAGAGCAATGACAGATACTATTTTGGGTCCTAATCCATGACCTCCAATTTAATGAAAAGATAATCCAGTTAGAGCTGATCATCGATTCAGCTGATAATGTGTCAACTCAGTTATCCTTGTGTAATTAACCCACATTGGCCTATGTCTCTAGAGATAGGTCAATTTTTAGGCAAAAGGTCAATAAGGACCACAGGTTAGATAGATAGTTTATAGTTTGAAAACACTGTCTGTTCTCCTAGAGTGATGACCCCCGGGTGCAAGAATAGAAACCTGTGGGCTTATCCTTATCTCGCTCTGTTGAGGAGCTCTCAGATTGGGTGGATCGGCTTGTTATTCTGGTCCTTTGTAAGTATGTACTGCTTTGAAATGGACATTTAAAAAATGTTTTTTATTAATTTCAGAGAGGAAGGAAGAGGGAGAGAGATAGATAGAAACATCAATGATGAGAGAATCACTGATCAGCTGCCCCCCCCTGCATGCCCACTACCTGGGCATGTACCCCAAATGGAATCGAACCAAGAGCTCTTAGTACATGGGTCAATGCTGAGCCACACCAGCTGGGTTGAAACAGACATTTTACTGGTAGCTGGTGAGGGTTCTGCCTCCCTTGTTGGTACAGTGATCATCAGATGGATTGTGTGAATTCCTGTTACCAAATGCTGGTGGTGCTGAGCTGATGTCAGTTTGGTGCCTGTTATATTCTTGAACCTCATGGTATCCTAACCTCCTTTTTCTTGTAGAGAGCAAGCGAGACATTCTATTCCTCTTTGATGGCTCAGCCAATCTTGTGGGCCAGTTCCATGTTGTCCGTGACTTTCTCTACAAGGTGATTGATGAGCTAGATGTGAAGCCGGATGGGACTCGAATTGCAGTGGCTCAGTACAGTGACAATGTCAGGGTCGAGTCTCATTTTAATCAGCACCAGAATAAGCCCGAAATCCTGAGTCTTGTGAAGAAAATGAAAATTAAGACTGGCAAAACCCTCAACTTGGGCTATGCCCTGGACAATGCACTCAGATCCATTTATGTGAAGTCTGCTGGGAGCCGGATGGAGGATGGGGTGCCCCAGTTCCTGGTGCTGCTGGTGGCAGGACGCTCATTTGATAGTGTGGAAGAGCCGGCACGCCTGCTGAAGCAGAGTGGGGTGGTACCGTTTGTGTTACAGGCCAAGAACGCAGACCCTGCCCAGTTAGAGCTGGTAGTACCATCCCCCGCCTTTATCCTGGCTGCGGAGTCGCTTCCCAAGATTGGAGAACTTCAACCACAGATTGTGAATCTCCTAAAAACAGTGCCTTCACCAGGTATGGCATAGTAATTCTGGTTGTGCCTGCAGCTTAACTCTCCAGGATGTGGTTGATGGTAGGCTGCTGGCTCCAGGTCCTGAGATCAAAGCAGTCCTTGAGTTTCCAGGGAAGGTGGAAGATTAACAGTTGGTTTCTGTAGGAACAATGAAATATGACTTTTCCTTCCTCACTTGGACTTTCTAACTGTTCTTTAGGGCAAAACAGGAGAATCAGGGTGATTATTTTGAAGGACATGAGAGTATCCTATCTAATAAAAGACTAATATGCCAATTAACTATCACCCCACTACACTTACAAGCCATGCCCACCAGCCAATCAGGAGTGAGTATGCAAATTGACCCAATCAAGATGGCTATGGCCATGGAGTGAGCAGGAGGCTTGGGTTTCCCTGGCAATGGAGGAAGCCAAGCTTTCCACACACACTGGCAGGCCCAGGCTTCCACTCAAGACTACAAAGTTTCAATTATAGAAGATAAATAAACCCCAACAAAAATGCCACAGAGTGAGCAGGAGGCTTGGCTCTGCTGAAGGCTACCAAGTTTCAGTTATGGAAGATAAATAAATCCCAGATATCAGAGCCTTTGCTTGGATCACCAGAGGGCATGGCTGGCCTGCAAATCACCACAGGCCCCTTGCCCAGACCATCTCACACCCCAAGGGAACCCCACCCTTATCCTGGACCTGCTTCAGGACAAACCAGCTGGCCCCCACATGTGCACCAGGCCTCTATCCCATCTAATAACCCTATCTAATAAAAGAATAATATGCAAATTGACCATCACTCCAACACAAGATGGCCACCAAAAGATGGCCAGCAGGGGAGGGCAGTTGGGTTGATCAAGCCTGCAGGGGAGGACAGTTAGGGCTGGCCAGGCCAGCAGAGGAGGGAAGTTGTGGGTGTCTGGGCCAGCTGGGAAGGACAGTTGGCAGGGGGGCGGGGGGGGACCAGGCCTGCAGAAGGGCTGTTAGGGGTGATCAGGCATGCAGGAGGGGGTGGTTAGGGGTGACTAGGTCTGCAGGGGAGGAAAGTTAGGGGCAAACAGGCTGGCTAGGGAGCAGTTAGGCATCAATCAGGCTGCAGGGGAGTGGTTAGGGGTGATCAGGCTGGCAGGCAGAAGTGGTTTAGGGGCAATCAGGAAGACAGGCAGGTGAGCTGTTGGGAGCCAGCAGTCCTGGATTATGAGAGGGATGTCCCACTGCCCGTTTAGGCCTGATCCTGCTAGGATAAGCAGTCAGATATCCCTCGAGGGGTCCCAGATTGGAGAGGGTGCAGGCTGGGCTTATCCACTCTCCACTCCCAATCTCCACTCCCCCTGTGCCGTGCATGAATTTTGTGCACTGGGCCTCTAGTCCTATACAACAAAAGGGTAATATGCAAATTGAACCTAATGACAAAATGACCAGGAAAAACGGGTCACTATGATGTGCACTGACCACCCAGAAGTAGATGCTCAATGCAGGAGCTTCTCCCTGGTGGTCAGTGAGCTCCCACAGGGGGAGCTCCGCTCAGCCACAAACTGGGCTGACAGCTGTGAGCACAGTGGTGGTGGCGGGAGCCTCTCCTGCCTCCTCGGCAGCACTAAGGATGTCTGACACATCCCCCAAGGACTCCTTGGCTGCCAGAGGGATGTCTGACTCCCCCGGGGAGCGGGTGAACATCCACTAAGGGATCCTGGACTACTAGAAGGCACAGGCTAGGCCCTCTCCCCAAGTGCACAGATTTTCAGGCCTCTAGTTTCACAGTAAGATACATGATAAAAATTTAGACATATTAGTGGTCAAAAATCCTTTCAAGACACACGATTTTTACTATATACATAATAAAAGCCACATGCCTTGTAGACAATGTTTGCAATGTCAGTCTTCATCTTCATATCCTGTTCCCTCCACCTATCTTATTTTAACAGGGACTGGTTGTCCCTGTGTTAGAATTCATTACCTATACCAGTGGTCGGCAAACTGCGGCTCACGAGCACATGTAGCTTGCAAGTCGCGGTTTGCTGCTCTGTTGACTAATGAGCTTGCTGACCACTGACCTAGACTCTCAATTCCAATAATTACAGGCTGTTGTTGTTCCTTGTGATTAAGCGCCTATTCCAGTGGTTGGCAAACTCATTAGTCAACAGAGCAGCAAACCGTGGCTCATGAGCCGCATGTGGCTCGAGAGCCGCAGTTTGCCAACCACTGCCCTACACTAAGGACATAAAGCATGATGAGAGACAGGTACATTCCCACTACACACACGGCATGAAACTGTTTCATCTACAGTACCAAGCCTTTGTGTTTAACCACTTTCCTTTTGCTGATACAAATGCAGTGAAAAGAGTAATCAATTTCATCTACAATCCTTTTGATTAAAAGCTGAGAATCTAGAGTTTCTACATTGACTATTGGTCCCGCACACTGTTGGTTTTAGATTGTAACCTGGACATCTGGGTTATATTTTTTCCCAATTGATCCACTGTGACCTGCAGCAATTTATTTGAAACCACCCAAGTATAAAATGTTATTGGTTATGTAGTCTCTTCCATCCAGATCTTTCTAGCCCTCAGTGTTTTTCTTGAGTACATCTTTGAAAGTTTATTGCTCAAGCCTTGAACAATTCTAGAATGAAAGGGCTATTTGTATAAATTAGTGAGTTTGTTTCTCCTGTAACAAGTGGAGTGGCTTAAAACAAAAGGAATTAATTCTCTGATAGTTTTAGAGGTCAGAAATGCAAAACAAGTTTTATTGGGCTAAAATCAAGGTGTCAACAAGGATGTGTCCCTCATGGATGTTCCTGGCCTTTTCCAGCTCCCAGAGGCCACCTGTCTTTCTTGGTTCACGGCTCCATTCTCCAGCTTCAAAGCCAGCAGCGTAGTGTCTTCTCTCTTCTCTGTTTCCATCCTCCTATATTCTTCCTCTAAACCTGATCCTCTTGTCTCCCACCTATAAGGACATCCCCAAAGTCAAGTTCTGGGGACTCTGAATCGGACATTCTTCAACCCACTACCATCGGTAGGAAACTGTCCCTCTCATATCCCGTGTGAGTCATTTGGGCTGTCTTCCTTCCAGTTTCAGCTGAAAAGGATGTGGTGTTTCTGCTCGATGGCTCTGATGGTGTCAGGAGTGGCTTCTCCTTGTTAAAGGATTTTGTCCAGAGAGTGGTGGAGAGCCTGGATGTGGGCCCAGACCGAGTCCGTGTGGCTGTGGTGCAGTACAGTGACCGGACCAGGCCCGAGTTCTACCTGAATTCATACATGGATCAGCAGAGTGTGGTCAGTGCCATTCGAAGGCTGGCACTGCTGGGAGGGCCGATCCCCAACACTGGGGCTGCCCTGGACTTTGTCCTGAGGAATATCCTGACCAGCTCTGCCGGAAGCAGGATAGCGGAAGGTGTTCCCCAGCTCCTGATCGTCCTCACAGCGGACAGGTCTGGGGATGACGTGAGAGGCCCCTCAGTGGTCCTGAAGAGGGGCGGAGCCGTGCCCATTGGCATCGGCATCGGGAACGCCGACATCACAGAGATGCAGACCATCTCCTACATCCCGGCCTTCGCCGTGGCCGTTCCCACCTTCAGGCAGCTGGAGAACATCCAGCAGGACATCTCCCAGAGGGTGACACAGCTCAGCAGCCAAGAGCTGAGCAGATTGCAGCCGGAGTTGGTTCCTCCATCGAGACCAGGTAAGGAAGGGACTCTGATCATCGTTCCTTGAAACATCTGGGGCTACTTGTTTGGACTGTGGCCTGCACATTTTGTTTCCTCTCTTTACACCTAATTCCATGAAGAATTAGAAACCTTGTTTGGTCTCAGAAATGACAGAGACTTGGAGAGATGCTAAGATTCATGTTTTTGGCCAAAGTAAAGTCTGAGGAAGGGCATGTGCCTCGCTGAGAGTGCATGTGCCTCGCTGACAGTGCAGGTGCCGACTCTGCATAAAAGCTTTTGGGTAGGTATCTGAAGGGTGAAGCCACCTCATTGACAATAGAAGTTCAGTGTGGTTCTGAGCTCCGGAGGGAGGTCCAGCTAGCAACCTTCCATGACCAGGGATGGGTTTAGAGCACAGGCTCTTCGTCAAGCTGGAACACAGTCTCTGAAACATTGGTGTTTCCAGAGCCAAAGTGTGAGAGTTGTGTTTGAATTTGCTTGGTGCTAAGAAGTGTTCTAGCTGGCAGGAAGACTACCGGGCTGTGTGACAGCATTTATCCTATACTCTCCCTCCTATCTGTGTTCCTCGGCCTGGTTACAATAAACTAAAAAACAGTGGGAGCTTGGCTGCTGAGAAGTAAGGGGACTGAGTGAGATATGGCCAACCCTTCTAAAAATACCTCGCAGGGGTCTGTCTTCCCTGGGATCCTTGGTGGGGACGGTTGCAGTAGTAGAGAGACAGCTGTGGCTTCTCCCCGCGGCTCACGTTCTACAGGACACCATCCATGGCTCCATGGTATGGAGCAGGGGGAACAAAGGAGGAGAAAAAGCCAGTGAGAAAAGTGGGATGCCTTTGGATGGACAGGGAAGGGGAGGCTGATGGACACAGTGAGAGGGAGGAGGTGTCAGCTTCTCCTCACTGGCATCCTAGGCAGAGAGCAGCATGTGGATTGTTCTAAAGTTTGTCACCAGATGAATGTAGGCATCAGTGAGGTAAACAAAGGGAAAGAGCTGTTCCCTAATCGACATGTGTGTTGGCTCCAGCACAGTGGGCCCAGAGCCTTTTCCACAGCTCAGCTGCAGCACCAATGATCCTTAGAGCGCCCTTTGGAAATGTTGGCATCGGAACGTGTAGCTTCTTTACCTGAAGTGCAAGCCCCTATTTCTATAATAACAGGATTCCTGCTTACTCACATTCTCTCTTTCAAGTGACTATATCTTTCTGCCTCCTTTCTTCCCACCCACTTCTTCTATGCTCCTCTCCCTCAGCTTAGTCTAAGATGGTGGCTGGAATTCCATTTCACTGAGAAATGTAAGTAAATTGGAGAAGAACTTCCAGAAGCAACCTGTGGTCCATCCCAGCACTGGTATCCCCATCTCAGCTTCCCTCCTGTGCCCGTGGTGACCCGCCTCTGCTCCTGGGCTCTCCTGTCACCTGCTCATCTGCTTCTTCTCGCTCCTGCGTCACCAGTTCTCCACTAAGGATCAGAAGAGTGGATTCCTTCATGCTGCAAACCTGTCGCTTTCTCTCTGTGTCAAACACTCTCTTCTGGTGCCCTGCATCCCCTCCAGAAACACCTCATTCTCCTCTTAGGTAAGTTCCTATACTCCCTACAACTTGGATCTGAACCCACCTCTCTGCCCTTCACTCTCGCCGCTCCACCCAAAGTGCTCTTCTCAAGGCTCCTCCAACGCATGGGCCATTCACAAGTGACATTATTGCTGTCACCGCTGAGGTCTCCTCCTTCCTGAAATACTATCCCCACTTTGTCTACACATGCCTAGTCTCTGCCTCCCTCAGTTACCCTTCCTTATCCTTTGCTGGTTCCTCTTCTCCTCCCTGATTTGTCATTGCTGTGCCAGGACTCAGAATTAGGATATTTGCCCGTCAGGTGGTGATTCCATGACAACCCGGGAGATGGTTTGTTAATGCTGAGAATTAGGTGCCAACAAAGGTGAAACCTATGGTATATGGTTTGATTTGCAGGCGCAGGCAGCAAGAAGGATGTGGTCTTTCTCATTGATGGGTCCCAGCGAGCTGGCCCTGAGTTTCAGTACATCCGCAACCTCATTGAGAAACTGGTGGACTCCCTGGATGTGGGCTTTGACACGACCCGGGTAGCAGTCATCCAGTTCAGTGAGGACACCAATGTGGAGTTCTTGCTCAACGAATACTCCAGCAAGGAGGAGGTGCAGAATGCGGTGAGGCGGCTGCGGCCCAAGGGTGGGAGGCAGATCAACGTTGGGAATGCCCTGGAGTATGTGTCAAAAAATATCTTCAAAAGGCCACTGGGGAGCAGGATTGAAGAGGGCGTTCCTCAGTTCCTGGTTCTCATTTCATCTGGAAATTCTGGGGACGAGGTGGATGACGCGGCAGCAGAGCTCAAGCAGTATGGCGTGGCACCATTTACCATCGCCAAGAGTGCGAACCAGGAAGAGCTGGTTAAGATCTCCCTGAGCCCTGAGTATGTGTTCTTAGTGAGCACCTTCCGGGAGCTACCCAGCTTGGAGCAGAGGCTGCTGACGCCCATCACGACCCTGACCTCAGAGCAGATTCAGCAGATGCTGGCCCAGGCTCCTCCTGGTGGGTTTGAGTGTATTGTTATTGCTGCTCTCTGAGTGTTTTTGATATAAAAAAATAACAAGGTTCAAAGATCCATTGTCCTCAGGACAAGTTAAATTAAAAAATAGCACACCAGTGGTTGAGCCACTTGGGCCTATTGCTTGTGGCCAGGAAGAAGGATGCACAGGATGGTGAACCACACGATAGCTCAGTGTTAGAAAGGATTTCTGATAGGTCTCAAGTCTGTGGAAAACTTAAGTAAGTGGGACTTTGCCAGGATCAGATGTTGTCAAGAAATGAAAGTAATTCCGTGATTGGGTATCTCGCTAAATCTACGGCTAAAGCTGTAATTGGTAAAGAAGCAGTGGTCATTCCTGTGAGCCAGGACAGAGGGGTGTTTGGTTATTTTTGTCTTCTTTTTGTCAGTGTTCACATAGGATTCCAGCATGTCTTGTTCCATGGTGGCCACAGTGTGGCTTTCCCTGCTGTTGATGTTCTCTGAGGCCTGGCTGTGTGTGCCAAGAGAGATTTCCTCTTTCTCCGTATAAAAGTCCAATTCCATGACTTGCTCACCTTATGCTGTGCTATTTCCACTATAAGTAGCACAGTGAATTATGAAGCAAAATACAGGTTGAATTTGTGGAGTGGAAACATATGAGTAGTTTAATACATGGCATCCAAGAATTACCTAGAATACCAACTAACAGGAAAATAGGACTTTCTTATTGGTTTCATAGTTAAAAAATTGACTCATGTAAAGAAATAGGAATGGTAATATTGAAAATAAAAACTTTCTATAAACCTTAGAGAAATGTGAGAAAAAAAATACTATGACTGTAACACCTGGGGAGCTATAGTGGCTATCTGGGGAACAGTTGGGATTATCTGGGTGGTCAGTAGCTATGTGGTGAGCATGGATGAAGAGATAATATTTGACCTTAGCTGACTCTCTCTTCTTGTACAACAAAGATGTTGGTCTAGATGATCTCAGTTCCTTATGGTGGTAATAGTTCATGATTCTATAGATTATGGGTCCAGGATTTGTTTTTAAATATGACTTTTACTTTAGAAATGAGTTATAACCCAGAGCCCAAAGACAAAATTAAAATTTAGTAAACTCAGAAAGTCTTGGAGACCTTAAAATATATCAAGAAGTGGATACTGTTTCGGTGAAAAGGGCCTAATTTTAATTTTAAAAAGTCTAAGAAATAAACACCAATGACTCAGATGATGTTTTAATGTTGATATTATGCTGCAATACCATGCCAAGCCCAGGATAAAATAAAAACCTCAGAAACAAAGGCAGAAATCAACACACATGGGTGCCAGCCATGCACTGAGCTTTCCACTTCTTTTCTCCCCAGTTGTTGAGAGTGATGCTGCCGACATTGTCTTCCTCATTGACAGCTCCGACAACGTGAGGTCTGAAGGCCTTGCACACATCCGAGACTTTATCATCAGGATTGTCCGAAGGCTCAACATTGGCCCTAATAAAGTGAGAATTGGGGCTATGCAGTTCAGCAATGATGTCTACCCGGAATTCTTACTGAAGGCCTATAAGTCCCAGGCCTCTGTGATTGATGCCCTCCGCCGCCTGAGGTTCAAAGGCGGGTCTCCACTGAACACGGGCAAAGCTCTGGAAACTGTGGCAAGAAGTTTCTTTGTCAAGTCTTCTGGGAGCCGGATAGAAGATGGGGTGCCCCAATACCTGGTTATGTTTCTAGGTGGAAAATCAGAGGATGACATTTCCAGATTTTCAAAGGTGATACAAGACTCAGGGATTGTGAGTTTAGGGATCGGAGACCGAAACATGGACAGAACGGAGATGGAGACTATCACCAAGAACCCTAGACTGGTCTTCACAGTGCGAGAGTTCAGAGACCTTCCCAACATAGAAGAGAGGATCATGAACTCATTTGGACCCTCGGGGTTCACACCTACACCACCAGGAGTGGACATACCTTCTCCTCCTCGAACAGGTATGAACTGGGTAACCCATGACATCAATTGTTTTTCAATTTAGAAATTTATTGATTTATTTATTTGAATAATTTTCATCTCTTAAAGTTGTTGTTGCCGATAGTATTAAAAGTAAATACTAGCATAAAAATCAGTTGAAATTGTAGAAGGAAATATCCCAGGAAGCATACGGTCACTGATTCTTCCATGTAGCCCCATTGAAAAGTTCTATGAAGGTGCATTGAGGGGTAACCAAAGGCTTGTTGGCTCTCAGAATAGGACAACATCATTGAAGTTGGCCAATCCATGACATTCTCTACTCTGATCTTTTTTTAAAAAAATATATTTTATTGATTTTTTACAGAGAGAAAGGGAGAGAGATAGAAAGTCAGAAACATCGATGAGAGAGAGACATCGATCAGCCACCTCCTGCACACTCCACAGTGGAGATGTGCCCGCAAGCAAGGTACATGCCCCCAACCGGAATCGAACCTGAAACCTTTCAGTCCGCAAGCTGATGCTCTATCCACTGAGCCAAACCAGTCTCGGCTCTACTCTGATCTTGATCAATTGATATAATTGCGAAATTGCCCTAAATGCCACTGATTTTCAGCAGGGTCCCACAAAGCTCTCAGCATACTGGCAGGCCACCCTCCAAAGGCATGGAGTCTGCCTCCCATTTTCCAATTTGTATCTGAAGCCTTTCCATGCTCTGCCTCTAGCACATGTCCCCTGACTTCTGTCAGATGTCATCTTTTATTTTTGACCAGAAAAAAGTGTTCAATGGTATTTTCTAAAACACCTGAGGCCATGGATCACTGAATCCATAGTAGAATACCTTTTGGTATGGAATAACGGGGACTCAGTTTCATGGAGTTCCCATGTCCTTTCCTTTTTGCTTCAGTGATTTATCATTTTATCTTCTTGTCTTTGGCATACTGAGTTGAGGGCTGGGAATTCAGAAGCAGTAGAGGCATGGGATTGAGTGGTTGGCAAATTGCGGCTCATGAGCCACATGAGGCTCTTTGGTCCCTTGATTGTGGCTTTCCACAAAATACCATGGCCTGGGAGAATCTATTTTGAAGAAGTGGCATTAGAAGAAGTTTAAGTTTAAAAAATTTGGCTCTCAAAAGAAATTTCAATCGTTTTACTGTTGATATTTGGCTCTGTTGACTAATGAGTTTGCCGATCACTGTAATGAGTTATAGGAATGTCTTATGTCAATTATTTTAATTTATAGTTTGTTTATTAATGTGTGGCTATGGAAACAAAAGTTCTCCTCCTTTTCATTCTGTCCCTTTTTAGATAAAAAGAAAGCCGACATTGTGTTCCTGTTGGACGGCTCCATCAACTTCCAGAGGAGCAGCTTCCAGGAGGTGCTCCATTTTGTGTCTGAGATCGTGGACACGGTTTATGGACAAGGAGACTCCATCCAGGTGGGGCTGGTACAGTACAACTCCGACCCCACTGATGAGTTCTTCCTGAAAGACTTCTCCACCAAGCAGCAGATTATTGATGCCATCAACAAGGTGATCTACAAAGGGGGGAGGCACGCCAACACCAAGGTGGGCATTGAGCACCTGCGGCTGAATCACTTCGTGCCAGATGCAGGCAGTCGCCTGGATCAGCGGGTTCCTCAGATTGCATTTGTGATCACCGGCGGAAAGTCCACAGAGGATGCTCAGGAGGCGAGCCTGGCACTCACCCAGAGAGGTGTCAAAGTGTTTGCTGTGGGCCTGGGAAATATCGACTCAGTGGAGGTTGGGAAGATTGCGTCCAACAGCGCCACAGCCTTCCGTGTAGGGAACATCCAGGAGCTGTCAGAATTGAAGGAGCAGGTGTTGGAAACTCTGGATGATGCCATGAATGAGATCTTATGTCCGGGGGTGACGGATGTTTCCAAAGGTAATCCTTTTCCTGAGCAGGTTTTCCATCCTGTCTTGTTGATGTGACTTAGTGACCTAAGTCCCCAGCACTGGCTTGTGGCTTTCTTATACATTGTTTACTTCAGGCATTTCCTCATCTCCCTGAGGGTTGCGTTATGGTGGGCACCTAGCCAGGTCTCGGATGTTCTTCAAAGCGTGGAAGCCTGCTTTTCATGCCCTTATAAGATTTACCTTTTCTCCCTATTTTTAATCCCCCAAATAATTCAGATGGTCCTTATTTCTGTTTGTAGGCTTATTATATCAATTATGTGAGACCAGAGCATTTGAGTTCTCATGTTCAGGAACTTGGGAGGCATGTAAACAGCAACTATATGTCATGCCAAAATTGATTAATATCATGAAAAAACAACAGATTAAAATGGTTCCTAATAGTTAGCACTGTGAGAGAGGCTGGTCTAATTTCTTCTCAAAGCTCATGCATAGAAAATCTCATTTTGCCCTTGAGTATGACATCTGGCCCATGTCCTGGGGCTGTGCCTATATCTTGAACTCACCTGGGCAGTCCCTCATAGAGCTCATTGCCTGCTTTCTCCCTTTACAGCCTGTAATCTGGATGTGATTCTGGGCTTTGATGGTTCAAGAGATCAGAATGTCTTTGTGACTCAGAAAGGCCTCGAGTCTAAGGTGGACATCATCCTGAATAGAATCAGCCAGATGCAAAGACTCAGCTGCAGCGGCGGCCAGATGCCCACTGTGCGGGTGTCTGTGGTGGCCAACACGCCATCGGGTCCTGTGGAGGCCTTTGACTTTGCCGAGTACCAGCCAGAGCTGTTTGAGAAGTTCCGGAACATGCGCAGCCAGCACCCCTATGTCCTCACTGCAGACACACTGAAGGCCTATCAGAGCAAGTTCAGGCAGTCCTCGCCTGACAGTGTGAAGGTGAGCAGAGCCCGTGTTCAGCTTCTTGTGCCATTTTTGGACTTGTCTGGTCAGAAGTGTCCCCTAAACACTTCACATTTGATGGGTTGCTTGTGCTTGTATTCAACTCATGACATTCCAAAATGTAATTTCTCCCTTGTTTTTATAATTTTACTTAACCTCCAAAAATATCCTCGCAATCAGAAATTAAGCTTGAATAACTTCAATTTGTGATAAATTAAAATTTATAGTCCTACCTATTAAATAGTTCTGTTCTTTATAGATATTTCTCTCCATGTGTACATACATATATATTATTATGTGCACGTACACACACATATGATTTCCAGAAATGACATTACAGTACTAGGAGAGTGAGATAACTGTTCTTATTCTCATCGCTGCTTGTGTTTTTGAATAAATCAAGCACTGCAATTCCTTCACTTCCCACCTGACTAACTGTACAAGAGCAAAGAGCTATGAACTTGGGGTATTTGGCCCTCACAGTTTTCTCAACTGTAAGATGAGAGATTTGAAATGGCTAAGCTCCCTTACCAGGCTCTGTGATGCTTCTTTATAATTTCAGGTAGTCATTCATTTTACTGATGGGGTGGACGGAGATATGGCTGATTTACAAAAGGCATCCGAGGAACTTCGACAACAAGGTAGATTCCGGGGCTTTCCAAACGGGAGGTGGAGACATGGGGGAGGTAGACACACTGCTCTGCTGGGGAGACAGGAATTGCTTACAGATTCCTTGGGGCGAGCTCTTTCTTGGCATCTTGGCTCTCAGTTGCCTTTCCAGGGCTATGGGAAGGGTCTACCAAGGATGCCATATGTACCACAGACTAAGTCCTGGCATGGGCCCTGTAAGTTCTCAGACTCATTTAGGTGGTACAACATCTAGAAAGCATGTTGCTATTGCAAAAGAACATGAAGATTTGCTTCATTTAGCCATATCCCATAAACTATGGATTAATTTTGTAGCAGTATGCAGTTAACACAGCTCAACAAGACTGCAGCATGAAGTAAACACATGCTTTAATATAAAGTAAATAACAGCATACTTTCCAAATTAGGGTGACTGGATAAGCTGCGGTGCCTGTTACCAGATGTAATATTTGTCTGTCCATGGTTTTGGAATTTGGTAGCGCTGACTACCAAAAGGTGGATGTCCAAAAGAGGGTTACGAAGGACTTATGAAGCATGCATTATCATAAGAACATTCTGTGTATTGCTTTCCCGCCCCCCCACCTCCCAAGCCATGGAGATAAGATTGCTCCTACCTGACTTTGGAGATGTTGCAATTTAATTTTTTTCCCATAGTGTGAGGTAGGACCAGAATTTGAGAATTTATGCATACACTTCATGGTGTTGCTTCTTGTATTTATATTAAGCAGTTGACTACTGACACAGCTGAGACCATTGCTCTGAGGAGTTCCAAGCACTTCAGAGTGGTTGACTAGCTTGATTAAACATGTTTCAGTTACAGGCCAAATTACATACTAAAGTTTTCTTAAAAAACAAAAAACAAACACCCCAAAAGATGTTGTGGCTCTCACGGCTTCAGCGAGCCCTTAGGAATGCGCCTGTCCTCGCAGGTGTCCAAGCCCTGATCTTGGTGGGCCTAGAGCGCGTGGCCAACCTGGAGCAGCTGATGCATCTGGAGTTCGGGCGAGGATTCATGTACAACAGGCCCCTGAGGCTCAACTTGCTGGACCTGGACTACGAGCTTGCGGAGCAGCTGGTGAGGTTTACATCTCCACACACAGATCAGTGCAGATGCCACAGCGTTTGGTTTCTCAAGACAATGAAGTCAGGGAGATGGGTCTCTCTGGATGGGTGATTTAACCCATTAAATACGCTTGGGACCTGCCTTGTTGCCATAACACGTATCATACCTGAAATTAGAGATACTCAGGAGCCGGAGAGGCAGTGAGCTGGGCCATAGGTCCCCACACATGCGGTGTTGCTGCCTTGGCATTTCCTCGGCTCCCTTTCCTGAATGTTTTCATGACTAATTGTTGAGAAGCAAAGGGTTGAGATTGCCTGTTCCCAAACAGAAAGTGTCCTCAGAAAGCCTGCATGATGAAACAAGAATGTGCAGGAGAGGAGGTTCACTTTTGGGCAGAGAAGTGCTTTGATTGCCGTCCCTTCCAATTTCCTGTGGAGCAAATGAAGGCGCCATCGGGACTCCCTCACCCTCAGGAGCTCAGCCTTTCTCAGCTGGAGAGTTGGGAGTGCGGGTGGGGCCCCTGGGAGATGTGGACTGAGTAGTTGACCCTGAGGTCCTTTGGTGGTGGCAGCAGTGGGGCGTGGGATGCATGGACTCTACCTTCCCTCTCTCTGCCTTCTTCCCAGCACAGGAATTAGGATTTTTGAAAACTGGTGGGAGGATGCTGAGTTAGGGGATGAGTCTGAGATGTGGGAGACAGTGAAAACTAGGAAGCTCATTGTCAGAAGCACATTTGACCTCTGTGGGTTTAGCAGATGGACATGTATTTTGGCTCTGCACTTCACCATGTGAAGTCCAGGCCTAGGGTAAGAAGGGACATCCATGGTGTGTGATGGGCCACAGAGACACTGGTGACCCAGAGTCATGTGCTTGTGGCTAGAGGCAGCATTGCCTGGGTCTCCCCACACCAGGCTGACCCCAGTCCTCTTCCAGGCTGACACCATAGACCATGGCCCTGACCATTGTTCTGAGGAAGAGCATATGGATCTTTATTTTGGAACCACCTTTTGACCTGACCATCTGCAATTCATTTTGCTCCTTGGAGCTTAAAATTACATAAGTTACGCTTGCCATTTGAAACTTGAATAGTTAGAACCTTCTAGAAATAAGGCCAAGCCTGAGATGACATTGTGAATAAGGTTTATTCTACTTTGATTGCTCTTTAGTCTCCTACTGGTGACTTCCCTCCCCCATCGTGATGGTTAAAACACTAAGCTGGCCTGTGAGTGAGCATTGTGTGGGAGTACCTTCATCTCACCGTGGAACCCAAACCAAATTAGATCTTGACCTTCCGAGCACATCTGTATTTTTTTTGGAGGCTTATTAAGAATTGAACTTTTCCATTATTTTTTGGCAGGACAACATCGCAGAGAAAGCTTGCTGCGGGGTGCCCTGCAAATGCTCTGGACAAAGAGGAGACCGAGGACCCATTGGCAGCATCGGGCCAAAGGTGTGGCAGTTTGGCCTTTTCTTACACCCGAGGCTGGAATTCAGGAGTCAGTCCTCACCTTGGCTAGAGATGGGGAAGGGGAGGAGGATGAGCCCCAGGTTATAGGACAGAAGATCTGATGAGCAGACTCACTATGGATAATCAGTTTGGATGCTCAGCATCTGCCTCAGTTACAGGAAATGGACAAGATTTCTGGGTAAATGAGGAGTTTTAAAGATCCTGCTAGAAAGAATAATTTAATTGAAATAATGTGTAGAAAACTGTGAGGTTCAGGGGAGCACATAAAGCCATGCTGAATTTTAGCATTACTCTACTGTGAGGAGCGGGGATGGGGGACGGGGAGGAGGGAGGATCAGGCACATGCTTACATACAGAACAGACTCCTTTAAAACCCATGAATTTAACCCAGGAACTGATTTACTTTGTTTTAGGGTATTTCTGGAGAAGATGGTTACCGAGGTTATCCTGGTGACGAGGGTGGACCTGTAAGTGAAGTTGTTTTATTTCTGTAATTGTTATTCCCTCCTTGTCCCTTGATGGGGTTGGATTTCAGAGTTCACAATCTGTTTGGTTATCCCACTGGGAAGACATTTATTTCTAACTTCCTCATCATCTTGACTCAGATTTCTACATGATGGACATAGCGTGATGCCCTAAGCATGACAGGAGTGGCTATGGAGCACGTGCTTCCACTCCTTCCATTGCCCAGGGAGGGGTTAGTGTCTCTGAGGCAGAGACACTGGGTCTGGCATAGTCAGTGTCTGCTAAGCTCCCATACTCAAGCAGAGATGGGAGTGAGTGGGAGCAGGGGACAGGGGAGCCCTATTCAGGCTGTAATCAGGGTGATGCCCTTTAGGGGAAGTCTCCCAGAGAAGGTTTGGATGGGCCACAGCCTCCAGTTGAGGGTGTACAGAGCCTTTGGGAAATGGTACCAGGGACAGACATGATCCGAGAGGCTTTGAGACCCTGGAAGAAGGCCCAGCTCTGGAATTAAAGACCCCCACAGGGAGCAGGTGAGGTCACGAGGTCCCAGCTCCCAATGCCAGCATCAGGGCTGGGAACAGCCTCACTGGAGAGTCAGGAGCCAGGGCTACACAGAGGGGCAGTCGGGCCAAACATTCTCGAGGGGGGCCCAAGTCCCGCCCAGAAATGGTGCCTGGAGGCCCCCTTCCTCCAGGGAGGCTGTGCATGGGGCCTGAGGGGCAGGGCTGCTGGGGTCCCTTGGCTCAGGCAGCGTTCCTGGTAGCAAATCTGCTTTGAAGGCAGGGCTTTCACCGAGCTTTGGACCCAGTGGAGATGTGATGATCAGAGACCTTTGTCTTCCCTGACAGGGTGAACGTGGTCCTCCTGGTGTGAACGGCACTCAAGGTTTCCAGGGCTGTCCCGGCCAGAGAGGAATAAAGGTAAAGTGTGGGGGGCCCTGCGTGTGGGGGGATCATAGCATCAGCCCATCTGGGAAGGGGAGGAGCAGCAGCACGCGTGCTGAAGTGGACAGTTTCTCCAAGTGCCAGGGGGAGGATGGTGCTTGAGTCTCTCTGCTCTTAGCATCCAGCCACTGGGGCCTCTCCTAGGAAGGCAGCCCACAGTCTGGTGGGTTCGGAGCACAGGCTGCACTGGGAAGGGAGCCTGGGAACGCAGAAATAGTTTCCTATGGAAACAGGCAGCCGCCAGGAAACCATCACGAGGACAGACAGGATGTGGGCCAGGATGGGGAGAAGGCCAGTGCCCATGGCTTCAGCCTGGGACCCTGGGAGGAGCCAGGGAGATAGGGCAGCAAAAGAAAGGGAGACACCACTGCACTTGCTGGTCCTTTGAATGAAATACTTGGATTCAAGGGCTGATGAACTTTCTCCTCCATTTGCTGAAGTTTGAGAGCAGGTGCTAAAGGGAAGGTCACCATACTGCAAAGTCACAGAGGGGCCTCCCAGTTCCTGGCACTCAGGGACCACTTCCCTGGCCAGGGAGCCAAACCATCCAGTACCCAGGTCTAGGAAAATTAGCTTTTGACCTTTGTGTGATGGTGAAAGGACAGCCCAAACAAATAAATCTCCAATATTGAATTTTCAGCCAAGATGGCCTTCATTGGGGATGGGGCAGCCCTATCCAGTGGCTCAGGGACTAGCCTCCAAAAGGAGCTAATGTGTCCTCTTTTCCTTACTTTCCAGGGCTCTCGAGGATTCCCAGGAGAGAAGGTACTCAGCTTGTTTTCCTTTTTTCTATAGAAAACATTCCCAGCATTTCTCATTTCTTCTTTGTCTGAAGGCCATCTACACTCACCTGTGTGACTTGTCCTCTTGCAGGGTGAATTGGGGGAAATTGGACTGGATGGTCTCGATGGGGAAGATGTAAGTGACTTTGTGCTCTAAGTCCTAGCAGCTTTGGTCCTGAAGATTCCAGGGACTGTACTCAGCCTCTGGGAGCTGCTGTGCCAGGAATGATGTGTTGTTGTTGTCTTTGGCAGGGAGACAAAGGCGTGCCTGGTTCTTCTGGAGAGAAAGGGAATCCCGGGAGAAGGGTAGGTGCATTTCCACTGCTGCAGGGATGGAGGAACTATAAACATGTCACCGAGGGACTATGTCTCTCACTGATGTATGTGAAGACCACTTCTTTTGAGACCTCCCCTGACCTCCTCTGGGGCTGCATCCTTGGCATCCCTATGTCCCTGGCAGCTGTGACAGGTTACATTATATTGTCTTGTTTGGAGACTGTCTCACACGTCAATTTGTTTTGTTGCAAATAAATCCCAGTGTTTGCTCAGAGGGGGTCCCTAATAAATATTTGTGGATTACCTGAACAAATCATAATATCTGGAAGTAATTTTACCTTCATAGCCAAATGAGTAAATGCTTGACATTGGTCCATTTAAGACCTGTGAGTTGAAGAATATAATTTTAAGGATGAGGCAAAAATGTATAATTTTATTTAATGGTTAGGCTCCACATGTGTTTTTTGTTAGGGTGACAAAGGACCTAAAGGGGACAGAGGAGAACGAGGAGATGCTGGAATTCGAGGGGACCCGGTAAGAATTCCTCATGGACAATTTGAGCCCCTAGTCTGGGAAAGAGGGCTGTGGGAACAGAGGGCTGAAAGGGGGAATTTTACTTTAGATGCTGCTTTAAAACTTGTTGATAAAAGATGTGGTTTGTCCTTTCCCCTCACTTTTGGGGTTGCTAGAAACATGTTTGCTATCTGGCTGTGGAGATAAGTGTTTTTAAGACCTGTCCTGGAAAGACCTGAGGATTTCCCTAAAATGTGGTCTCAGGACTCTTTAATCTAGCTGGACTGGATGATCAAGAAAAATATGAGTGAGGACATGAATGCAAGGCTCCGCACCAGCCTCATTAGACACATCCCATTCAGACAACATCCATCCCACCCTCCCGGGCCCTGACTGTGGGTTGGCCCATCATTCTTCGCCCCAGGGAAAGTGGTGCCTCGGGCCTTCTTACCTAGATCTGTCTGGGAGGACAGAAGGCTGGTCATTTGCTTGCACTTACAGAATCAAAGATGGCTACAAACATTTTTCTTTTCCTAAAGCAAACTTAGGGTGTCTTTTCCTGCCCACAAGGCTCATTCCCCCAACCTGTGTTGTTTTCAGGGTGACTCAGGACGGGACAGCCAGCAGAGAGGACCCAAAGGAGAAACCGGAGACATTGGGCCCATGGTACGATGCTCCATGTTCCTCAACTCCCTGTGCTGAGGGCCAAGAAACAAAACCCACACGGGGCTCTCCCTGGCCTGGAGGCCATGGAAGTGGCCTTTCAGACTGTAGGCCTAAGAGGTTGGGAGCAGAGGGTCCCCGGAGTCCATGTGTGTCCCTGTGAAGGAAGTCTCGGCTGGGAAATGGAGCAACCCTTCCAAGAGGCCCTCCAACCCCCAGATGTTCACAGATAGTGCTTGTCAAGCCAGAGGCTTGTGCTGTGGGAATGCACCTGAGCATGATGCACCCACAAAGTTACTTGGGTGACCCCTCCGTGTATCAATACCTTTTCCTGTGGTATCTAATGGGCAATATTGCCGCATTAGATGCTCTTCTCTGCAAAGGAGAATCTCATACCGTTTTCTCTCCCATACCAGGGCCTTCCTGGGAGAGACGGTGTGTCTGGAAGGCCTGGAGATCCTGGCAAGGATGTGAGTGTCTCTGAGGGCTATGGGCTCCCTGATATTAGAGTGCTATCTAGATCCTAAATCCCCAAACCCTGCCTGTGGCAGAACTACTCAGTTACTTCTTATTAAGAAATTTTTGAAACTATTGTCACCCAAATCATGCTGCTCAGAGAAATCTCTCTTTCTTATCTTTTGTTCTATACTCTGTCTCTTCTCCCTCCCCCAGACCTGCTTCCTTCCCATCCCAGAAAACATACTGAACAGACTCTTTAAAAATATTATCTTTACTGCTTTAGGAAATTTGGCCAGGTTTTATCCCACTAAATATTTAAAAGATCCAAATGAAGCATGAATCCGGGAGGAGTGAGGGAATGAGGTCAGGAAGGCTGACGGGGTCATATGCTTGTTGGTTTTATAACTGTTTGTGTGTGTGTGTGTGTGTGTGTGTGTGTGTGTGTGTGTGTTCTGTTGGAACACAAGCAATGAAACTAGACTCTGTTTTCCAGAGAATTACATCTTACAGTGGCTTTTAAAAATACATATATTTTATTGATTTCAGAGAGGAAGGGGGAAGGAAGGATAGAAACATCAATAATGAGAGAGGCCACCAGTGCTCAATGACTCATTGCTCAGGCCAGAAGCAGCCTGTGGAAGCCTCGGGGGTGATGTGATCAGCTAGCTGCCTCCTGCATGCATCACATTGGGGAGGGAGCCTGAAACCTGGGCACTTATCTGACTGGGAATTGAACTGTGTGACCTCCTGGTTCGTAGGTTGATACTCAAACACTGAACTACACTGGCCAGACTTGCAGTGGCTTCTAAAGACACAGCAGAAATGTGAGCTTCAGTAGCTCACTGCTGAATCATTGTGTCTTGTTGATGAGTTCATACCTAAAGCCAAAGGAACACAAAGTAGTTTGGAAACTTCTAGGGCCCAGGGATACTCAGAGCTTGAGAAGATGGTTTCTATATGTGGAGGAGTGTTTGGAATTTGTAATCCTCAGAGGCCAGTTTGAGATGCTGGTGGGTACCAGCCATGTCTCTGCTCAGAGACTGGCTATGGCTATACAGCTGGTTCCCAGTGGCAGGGATGTTTTAAGGGCCAAGCCATTGGATGATTGGAGAGAGCATGTGACGTGAGGGCTTTCAGAAGAAATTACTCTCTTCCACAGTCAGATGACATGTTGTTGGCATAATTTCACTTTTAAAATTCAGAAGACTTAATATTTGAAAATGCTCTCTTAATTGTTCTGAGTATTATTTTTGAATAATTCTGCTGAGCTATATAATGAAAAAGCAACAAGGAGCTAACCAATTGTTATAAAGTGCCATGCCACTGTTGGTGAGCAGGGCCAAAACTGGATTTCATGACCAACAGTCATGCATACAATTCATTTTCATTCTATGCACAGGCAGGCACTTGGGTTTGAATTCGATACAGTCAAGGGCTCTTGTAGACTCAGTTGCTTCCTTTGCAGCAGGGTGAGTCCTGGTAGTGTGGCCTCCACCTTCTCTGGGACCTCACTGTGTCAGGCCCAGGTCCAGACAAAGTGCATCCTTCTATGGGGCTACCTCGCTCCTCACATCACCCCCAAGGTTTCCACAGGCTGCCTCTGGCCTGAGCAATGAGTCATTGAGCACTGGGGGCCTCTGGACATACTTTAGGTTGTCCCTTTGAGAGGGACCACTCCAGATTGCTACTCTGGAGGATTGACCTGGCCCCCGACTTTTCATAAGTTGTCCATGGAAGGAGGCCCAAGTCTTCCATTAAAGAAGCTGCCACAGCAGTGAATAATAGCAAAAACGGTTGTCCCAGAAGATTCCTGGTCTGGTCTGTTGGGAATGGAGACTGTGGTCTTTGGGTGATGCAGCAATCGGTCAAGCCCAGTAACTGCTGGTTGTTACTGTCTCCAGAACACAATTCCTCACCTTGTAAAGATTTATCCAGGATGTCCCCATGTTCCCATCCCAAACTTTCCCACCACAGAGGAAGCAATCATAACCGGGGAATAAGCAGATTACTTAAACAGTGAGCCCACACTTATTTGGACTGAGGATCAGCCCTGGAGCATAGACACAGATGTTCCCAAGAAATGAGCCCAAGCTAAGCACCCTTCAGCTTGCAGGTTCATGCATGTGCCCTTGGCTATTCACCTACCAGAGGATCTGTTATACTTGGCCAGTATAACTTGGAGAGTCTGGGACTCCCTTCCATGATAATTAACGTATTATGATGACTTCTCCCGAAAGTTGGAAAAATGGTAGAAAAATAGACAGCTTGACATTCCCTTTTCACATTCCTTATTTGAAATTGGCTGGGACCATGCAGCCAGGAGTCATTATTTTGCTTGGCAGGTCTGAAGTAATTCTCAAAACTTTCACTTGGGTGACTAACAGGGCAGCGTGGAGGCAAAGCTTGACTGAGATGAGGCAGGAAGGCGTTTTCTTGGGGCTGACAGGGTCAGGCACACAGTGGGTGGCAGATGAATGTGTGGGTTAAGTCGGGCAAAGTCTAGGCTCGGTCCTGTCTCCCCTAAAGGTGTGTGTGACTTCTTCTGCAGGGCGGCTATGGCCGAAGAGGACCAGCAGGAGCTAAGGTAAGCTGCCTCCTCTTCTCCGTCAGCACAATGTAACTCACCATGTGCTCTAATGGACTGTCCTATTCACTTCCCACCCATGAGCTAACTCCTTTGCTATCAAGGCTTGTAGCTCAATCAGCAGCCACCACCTTTTCCTAGCTCCTTAAATTTAGCCTCTTCTAATGAACTTGTGACAGTGATTGACAGTGGGGGCAAAATTGTAGGGTGGGGGAGGGAAAAAGACAGACAGGGGAGGCAGTTCCTAGGCATCTCATTTACAACATGCCCACTTATCCAGTCATTAGCAAGTCACAACGTCTCTGTGTTTAGTCTTCTCACCTGTGCAATACAGGTTTAGGCCGCAAAGCATCCTTATTTCTCAAAGCCATCTTGCAGAGAAGGTGAGGCAAGAGTGGAAATAGTGGTAACAGTGCAGAGGGACAGCTGGATCCACATGTTGACTGTTTCAACTAGAGTTTTGGGGTCAGTGGCTTCAAAGCCGCTTGTAGAGTTGGGATCATGGCCCTGTCCCCTTACCCAGATGGGACTTTGGAACAGCTGACATTGGTATAATCTATTCTGACCCTACCCTGCATTTTCTCTTTTTTCTTTTAAGGGCAACAAGGGTGGTCCAGGCCAGCCAGGCTCTGCAGGAGAGCAGGGGACCAGAGGTGCACAGGTTGGTACCCAGGGAGATTGCATGCCTTTTGCTATTTCCCCAGACGCTCTTGTATTTTTTTTTTTTTAAATCAGGGTGACAATTTTGCAAAATTGAACACAAAAATTCATCATTTACAGTGAACAATTCAGGGGGGGTTTAGTGCATTCACAATGTTGTACAAGCATCACCTCCATCTAGTTTCAAAGCATTTTCATCACCCCCAAAGGGGACCCTCATAGTACCCGTTATATAGTCACACCTCCTCTCCCCTCATCTCCCCATACCCAACTCCTTGTGGCACTCGTTTCTTTTCTGTCTCTATGGATTTGCCTATTCTTGACATCTCATGTGTGTGGAATCAGTTAATAGGTGGCCTTTTGTGTCCAGCTTCTCTCACCGAGCAAAATGTTTTTAGATTCTCCATGTTAAAGAATGTGACAGGGCTTCACTCCTTTTCATGCCTGAGTAATATTCCATCACATGGATAGACCACAGCTTACTTCTCCATTCATTGGTTGATGGACATGGGTAATTTCCACTTCTTGGAGGCTGTGAATATTGCTTCCGTGAACACCATGTACACATTTGTGTTTTTAAAAACTAGCTTCATCATTCATGTTCTGGGCTGGGGCTGCTGCTCCTATAGTGGAGATAAAATGTGATTTCGGGAGGCCTCTTTGGCAGTGGGCTCTGGGCTCCATAGAAAGTGCAGAGTTCATCTGAGCTTCTTCCCGGAGTGTCTCCTCAACACAGCATTGACCTTGGCCTTTTCCTCTTTCAGGGTCCAGCTGGTCCCACCGGCCCTCCAGGCCTGATGGGAGAACAAGGCATTCCTGGCCCTCGGGTAAGTGCATCACAGCTCACCCCTCTATGAGGCTGAGTGGACCGTGCAGGGCCTGAGCAGGCTGAGATTGCCTGGGGGGTGTTGCTGAGGACAGACCTTCTTTTTTGCCTGACTCTTTGGCGACACTGACCCTGGGTTGACCTCAGTCCTCACAGCCAGTGTATGTGGGGAAGTAAGAACCCTGTTTCCTTGGTGCCCCAGAGGCATCTAGGCTCCAATGCTGCTTCTTCCCAACACAGGTTAGCTGGGGTCAATGAGGCAGGATGTGCCTGTCCCCAAGGTCTCAGCGTGAAACTGCATAAATGTAACCTAATCCACTAAAATGCTCAGATTATGACAAATGGTTTCATAATCGCCCCTGGAGATTGGCTGTGAGGTTTGCTATTTTGTGGCTGGCGTTCCCCATTCTCCAGTTGAGCACAGAAGATGTTCCTTAAACCTGCTGTGACTGCAGAATTCAACATCTCAGCTGTTAGTGATGATGGGCACACATGTAGCTACAGCCGAGCTGGGACCAGGTGTCCTATACACCGGCTGTCTCTGGTGTGCGATAGGATACTGTGGGAGCCGCCCTACCATTTGTTACAGAAAAGAGCAGTGACTGAAACCTGGCAATGAACCGGCCTGTTGCTCCCTCAGGGCACAGATGTGCTTTGCCATGGAAGCAGGAACTCGGAGAGGAGCTGTTGTGTGCTTAGAAAGTCCTTTCCACTTCGAAACCTGGCACTTACCTATTTTTAAAGCTTTTAGTTTTTTTCCAATATTTATTTTAGCTCTTATTCATCAAGAATCTAAGACAGAATACGGATGAGGCAGAGCTCGTGCAATAATTCCTGGTAACCGAGAGCTGGTTTCTGCCATATTTGTGAGGGTCATTCCTGCGCTCACTGGGCTGTGCCACATGCAGCAACACTGATTCCTTCACTCACCGGACAAGTGTGCACAGGTCTCCACACCTGTATAACCAGATGACCCTGTGAAGGTGTGGACAGGCAGAAGGATAAAAGCCACATAAAATCTGGGTGCTTGTCCCTCCAGTCAGGGACTCAGGATATGAATGTACGTGGAAAACTGCACCGTGCGGGTGTTTGTGCAAACTGGCCTGAGGCTCACACTAATACTGTTAGTATTAGTTGCACGAGCCATGTGTGTTTGCAGTTGTGTCTCCAGCACTGTGGGAGGCACTAAGTACTGGGGCTCGGACCCCCAGAGCCAGGGAAGAGGTGGAATTCAGACTCGTAGGCTTGGAAGGTGAGTATTTCACTGACACCCCTCTTCTCCCACTGCAGGGAAGTGGAGGGACTGCAGGCGCTCCAGGAGAACGCGGAAGAACTGGTCCCCTGGGAAGAAAGGTTTGTCTGGACAAAGGTGGACCTAGTGTCCGGAGGTCAGGCCCGGCCAGCCCCCCAGGCAGCCTCTGCATCATTTGCCAGCCTGTCTACCTGCTTCATTTACACATCCCTTCGCCTGTGCTCCGGTCTTCACCACCCAGCCTCCCTGTTGAGAGCCGCTTGGCCAGTGGGAACACATGGCTCATGCTCAGTGGGCTGGCTTTCTAGGAGCCGGGACTTGCCAACAGCTGTGGAGTCTGATCTGCTCTGCCGTGAACCGTGGCCACAGTTCAGCATCTCGGGCAATCAAAACGGGGCGGGGAGAGGGGAGGCACATAGCACAGCACCAGACTTGCTGAACACACATTGTTTGAATATTGGTGGTCCACATGGCTGCTCTGCTGGCCATGTTGAGCTAATCTAAGAGCTCTGACTATCTGAGAACCTGCTTTCTACAAACCTTGAGAAAAACCACAATTTAACATAACCAGTCTGAAAGGGCAGCATTTTCTCAGCAAAAGGAATGTGTTCCTGTGAGTCCCGAATTTTTTATCTGCCTCTTATTGGTGTTGAGTTTCCCTGCATCTTCTCCCCCCGCTCCTCTCTCTCTCTCCCTGTCAGCATGTCCCCATGCCATGATCATGAAAAGACCACACACCTGCCTTCCCGATTCTTCTCCAGGAGTCCACACGTGAATGTTGCCACCGAAGATATTATTTTTATCAAAATCCGAAAGTTGAAGTTGGCAGTGGCGTCACCTAGAATGCTAGGGCTTGGACTGTCATTTCAAATGGCCCTGGGCCCTCAGGTGTCTCAGCTTTCTCTCTCATGTGCAGGGAGAGCCCGGAGATCCAGGACCAAAGGGAGGAATCGGGAACCGGGGTCCCCGAGGGGAGACGGTAAGATCAACATATGCTGTGCTGTTGTTGCTCTTTGCTGAAATGCCTAGGAAGCGGGAGGTGGGGCTTGTGGGGCTAGCTTTTGCCAGTGCAGATTAGTTTCATTCCAAACAGAGGTAACTCGGTAGTTGCTTCTTCTGTCATTGGGGATGTGATTGAAAATAGTGAAACCTGCTGCTTATCACCTGCAAATAAGTGTCAAATAAGGTTTGTTCATTGGAGGGAGGAGTGGTAAAGATGTTTCTTCTGTATTTTGGGGGTAAAGGTGCTGCTTACTAAAGCTTGAACCGCCTTCATCTTCAGGCTTATGAATGCTTTGTGAGCGCTTCCACGTGAAGCTTTTCTGTAAAAAAAAAATATATGTCCTTGGGTTGAAATGGAATTGGGTTTGATAAGCTCTTAAGCCAGCTTGAAACAGTTCCCTTTGAATGATACATCCCAGGAATGAAATCGCTGCCTTGATAACTCACTTAAAATTTGTTATTTAAAATGATCCTGTAGGATATATTTCTATGCAAGAAAAAGAAATCTGCAAAATGTTGGTAATTTTTCTAAAATAAGCCAGTATACATAAAAACTAGAAGAACTGTCCAGGTTGATCTGTCTTATGATCCTAAAGCTTTAAGATATTTTCCTTGTGTATATAACTTCTCTACAGAGAACTGAAGTTTAAAAAAAATCCATTCTGTTACTCTTAGTTTTAGAAGGAGAGGGAAAAAAGTCAACCTTAAAATCCATTCAAACTATCAAAGGAAATATCTTTCTGATTCTGTTTCTATAAATTTGAGGGCAATGGCTCTTTCACTGTTGATGTCCATTTGAAACTGTAAATTAACTAAGTAGCATGTTCCATGCATGTTTTAGAGATATTGATGCATGTTTCACATAACTTCTTCTGGGTGAAGTAATTGTGTGCAGTTCTAAAAGCCCCTATGGGAAGGAGACAGGGACAGATGTGAGAGTCTGGGGAGGAGGTGTTTGGAAAGAAGATAGTCTAGCGGGATGATCTATGCAGAAGAGGGATACAGGGCTGGCGGTAGGTGGCTGGGGGAGAAAGGTCTGAGCACAGACCTCTCAGGAGGGCATGGGAGAGTGAGTCCTGTGTTTTTGCTTTAGAGTTGAATCAAAGACTCATAGATGCAGAGAGTCAAGGTGACCTTCAATAGTCCTTTTAACTCTAAGATTCCCAGGTTCAATGAGTCTTTGATTCCATTGGCAAGCAGTATCTTTACCAACAGCTATAATGGATCTTTAAATAGGTGGGCCCACCAGTAGCATTTTCCACAGGAGTGCTTTAAGCCCATTCTCTTATAGACCTGATCTTGTTCACACCTGGAAGATGGTGTAGGAATAGGAATACTGCCGTAAGCTATACCTTGATCTGGGAACATTTCAGGGACTCAAGGACCCTGCTCAGGGCTTTATACAGAGGTAATTGTGGTGTGCCCAATGTAGTGACCTGCAGTAACACTGTCTTTCCACAATTAGGGAGATGATGGTCGAGATGGGATTGGCAGTGAAGGGCGCAAAGGCAAAAAGGTATGTACATCTGACATATTCTATCTGTATAGAACCCTTTCTCAAAATTTTATTGTGATATAGTGAATTATTTCTCTTGACAACTCTATGGATACATGTATTTTTTTCTGCTCAAGAATAATTTATTTTAGATGAATTTAAATTGAGACAAAATATTGAGTCATTTATTTATCTTTTATAGGGAGAAAGAGGATTTCCTGGATACCCAGGTCCAAAGGTAAATATTCTCCTGGTGGTAACACGTTGCCATTGCTTTAGGATGAATTTAGTGTGTCCATGGGCTGCAAATCAGAATATCTTGGTTCTAGTCTTGGGTTAGCCACTTATGGACTGACTGACCTTGGGAAGGCCCCAACCTCTCTAAGTTCCTCATCTGTCCAGTGGAGATGACAGTATACACTTGTCATGGTGCTTCTGAGGGTTAAATGAAAATAAAATACTTTGTAGATCTTAAAGTGATGTATGTTGATAATGTTATTATTACTGTTCAACAAGATAAGGCTAAATCTGCAAAACATACATGCACTAGTAGCCAAAGTAACCAAAGTCAGCTATTTGGCTACTCCAGGAAGTATGGTCCAGATGCCCCAGGAACCTTCCATTCTAGAGCTAATGTACTGCTTCCTGGCTTTCTTTTCAGGGTACCCCTGGCGACCCAGGAACAGGGGGAGCAGCAGGACCCAAAGGCATCAGAGGTCGAAGGGTAAGTTTGCCTGGATCATAGCTGCCACAGGAATGAGAATGTGTGAGAGTGTGGCCCAACCCTGATGCCTTCACCACTTCTGTGAAAGTTCTCCTTTGTCACCTGAAACCTGGCCAGTGATAGCATGGGGTGGGAGCAAAGGAATCCCAAGCTGAAGGCCCATGTTTTCGGGACAACCTGTGGCTTTGGCTGTGTTTTCCTCCTTAAGGGGAAACCCTGAGGGCCTCTTCCTCTAACACATTTCAAGGGTCACAAGTCCATGGTCCTCTCCCTGCATGGCACCAGGGGGACTCAGGTGTCAGAATGAGTAATGTCAGAGTCTGTGTGCCCACATTTGGTCTTGCCCACCAGATAGTGAAGCAATAGGGTGTCATGGGGTACGTGCTGTGTTTATGAGGGTCCTGGGCTCAGAGGCAAGCCAGGCTAGTACCCTGTGCTTCTGCCTCCCACCATGATAGAACTCTTCTTCCTTAAGCTGTGTTTGGCCCTGCATTCCTCTCTTCAGGGGATGTTTACTCACCCCATTAAAATTGCACTGAGTCTTGAATGAACCAATTGTGGTCTAGATACAAGTAAAAGTTTCTAACAGTTATTTTTAGCTTAAAATATAGCTAAACTCACCGTAATTGTCCTATTCATTTCCTCAGTGAAGACAGTCAACTTAGATCAGTTACTGCTTAAATGAAAGGGGGGGGCAGTTTATAAACATTAAATTGGTTGTCTACACCAACGGTAATCTAATGAACAGTTACTGATTTTTTGTGCATTCCTGGACAGTCTCATTCATGGTAAGCATCTGCCTTCCCTAATATCCCAGAGAGCACAGTTGTGGGAGATGCATATCAGTTTTGTGAGAGTCTCTTGTCCTTATATTTGAATCTTGGAGATGCGGGAATCCTGAAAATGAGAGCTTCCCTGTGGCGATGGGGTGGGGAAGGTCATGTTAGATCACCTTCACCCCCCCCCACACTCCCCCGCCTTACCAACGGTGGGAGCCGCTAATGTTCCTTCCTTTGCCATAACTGAATACTGCTTTTTCTACCCCTTGCAGGGAAATTCAGGACCTCCAGGGACAGTGGGACAGAAGGGAGACCCTGGCTACCCAGGACCATCTGTAAGTACCTGCTGGTTCCATCAAGTTACCTGTGGAGTGGGTGCCTTGTGTGTGGTCCCTGAAAACTTTCTACTATCTCCTTCTCACAAAGACGATGTGCTCATCTTTGTTGTTATTGTTGTTTCTTTTTAACCACTTCCCTTCTGATACCACAGTGAAGAAAAGAGCTCTTGAGCACGTGGCACTCTGCAGTCCAGGGCATACTACAGTTTGCCTCTACGATTCCCTGGCGTAGTTTCCTTGTCTGAGGCTTGTGTAGGGAACAAAATAAAGAGAACATACCGTATTAGCTCTTGATTGCACCTGTGGGAGGACTATAATTGTGTCAGGCCTTGGTTTAGGACCATGGTCGGCAAACGGCAGCTCGCGAACCACATGTGGCTCTTTGGCCCCTTGAATGTGGCTCTTCTGCAAAATACCATGGCCTGGGCGAGTCTATTTTGAAGAAGTGGCATTAGAAGAAGTTTAAGTTTAAAAAATTTGGCTCTCAAAAAAAAATTTCCATCATTGTACTGTTGATATTTGGCTCTGTGGACTAATGAGTTTGCTGACCGCTAGTTTAGGAAATACTTCCTTTGTAAAACCCCCAAGTGAGCTACTGCTTCTTGGTTAGGACCCGTTCATCACTGGCCATCTCGAGCCAGCAGGTGTCCTTCTGTGGCCCCTCCATTAAATCTCTTCATTACTAATCTCCTGTTTCCTTACTTGAATTCCCTATCTCCTGTCTCCTTACATTCACATTGATGAAGTTCAAAGAAAAACGAATCAGTAACTCAGGAATGGAAAGTCACTCCTAGAAAAAGGTTGGATTACCCCGGGTGAACCTGGGAGAAGAAGGTTGAGTTGGGTGTTCAGTGAGGAAAGCATTCAATGGGAGATCAATATGCCAGTTACTGTGGGGACGAGCCAATAGAAACAGCCTCATGGAGAGTTGCCCAAGTGAAGTGACTTGGCCATCAGGGGAACACATGCTGGGATGTGATGACAAGGGCAGCAGAGAGTCCCTTGTTGAGTGAAATCAGCAGGTGCTTTAAATCTGGAGTGATGGGCAGGTAGGAGACTCCCCGCTGTCCTCCCAGGAAGAGGGTGGACTGGGCTAGCAGGTGGAAGGAAGCCCTTCTCTCAGAGAGATGGTGTTGGACTCAAGTTCAAATGTGTTGTTTATGTGAATTTGTAGAACTACTCCCTTCACTGGGGGAACACTCTTTGTCCTCCTAGTCGTCTCCCCTTTGCCCTTTAAGCTGTCAAGTCTAGTGTACAGGGGAGTCTGAGAATGAGCCAGACTGGCCCAGGTCCCACCTCTGTTTCCTCTGTCATGTTTCTGTGAACGAAGACTGTTCCCTGCATCCTACATTCCCCATGTCAGCCTGTCCTTTCTTGTTTTTCAGGGTCACAAAGGCAACAGAGGCGACTCAATTGATGTAAGTTGCATGCATGCAGCACAAGTCATTGTCTATGAGTCTTTTGTCTGCTGTCCTTACACTTTCTTTTCTCCCTTTTAAAGCAATGTGCCCTTGTCCAGAGCATCAAAGATAAATGTCGTAAGTACATGGCATCCTGTTGTCAGGGGCACCTTTTATTTTGACATTTGAAGTTCTCACATGGTGGAGTGACTTTCCCTCTCTCTGTTTCCTTTGTAGCTTGCTGCTATGGTAAGTTCATTTGGGTGGTGTGACTTCCTTTGAGGAAAAAGACCCCTCTTCCAGTAAGTAAAGTTTGCCTTTGAAACCCTCCCCCTTCCCAGGGCCCCTGGAGTGCCCCGTGTTCCCCACGGAACTGGCCTTTGCTTTGGACACCTCTGAGGGGGTCACCCAAGATGCCTTTAGCCGAATGAGGGATGTGCTCTTGAAAATTGTGGGCGACTTAACCATTGCTGAGAGCAACTGCCCCAGGGGGGCCCGCGTGGCGGTGGTTACCTATAACAATGAAGTGACCACGGAGATCCGGTTTGCTGACTCCAAGAAGAAGTCTGTCCTCCTGGACAGGATCAAGAACCTTCAGGTGGCTCTGACGTCCAAGCAGCAGAGCCTGGAGACTGCCATGTCCTTCGTGGCCAGAAACACGTTCAAGCGAGTGAGGAATGGATTCCTGATGAGGAAAGTGGCCATTTTCTTCAGCAATAAGCCCACGAGGGCATCTCCACAGCTCAGGGAGGCTGTGCTGAAGCTGTCGGATGCCGGGATCACACCCTTGTTCCTCACCAGCCAGGAGGACCGGCAGCTGGTCAATGCCCTGCAGGTCTGTGCCCAGCTGCTCTGTGATACCTCCTGCTGTCCTTCTTGGGTTCCGGGAAGGTTCTCAGGCATGCCCCCTATGGTGTATCCAAGACCCACAGTTTCTAGAAGATACTGGAGGATGCTGGTGTGCTGAGAACTTCTCTAGTGGGGTTTCCAGGATGGCCTCTGGCTCTGGCACCAGGTCCTAGGCTCCCTCTTCACGTGTTGCAGGGGAATCTCCCAGGGTGACCCTAGAGGTCTTCCATCTCCTAGTGAGGTCCCCAGACACTTGTGAGAACAGCTCCCCAGGGTGTACCACTGCTCAAATCTTTCTTCAGCTCGGTTGGCACCCAAGGGTCAGCTTGTGACATGGAAAAGGGCAGCCTTGTCGTTTGCTTGAATAACTTGTTTGTTACACTTAATCCTTATTTTCTTATGTAAATTCTGGGCATCCTGTTCAAAGGGGTGGATGGTGAGCATGAAGGGAGAGCTGGACCAGGAGTGAGGAGGCCCTGGCTCTCTTATCAGTCTACCCAGCATCTGGCTTTAGGTCTATTACAGTAATGTGGTCACATCATTTCACCTCTCCGTGGCTTAGATTTTTTACCTGTAGAAGATGAGGCAGGGTTGAGACAGGCTCCAACATTTGTCCTTCCAAGCTGGACATTCTATGGTTTTCCCATTGCCTGTGTCAACGAGAAGCAGCTGGGTCATTGCCACCATTTATCAGGGTTTATTCTCCAAACTGCAGGCCAGTTGGGGCACAGAGCACCGGGAATGGGATCCTGCATGGGCCACCAGCTGTGCGCTCCTGTAAGGGGCATGCTGTGTGGGCCGAGGGACCCAAAACCACATGCGTGTCTAACAATATAGTTCAGCAAGTTTGAAAAATGAATTATTCATTCATTAATTGAACTTAATTAAATAAACAGTTAGTGATGGTGTGCTGTGGTGGGCGGGAATTGTGAATCTTCCGAAAATTATTTAATCATTGCTTTGTCATTAAATCCCTTGCAAGACCTGGGAGAGAGGTGAAGGAATGGAGCTAATGTTTCCCAGTTGTTATTATTATTGCAGAAAATGTTATTAAGACCCCACTATTTGATAAAGGCTAGACCAAGTGTTTTACATACATTATCAAACTTAATCCTTCAAATAATTCTGTTGAGAATTTACTATCATCCCATTTTACAGCCAAGGAAACTGAAACCCAGAGAGCTTAAATAATCTTGCTTCAGGTCTGGCAGAAAGTGCAGGAGTGGGATTCAAACTCCAGCTCATCGCAGCAGAAGAAAACCTGTGCTTTTTCTATTAAATTCAGTGCCTCTTTTAACCTCCCCTGCAAAACAGTGAGAAGATACTGATCCTCTGGGAAGTTTGGATTATCGATGTGACTCTAATTTATTGTTCAGCTATATTTTGTAAGTAGTTATTGATTTTGAACATTCATATTGAGTGTTTTCCTTTTATTTTGATCAGATCAATAACACAGCTGTGGGGCACGCACTCGTCCTGCCCGCCAGAAGAGACCTCACAGACTTCCTGAAGAAAGTCTTGACTTGTCACGTTTGCTTGGGTAAGGTACTTTTCCAATGGGCACATCTGTCCAGTTGCAACTGCAGAACATACAATCCATGGAGGGACATTTGAGCAAATACCTGTCATCTGGGGAAAGGGCTTGAGTTAAGTGAAGATTCATGGAGCCTGTTATTTACCATGTAGGCACTACATGGTAATTTACATGTTTAAAGTAGAACCTCAAAACAGAGCTTTGCTTAGATGGAAAATGATTCATTTTATAGGTAATGAAGGAGAACATAGGTTTTACTTCAATTTTGACCTTGGAGACTATATTTTAATTATTTGGCTTTGGGACTTTCTAGAGTACATTTCTTCAAACAGTGGCAAAAAAAGTAAGGTTCCTTCCCTTCCCTCCCCTCCCTTTTCTTTTCCTCTTCTTCCCCCCATCTCCTAACCTCCCCTTCTCTCCCCTCCCTTCTCTCCTTTTCCTATTCTCTTCCCCCTTCCATCCTCCCCCTTTTTTTCCTCCCCCCTTTTTCCTTCCTTCCTTCCTTCCTTCCTTCCTTCTTTCCTTCCTTCCCTCCCTCCCTCCCTCCTTCCTTCCTTCCTTCCTTCCCAATGCCAATGCCACAGAATACCAACAGAATTTAACTGTTTTATTTAGTAAATATTCTATGATGAAATGGGAATCTGGCCACAACAATATGGACAAGATATAAATAGGTTTCTACATTCTGTGACAGTTTCAACTGTCCAGGCTCCCAGCAGATTGACTGGTCATATCTCACTGCAGAGTTTCACTATAAATGGCTACCATGCTTCTTTCTAGACATCTGCAACATTGACCCATCCTGTGGGTTTGGCAGCTGGAGACCTTCCTTCAGGGACCGGCGAGCAGCGGGCAGCGATGTGGACATCGACATGGCTTTCATCTTAGACAGCTCAGAGTCCACCACCCTGTTCCAATTCAACGAGATGAAGAAGTACATAGGGTACTTGGTCAGACAGCTGGACCTGAGTCCTGACCCGAAGGCTTCCCAGCACTTTGCCCGAGTGGCCGTGGTGCAGCATGCACCTTATGAATCCATGGACAATGCCAGTGTGCCACCTGTAAAGGTGGAATTCTCCCTGACTGAATATGGCTCCAAGGAGAAGCTAATGGATGCCCTGGGCAATAGGATGGTACAGCTACAGGGATCTAGGTCCTTGGGCCGAGCCATTGACTACACCATAGATCATGTCTTTGAAAATGTGCCCAACCCACGAGACTTGAAAATTGTGGTTCTGATGCTGACAGGGGAGGTACAGAAGCAACAGCTAGAGGAGGCCCAGAGAGCCATCCTGCAGGCCAAGTGCAAGGGCTACTTCTTTGTGATTCTGGGCATTGGCAGGAAGGTCAACATCAAGGAGGTATACAGCTTTGCCAGCGAGCCTAGTGATGTCTTCTTCAAGCTTGTGGATAAGTCCACTGAGCTCAACGAGGAACCTCTCATGCGCTTTGCCAGGCTGTTGCCGTCTTTTGTCAGCAGTAAGTCCTGATTTAGCATTGTGGACAGGGTTTTCTGCTAGCCCATGCCCTCGGGCAATGGTAGGGGGGAGGAGTACAGGCATGGGAAAGACAATAAGTATAATGATGTTTACTTTTTCATTCATTCAATAGGTAGATATCAACATCCACAAGTCCCAGGCACACATTAAGTTGCCAGGGTTGGCAGTGAGCACACAGACAAAGACCTTGTCCTTGTTTACTTGTTTATTCAACCAAGTTCCATTGGGCACCTCCCAGCCATAGACAGTATCCCTGAGAGTTTACATTCTAGATGGCAGATGGGTCAAGTGCACATTTATTATGTATGATGTAATATCCTGGCATGTCACAAAAAAGTATATCCTGATGGGGCTCATGGAAGCTTCTAGAAGAAGTTACTACCAATTCCACCCTTGGAAACGTCTGGGTCTTTGCTGATGTGGCTCTCCCAGAGTACCTTCCATCTCTGCTTCAACAGCAAATCCACATTCATTTTCAAAATTCACCTCCAATTGCCCCTACTCACCATGGATGGCCCCCACTCCCAAGGCTTATTTGTCATTAATCTGGATGCCACACTTACGGCATTTATCGCATGGCTTATTGGTCATCCATTGATGGGATATATGATCACAGAGGACTGCATGGTCCTAGTGAAAGTGTTTCTTGTTGTTTTTTAAAAAAATATATTTTTATTGATTTCAAGGAAAAAGAAAGAGGGAGAGAGCAATAGAAACATTAGTGATGAAAGAGAATCATTGACTGGCTGCCTCCTATATGTTCCCCACTAGGGAATGAGCCCGCAACCCGGGCATGTACTCTTTACTGGAATCAAACCTGGGACCCTTCAGTCAGCAGACAGATGTTCTATCCACTGAGCCAAACCGGGTAGGGTGAGAAAGGTTTAATTTACTGTGTTCCTTTGAGCTTGGCACAGTGCTGGGTTCAGAGTTGTCACAGGAAGGTACATTGTAAGAGAAAGATGTATAAAGTATGAATAAACTTGCATATATGAAGAGTTTATTATTCAAGGAAAGATCTAGTCCTTGAAAACAGCAGTTACTTTTGTGAAACCTGTGCCCCAAAAGTTTTAGGGGAGAACATGTGAAACAAAGGTAAGACAGCAAGTTCACCCAGGCCATCATCACTAACTGCAGGAGATAGAAAAAAACACTTGTTAAACAGAGCATTGAGAAAATATTAAATGTAACTTAGTTTGATGTTTGAGGGTTTGGAACTGTGAAGTTCTGCACTTGAGTTTTCTCTTATTCCTATCTTCCTGATCACATTGAGTAAATATTATCTTTAACCAAATCACCCAAATATTACCAAATACAATATATTGGCTTAATATGTTTTATGGATCGAGTACCATTATACTTAATGTTTAAAACTCACTGAACTTGACTGGAAGAATTAATTAAGTCAACAAATATTTATGGACTAAACACTATATCATTCATTGAACTAATTAGCATATTAGTTTAACTTGCAAGGGATTTGTATACACTTAAAATACGTTTTTTTTTTCTATTTCTCTCTAGGTGAAAATGCTTTTTATTTGTCCCCTGATATCAGGAAACAGTGCAGTTGGTTCCAAGGGGACCAACCGGCAAAGAATCTTGTGAAATTTGGCCACAAACAAGTGTAAGTAATTATAATAATTGTCCCACAAATTACAGTGCTAGGGGGAATGCAGAGGTCCTCCAATGCCTAACATTAAAATTCAGAAAATGTGATTGCCCTAAGGTCACATAAGACATTCTTTTAGAACAGGGGTGGGGAACATTGGCCCACGGACCATATCATTTAGTCTGGCCCTGCCAAGGAAATTGTAGGTGGGACTTGACATTCAACAAATCTTGGAGCTCTTTTCATAGAAGCATAATTGTTAAGTTGATAATTTTGTATGAATCAAGAATGATGCTATAAATATTCAAATGACCTTTGGCAGAAAAAAGGTTTCCCACCACTGATTTAGAAGAATCTGTTGTATCTTTTATCTTTTGCTGCATAACAAATGAACCCAAACTTAGTGGCTTAAAACAACAATATTTTATAATTTAAAATTCTGTGGGTTAGCAATTTTTGCTGGAATCAGCTGGGCAATTCTTCTGGCATCTACTGAGCTCACTTATATGCTTGTGGTCAGCTACTCATCAGCTATGGGCTGGTGGTCTAGAGTGGTCTTAGCAGGATGGCTCCTCTCTGCTCCACAAGGTCCCTCATTCTCCAGTAAGGAAGACTTGGTTTGTCCACAGGTGACAGGGCAGGGTCATGAGAGAAGATGTAAGTGTGCAAGACCTCTTGGGACCTGGGCTAAGATTGGCTCACTGTTACCTCTGCACATTCTTTTGGTCAAAGCATGTCCGGAGTCCAGCCTTGCTAGATTTGAGGGTGGGAGCTGGACTTGGTAGATGGACCTGCCACATCACATTGCAAGGCATGTGTATAGAGAAGGTGGGAAGTTGAGGCCCTGTGTCCAAGCAATCAACCATCTCAGGTGTGAAATGATTTCTTGTAGAAGGGTTGGATGCATTCAGGAAAGAATGGACTACAGATCTTATTAAAATGATTAATGCTTTAATCACACAGGTGATGGTGGTAGCAAGTGGAGGCAACATGTATGCTCCACCACAAAGGCTAATGAGAGTGTTGGGAGATGGGAGGGATGTTGGCCACCTGGCACGTACTCAGTGACTTTATGCCCAGCTCCATCTGTGGTGCCAACTCCAGGAGCAGAGAGGACAACATTTGACTGTGTGACTGAGAGCCCGGTGAGGGGAATGTGGTGGCAGGACCAAGGACAGGCAATGTGCCATCAATTGGTACCCTTCAAGAGAATGCGACAGTGTGCCATGCTCTGGGGGAAATGGGGGTTCTGACTCTAGCACCCAGATGACTTGTGGATTCGAATTATCCTTGCAATAGGAATATCTGTCTTACTCCCGCTGACCTCCAGGTTGGGGAGAGAAAGTCCGCCTCTTTTTCCTACACACCCTTCTTTCCATCACCCCTTACATCCCTCAGCTCTCGATTTTGTCCCCAGAGGAGATGCTTCAGATCTCAGCCTTGTTAGTTGAGAATCATTACTAAGGCAGCCATGGCCCTTTTCTAGAACTATGGTGCTATCCTGTTGATCTTGATTCATAGATTCTCTTTTTCTAGCCTTAATTATCTTTATAATTCCTCCAGAACATTCTCAAAAGTTGGCCAATCTTATCCAGGAAAACAGTATAAATAAATCCAATATTTGAATTTGTATGATAATAATTTGAAAATATACTATATATCACATGTAGTATGATATATCTATAAAAGAACAAATGTTCATGTCAGGGCAAGAAATGAACAAGGGGTGTTCCTGTGCCATTGTGTTTAATTATGTTCCTGTTTTCTTTGGAGACTTGAATAGAACAAGAAATTATAAAAAAAAACTAGAGGCCCAGTGCACAAAATTCATGCACAGGGTGCATGTTCCTCAGCCCGGCCCACACCCTCTCCAAACTGGGACGCCTCTCACAATCTAGGACTGCTGGCTCCCAACTGCTCTCCTGCCTGCCTTCTTGATTGCCCATAACCACTTTTGCCTTCCAGCTGATCACTCCCTAACCACTCCCTGCTAGCCTGATTGATGCCTAACTGCTCCCCTGCAAGCCTGATAGCCCCTAACTGCCCTCCCCTGCAGGCCTGGTCCCCTCCAACTGCTCTTCCCTGCAGGCCTGGCCCCTCCGAACTGCCCTCCTCTGCTGGTCTGATCCCCCTCAACTGCCCTCCCTTGCAGGCCTGGTCTCTCCCAACTGCCCTCCTCTGCTGGCCATCATGTGGCAACCATCTTGTGTCCACATGGGGGCAGGATTTTTAACCACAGAGGGGCAGCCGTCTTGTATGTTGGAATGATGGTCAATTTGCATATTACTCTTTTATTTGATAGGATAATCAAAACAAAACCACACATACAAAATTTAATACAAACTAAAATGCACAATGAGCCTGGGAGTGAAAGCATACACCGATTTTAGAATTTTCCAGCTCAACACAGCATTTTGCTGAGTGGACACTTTTTATAATGAAAGCAGCTATTAACTGATTATTATTGTTAACAATAAGAATAATTACCATCATTTCAATATTTATTGGCTCTTTACTCTCTCCCTGCTTTTATTTGATAAATTGAAGATGAGATGTCAGATGTATTTGTAGTAGAATAGATGCTTCATTTTTAGTGATTATTATTTTCCATGCTGTTCAGTATGTTCTCTGTGGCACAGATCCAATAAAGGAGGAATTTGATATGTGCAGGTTTATATGTAATACATAAAACTACTGCATGCATTTAATAAGACAGCATGCTTTTCATGGCTCACTAGGTCATGTCTCTGTCCATTTTAGATAGAAAACTATAGATAGGTTGAAGCAAGATTTAATTTGTTTTAACAGAAACACACCGAATAATGTTACTTCAAGTCCTACATCTAAACCAGTGGCCGTGGTCAACCTGCCGGCCTCAAAGCCGGCCGCCTCGAGACCTGCGGCTGTAAGACCTGTGCCTACCAAGCCTGAGGCCTCAAAGATGGCCACAGTCAGACCTGCAGTGGCCGCAAAGCCGGCAGCAGCAGCAAAGCCGGTCGCAGCAGCAAAGCCAGTGGCAGAAGCAAAGCCAGCGGCAGAAGCAAAGCCAATGGCAGAAGCAAAGCCAGTGATAGAAGCAAAGCCAATGGCAGCAGCAAAGCTGGTGGCAGAAGCAAAGCCGGTGGCAGCAACAGCAAAACCAGTGGCAGCAGCAGCAAAACCAGTGGCAGCAGCAGCAAAACCAGTGGCAGCAGCAGCAAAACCAGTGGCAGCAGCAAAACCGGTAGCAGCAACAGCAAAGCCAGTGGCAGCAGCCAAGCCGGTGGCAGCAGCCAAGCCAGTGGCAGCAGCAAAGCCAGCAGCTGCAAGACCCTCTGCCATTACCAAACCAGTGGCAGCAAAACCTGAAGCCCCCAAGCCCCAGGCAGCCAGACCGACCACCACCAAGTCAGCCACTGCTAAGCCCGTGGGTAAGCAAGCTGTTGGGAGGGCTGCCCCCTAACATCCTCGTGTACTGTGTCCAGGGTATGTCCCTCAAAGCCTTCTTACAAAGCCATTGAAATACAGACACTGAGCAGGGTTTTATACATCTGGGTGATTTATACGTCTAAAAGGTGCTGGTCAGAGTAGGGAATTGTCAAAACATGGCTTGTTTTCTCTATTAGAAAGAGATCTTTCACCGCATGTGAGGCTGGTGAGCTCCACGCAGAACAGGCAAAAGGGCTCTCCCGCTTCTTCCACTCCCACCCGAGCCCACATCTGTTCAATCTCTCTGGGCATAACCCCTCTCTCCTGGTAACCCAGGTCTTAAGCAAAAGGGATGAGTTCTAAGCAGAAGCAGAGTTTTGGGGCCCCGTTTAGGGAGTGATAGTGAAAGAAAAAGTCTGTTGTCGGCTCTTGGGCCATGTATGACCTGCCTCCCATAAGATATGACTCCAGAAGATCTGCAAGGAATTTTGTGATTGCAGATATTGTCCTGCTGCAAAGAGGCCTCTTGCTGCCTGGTGGTTAGCTCAGCAATCTGGACCATCAGCCGCCCCACAGGCTGAACCTTGTGCCAGGCCTTCCAAGGGATAAGCAGGCTTCAGCCTGAAGAATAAATCGGGGGCAAGGGAGCTATGAGGCCTAGAGGGTATTATTTTATTTTTTTCCTCAAAGAAAATGTTGGGAGATACTATGCAGTGGTTCTCAACCTTTCTAATGCCGCAACCCTTTAATACAGTTCCTCATGTTGTGGTGACCCCCAACCATAAAATTATTTTCGTTGTTACTTCATAACTGTAATTTTGCTACTATTATGAATCATAGTGTAAATATCTGTGTTTTCCGATGGTTTTAGGCTCTACAGCACGACCCACAGGTTGAGAACTGCTGCTGTAGAGCCTAAGACCATCGGAAAACGCAGGTATTTATATTACGATTCATTAACAGTAGTAAAATTACAGTTACGAAGTAGCAGCAAAAATAATTTTATGGTTGGGGGTCACCACAACATGAGGAACTGTATTAAAGGTTCGTGACATTAGAGAGGTTAAGAAAGAACCACTTCTACAGAGTATCACAAGCTGTACAGAAAGGTGAAGGCAGAATGCATGTGCTCCTAAAAAGGTCATGGAAGTAGTCTTCATGTTATGAACAGAGAGCAGAGATTCCTTTAGAAGAATTTCATGTCATACCTTAAGGTTTAATGACTCAATATATTTAAAATCCTGGGGTTCATGCCATAGTGAACACATTTCAGATAGTACACGGGACCATCAATTTTCATAGAATCCCCTTAATAAGAGAGATTGTCAGAAGGAAAAAGGGGAGTTATGTACCTTGCTGATGAATAATGCAAGTTTTAATTAATATGAATCATTTCACATCTCATCTACATTGGTAGAAGACCAATATTTCCCGGGAACATGAACGAGAAATTGGTTCCCTGCCTCACCTCACTTTCTGGTCAACTGTCTATTGATACACATCTCTCAGCTTTTGTCTCTTGCCTGCCTGTTTCGATCACATAGGGTTTTATTTATCTGTCTCCACACTGTGCTTTGGTCTTTTCTAGTCAAGGCTGCCCGAGAGATCCAGGTGCTGGAGATCACCGAGAACAGCGCCAGACTCCACTGGGAGAGACCGGAGCCTCCCAGCCCTTACTTTTACGACCTCACTGTTACCTCAGCCCACGACCAGTCCCTAGTTCTGAAGCAGAACCTCACAGTCACGGACCGCGCCATCGGGGGCCTGCGCTCTGGGCACACGTACCATGCAGTGGTGGTCTGCTACCTGAGGTCTCAGGTTAAGGCCATCTACCATGGAAGTTTCAGTACAAGTGAGTATGGGGTCCATTTAAGAAAAGTTGGTACCTGACTTATACATGAATAGAGACAGGACATAAAGGGAATAATTCATATTTATTGACCCTGTTCTGAAATAACAAGGTCAAAACAAAATCCTTTATAAACAAACTAGAGGCCTGGTGCATGAAATTCATGCAGGGGAGGGAAGGGGTGTCCTTCAGCTCAGCCTGCTCCATCTCCAATCTGGGACCCCTTGAGGGCAGTTGGACATCCCTCTCACAATTGCCTTCCTGATTGCCCCTAACCACTTCTGCCTGCCAGTCTGATTACCCCCTAACCACTCACCTGATTGATGCCTACCTGCTCCCCTGCCAGCCTGTTTGCCCCTAACTGCCCTCTCCTGCAGGCCTGGGTCTCTCCCCAAACTTCCCTTCTCTGCAGGCCAGTCATCTCCAACTTTCCTCCTCTGCTAACCTGGTCATCCCTAACTGCCCTCCCCTGCAGGCTTGATCACCCCCAGCTGCCTTTCCTTGCAGGCCTGGTCCCTCCCAACTTCCTCCCCATCTTGTGGTGGCCATCTTGTGTCCACATGAGGAGAGTCATCTTGTGTGTTGGAGTGATGGTTAATCTGCACATTACTCTTTTATTAGATAGGACTAGAGGCCCAGTGCACAAAATTTGTGCCTGGGGACAGTAATGTCTTCAGCCCAGCCTGCATCCTCTCCAATCTGGGACCCCTTGAAGGATGTCTGACTGCCCATTTAGGCCCAATCCTAAACAGGCAGTTGGACATCCCTCTCACAATCCAGGATTGCTGGCTCCTAACTACTCGCCTGCTTCTGCCTGATTGCCCCTGACTACTTCTGCCTGCCAGCTTGATCACACCCTAACCACTCCCCTGCCAGCCTAATCAACACCAACTGCTCCCCAGCCAGCCCAATTGCCCCTAACTGGCCTCCCCTGCAGGCCTTCCTCTCCCAACAGCCCTCCCTTCAGACCTGGTCCCTCCAACTGCCCTCCCCTGCAGGCCTGGTCATCCCCAACAGCCCTCTTCTGCTGGCCTGGTCACCCCTATCTGCCCACAACTGCCTTCCCTTGCTGGTCATCTTGTGGTGGCCATCTTTGACCACATGGAGGTGGCCATCTTTGACCACATGGAGGTGGCCATCTTGTGTCTTGGAGTGATGGTCAATTTACATATTACTCCTTTATTACATAGTATGAATGGAAGATGGGGTTCCTTGTGACCTTTTGCTCTTGCCTTTGGGTTCCTGGAGGAAACCAGATCCATTTGGCCTGGGTGCTGCCCTGCCCCTGGGAGAAAGAAATATCCCCGTGTAACCTGGCTGGGCTCGATGCCCACCACATCCATGTTTCAGAAGCACATTTCCATGTTTAGTGAAAACAGAAAACACCACCCAGGATGCCTGGCTCCTTAGGGAGTAACCAGCTGAGGGGCTACAGGTATCCATGGCCACTGCAGAAAAGACCTCAGAGTTTCCCTCCCTAACCTCCCCCTCTTCCTCTCCATGCTCAGGCTCTGCCTCTGTTGTTCCCTGGCTCTTCCACAGCCCAAGGCTTGGCCCTGCAGCTTCTCCAGCCTCTAAATTACTCATGTCCCATCTCTTCTCTAAATTCCTCTTATCCCCCACATTCTTCCTGATTCTGGCTTCTCTGGGGTGTGGAGGGGAAGGCTCACATTCTTCCTCTTTGGGCCAGTGCTATTCATATCAAAGAATTGTGCTATTCAGATCAAAGAGGGAAGGGGATTCCCACCAGCCATCATGTAATCTATGAAGATAAAGAGTCCAAAGACCCTTCCACCCCAGGGATCTGTTTTCTCAGCTAGAAACAGAAGAGTTTACGTGGGAAAATGAGAAGATTTGTTCAAAGTGCAGAGATTTGCTCTGTTTGCTTGTTAAGAGGAATTGAACTAGCAGACAACAGACATTAAGAGTCTGTGTATAGATTTCTTGGGTCCCTGTGTTTCAGTGGCCCACCCTTATCTTAATCCAGGAAGGCAAGCTTGCCTCAACCCTAAGGATTCCCAGGCCTTTCAGTGTCTGAGTTACCTACTGGTTGCAATCATTTTTCTTTTATAGGGAAAACCCAGCCTCCACCTCCACAACCAGCAAGGTCGGCCTCAAGTGCAACCATCAATCTCATGGTGAGCACAGAACCGGTGGCTGAGAATGAAATAGGTGAGTTGTGAAAATATTTGGTCCATTAGCAGCACCAGTACAGCCTTCTCCCAAACAGTTACAGCCCTTGCATTTTGGATGGTCTATCACCTGCTGAGGTTCTAACTCTCAGAGCAGGATGACTTATATAGGGAAAGTTCCATATCCACTTGAAATACCCAGCCTGGACTCATTCTGCATATTCCAAGCTATCCCTGGAAACTTACCTTGCCAATCCCCAGGCTCTTGGAGAAAATTGTATGGGAGTTGCTTTGGGTACTGCATCCAGGAATCCATGTATTGTTATCTTTTCTCATATTGGGACTAGTGTGGATTTGTGTGATCTGCTACAAAGAGGGGGGTGTCACCCATTCAGACCCAATCTGATAAAAAGTGCTCAGGCCCTAGCCAATTTGGTTCAGTGGATAGTACATCGGCCTGCAGACCACGCTGGTTTAATTTCGGTCAAGGGCACCACCTTGGTTGTAGACTCCTCCCCAGGTTGGGGCTCATGCAGGAGGCAACCAATCAATGTGTTTCTCTCACATAGATGTTCCTCTCTATCTTTCCCTCTCATGAAAATCAACTCTCCCTAAAAATCAATGGGTAAATATCCTTGGGTGAGGATTAACAACAATAACAACAACAACAACAACAACAACAACAACAACAACAACAAACTGCTCAGAAGGACTCAAGACATGCAGATGAGAAACCATGAGGTTCCAAGTTCCTAAGCACATACCTGACTCAGAATCATACCACTCTCTGTGTGCCTGAGCCAAGTGAGGGCACCTTTGACATTTAATCAGGAACCAGCTGGGCATGTTTCTGGACTGGCCATTGTTCCTTGTTTCTTTTCCTGGCCAGTGGGACTCTTTCAGACCTGTCACCCCTTGCTGAACAGAACATTAGCTTCAGTCATTCACTCTCGAGGAACTGATGACTGACATAGCCAACATGCTTTGCTTTCGAGTGTTTTCCCAAAAGATGTTGCTACTAATAACCATAGTCCAAATTCCATGTTTTATAGTCCCCAAAGCACAAGGTTTTCTTAGGAGTGGGGGCAGGTCATTATTTTTCAGTTTGTTGGCCACAGTCAGGAGGAGGAAGGCATAACTCTTTCTGGGGTTTATTTCTATACCTGACTATGATAAAAGGCATTTGCTGAGGCCCAGCTGCTTCTGTACTGTGCTGGATTTCAAAGCAGCTGTGCTGTCTCCATATGTATTGCATTGTCAGCAGCAACAGCACATTCTTTTTTCAGTTATCTACCAGGATTTCTCGTTTTACTCTTTTCACTGTTAGTTTTTAAGGTGTTGTTTCTTTATTTTACCATTTCTATAGGGTCTGTGCCCTGTCTCATCTGTGTTCAAATGAAATTGGGTGGTTTCTGACTCCATACCTGGAAGTAGAGGCTTCTTGATTCTTTAATTGTTTCTAGTGAGAACCTTCTCTGTTGCTAGAATACATTATTCCATCAATGGAATTTTCCTATGCTCATGGATATGTGTCTATATCTATAATCTATATCTATGTCTACATTTACATTTACATGTATACATCTATACATGTTTATCTCTCGCTCTCTCTCTCTCCATCATCTATCTTTCATAGATTAATTTAGCCACAATTCATAATGACATGTGGCCTCAGTCATTATCAGAAAGAAGGTAACTGAGTTAGTACAGGAACTGTGAAACTGTTATGCACATATACTGGTATGTATAATAAGGGAAATAAATGAAGTACTTAGAGAACTGAAAAAAATATTTAGAATAGTTTGCCTCTGGAAACAAGTTTAGAAATTGGTCTGTGTTAGGGACAGCCACGTTTTTCAAGCTCCTCAAATCTTTCTAATGGAAAAATTGATTGAAAAACAAGAAATTGTCTCCTCTGGATGTAAATGTATCGGAATGATTCAGGACTTCTTGGCAGATTTTATAAAAACTTTTATTGTTATGATTTTTCAACTCAAATGGAAAATAGTGGAAGTAAGAATGTGGAGCTGAGGGTGGATTGGAGAAGAAAACTTAAGTCTCAATCCTTTAATTTCTGCTCATAAGCAATTTTCTGAGTCCTGCAGCAAGGGACCCGGGGAAGCCTTTGTCCCATGCACTGGGCACCTGAGCTCCTAGCCCACTCCAGTTCCACTCCTGAGTGACCTCCATGAGGCTTCCCCACAAGGTGCCTGAGCTGAGAGATGCCACAAAGAGCTTATAGAAATCCCCCAAAGAGACAGGTCAGGACAGATGGAATGATAACTTCAGAGTCACTGACATCTGTGTATATTGTTTCTCCGCCATTGGTAAGTTTTTTTCCTGAAAGAGAATGTGAAATGTAAAATTTCTAGCAAATTCCGTGCTTCAGTGAGAGAAAATGACTGGGTGTAAACTACACAGCAATTTTGGGGATGTTTTTGGTTCTCTTATGTGTGGTCCAAAAGGGACAAGAATATATAAACAGTGTTTAGTTAATATAAACAACACAATCTTTAAACATGAATCTGGCTGGGCTGGCCATTTTCTTTCTTCCTTCCTTCCTTTTTTTTTTTTTTTAAAGACTGAGACACGGATTCAGAAATAAGAGGGTGTTTTCAATCCAGATCATTTGTCCCTTAGGTCTCCTCTCTCCCTGTGATAGAGAGAAACAGTTTTTTGAAATTGGGGCTTGTGTGTCTCTTAAGGCTCCCAGTAGTCTCTTTGGATGAATCTAAACCTCTGTCCTGTGTTCTGATGAGCTATAATCGTCAAACCCAGGACCTGAATGTGCCTTCACCATTTCATGTGGTGGGCTTCCACCAAGCGATTCACACCAGTGTGCAGATACAAGTTCCCAGGTTTGCTGTAGATCGGGGCCCTGTGGGACTGATCCTCACCGGATTCTGAGCCTCATTCTTGTGAACCTCGGAGTCTGGTCCATTATGTAGTGGACCCAGCTTTGGTTCTCTCCTAAGACTCCATTTTTCTTGCTTGATATCTGTCAGAACTGTGCTGACTACCTCTGCTGGGGGCAGCCCGGGCAGCTGTGGGTAAAGGCCCTGCGTGGGGAGGGCTGGTGAGTCAGGCACGTTAGCCACTCACGGAAACATGTGGCACCGTCCACGCCAGGGATCTTTGTGGAAAGGTTTACGTTTTCCAGAATCTCAGATAACTGTTGACATGAGTGCCTCTCTTTCCCAGCAGGACCTGCAGTTTTCCAGGAAAGTCTGTAAACAGACGTTTCCCTGAGTGTGAGCAGGCGCCTCCCCCACGGCTCTGCAGAGCGCAGCTTCAGCGGGCAGCTGGGCCACATCAGGCGTGTGCATTCAAACATCAACTTCCTTAACTGGACAAAGAATGCCTCCTGCCTTCAGAGCAGCTCCTCTCTGCGGCATTTTTGCTGTTGTGAATTTTACATCAGTGTCAACACGTCTTTTTCCTTACTTGTTTAATTTGGCCGGTCACAAAGGCTACAGGCACAGACACACACACACACACACACACACACACACACACACACACACACACACACAGAGAGAGAGAGAGAGAGAGAGAGAGAGAGAGAGAGAGAGAGAAATACATACACATACAGAGATATGTATGTATATACATACACTCATAAAGATTTTTTTCTCTTTAACTTTTATTTTCAATCTCATTGGCTTGTAGTGAAATGGATAGCCATATTTTTGAACTATATTCTGACAGTATTAGTTGTTATTTTGCCAGGGAGCAGAACACTCCAAGGTTGGAAAACTCAGTTTCTTTTCTAAGGATTCAGCTGTGAGGGAATTGGAGAGTGGCTGGCCCAGGGGTTGGAAAGGGAAATACAGCTCATTTTACCTTAAATGATCCAGTAATGAAGGAGAGCTGACACTGGGATTCCAAGTGCAGTTCACTGAGTCCTTTCGACGGCACGATTATATTTGTTGCTTACGAAGCTCTGAGTGGTTACAAAGTCCATTTGACAGAAAGGAAACTGAGGCTTGGGGAACTTTCAGGAGTTCCCCCCTCACTCTTTTCTTTCTCCCTCCAACAGCCTTGTGATGAGACCTTCAGCCCCTGCACTGGGATAGTCACCTGAGGGCTCTAATGATGTCTTTCCTCCTCTCGTTGTTAAAGATATATGTAAGCTGCCCAAAGAAGAAGGAACGTGCAGAAATTTTGTGTTGAAATGGTACCACAACGCACAGACTAAGAGCTGTGGGAGGTTCTGGTATAGAGGGTGCGGTGGAAATGAAAACAGATTCGATTCACAGGAAGAATGTGAGAAGGTTTGCTCTCCTGGTAAGTGACTGCCTTCTGTGTTTGTGGTGTTCTAAATAAGGTAAAAGAGACCCAGGGCAGTAATTCACCTTTTTAAGATATTTGAATTGCAATAATTATGGTAGATATGAAACAAAAATTAGATTGTATCTTCAGATAAGGTAGATATTCAAATAAAGCACATGAAAGGGACTTTCTGAATGATTACTATTTCTTAAATACTTGCTCATAAATTTTTAAAAAATATATTTTATTGATTTATTACAGAGAGAAAGAGAGAGGGATAGAGTGTCAGAAACATCGATGAGAGAGAGACATCGATCAGCCACCTCCTGCACGCCCCCCACTGGGGAAGTGCCCGCAACCAGGATACATGCCCTTGACCGGAATCGAACCTGGGACCCTCCAATCCGCAGGCCAACGCTCTATTCACTGAGCCAAACCGGTTTTGGCATATCCTCATATTTTTGCCAAAGAAGAAACACATGGTCAATTACTCTGCACTACTGGAAATGTTATCAAGTCCCTGTTGTTCCTAGAATATTGTAATACACATGATTATTAGGGAAACAGTATAATGAACAATTGTAGATAACACCAAAGATAACTAATCCCATCTATTCATCTTTAAATAATTTTTCTTCCTCTAAGCAATATTGATCTTGGGGCCACCTCAAATCTCCATTATGTTGGGCAATTCAATTGGCAATAAAACAGGCCATCTTTACCGAGAGCCTGGGCCCTGTCAGGATGGTGGCATGGGTGAGTGTTCAGTTTGCATGAAGACTTGGCCAGGGGTGCAGGTGAGAGAAGGCTCAGCTTGAAGGAGATCCCCTATTCCCAGGCCTAGAAGCTTTGGAGAGCCAGTGAAGGCTTTGAGCAGGATAGTGTGAGATGGGTAATGAAAACCAGAGGCTGTGGGGTCATTTCATGTCAGTAATATGGCTTTTCCTCCTCTCCCTGCCTGTCTACCCCATCTGTCAATGTTTAGGGCTTGTCAACCCCAAAGTCATGGCTGTGATTGGGACCTAAGCATGGCTGACCAGGGACACATACCTCTTGAAGAAGAAGGAGTCAGCCATGTCCAAGCCATCTTCACAGAAGCTCTGGGTATAGATTCCCTGGCACCGTACCATTTCATGCTTTGATTTACACTCGAACTTGGGGAGCCGTCTGCCACATGACCTATCAACATGGTGCTAGTGTGCCTGTGGACCCGTGCTCTGGTCCCCAGGCAGTGACCACGTATACTTTCAACTTGTGTAATAGTTAGCCACTGCTGGTGTCTATGTGAACACGTCTAAACATTCAAATTCCCTCTGCAGTTCCACATTCTGCCTGTTCCAGGCAAACATAAGGTCTAGAAAATAGCCCCCAACTTCACAGCTACTCTCTATCCTTCCGCTTGGTTCGTCTCTTTCCTTCTCAGTTAAGCATGACTTTAGATGGATAGCCTGTTCTGGCGAATAAACAACAACCCAACGTTTCCATTTTTCTCCCCAAATCCTGGATTAGAGTTCAAGAGAATTTTCTTTTTCTAAAGCTTCTAACAAACCATCTGGTTGGAAGGAAGCAGAATCTCTTAATCTCTGTGCACTGCTACGGGACCAATGCCTTCATTAAAGAATGAAAAGAAAGTCACAATAGAGAATATTTTTGGCATTCCTCTAATGTTGTGTTTTTTGTTTATTTTTTTTTTTTGGTGCGGGGGTGGGTGGGGTCTAATTTTAATGTTAAAGTTTTTAGGAAATTTATACAAAGAAACTTTTTAATAAAGTATATGAAAAGTGTCTAGGGTTTGGTGTTATTTGCTGTCTTATTTTTAGAATCACCCCGAGGACAGACTGGTGGTCCTGAGTACCACCCTTTTGTTTCCAGTGGAGGGACATAGAGAGCTCTCTCAGACAGTGTGCAAAACCAGCTGGTGGTCCAGCCCATAGCTCCAGCATACCATGATCACATGGACCACATTCCTGGCTTAGGACTCCTGGAGTCTTTCTGGTCTTTCAGGCTGGCTTTCCCGCTCTCTAACTTCTGGTGGGGCCCCAGAGCCTTGGCCTCCTTCTTGGCCTCTTTAAAAGAATTGTTTGATTTGCTTCCCTTTTTATCTCCCTACCAGTAGCTGAGAAATGATGTGCAGGTGGCCCAGGGCACGCTGTCCCCTTTTCTGGAGTCTCAGAGAGAAAGCAGAATGTCTTTCAATTTCTTCCTTAAAAAAATTTGTCTCCTCTTGTCTTCAGACATAACACAAGAAACAAACAAATGCATCTTTAGGTGGTCCCTGTATTCCAGGAAGAAAGGAGATGGGATTTGTTTGAGAACATGTCTCTCCTGGTAAACAGAGCTCCCTGGACCTCAGTTTGGGTAGACTGGCTGTATGTGAGATCCAGCGTGAATCTGTCAGTTATTCTATTGAGAAGGGAGCTGGGAGGAGAGAGTGTGTTGAACTGGGGACAGAAGAGAAGACGGGGAACCACAGACATCACTCCCTCAATTGTCACCCAGGTTTCTAAGTTCTTACAGCGCCTTCAAGGTAAGCACACCTGCATAGGCCTGGTGGAAAAACGTAGCTCTCTGCCCCAGTCCATGCAGGAGAGAGCCAAAGCACATTGACTAGTGGAAGGTGGACACCTCTGCTAGGAATTGCAGGAACCTGGAGGAGCACTCAGGACTCCACAGTCCATGACATCAGGGATTTAATTTTACTGGTATCCATGGTGGCTGAGAGGGCCTGGTTCAACATCAAGGCAGCTTCAGGGGAAATGCAAAGCTCTGGGGACTCCTTAGAAGCTTCTACAGTTAGGAGGTCCTGAACCACCTCTGTCCTCTAGATAATGCCAACCCTCTTAACCTTCATAGGGCCTCCTTTGTAGCATGAGATCAACACAGTGGACCAACAAAGAGCCCAGTGGGGACATGAATTCCCTTCAAATGGGTACTGATGCGTGTTCCCCATGGGTGGAACCTTTTCAGCGACAGCCACCCAAATTCTCCAGCCCCACGGGAACAGCCACTTCCACATGAATGTGCATGTGCCCCTCCCCTTGGACTTATCCAAGTCCATCCCATTGGAGCAAGGACATGTGGGTAGAGGGGACAGGGAAAGGAGTGTTCCTGTTACATTGGGATGAAGGGGGGGCATAGCAGGAAATAGTCTATCTGTTTGCTCGGGCTCCACAACCAAGTACTGGGTAGCTTCTAACAACAGACATTTCCTCTCTCACAGTTCTGGAGGCTGGAAGTCCAAACTCAAGGTGTTGGCAGGGCTGAGTTACCCTAAAATTTGCAGGAGAATTTCTCCTTGTCTCTTCCTACCTTTTGGTAATTTCTTGGGTTGCTGCCACAAACCTCCCATTTCTGTCTGTGTCTTCACATGGCTTCTTCCTGTGTCTTTGCCTTTACAAGGCCGTCTTCTTATATTGGATAAGGGACTCACCCTATTCCAGTGTGACCTCACTTTAACTAATTATATCTGCCATGTATTTCCAAATAAGGTCACATCTTGAGGTGCTAGGGGCTAGAACTTCAGCACAAGTTTTTATTGGGGGATATGATTCAACCCCTAGCAGAGTCTCTACATTTCTAGTACCTGCTCCTGACTCTGTTATGTGGACGTATTGCTGACAGCTTGACAGCAGCTCCAGTGCAGACCCTTCAGCAGAATTCTGTCACTTATCAGTCACTTTGATCAAAAGCATCCCGACTGCACCTTGAAGTTTTAAAACTTCAATCCTAAATACTCTGCAAAACTTTTTCCCTTCCCGCAACACAGGCTGGACTCGTGGCTGTGGCGGGGGTTTGGGTGGAGAAGGCCAGGGCTGAATCTCCTGCTTGCCTCTGTATCCTCCAGGCTAGGAGAGTTCTGCACTGAAGCTCCTAACTGGACTCCTGGGGCAAAGTTGGGGTTGACCTTATATTGGCGGGTGCTGCGCTCTCATCCTGCCTGCCCTTGTTTCCCTTCTGCAGCAGGGCCCCCATGCTGCCTCTTTTGGGCATATATTGATTCCCTGGCAGCATCCTGTGAGGACTCATATGGGCAATCTGGATTCTGTGAACCTCCTCCTTCTTCCTTTGGAGCTCCCTGTTGGGGAAATCCCTCCTCACAGACTCTTGGTGCTGGGCATCTTTATCCAGTAGATCACCCTCTTGGGGGACAATGTAGTCAAGTCGGCTCAAGTCCAGCCACCCTCTTGGGTCACTTAATCCACAGGAAACTTATGACCTTGCCACATCAACTGGTCTCCCCATTCAACCACTGAGGTCCTCCCACAGGTCCAGTGGTCAGGCACATGCTCAGTTGGTCTCAGCCCCTGCCTTGGTAGTGGTAGTAACCACTCCCCCAACTTGGAGTGTTTCTCTTGTCTTCGAGGAAGGGCCAGTTGAATGCCTTTTGCTGCTGCCACTAGCAGTGAGTTCCCTGACTTCCTCACGGGAGGGGAGAAGGTGCTTGTGACTCTCAGAAGGTCACCATGACCTTGTCCTGATTTTCTTCTACTGCAGTGGTGACTGTGTGCTCATCGCAGTGTGCTCAGAGTAGGGCCCTCGGTGATCACCTCTGGGCAGACAGGACCCATCAGGCACCTAACACCAGCCTTGTACAACTTAATGATCAGAGAGCTCCGGGCCCCAGACCCCTGTCAATGAGCTCAACACTGCACTTCTCCTCCATGTCTCTAACTCTCACAGAAGGAAAACTGCATTCCCAAGGCACTCGATAGTGCGTGTGAATCTGCCTTCACCATACATCAATGAGAAGTGGGTGTCTTATTGAAGAGTCCTTGAGGGGACTGAATTCATACAAATGCCCTTTAACAAGCTGTCTCAGCCCCACAGCTGCTTATATCTCCTCTTCCCATAGCAGCTGCCTAAAATCCCTTCCACAGCTGCTCAGGCCATTCCTGGGCGTGGGCGCTTCAATCAGGAAAACAAAAGTCTGGGAGATGGCAGCACGGTGGGCGTCTTGCTTCCTGCCCAGTTCACATGAGATCTACCCACCTACCCCCATTAAAATAATTAGCTTTACATACAATAAAGTGCATCTGCTTATATGTACTGTTTGATGAATTTTAACAAATGAATGCCTTGTAACTCTTACCACTCATGATGTGAAACATCTCTGATAGCCCATCTGGCAATGTGTGTAAAGAGCATTTAATGTTTTTCATAGCTTTTCTCCCCAATACATTACATGTAGAAATTTGTCTCAAAGAAATAACTGAAGATGTATGAAGATTTATGTTCAAGGATATCCAATCTGTCATTATTTGCAATGACGAAGAGAATTAGGGATCATCAAAAATGGCCAACAAGAGGAGGATATTTAAATACATCATTCTTCACCACCACCAACAAAAAAAGATGGGTAGCCATTGTTTAACCCATAAGTTGGTAAATGGTTCATGTAATATTGTGGTCCCCTACTCATGGAGACACACTCTAAGACCCCCAGTAGATGCCTGAAACCATGGAGAATACCAAATACTATAAATAATAAGTTTTTTCCTTTACTGCATACCTGTGATAAAATTTAATTTGTAAATTGGGCACAGTAAGAGATTTACAACAGTGACTATAATAAGATAGAATTGTAAAAATGTTATGTCAATATGTTCTTTCTTTTTGAAAAATCTTATTGTTCTGAAAGCACTCTTCTTGTGAAGATGTGAGATGATACAGTGCCTACATGATGATGAGATGAAGTGAGGAACTGTGTGCAACTTCAAACTTCATGAATTGTTTATTTCTGGAATTTTCCATTTCATGTTTTTAGACCACAGCTGACCACAAATAACTGAAACTGTGGAAAGGGAAACCCTGGATAACGAGAGACTACTATAGCCAGTCAATGTTTATGATAGAATGTTAAAAAATACAAATCTGTATATTTAATATGATAATTTAATTCATATGTATGTACACGCACACAAATAATATGTTTCTCTTTTGCAAAGACAAATATTGAAAGGAAATACAACAAAATTTAAGCTGTGACTATTTCTGGTAAGGTGATTTAAATGTTCTTTAAGTGTTCCCACACTTAATTTTTTTCAAAAATACACATGTTACCTTTATCAGTTATTTTAAACTTGACATTTTCATGCATGAATTGCAGTACTTGTAAACTGAAATTGTGTTTTAATCTGTGTTGTAGGATGTATTTAATCATTAATTCTATCATTCACTCATACATTTATTAATTCACTTATTCTTTTGTGTGCATGTTTGTTGACTAGGTATCACATGTTAGACACAGGTCTGGGCACTGGAAATGCAGTCCTCCAGGAACTGAGATGGGTGGGGGAACCAGACAACACCAATACATCTGTGAATGTTGAGTATAGAGCTGAGGAGAAAGGTAGCATGTCTGCCTTTCCCATTCCCTTACACAGTGAGCAGGTGGAGGTCCCAAGCAAGAGGAAGCCTGGACTTCAAGAGAGCTCTGGGGCACACATACCACATGTGGCCACACCTCACACCCTCGTCCAGGACGCAGGTCAGGGGACTGCCAGAGGGAAGGTGGCTGTTGTCAGAACCCCACTCAGCCACAAGGATACGCCCACTGCTGCTTCTCCGGCAGCTACAGGGCTTTTACTCCCCATTTCTAGACCTTTACAAAGCTGCTTTCACCCCAGTGTTGGTTACACAATGGACTGGAGGAGTGATGAATGGGTTCAGCCACCCCAGATTTCCAATTTTACATGAAGGTCCCATTTCCATGTGGGTCTGTTTGTTCAATAGACTCAGTTGGTGATATTCATTCACTTGACAGATACAGAGCACATGGTATGTGCCACTTGGCTTTTGGGGTAAATGAGCAAGTAAATCAGAGGGTCTTACATTCTCATGGTGGGAGGCAGCCAAAGTGTAAGGAATGTGATGAAGAAGCAAATGACGTGTTGCTCTGGGTGATGACAATGGCTATGGGACAGGGAAGGTGAGGCTGACAGTGCTGTGGTCAGTGGCTATCAAATTTTGATAGCGTGACCATCCTTCTTGTTGAGAAGGCAACTTTGGAGAAACACATGAAGACAGTAAGGGAGGCAGCCACCCGGAGAGCTCAGGAGAGTTGTGGTCAGATAGGACTGCAAGAGCAGAGAGCAGAAGTGTGCCCCCAATGGAGGAGGAGCTCTAAAGATGGAGGGCAGGGCTGGAGGGTAGTTGGTGGCTGGGTAGGCAAGCCATCCTTCAGCAGCTTGCTCCAGATGACTGACGTGATCTTCTGTGAGTGTGGAAGGATTCCCTGGCTGGCGTGCTTGTGCCAGATGCCAGAGCAGCAAGGCGATGACACTGCGATGAGGCGGTGGCAGAAATTTAGGTGAGAGATGGCAGCGGCCAAGACCAGAGCAATAGCAGAGGAATGAAGTTTGTGCTCCGGGTATGTTTTGATCCAAAATGCGCAAGAACTGATATCATTTTTGTATCCTATTCAGCTTTCCACATTTACTCCCACAAAGGAACTAAAGGCAAACCCCAAGTCAGCTGTCCTGACTCTGTGCTCAGCGAAATGTGGACTCCTGCCCTGAAAACTCTCCGACTGCCTTTGCCAGACCACACCAGGGACTCTTAATCCTTCCTCAAACACTGGCATGCCCCTAGCCCCAGTGTCCACCCAGGTCTTTCTCATCCTGCTGGGGACCAGTGGAATAGGAGGTAGTGTGACAAGGAGAGGGACCAGCCTGGCTGGTGTGGAGGGTGGCTTGCCAGTAAAGAACACCCATTTGGGGCTTTATGAGCAAGTATTCAAATTCTCCTGGGGTAAGACCCTGAGGTTTTGGGCTGTTGTAGCAATGGGTGTGACCTCAGTTAACACACTTCACCTTTGTCCAATAGTGGTTGTGTGTCAGGAGTTCTATTAGGTGACTCACACAGTCCATGTCAGGTAGTGCTGTGTGGTAGTGCTCATGATTCTAGCTATCAGATGATGAAACAGAGGATCAGTGTCCAGTTCATCCAGCTATGACCTATGGAGGCTGTTTCTGGGCAAATCACCATGACCCAGACACTCTCCTAGAGCTCACACGCGTGGGTTGGTTCCTTCGGGACCCTCACTGACATTTCCCAGGGCCCTCGGACTGTCTTCCTGAAAGTCAGATGTGAGTTATGGCTCCTTCTCCTCCTAGCACAAAGGGCGCCCTGCCCAGCATGCACCCAACTCCTGTTCTTCTTAAGGGACAGAGAGTCCCTCTGTCCTGCCCCTTTAGTTTTCCCCCTTGCCTTTATCTGAAGGAGAAGCTGATGTCCTGGCTCATGTTTAGGGATTTCAGAGGGCGGCCTGCTTGGGCCGAGTCATGGGGACATCTGTTAGAACTCAACCATTAGTACATTTCAGTCCTATCATTGTCATCTTTGCTGGATTCGTGAACATAATGCCTTCTACTCCTTTTCCCTCCCAGCACCCTTTACAACTTTCTACATAAAAAGTCAGAGTGAATGTGGATGGAAGCCAATAGCCTGAACCCTCAAGGTCAGTTTTAAACTTCCTCCCCCACAGTGACTCATTTTTAGGGATTAGTTCAGAGTTCCCTGCTATTGGTTTTCCAGCTGAGCTTGGCTACTCCTCAGGAGCCAGGTTTTCTGGTTCACTCATCTGTGCACAACTTCTGGAGAGGCTGGCACTGCTGGTGGTGCCAAGCCACTGGGCCTCGTCCAGAGGCTGCCCCAGGTTCTGCTCCTTCTCTGACTTTAGTTCACTGGTCTGAGCTTGCCTCTGCCTGTGCCTCCCACCTGCCCTTGGGGCCAAAGTGCTAGTGCTCTGAACCCTATCAGGACCCCAGGGGGTCTTCCTGTTTGTTGGAAACCAGGACTCCAGAGCTGGGCTCTGCTTCAGAGGTCCTGAGGCTCAGTGTGGAGCCTGTTCAAAGACCCCTTTCCACATAGTTCCTGATTCTGGGACCCACACACTAGGCATAAATTGCCAAAAAGTAAAACTCCAAAGAAGGAGTATTTTAAAATCCAGTGCGTAGAGCTCAAAGACATTTGGCTGTAGTTGTATATCTGAGAAAGTAAAGGCTTCTGTGCATAGTGGGAACACCTGCCAAGTGACACTCAACTTGGACAAGAGGTATAGTTTTCCTGCCTTACATTGGAGATGTCTGTGAAGACCTTCAAGCTGTTGTTGCAAAAGTCCTCCAGTGGAAGGAACGTGGGCTTTGGCACAGGACAGCAGCCATGCGTGTCTGCATTCCAGAGGAATGCTGAATGCAGTGTTCACACGTTTTCTAGGAGATGTTAGAAACAGAAGTAGCATCACACACATACACACACACACACACACACACACACACACACACACACAACTAACTTGTGGAGCCTATATCCCTGAGAAACAATATCTCTATTTTTAAAGATTCAAATGAGACCAGTGTGTCTGATAGGGTTCTGGTGACAGGAATTCCCTGTCATTTGTGACACACCTTCACGTGGATTCCCTAAAACCAGGTGCTGACTGCGTTTTGGTTTCAGATAGTTTGTTTTGGAAGAAATGTGGGAAGCACAAAAGAAGGAATTGAGAAGCAAGACAGAGAAAACTAACAGAAGATGACTAAGGTTGAGCAGCAGTGGTGGCGGCCAACTCATCCCGCTGGGGACCAGTGGAATAGGAGGTAGTGTGGCGAGGAGAGGGACCCTGGGTGCTTACCTCTTGACTCATATTCTGGCTGGGGTTTCTAGGTGGTGTTAATTCCCCACACTGTTGGACTCTCTGTCCAGGCTGTTGCTAGAGAAGGTCCTTAGGTCAAGAAGCAGGGAGACATGGGCCCTGGAGGTAGAGAGCTGTTGCACATATGAAACTTCTGCTGTGGCCACAGGTGAACTCTGAGGTGGGTTGAGGAGCACGGCACAGACAGCACTGCCTTCCAGCCTTTGGACACGAACCCACAGGACTGAAGCAGAGACATAAGATTGAGATCCCAATAGAGGGGAGTCTATAATAGACACTATACTCCTCGTTACTCTGGTGGGGAGAAATGGAGATTCACGGACTGAGAAGATATTCTGAGCTCTACCATGGCCTGCTGCAGGCCTACTGCTCCATCAGCTGGAGGGTCAGCAAACTTTGTAAAGGATGTCCAGCAGTCCATGGGTGCAGAGAGAGCCATAGTGTCTGTGGTGTGAGTTTTGGCTGTGGCTCTGGCTGCTCAGCTCCCTGGTTCCTGTCCATTTTTGGAACTGAATCTGGTTTTCTAGTTTTCCCATTGTTTCTCTAAGATACTAAATATCCTTCCAATAAAGTAATATTCTGTCTTTATTAACCAGAGTCATTTTGATCACTTGCAACCTAGGACCTTGACTGATACACATTAAGTTTTTCAGTCACTCACCCAACAAACATCTGTTGAGTACCTCACCTGTTCCCAGTGTGGTATGAGGCACTGGTCTGCAGGGTGAACAGGACACACTTCATGCCCTCATGGACCTCAGTGGCAAGGGAGATGGATGTCAAACACACAATGACCAAGGATGCTTCAGGGGGCAGAGAGGATCTGATGAGCAGATCCTCAAACCCAAAAGGCAAGGGAAACCAGCCCTGGGACGATCTGAAGGGAGTGGAATCCAGGCTGAGAGAACTATTGGGTCTAAGGCTTTTCTGAGCCTGCTGTGTGGAGCCTGGAATAATGGAGAAAGAGCAAGATGACAGATGTGGTCAGGCAAATAGGGCGGGGGTTAGGAATTGCAACAATGATCAGAGAAGATGTGGATTAGACCAGGTGTTGGCCATGTGATGGGAGAAGAGGATGACTTTAAACTTACTTTGGAGGTAGGGACAATAGGACTTGCTTCTGAATTAGTCAGGGGGGTAAGGAATATAGTTAAATGGTTGATGATGCCTTCTAGTGTGATGAGAAAAAATGGGGAAGGAATGGCATTTTGGTGTGCCATTTGCTTCTTTTTAGAAGTGGGTGGGATCATTAAGAATCTCTCCTGTGCCTTTTGATTTGAGTGGCCTGTAAACTTTCACGTGGTGAGATGGGAAGGCAGTGGAAGCTCAGGGGAGGGATTGGGGTTGGGATTTAGAATAGGAATTTGGCAGTTTGGCAATATATCCAATTTTAAGCTGTGAGAGCAGATGGAAAGCTTTGTCTTTGAGTGTGGATGAAGAAGAAAAAGGGAGTCTGGAGAGGGCTCTGGTCTCAGTGACAGTGGGAGGGGCTGTGATGGAGCAGCTAATCCTGGGGGGCAAGTAGGAGAGAAGGTGTCACCAAGTGCAGGAAAAGAAACTGCTTTAAGAAAACAGTGCTCCTCTGCTGTGTTGAAAGCTGCTGAGACCAGGGCAGGGGAGTCTAGAGAGAATTTGTGTGTGGTCAGTAGGGGATCAGATGCTCTCAGAGGCCAGAAACTGAACCTCTCTCTGGAGTCTGGAATTGGCCTGCCTGTAGGGACATTTTTTATCCCCAGCTCTCAGAATGTCCAGAGTGTGGGCTGTGGGATTGATTGGTTAGATCCATGGTTCCCAATCTTTCAGATCTCAGGGACCACCAGTAGTCCATGGACCCCAGGTTGGTGACTGCTGAGTTAGATGGCGGAATGATGTCGTCAAGAACCCAGGTTCCTTCCATCTCTCTTTGCTATTTTCAGGGTGAGCTCCATCCTCTGATGGTAAAAAGGTGGTCTCATGTGGATACGGCAATATTTAAGGAAGAAGGCAGAAGGAAGACCACTGTCTGTGGCTGCCTCAGGTCTGAGAAAGTGTCTCCTTAATGGCTCTAACATTTAATTGCCAGTAAAGTAAAAATTTGAAGCAAATTGAACGTGTCCCAAACAGTTGTAAAAGTCTAACAGGAACACACATGCTGGCTTTTCAAGATGGCCCCCAGCATAGCCCCCAGCACTCCGTGGGCCAGATTCAGCTTCCTATGTCAACCACTGGCAAGAGGACTTACAAACAAGTCCATATCCCTTCCAAGGATCCGTGGGTTCAGCTCTAGAGGATATAGGCTGACCATGTCTGTGGATGGGGGTGTCAGTTTGCATGTGCATGACATTTAACAAGCTGTGTGTAGCTCACCTGATGGTGTAAGCTTTTTTTCGTACCAATGAACTCATGATATTTTTCAAATAATAAAACCAGAACAACAGGAGCAAACTCTATAGCTTCTGTGAAAGGGGGGCCCTTGAAATAATGGGACTTACTCACATTTCCAGCCTAGTATGGTTTGTGGGCCAAGAATACAGCCCTGACATGACCATCAACTCAATTATTTCTGCAAGGCACTGCTTTCTGCTTCTCTTGATTTGCACATCAGTGCTCTGTGCCCAACACTCCAGCCCACACCACATTCCCACCCTCTTGACTTTCTGATGGACATCCCTAATCTTGGGACCAGAGCTAATGCTGTGACCTATGACAACGTCTTGGAAAACTGTGTGATGATTGAGTTTGTGCTCAGGGCTGTGTGGGAAGACTTCAAAAATGTCTCCATATTGCTGCTCTGTATTTCAGTGGGCAGAAGAGGGAACTGGCAATGGAGTGCATGGCCCTTAGTTACTCACAATAAAGAATTTCTTGGACTTTGCAACTCATCAAGGGGCTTGAGGCTACTCAGGATAAGACACAGCTTCAATAGAACAAAAGGTAGATATTAACATTTCCGGAAATAAAAAATCACACACATTTTATACTATTCAGACTAGACACATTTTATACTATTCAAATTAGACTATATACTAACTAGAGGCCTGGTGCACAAAACTTCATGCACTGGGGGGTGTCCCTCAGCCCTGCCTGCCCACTCTCACAGTCCAGGAGCTCTCAGGGGATATCCTACTGGCGGCCCCGTGAGCAGGCCTAAGCCGAAGTCTGGCCTTCCTCTGTGGGCCAATCAGGGGAAGGCACTGCCGCCATCACCCCACCATTGCCGCAGCTTTGTCTGGAAGGATGTCTGGAAGGATATTCTGCTGTCCAGTCTAAGTAGTGTATTATGCTTTTATTATTATAGATTCTTTTCTATTGTATTCTGTCCTTTCTATTGCATTCTGCCCATCTTGGGCTACATTCAGAAAACTGTCTCCTTCTGTGAAATTGCCCTGGGAAAGGCTCGAGCCGAGGACTGGGTCTGTTTAGCCTCACACTCTAACCCAGTGGCCCAGCAGCTTTGATTTGTAACGTAAATGTCTGAAGGGAATTTAGACAGTATTCTATGACTCACGCAGGCATCGTCTTTCCTCAGGGGACCAGGCTGCAACATATCTGTCAGTTCAGATCTCTGTCCTTATTTGAGTTTCAAAATAATGACACATTTGCACTTGAAGAAGCTCACACGCAGGGAGTTCAGTGTGGAGTGAGGGCTCTGGAGGATGGAAGTGCCTCCTCTGCCTGGGCCACGCGCTGGTTGGTCCCTGTAGCCTCCCACTGGACTTTCTCCTGCCTTTTAAGGAAGCAGCTGGGCGGTAGGGCACAGCAGCCCCAGTCCAGCTTGCACACATGGAACCCATCACCTGCCATCGAGTGAACAGGCAGCCTCTGCCAGCGTGGCAGGGAGAAGGGCTAAAAATAGTGGGCAGAGTTCTCCAGGCTCTGCCGTGGCCGCTGGTCTCCATCAGCTGAGAAAATATAAGAGCTGTCGGCCAGGTCTCACTGGGACACTGTCCTTCCTTGTTGGACAGAAGTTCTTACTCAAACCCCACCCCAAATTAATTTTTGGTTTTCAGAGAAGTACTCCATTCGTTGGGCGCCCCAGACCACTCTCCAAAGCAAAGCTCATGCTTCCTCAGGCTCCTGGGCCCCGGATCCCCACCTGCCTCACTACAGCTTCCGAAGAGGGCAGGATGGAACAGTGCCAAGGAATGGGGTCCGCAGCCAGACCAGTCACTGTGGTCGCACGTCAGAGGCCACCATGAGCTCAATCCCTTGTTATGGAGCTTAGTGAGGAGTTTGGTTTAGGCGGGGACACAGACACAATGCCATCAAGGGCACACAGATTCACAGATGAGTAAGGCCAGAGGGGGTACTACTGGGACTTGAAGCTTACAGGGGAAATGTCCATCTTACAGCCATTCAGGTTTGAAGATTTTAACATAACACACTGATGCAAATATGGGTCCTCTAAGCCCATCTGGCCTTTGGGCACCAGTCTGTCACCTCTGATTTAGAGGCACGGGGTTAAAATCTATGGTTGCAGTGTCTGGTCAGCTGTGTACAACTGTGCAAAACCTTGAAGCTTTAGCTTGAAAGTAGATTCTTCCCAGCACCCCACACCCTACCCCTGACCGCTGGAGGAGCAGATCTAAGTCTAGAGGTCTCACTGTGAACACGGGCCTGACTGTGAGAGTTGCCGGTGCTGTCAGGAGAGTCATGGTGCTCACAGCCCTGTTTTCATAAAGAACAAGCAGCACCTAGTGCAATGCAGCAAGTGTCCCAGGTGTGCTGGGCAGTTGGGGCCACAAGGGAAGAGGAAGCCGACCTAAAATGTGGGCCCAGTGCCCACAACGTTGTCATCAATGCAGCCCCTGGAGGAAGATGCTTCTGGGGTGATGTCCAGACCAGGTCCTCCTTCTCAAACTGGCCTTCAGCACATCTGTTCATTCCATAAGCCAAGCAGATTGCAGAACGGCCATGCTAGAAGGCAAGGATATACATGAGTTTTAACGTCTAAGACCAGCTGGTGTGTGTGAGTGCTTCCACCAGGACGCCGCAGTGTCAGACTCTGCGTGGACAACGACGGGATGATAGTCTTTGTCCAGTCTCGTACACAGGCATTGCTGTGTGATAGGCTGAGCTCTTATAAAGGCACACGCACCCCGGGTGGCCCTCTACAACCAGGCCCTGGGAAAAGCCAGCAGGAATGACTACCTGGAACTTCTTAGCCCTTGCTCTTAACTAGCATTTAGAGGCAGATAAAAAGGCAAGTAAACACAAGGTAACATTTATTCCTACGGAGGTGAGACTAAGAAGAGTGGGAGTTGAGGAGAGTATATTTGAATCACCCCGGGGTTTAGGGGAGACAGAGGGGTTCTTGAAAAAAGAGGTGTCCCTGCTTAGTGTGTACTGAGCATGGCAACTGCTTGAGTCTTTGGGGGAAGAAGTATTCAGGGTGAACTTTGTCACTGTGGGCCCTTCCTGAGACGACAGAGACAAGGTTGATCTTGAAGGGCCCTCCTCAACATGCAAAAGGGTTCATGTTTAAGACAACGAAGTCAGAAGGATATTGAGTAAACATTCCATTTCGGTAAATCAGGACAATCTACTCCACCACATCCGTCATGAACCGTTAGGCTTATGTAGATGGGAGCAGGGAGGCAGAGAGGAGGCTATTAACAGTCTAGCAGGAGTAGGGAACGGCCCTGATCTGGGATGGGGCAGTGGGAGCCATGAGGGACAGAGTGAGGGACTGGGGACTGGCCTGCTGTGGCTGGCGAGTAGACCTACTCTGTTTCCACTTTTCCGCTATTGGAAAGAACACAGTGATAAGCAACCTCTTGTGCAGATGCTAATAGTTAATTGTTACCGTAGCACAAATGAGAAGAATAGGACATATGGTAAAATTACACTGCTTCTGCTCTGCTGATCTGCATCAGCAAATTGCCTGCCAAAAAAGTCATACCAATTTACATTCCTACCAACGTTCTTTAAAATGTCTCCTCTTTGAAATGTCTGGTAGGGATGTGCTCATTTTATTACATTTTTGCTGCATACATGAATTACAGATATGAGAATTTATATTGCATTGTTTTCAATTATTGAAATTGCCAGCAGAGTAAAAATTTGAAGCAAATTGAATGTGTCCCAAACAGCTGTAAAAGTCTAACAGGAATACACACGCTGGCTTTTCCAGGCCAGGGGTTGCTCTCCAGGCCTGACCCAGGGTGCCCCCCACCCCCTGCACACTGACACCAGCTCGCATTGCAGAAAGCCAGCAGGGGCTCAGAGCAGTTTGTCACAGTTGCTAAATGGACAAACTCAACAGTGTGAGCGTCTGTCTTGCCAGAGTGCTAGTTTTCTTTTGGACAGACTTATTTTTCTATTTTAAAGATTTCCGTACTTATTGAATGACTTTCATAGAAAGATTTTAAAAATACTTAACACTTTATTTCTGTCTTTTAAAAAATCCTCCCTGATCATATGTTTCTATTCATTTTTAGAGAGAGGAAGGGAGAGAGAGAAACATCAATGTGAGAGAGAAACAACATTGATTAGTTGCCTCTTAAATGCACCCTGATTAGGAAACGAACTTGCAACCCATTGATGCATGGAACAACACTCCAACCAACCGAACCACCTGGCCAGGGCAGCATTTTTTCTTTTATTTGTGAGGCTTTACATTGTGATGAACTCATATCTATTGTTGCTCTTCCCCTTATATACTTCCTCTCTGCTGCCACACTCACAAATGCCCTCTTTCTTTCGCTCCTGTTTAAAAACAGTGCAGTAGTTGCTGTTGGAACATCTACTCCTGTCCAGGATCTTTCTCTGACACCTACCTGAGATCCCACCTCCCAGTGTCAGAGGGCCTGTCTTACTGAAGAAACCACAGCAGGGACAAAAGAGCGACAAAGGGCAAAAGTGAATCTTGGTTGTCACATTAGGCGGTTGGGGCGTATGTAGTGTGGCTGACTCAGTAGTGCTGGCTCAGACACTGCGGGTACCACAACTGAAGCTGTGAGGGGTCCTGTCACAGGGAAACCTCAGGTGCTGTGAACTGAGGCTCAAGTGTCTCAGCATCTCAGGTCATCTGGGACATCAAAGTCTCTGGGCTGACCTCAGCTCTCAATGGCCGGCTAGGGCTGAAAAATGGTCAGAAACAGACACAGCACAGCAGAGCATCCATCCCAGCCTCGGCCCTGCTGGCAGGACGCCCGGACTGAGAGCACATCCTTGGTGGGGACATGGAAAGGTGCCATTGGTGCCATACCCCAGAGTTTAGGTTTCTTTTCCTTTTATTAGGGGCCAGGAGTCTCCTAATTAGCCTCTGCTCCCACTTCCTCCCTCCTCTCCACTGTGCCTTCCAAGTACCTCTTCCAGCAGCAGGATCTCAGCTACACCGCCCAAAGGAGGAACTTGCCACCTTCTCCCTATCACCACTCCCAGAGCCACCACCACTTTTCCAAGCTCATGAAAACCACTCTCTTCACTTGATGGCTATCACCTGCCCTCACCTCTTTGCCACTTGGCTTGCTGCAGTCTCCTCAACCCCAATACCTGTGACCATCCTTAAAGATGGCAGCACTGCTCCCCGCAGCACATTCCAGTGCCTTTCTGATGCAGATTCCATCTCCCATAGTGGGTCTGTGTGCCTGACCTGGGGTGTAAGGACACACCCACTGGCCTGGAGCTCTGGTGCAAAGGTGTTAGGAGGGAACTGCTCCAGTGACAGGCTCCAAAAGAATTTTGAGTAAAGCTAAGTAACTCGATAACATTGATTAGTTCAAAGTTGGTGCGGAACCAAAGTAACACGCTGCTGATGGGAGCAGATCCAGGCTGAAGGCCATTGGGTAAAAACACTTGGGTTTCAGTAGTTTTCATATATGAGGTTATTCCTGGTTCTCTGGGAGCCAGGGTGTGGATTAGTCCCTGTGCACGTCCCTCACAGACCCAGAGCCTCACGCTCAGCGCACAGGCACAGAATGGTGAGCAAATGAGTGCACACAGTTTTCTAGGTGCTGAAGGCCGTAGGGATCTCTCTAGGGACACTTGGGCTATGAGACAAAGTGCTTCTGAGGGCATACTTTCCTCAACTACAAAGCCTGTCAACTTCCAAATCCTTTCTTGGTAAGGCAGGAAGCCAAGTAACTGATTTGACCCAAACTTGAGGGTCATGCCTGGGCCCCTCTCTAAGCCAGAGGTCAAAAGGGTAGTGTGGACCATTACTTTATCAAGTAAAACGTTGGTGTTAAACCTGCCAATGTAATGGACTACCATCTCTTTGTTCTTTTAAGCAGTGCTCCATAACCCCTAGTCTTCACATTATTTTTATTTTATCCTCTGAATCATTTCAAAGCATTATCTGGGCAGCCTCTTCACCCTTTCCAATGGTGTCTTGGTGGTGCATAACTGGTCTATGCTACTTCGTTTTGCTTTTCTAAGTTGAAACAATTTTTAGGTTATTTACTTCTTTTTATTTCTTTGAAAATTAACTTTGTGAACTCCAGGGATTAAAACTTTAAATTTATATGTACAGATATTAGCTTAAAGACTTTTTGGTTGATCAGAAGACAGACACATGGAGGGGGCAGATGGGGACCAGCTGGGAGGCCGTGCTGTGTCTCTTTGATCCAGCAGAGCATCCTACCAAAACTATGGGAATGAGTGAGCCTCGAGGAGCCGTGACAAGCCTGGAATGGTGAGTCACAGCAATGTTCCCATGATTTGGGATCTCATCCGCATTCCCTTGAGCATGTAATGATTCTCCTTTGGAAACAGCTGCTGTCATACTAGTGGGTGACAGGTAGCCATGTCGGTCTCGAATCAGATGTTTCCCAACCTGGGCGGAGAGGAGTGCGGATTGCAGCCCTCAGGATCCCCAGTGGTGCCTCTTGGATCACCAGGAGCAGGGATTGAGCACAGTTACATGGAGGCAGAACCACCAAGGGCTCAGACTCCTCGCTCATGGAGGAAAAGTCTCCTCTTTTGCTAGGAACCTCAACCAACTGAGCTCTCTTATTGTAACAAACGTATCACAAACGTAAGATGTTAACATAAGGGAATCTGAATAAGGGAGATACCTGGGAACTGTATTTTCTGGTCAGTTTTCTCATAAAACTAAAGCTGCTCTAAAATATAATGTCTAGCCCTTGCATCTTTGGCTCACTGGATAAGAGCATCAGCCAGCAGACTGAAGGGTGTCAGGTTCGATTCTGGTCAAGGGCACATATCTGGGTTGTGAGTTCGATCCCCAGTAAAAGTCATGCAGGAGGCAGCTGATCAATGATACTCTATCATCATTGAAGTTTCTCTCCCTCTCTCTCTCTCTCTCTCTCTCTCTCTCTCTCTCTCCCTCTCCCTCTTCATTCCTCTCTGAAATCAATAAAAATATATTTAAAAATAATAATTTCTATTAATTAGAAAACCAAAAACCATATGACTATGTCTGCTTCAGCTACATTGTATAATCCCACTTGGCCTATTGTAGGAACTCAATGGCTCTTGGTTGATAAGCGAACCTATAAGTTAATATAATAATAATAACACACAGTGTTCACTGGGCAGAGGTGAAGAGGGTCACGGGGGCAGGATGAGCACTGAGCTCCTCCTTTCTCAACCTGTCCTAGCTGTACTCTCCTTGACTTCTTCCTTGGGTGGGCCATTTCTCACTCTTATTGTGCCAGATTTGACCAGGGCAGGCAACATGTCAGCATCCTTGGTTAATCACCACAATTATTCTTCTGACTGATATCCAATTCCTGCTTCTCTAGCCTCTAGTAAGACCTATGGGGTGTGACAGCACCTTCCTATTTTCCTGTCTGTCTGGTGCTGCCATTCACCTGATTCCAGAGCTTAGCCTCAACTACCATCTCCTGGCCCAGGTCCCGATTCCTGACTTACTCCTGCTCTCTCCAGGACAATGGGGGCCTTGGTTCCTCTGTTTCAGTCTCTGTCTGCAGATTACCTGAACCAGGTGGTTGAGGAGCACCAACTCCACTTGTTCAGGAAGGAAGCTGATCCACTTCTGGACGAATCTGACAGCTCATCCTTGGGTGATGTCATCTGCTTGGACACGTCTGAATACACTTTTCCCATTTGGACATTGGACATGGTCTTTTTGGTTGCCTCCAGCCATGTTTCGGTGTGGCTAATATCCTAACCTCCAGCTGGCCTGGTGTCCAAGTCCTCTTGATAAAAACGAGGAAGCGAGACAACAATGGTGTGGATTCAGGTAGGCATTTTAAGGATCAGGGAAGAGATATGTTGGAGGCAGTTGTTATATTGGGAGGAGTGAAGGCTCAGAGCAGAAAGGCCAGGGCTTCAGAGCAGGACAGATTGGGTTTGAATCCCAAGGTTGGCTCTGAAGTTCTCTGTGACCCTGAGGAAGCTTCCTAACCTCTCTAAGCTTCAGTCTTCCCAGCTGCAAAAGCTGTTCATTGAGCTAATGTCTGTGGAATGTTCTTTGTATTGCACAGTTCAGTATAATTTTTACTTTAAATATTTTACTATTATAGAAACTATTTTTTTCTCATTATCAATAACTAAGGTATGCTAATTCATACCTTAGTTAAGAATGAATGATCAGCCAAAACCGGTTTGGCTCAGTGAATAGAATGTCGGCCTGCGGACTGAAAGGTCCCAGGTTCAATTCCGGTCAAGGGCATGTATCCTGGTTGTGGGCACATCCCCAGTGGGGGGCGTGCAGGAGGCGGCTGATTGGTTTCTCTCTCATCCATGTTTCTGACTCTCTATCCCTCTTCCTTCCTCGCTGTAAAAAAATCTATAAAATATAAATTTTTTAAAAAAGAGTGAATGATCTCACTGCACTCGACATTTTTTTAAAAATTATTTTTTTATTTTTCAATTACAGTTGATAGTCAATATTGTATTAGTTTCAGGTGGACAACATAGTAATTAGACATTTATATAACTTATGAAGTGATTCCCTGATAAGTTTAGTACTCCTGACACTATACATAGTAATTGAAATGCTATTGACTATATTCCCTGTACTGTAGTTTATATCCCTATGACGATTTTATAACTGGAAATCTGTATTTCTTAATCCCTTCCCCCTTTTCACCCATCCTGCCAACCACCCTTCCATCTGGCGATCATCAATTTGTTCCTGTATCTATGAGTTTATTTTTGTCTTGTTTGTTTATTTTGTTTTATAGGGGTTATATGTTCTACATACAAGTGAAATCATATGGTATTTGTCTATTTCTGTCTGATTTATTTCATTTAGCATAATACCCTTCATATCTGCCCATGTTGTTGCAAATTACTTAAGTTTGGAATTTTGTTATTGCAAATATAGACATGCTCAGTTTATACTGCAGTGCTTATACATCATATAAGGTTCTATTTTCACTAAAAGTCAATGTGCTTGGGATTATGATATAATGACTGAAAGCTCTGACAGCATGAAAAATGGTGAGCTTGGGATCAAAGGCAATACTCACTCATCCGCAGAAGCTGGTCTTGTATGAATTATCTATGATTCATCTTAAGGAAAACATTTGTTGCTGTGTTAGTCATGGAAAGTCCTGTGGTCTAGCCTGGCTTTAGAGTTGGCAATTTTATATACATTATTTCACTTACCCCTCACAACAGTTCCATAAAGAAATGCAGTGGTGAAAAATATACAATGGTGGAGAAGGTAGAATGGTTTTGAGAAGGTACAGCAGTATTGAGAAGATAGAATGATGAAGAATGTAGAGTGGTAGAGAAGGTACAATAATGAACAAGGTACAATGGGGGAGTAGATAGAATGGTGGAGAAGTACAGTGGTGTTGAGAAGTATGATGGTGGAGAAGGTATAATTTGGAGAAGGAACCATAGTGTTGTGAGGCATAAAGTAAATAAAGCCAGGCTAGAACACAGGACTTTCCATGACTAACACAGCAACAAATGTTTTCCTTAAGATGTTAGAGAAGGTAGATGGTGGAGAAGTACAATGGTAAAAAATATGGAATGATGAAGAAGATACTATAAAGAAGAAGCTGGCATGGTAAAGAAAGCACAAAGACCCATTTTACAGATGAGGAAATTAAGTTTTGAGACTTAGAGTGGCCAGGTCAATGTCACACACTTGATGAGTGAAGAATGCTGGTCTTTTGCCTATGCTCTTTGCTTCACCACATTTCACACACCTCCAGTTAACTGCTCTGTGTGTTCAAATGAAAGGGGAGAAAACACATTCTCATCCTCTGTGTTTATCATCTCTTTGGCACTAACTATCAGGTGTGACAGAACATACCTGAGAAGTGTCCTTTCAATGTGACTGGCTAATACCTTTCTTTGTATGAGTCATTCCAAAGATGCCAGAGCTATGTCATAAATACAAATTGGGTTGTGAAGTGTGAAAGTTGTTCTATTAAAATAAAGTGACATGAACTTTCTCTTGGGAAGTGCTGTTCTATTTGTTTTCAACTATATGAATTGTTCTTTCTGTTATATGAATTGTTTTCACCTTCAAACTGTCCCTAAGTAGTAAGTGCATTTTGAAGAAAGTTATTGCATCTAGAACTTCTTTGAGGTTTGCAGCCAGATGTATGGCATTTCTGAAATGGTTGATATGAAAGGTGCGCTTGAATGATGTCAAGATTGCTTCAATTATACAGAGCTAGAGGGCATGTCTGTGTTTTTTTATAGCAAATATTCATTATCTCAGCAGAAGTGATGCCACAACCCAGAGAGACAAGAAGAGCTGACTGTGTTTATTTTATTGATAGGACACAGAAGATATTTTGGGAATGTCCACAAGCATAGGCAGCAGAGTTGGTTATGTGCCTATGCTCATTGATTCTATATGTTTCCATATTATCAAAGGTCATAATTGTCATTTTGTGTAAGGTTAGCAATCATTCCTATCAGTGCATTTCACTTTGTGAAAGATTTGGGGGAAATAACTCCTTTAATTCCAAATGCCATTACCCACAGATCCCATTTCCTTCTTTCACAGAAGTTTAGCTGGAAATGGGGTTGACACAGGGCACCATCTGTTCTTCGTTAAGGCATTTGACAAGCTTCGCATGATCTACTTGTGGTCACGCTGGAGAAATATGAGGTGGAGGCTGGTAGAATGAGGTGAATTACTAACTGGCTGATGGTCCAGTGGAATTGTTGACTCAGTAACCCAAAGATTTTTGATCTTTCCGTTATAGAGTTCTGACCCAATTCCAAACTGTTCACGGACAGAAACACATAAGTCATGATTTTCATATTTACAAATGGCGTGAAACTGAGAGGGAGAGTGATCAGGTGCTGGTGGAAGGGGGCTGACTCTGTAAAAATACATTTTACTAAGCATAAATGTAAGGTCTTTTATTTAGGTCTGTTCACCAAAATCCCATAAATAAACTACCTCCCAATATAAGATAAAAAATAGTATTGTAGTGGTTGCATATTGCAAATATCTTAATGCTTCTAATTCATATTAGTATCAGTTAAATTTGAGTAAACACCATAATAGAACCATTGACCAGCTAGTTTGCCCTCCCATGGCTTATAGAAATGTGGTATCTGAGTGGAGTTCTGATTATAGCGACCTAAGGAATTGTCACTCTGTAAAGGACCACTGGTGAACTGTAGTGTGTGCAAGGGAATGTGTCTTGACCTTGCAGGTGGCTGAAAGAACCAGAGCTCTTCCACGTGGCAATGAGAAGATGCAGGGTGAGAGGTCATTGGTCATTTCCTTCATAGATGTAAAAAGCTTTCCTGTTGAAGCAAGATTACTTGTGTTCTCTTTATCTCTAAGGTGCAAAGCCAGATGACTAGATGGCAGAAGATGAGGTGTGTAGCACAGAGACCAACCAGTCCTTTATTCCAGACTCTACAAACACTTGGAAGACTGCAGACAGGAGTTTATTTGCATGACTCAGACGTTCTGTGGGAGAGTTTACTCAGGAAAGTCTCCACAGCAGAGATGAGAGTCACCTGGGTCTTTAAGGAATGAGGAGGCTTTGGATGCAGGATGCTCCAGTGTCTCAGGAAGTCACTCAAGGGGCAGAAGGAGCAGTGCGGAAACCAGATGAGAGGCTGGAGAATGGGGTGGTTTTGAATATGAGTTTTGTAGTCAGACTCGTGTTTGAATCTAATTTCTGCCAGGTGCTAGCCATGCAACTTTGATGTTGTAGATAGAATGAGAGTCTCCCAAAGAAGTCCATGTCCTAATCCCTAGAACCTGTGAATATGTTACATTATATAGCAAAGAGGAGTTAAAGTTGACTAGATGGCACATGGAGAGATTATCTTGGATTATTTGGTTGGACACAATTTAATCATAACATCCTTCAAAGCGGCAGAAGGAGACAAAAGATTGAGTTAGTCAGTGAGGTATCATAATGGAAGCAAGGCCAGAGAGTACTATGGTGCTGGCTTTGATGGTGGAGGAGGTGGCCATGAGCCCAGGAATGGCAGACTCTAGAGAAGAAAAGGGCAAGGGAACAGAATCTCTCCTGGGGCCCTGGGGAAGGGACTCAGCTCCTCCCAAACCTTAATCTTCACCGTGAGACCATTTTGAACTTCTGACCTCCTGAGCTGTGAAATAATACATTTGTGTTGCTTGAAGCCACTACCTCTATGGTACTTGTTACAGCATCAATGTATATTAATCCACTTGGGTTAGTGCAGCCTCTCTGAGTCAGTTTTTTTTTTATGTATAAAGTGGAGATAGCAATAATATCTATTTCTAGAACTCTTGCAAGTGAAGTATCTAGTACCACCACATGACATATTGTGTATGTTTAGTAAAAAGACAGTCACCATCGATCAGTATTATGAAAAACAGGCTCTATGTGTGAGTTTTTCCCAATCATCACAAATCCGGTAATAGTCATCAGTGTCCTCTTCCTCCATCTTGTGGAACCTCTAACACATGGCTTGTTTTACTTGCATCCGAAAAGATCACCACTGCAATACAGATCCATGGCTACAGGACTCCCTCGCGCCAGTTTCTGGGGAATGATGAAGTGGTCCAGCTGCCCGGTTTGGGTCAAGTACTTCCTTACCCATTCCTAATATGAGCAAGCGCATGGATAGCAAGAAAGCACGATTTGCTATCATGTATTATGAAGTCCCAGGCTCAAGAGGCATGCCATCCTAGCCCCAGGGGATCACAGCAGCTGCCAGCTCTCCTTCCGAGATGGAGAGACCTGGAGGACTATTACCCCACCTCTACTGAGCCAGTTCTCCATGTTGGAATCAGTTACTGATAACTAATTGCTGATTTTTCTTAGTTATAAATATTTTGCTTGTGAATAACAGAAATCACTAAGCAATAGAGGAATTTGTGATGATTCTGGAGTTGGCTTATGAAACTAGAGACTAGAAAGACTAAATAGCATCTGAATGCTGTCTGTATAAATAAATAGAAGCTAATTTTCGGCTTTTATGCTAAGTGTCCATCCTTCACCATGATTCATGCACCGCACTTAACACAGTAAAAGTGGCACAAATTATATTAAAGAAACCAAACCAATGAAAAAGATATTTATAGAGCAAGAGAGAGACTGGAGAAATAAAGATCAGGATAGAGACAACGCCAAATTTTGAGCCATACAGTTGAAGAAACCACATCAGGCACTTGGGATCCTGGGCTCTGGTGCCAAGTTTTCTGGGACCTGCCACAGAACTGCCACGTACCAGTGGCACGGGCATGCTACTTAATAGTTTCTCGTCTGTAAAGTAAGGCCAATTGTGCCTATTGGTTAGGGTTCTTGAGAGAATTCAATGAGTTCAAGCATGACAAAACTATGATTGTGTTAACGACCTCCACTTCCGAAAAGTTTATTTAAAATATCAAATATCACATCTCCTCAGTACAGTATCTGTACTTCCAGTTTTTTTTCTTTTACCACTTTTAGTATTATAAACTCTTATGTTTTACCCAACTCTAATTTTTATGCAATTTGTTCTAACGCCTTATCCAAGTGAATTCCCCTTTTGTTCACTTTTCAAAACTAAAAATTGAGAAAATTATCAACGGAGAAGATGGCAGCCAACTTGAGATGCTGGGGAAGGGAAACTTCTTCTAAAAAAGGAGCTGCGCTGAGTAAACAGCCCCCGAAGTGGTCCCAAGTGCGTTCCAGATGAGTAATGATTTATGAACAGGAAACCTGGGTCGGCCGGGCTTCAGTGAAACAGCGCGGTGGATGGAAACCAGATGTGGGCCCTTCAGCTCCGAGGCCGCAGAGCGAGCAGCACAAAGAGGCGGTGAGAGGAGGAAGGAGATGGAGGGGGGAGACGGGAGGAGCACATGTGACCGAGGGGACACACAGAGAGAGGACTGGGTGGGAGGGAGAGCCAGCCGGCAGGCACTAATGGAAATGAAACACCCTCTAGGGTCCACTCGTAAAACGTTGCATCAGCCAGAAGCCCGGAGCTCGTTGAGAATATACATTGTGTTTTAACATTTGTTCCCAGGGAAACGAGCTGGAAAAGGTCAGATGTTTCTACTCACGTGGAAGACGGAGACCATATGTGTGCGAGCGCGTGTGAAGATACACCGTGTGCTTCAGAATGCACTGCAACGAAATACCTCTTCCCTTCCAATTAAATCTCTGAAGGGCCCCATTTCCTGCCGCTGCAAGGAGACGGCCTGGCAAAGAGAAGAACCTTAGTGCGTCTTCTCCTCCAGGGCCAAGCTGTCTGATACAAAGGAAACCGGGCTCTGGAACAGGGGTGGCAGCTGTCGCCTGTGGGCCAGTGTTGGCCCAGAGACCGTTTACATGCAGTCCGCCGGTTTTATATCTTTAAAGGGCCGTGGAGAAAAAGAAAAAAAGATGATGAAACAGGATTGTGTGTAGCCTGCAAAGCCCCAATAGTTACTCTCTCATCCTCTGTAGGATGAGACTAACCCTGGGTCTGGGTCTGGAATGTACGCCATGGCAAGGAAAGCTAGCGTGTGTCGTCGGCCAGCGTGATAATGACGCTACAAATGAAGCAGTTCTTAGAAATCCTTTTACAGACCCAGAGAGCGTGGTGGGTGAACGTTCACTTTCTCACCTCATGCTAACGCATGGTGCCTTGTCCTCAAAAGCGGGCAAGGCTCACAGGCAGCGCGGCGCAGGCTCCTGGAGAGGCAGGATGGAGAGGTCCTCTCTGGGGTCGCAGGGAAAGCACACACTGTTCGGGTCTGTGCAGAGCGGTGCCGGCTCCAAGTGCAGAGCTGGCTCTCACCTCTCAAACCTCATAAACGGGAATGAAGAGCGGGGCCTGAAAGTCACCAGGGAATGTGCCCTGGGCTTTGGACAGACCTGAAGAATAAGGCGCACAAAGACAGGCACTTACCTGATTATATGCTTGCTTACACGCAAATGATTCTGATCCAATAATGATGAGAATAATAGTGTAATAAACAAAACAGTATTTATCTGATGGCAACTAAAACTGGTGGGTGTTTATCGTGTGAGACATTGAGCTAAGCACTTCCCCTGAATTATCACATTTAATTCTCACAATGACCTTGTGAGGCTGAGGGAACAGACTCAGAGGCAAAGTAGTATTTCCCAAGTCACGTAGCCATTCAGAGGCAGAGCTGTGGTCTCAGAGCAGATTCTTGTCTACCGTCTTTATTGCTTCTTAACATAGAAAGGCTGTGTGTGAAGTGTTGGGACATAAATGTGCAGGAACTGAAAATAAATCTTTATGACCCATATATTATCTCCCTTTTCCTTTAAAAAGCCACAATAATAAAACCCTAAGCATTGAGGTGTCCTGTAATTTTATTCTGGACATAGCTGAAACTGCATGCATGGCTCAGAAGTTAATGTGCTATTTATTACCCGTGTAGACATATTTGAAACTGCATGCACGGCTCACAAGTTAGTATGTTGTTACCTGTGTAGACATAGCTGAAACTGAGTGCACGGCTTAAGTTAGTATGTTATTACCCATGTAGACATAGCTGAAACTGCCAATCTAGTGAGCTTTCTGTCATTTAAATGGTGGTTGGGTGTCTAGATCCTATAATCCAGTGCCCTGTGTGTGGGCTTCTTTGCCTGTAAGATGAGACATGAGTGATTTCCAAATTGAGGTCAAGGAACTTGGACATGCATTTCCTGGGCTCATCTCCAAGCCCGCCTGTCTTTGAGAAACCCTACCCTGCAGCAGTGGCCGAGCTTCTGACTGAGCTGTGGTCATCGGGGATCCTCGAGGAAGGTTCCAAGGACCCAGCCACAGACTTACCATAAGTCTTTGCTTACACTCTTGGTGCCTGAGACTATTCTGAAAGCAAAATGACTTACATTTTACATTGAACCATTAGTAAACCGACATTTAAGTGACTCTGATGCTAAGGCAGGATCCTTTCTCATGTACACTTAGGGCAAGGTTTTTGTTGCCTGGTTCCATTGTTTCAAAGGTAGGGTAATTTCATTCTGATGCTGACTGTATGATATTAGAAGATGCAGACCATTTTCTTCAGGCCTCTAGAAATTCCTCTAGGATGGCTTTTCTGGGGACTCTTTCTATTGGGACTTTTCTCGTCTTCATCATTAACCTGGCCCATCATTGATGTCCAACTTCACACCCACATTTCCACTTGGACCCTGACTCCTGCCCCAGGCCCAGGAGAGCCTCTGGGTTTTGCTGCTAAATATTAGGATTCATTGCTTTGAATGGTCTTAATTCACTTTATCCTTTGATTTATGTGGATAGGGTAATTGATGGTAATTCTCTGAATATTCTTTTTTAAAATATATTTTATTGATTTTTTACAGAGAGGAAGGGAGAGGGATAGAGAGTTAGAAACATCAATGAGAGAGAGACATTGATCAGCTGCCTCTTGCACGCCCCCTACTGGGGATGTGCCCACAACCAAGGTACATGTCCTTGACTGGAATCCAACCTGGGACCTTTCAGTCCTCAGATGCTCTATCCACTGAGCCAAACCAGTTTCAGCCATTCTCTGAATATTCTGATTTTCCATTTGAAAAGTATTAATTCCTAAAGATGGTAAAAATTATTTCAACCTATTAGAATATCAACATTACTAATTATTCTTTATTTTAGAAGAAAAAATATAAAAACAAGATTAACATCAGGAGCAGCTCCATATAACAGATATTTATTGTGTGGCTACTGAAGGTAAGTCGCATTGCACTGAAGATCCTGTCTCCATGGCACTTGTCTCCATGATGCCAACATCCTTCCAGTTCACCTCCAACCTTCACACCTGGTCCTGTGTCCCATGTCCCTCCACTCAGTTAGAGCTACCTCAAGATTCTGTCACAATGATTGAAAACAAAAACATTGTAGATATTTTTTCCATTTTTTAAAATTAATGTGTTACATGTGTACATATCTTCCCATTGTCCTCCACCCCACGCCCATACATGCCCTCACCCCCCAGTGTCTTGCATCCATTATTTATGCTTATATGCATGCATACAAGTTCTTAGATAGATCTCTTATCTATCCCCCTCTCTCTAACCTTCCCTCTGTAATTTGACAGTCTGTTTGATGCTTTACTGCCTCTGTATCTATCATTTTGTTCATCAGTTTAAAATGTTCTTTATTATCCATAAATGAGTGAGATCATGTGGTATTTTTCTTTCATTGACTGGCTTATTTCACTTAGCATAATGCTCTCCAGTTTCATCCAGGTTGCTGCAAATGGTAAGAATTCCTTCTTTTTTATGGCAGCATAGTATTCTATTGTGTAGATGTACCATAGTTTTCTGATCCACTCATCTGCTGAAGGGCACCTAGGCTGTTTCCAAATCAAAGCTATTGTAAATTGTCCTGTTATGAACATAGGGGTCCATAAATCCTTTCTGATTGGTATTTCTAGTTTCTTAGGATATATTGTAGAAGTGGGATTACTGGGTCAAATGGGAGTTCCATTTTTAGTTTTTTGAGGAATCTCCATAGTGTTCTGCACAGTGGCTGCATCAGTCTTCATTCCCACCAGCAGTGCACGAGGGTTCCTTTTTCTCTGCATCTTCGCCAACACTTGTTGTTTGTTAATTTGTTGATGAGTGCCATTGTGACAGGTGTGAGATGGTATTGCACTGTTGTTTTGATTTACATCTCTTGGATAATTAGTGACTTTGAGCATGTTTTCATGTGTCTCTTGGCCTTCCATCTGTCTTCTTTTGAAAAGATTCTACTTAGGTTGCCCATTTTTTTTATTGAATCATTTTTCTTTCTTTTATTAAGTTATATAAGTTGCCTGTAGATGTTGGAGATTAAACCTTTATCAGTGATAACATTTGCAAATATGTTCTCGCATACAGTGGACTTTCTTGTTGTTTTGTTAATGGTTTCTTTTGTTGTGAAAAATCTTTTTATTTTGATGTAGTCCCATTTGTTTATTTTCTCTTTAGCTTCCATTGCCCTATGAGCAGTTATCAGTGAAGAAGTTCCTTTGGCATATGTCTGAGATTTTGCTGCCTGTTGATTCCTCTAGTATTTTTATGGTTTCCTGTCTTATGTTTAAGTCCTGTTCCATTTTGAGCTTATTTATTTTTTGTATGGTGTAAGTTGGTGGTCTAGTTTCAATGTTTGGTAAAACTCTCCTGTCCAGTTTTCCCAACACCATTTATTGAAGAGACTGTCTTGACTCCATTGTATGTTCGGGCCTCCTTTGTCGAATATTAATTGAGCATAGGGATTTGGGTCGATATCTGAATTCTCTATTCTATTCCATTGGTCTATATGTCTGTTCTTATGCCAGTACCAGGCTGTTTTGAGAAAGTGGCTTTGTAACAGCTTGAAATCTGGTATTGAGATCCCACCTACTTTATTCTTCTTTCTCAGGATTGCTGTGGCTATTCAGAATCTTTTTTTATTCCAGATGAATTTTTTGGAGAGTTTTTTCTAGGTCTGTGAAATATGCCATTGGTATTTTAATGGGGAGTGCATTGAATCTATAGATTGCTTTGGGTAGTATAAACATTTTAATGATGTTGATTCTCTCAATCCATGAACATGATATGTTCTTCCATCTGTTTACATCTTTCTCTATTGCTTTTTTCAGTGTCCTATAGTTTTCTGCGTATAGGTCTTTTACCTCCTTAGTTAAGTTTATTCCTAGGTATCTTAATTTTTTTTTTTTGGTGCGATGGTAAATGGGATTGCTTTTTTAGTCTCTCTTTCTGTAAGTTCACTACTGGTGTACAGAAATGCCATAGATTTCTTGGATTAATTTTATATCATTCTATATTGCCAAATTCATTTATTAAGTTCATTAGTTTTTTGATGGAGTCCTTTGGTTTGTTTATGTACAGTATCATGTCATCTGCAAATAAGGACAGCTTTACTTCTTCTTTTCCAATTTGGATGCCTTTTATTTCTTCTTCTTGTCTAATTGCAATGGCTAATACTTCCAGTACTATGTCGAACAGGAGAGGTGAGAATGGGTATCCCTGTCTTGATCCTGTTCTTAGGAGAAATGGTTTTAGTTTTTGCCCATTGAGTATGATGTTAGCTGTGGGTCTATCATATACGGCTTTTATGATGTTGAGGTATGATCCTTCTATTCCCACTTTGCTGAGAGTTTTTATCAAGAAAGGGTGTTGGATTTTGTCAAATGCTTTTTCTGCATCAATTGATATGACCATGTGATTTTTATCTCTCAATTTGTTTATGTGATGTATCACATTTATTGATTTGCAGATATTGTACCATCCTTGTATTCCTGGGATGAATCCTACTTGGTCATGGTGTATGATCTTTCTGATGTACTGCTGGATCTGATTTGCTAGAATTTTGTTGAGGATTTTGGCATCTATGTTCATGAGAAATATTGGCCTATAATTCTCTATAATTATGTTGTTTTTATCTGGTTTTGATATTAGGGTGATGCTGGCTTCATAGGAGGTGTTTGGAAGTGTTCCTTCTTCTTGAATATTTTTGAATAGTCTGAGGAGGATAGGTTTTAATTCTTCCTTGAATGTTTGGTAAAACTCTCCTGTGCAGCCATCTGGTCCTGGGCTTTTGTTTGCTGGAAACTTTTGGATGACTGCTTCAATTTCTTTCATAGTTATTGGCCTATTGAGATGTTTAGATTCTTCCTGATTGAGTTTTGGAAGGTTATATTTTTCTAGGAATATGTCCATTTCTTGCAGGTTGTCCTATTTGTTGGAATAGAGTTGCTCATTGTATTTTTTAACAATCCTTTGTATTTTGGCGGGATTTGTTGTTATTTCTCCTCTTTCATTTCTGATTTTGTTTATTTGGGTATTCTCTCTTTGCTTCTTGGTGAGCCTTGCTAGAGGTCCATCAATCTTGTTTATCCTTTCATGGAACCAGCTCTTGGTTTTGTTGCTCTTTTGTATTGTTTCTTTGCTCTCTATGTTGTTTATCTCTGCTCTGATCTTTATTATTTCCTTCCTTCTGCTTACACTGGGCTTTTCTTGTTGTTCTTTTTCTAACTTTTTGAGTTGTAGGGTTAGGTAATTTATTAGCATTGTTTTTTTGTTTTTTTGTAGTAGGCTTGTAGAGTTATGAGCTTCCCTCTCAAGACTGCTTTCACTGTGTTCCAAAGATTTTGGATTGTTGTGTTTTCATTGTCATTTATTGCCATCATGTTTTTTATTTCTTCCTTGTCCTCTCTGGTAACCCAGTCCTTGTTTAATAGCATGCTGTTTAGTCTCCATGTGTTTGATTTCTTTGGATTGTTATTATGGTAGTTGATTTCCAGCTTTATGTCACTGTGATCTGAGAAGAAGCTTGATATGATATTTATCTTCTTGAATTTGAAGAGACTTTGCCTATGACCCAACATATGGTCTATTTTTGAAAATGGCCCATGTGCAGTTGAGAAGAATGTATATTCTGTGGCTTGGGGTGAAATGTTCAGAAGATGTCAATTAATTCCATCTGAGTTATTTAGGATTGGTGTTTCTTTGCTGATTTTTTGTTTAGAGGATTTGTGCAGTGATAATAGAGGGGTTATTAAAGTCTCCTACTATGATTGTATTGCTGTCAATCTCTCCCTTGATATCTTCCAGGAGTTTTTTTTTATGTATTTGGGTTCTCCTGTAGTGGGTGTATATATGTTTACCAGAGTTATTTTTTCTTGTTGGATTTTTCCCTTTAGTATTATAAAGTGGCCTTCCTTATTTCTTATTATGCCCTTTACTTTAAGATCTAATTTGTCACATATAAGTATTGCTACCCCAGCTTTTTTTTTTTTCATTTCCATTCGCCTGAAAAACCTCTTTTCATCCCTTCATCTTCAGTCTGTGTGCGTCTTTTTTATGAGGTGGGTTTCTTGTAGACAGCAGATATACGGGTCATATTTTCTTATCCATTCCATTACACTATGTCTTTTGATTTGGGCATTTAATCCATTTACATTTAAAGTTATTATTGATAGCTACTTATTTGTCACTATTTTTATTCTTTACCCCTGTGTTTCTTCTTTGCTTCCTCTTTCTTTCTTTCTTTCTTTCTTTCTTTCTTTCTTTCTTTCTTCCTTTCTTCCTTCCTTTCTCCCTCTCTCTCTCTCTCTCTCTCTCTCTCTCTCTCTCTCTCTCTCTCGCACTCTCTCGCACTCTCTCTTTCTCCTTCCTTCCTTCCTTCCTTTTACAGCAGACCCTTTAGCATTTCTTGCATTGCTGGTTTGGTGGTAATGAATTTCCTTAGTCCTTTTTTGTCTGTGAAGCTCCTGATTTCACCTTCAATTTTGATTGATAGCCTTGCTGGGTACAGTATTCTTGGATTCAGACCCTTCCTTTGCATGACTTGGTATATTTCATTCCATTCATTTCTGGCCTGAGAAATCAGTTGTTAGTCTGATGGGGGTTCCTTTGTAGTAACTTTATGTCTCTTTCTAGACACTTTTAAGATCTTTACTTTATTGTTGGTGTTTGCCAATTATAATGTGTCTTGGTGTCAGTCTTTTGGGTTTCATTTTGCTTGGGACTCTGTGAGCTTCTCGGATTTGTGTGGGGATTTTCCTTTCCTATATCAGGGAAGTTTTCTGTCATTATTTCTTCAAATAGGTTTTCTATTCCTTGCTCAGTTCTCTCTCCTTCTGGCAACCCTATTGTGTGGATGTTGTTTTGTTTTGTGTTGTCCCAAAGTTCTCTTAGGCTCTCCTCCTGCTTTTTAATTTTTTTTTCCTAGAAGCTGCTCTACCTTTTTTTTTCTTACCTTGTCTTCCAGCTCACTGATGCAGTACTCTGCTTCTTCTAGCCTACTCTTGATGCTTTCTATTGAGTTCTTTATAGTAGCAATGTCGTTTTTCATTTCTCCTTGTTTCTTCTTCATTTTTTCTTGGTTCTTACTCATATTGTTGAATTTGTCTTCCATTCTTTTCAGCCATCTTATGACCACTTCTCTGAATTCTTTCCCTGACAAGTTGCTTGCCTCCATCTCATTTACTTCCTTTTCTGGTGATGCCTGCTTTTCTTTCATATATGGGCTGTTTCTTTGTCTCTCCATGGTCTGTTCTCCAGGTATCTGGTTATGTAGTTCTCTCTCTCCTGTGTTGATTTAAAGCCATAAAAATACAACACAACCAGGTACAATGCACAAGGCATTGAACAGAAATGTATTCATGATATTAATAACCACAAATAAAGATGACTACCAGAGAGAGGCAAATAAGGGTATAGAAGAGGAAGAAGAAGAGAGAAAAGAAAATGAAAAAAAAAGAAAGGAGTGCCAAAATGAAATTGGGGGTGGGGGGAAAAGTAAGAGATAAAAGCAAAAGAATAAGAAGGAGAAGGGGAACAAAGTAATATATATGGGGAGAAAACTCCTAAAGAACAGCCACTAATCCCCAAAAATGCCAGCAACAAGTACCTGGATATTAATACAAACTACAAACAACAACTAATATCAAGCAAGGTGAGAGAAAACAGAAGCAATAAACAAACAAAAACAAGCAAACATAAAAACAAAACAAAAAATAAGCAAAACAATCTCACAAAAAAAGCATAAAAAGTTGATATAATCAACATTCAAGCAAGCAACAGAAGGACAGACAGAAAAACAATTTTTGGGTAGTGAAGACAGAAAAGAGGTATGTATGGACTTGGAGCAGGAGATTGAAAATTAGATATATAAGTAGGGTGAAATTTTAATAGGGACTAAAAAGAAGGAATAGCAAAATGTAAAGTAGGAAAAGGGTAAGAGAAACAGGGCAACAAAAGGGGAAAAGTTAGAAAGAGAGTGATAGCATAAAGATAGAATAAAATGATACTAAAGGAAAGATTAAAATAGAATGTAGAACATTAATCCCAAAGTAAAGAGAAAATAAAATGACACCATTTTTTAACAAAAAGGTAAAATAGTAATAGTAATACTACTGATTGAAAATAAAAATGTAATAATTAAAAAGGTAAAATCAAGTGAGGAAAAAAGAAAAAATATTAGTTTCTTAAGTAAAAGGTGAAAGAAAACAAAAAAAATTGAATGTGCAGTAGTGAAGATCATTGACTTCCTCTATTGTTCTGTTTGGCATGCCTGTTTCCTAGTCAGGACAATATTGCAGTTCTCTGTATTCCACTCCTCCTCAGTGTTGTAAGTCCTGATTTTTAAGGAGGCAGTGTATTTTAGTTTCTTTATTCCTTTATTTGTGATTACACAAGAGTCAATTTGTGGTTCAGCCCCTTGGTGGCAGTGTTTCTGGATTGACCTCCAAGACTATAGGTCCTCTCTAGCCTTTGCTTAGATACTGCTTTCCCTGTGGCACTCAATACCAGTTTGTGGGAGTGGGCTGCCTCAGAGCTGGTTCTCTGACCATCACTACCCACTCTGATCCCCAGGTTCCAGAAAAACAACTTTCCCCTGAAGTTTCCTAGGGTTTCCCCAACTGGATGATCCTATGTATTGGGCATAGCAATCAGAAGCAAGGATCTGAAGAGGAAAGAGCATAAGTATAAGAACTTCCCTTCTTCCTCGGGTCTAAGCAGCTGGCACACTTTTTGATCCAATCCTTCTGCATTGGATCAAAATGGGTTGCTTTCTAGAGATCCCCTCTGTTAGCAGCTCTGAGGACTCCCGTTGACATTCACAGGTCATTGCCAGCCCCAACAGCCACAGATCTCTCCAGGGGCAGACTTCCCCAGGTTCTCCAGTTCTTGTAGTGCACGTGCTTCTCTGTCCTGTAGGACCAGAGATCTTACCTCATCCCAGGTGAAATCGAACCTTTCAGTGGTGGAGTGTAGAGCTCCTCTGAATCTGTGTGTTTGTGCCAATTAGGAACTGGTGTTCTGGGGTTTGCAACCACTCAGTGGGTGCCGCAGTTGTAGAGTCTCAGGCTTCCGATAACAGCCACCCTCCCTTCAAGATGGCACAGTCTCTGAGTTCAATCTGGTGGCTCTGGGAGGGAACCCAGCAGCAGTAGGGGTTGCCTGATCAGGAAAGCCCCATCCAGCAGTCCCCCACCTTCTCCTGGAGTATAGCTGTCCCTCAACTTGCCAATAAACACTCCCCATGCAACCTTCAGCTGTTCCCTCTGTCTGCTCTGGGAAAAGGCTTGGGACATGTCTATCTATTCCGCCGCCATTTCCCCCCCAACCCATTATAGATATTTTTAAGCATAGGTTGAAACAAACAAGTTATTTAAATAACCCCCCAGTTAAATGAATCTGAAACCCAATTGCAATGAATGCTAGTTAATGGAGGCATGACAAAGACCATCACAAAGGACTAAATACACCTACTGGAGGACTTTCATGTTTTCTAAGCCTCTTGGTAGTAATTTCCCTCATACCTCCTGGTCACCTGATCTGGTCAGCAATACAGGAATTATTGGTCCTATTATATGGTGCGGTAGACACATAGCCCTGGTAGTCATGTGTGGAGACCCTGTTCTATCTGCTATGGATATTTAAAAATGAAATTGAGATGAAAAATTATTGAAAGAATGACCTACATTACGTTGCTGAAAGAAGAAAGTCTTGGTCATTCGAGTGCACAGGATGTAGCTCGCCTAGAGGGAGTTCCTCCTTGATCAGGGAGGGACCTCACTCAGAGGCTGCGGGTCAGCTGGTTGGTTAGGATCAATTTTTAATCTCAGCCCTTGGTGTGGGTGACCACAGGGTCTCCTTTGGGACACAGCTGGGGGGCAATTCTCCCATGGTTCATATTGGGTGCTGCTGAAGACATTTTCTTCTGTGGTTCATCGGGCACTTTAATCAGACACGGGGAAGGAGGAGCGCGTACTGGGTCTTCCCAACTAGATTAGCCTCCTTATGCCCAGTGTTCTCTGATGGCAAACATGTACAGCAACTTATGTCAGTTTTTAACTCAAGGGCTCTCCTGATCAGACAACCCCTAGTTGTGGGCTCACTTTTCTCATCTCCTACTCCTAGACCGGAGTGGCACCCAGAAGCCTCCATGGCTCTAATTCTCTCCAGTGCTGGGCTGCTGGTCCTGCCACATGCCCAGCTTCGATGCGAAAGGCCAGGAGAAATGTGGACAGGACGCTCTGGAGCCACCAGTGAGCAAGGACAGTATCTCAGAGACAAAAGCACTTCCTGTTCTCACTTCATGTGAGGTCAGGTTCCTGGCTCAGATCACATGAATGAGTCTACAGCCATCTCTGACAAAAGCCAGCACCTGAAGTGAGAGGCCCTTCTTATGGTGCCGCCTCAGGACTCACTGCCCTCATGGTCCTTCTACCTGCACCCCTGGCAGACCTGTGCCTGCCTTCACCTGGCAGCGGCGCCTGCTCTCGTCAGAGTTCTGAGTCCTTTCCTCTCTTCCTTCAGCGAACCTGGATCCTACAGGTTTCCTACACCATCAGCATGTTCTTCCCATCATTCCATCCACAACATGAGCTCTAGTGTCCCCTGTCCTAAATTATCAAAAACAAGGCAATGTACAGCCAATTTCTTTAATTGCACAAACTTCTCCAGCTACCTGTGGCTTCTTAGCTCTGCTATAAATAGCTGCTAGAATTGGGCGTCTGTGCCCACTGAAGTGGCTCTTTCCCAGATCACCTGTGCCCTCAATGTCGCCAAACTCCATGGATATAACTCTGCTGTCATTTTAACTAAGCTGAGTAGCTTTTAGTGCCCTTGACCACCTGAAATCCTCCTCCCTCAGCAGCCATGACTGCTGTCTCCTACTCTTCCTCCCATTCACTGCACTTTCGGGCCTGTGTGTGGGTTTCTAGTCTCCTCTTACTCTCTGTGCCGGAGGGATGGAGGATGTGCGCCATTACTGGGATTGTGGGGTAACTGGAACCAGCCCCAGATCTGAGAGGCAGTAAGAGATAAAGTGAGAGGTCTCCCCTCCAATCTGAAGTCACAAATGCCCCGGCGGAGGAAGCAGCACTCAGTACACACCTGCCGATTGCAAATGGATGTGTGACATGAAGCAACGGCCCACTTGGTATCTGTACACTGCAAAACAGCTCTAAGGCAGCACTGCGGGGTCACATACCAAGCTACGTGTAGTAGGCACACCTCTTTTTATAAAATTGTTCTCCTGAAGGTGGGTCACAACTGAACACAGGTCAGCATTTCGGTGATCACCAGCTGTGGCACTGCTGGCGGACACAGGCCCGGCCTCTTTTCATATCCAAGGGAAGAGGAAACCTCTTTCTCAGTCTGTGGCTTCCTTGGAGTCTGTCAGGTCCTCTCCCATCTGCAGACTCCTGCTCCCCCCTGGACCAGCACACACAGGAAGCGGGGCTCGCAAGCCTGGGTAGCCTGACCTCTGGGTGACGACTGAGCATGCTCTCTCCTCTCCCAGACTGGACATCATGGCCTCCCGGGATCCGGCCAGCTGGCACCATGAGGCTAATTCCTTCCACACTTGGCAGCAAAGCACCCAGTATGGAAATGAAGCCAAACTTCCATTTACAGCTTTGCAGCCAGCCTTTCACAGATGCAAAGGCCAGGGGCAGGCCACCAGAGCTCAGCAGCCCCTGAGCCTGTGTTCATGGGGAGGAACCCCATTGTCCACAGGGGATGTGTCCTGTGATGCCCCCTGGACACCCAAAACCACAGATGGCACTGAAACCTGTAGGTACTATGCTTTTCCTTCCCATATATGCCTATGGTAAAGTCTAATTTGTAAATTAGGCACAGGAAGAGGTTAACAAGAACTAATAATGAAATAGAACAATTATAACAAGGCACTGTCATAAAAGTTGTCTAAATGCGGCCTCTCACGTTCTCTTCCTGGCAACTGGTCTGATAGCTGAGATGACTACTAAGTGACTCACGGCCGGGAGCGTCCAGTGTGGAGACGCTGGCTGAAGGGGTGACTCAGGTCTCTAGCGGGATGGTGTGGGACAGGGAAGATTTCATCATGCTACTCAGAACAGTGAGCAGTTTAAAACATAGGAACTGCTTATTTCTGAAATTTTCTATTTAATGCTTTGGGATCATGGAGCTGAAACCTCGGAAGGTGAAACAGTGAATAGAGGAGGCCACTGCACTTCACCTGGTCAACTATCATCCCAGGCGGTGCCTCCTCATGGCTGCATTTACATATTCATTACCTGGGATTTTTTTACATCGCTGTGATTATTGATTAGCCAAGTGGATAAATAGTAATTGCACCCAATGAATCGATGGTTATTGTGTCTCATTATAGCCAGCAGAGCGCTTGGGGGGCACAGTGTTTGGAAGTTGTCCTCTGATTGAATGGAAGGGCACAGAGAAGCAGAGAGGAGCACAGTCTGGGACAAGGTGTATCTGCAACCCCATTAGCTCTTGTCACTGGGAGTGGAGACTTGCAGAACCTGAGCCTCAGTTTTATGTTTAACATGTCAATAACACACATGTCAGAGGAGGCTTATAGGAATGAACTAGAACTACATGAAATGTAACTAGATGCTCAGTAAACGCTGGCTACTTCGTTCTTTCCAGCTGGCACAGTTTTGGGCGCTCTCAGACCCCAGGTCCAGCACTCTGAGCTTCCTCACCTTTGTTCCCACAGTGATTCTGTGGGGGTGAGGCCCATCATTATCCCCTTTCCTAGAGATGCTGAGGGATGTCCCCAAGACCCCACGGCCACTGAGAGTCTGAGCCAGGATCCAACCTCAGAGCTCAAGCTCTTTGCCTTCTCAGGAGCTCATGCAAACAAACGGTCTGCTGGGTGAGGAACCCCACAACCGGCCAGAAGGATCCAGTAGGCAAGTGTGAAAGATACAGGAATGGAGACTGTGCCTGCAGAGGAAGGCAGAGCTGACCTCTGGGTGCTGGGGAGGATTGGTCCCAGAGGGGTGGAGGGGAGTGGGACAGGGGCTGGGGAGGCACTAGAGAGGAGAGCCGGTCTTCACAGAGTTCTGGGACCTGACTAAAGGAGGAGCTTTGGGGTGACTGCTTTGTGAAGAGGTCCCCTGTTCCTGTTCACAGAGCAGCTGGCTGCACCGAAGCTGGATCAGGGTGTCAAGGGTTGTCTCTGGAGAGGAGGTCTGGAAACTTCCAGAAGAGGCAAAAGCCTTGTCCTACATGACAACGTCCGAGTTATTTTCTTTGGCAGATGATACTTAGAAGTTGATCCAAACGCACCATCATCCATTCCTTACGATTCCAAAAAGGGCACCACGTTTGAGCTGGGCAGCCCCAGTGTTCTCTGCAAACCTTTTCCATAGAAACAGACTCTTTACCAGAGAAACTGCTTGTGGTCACTTGGGATAGAAATAGAACGGTTTCACCTTTTTTTGTTGTTGTTCCTGAATAAAGCAACTGGCAGGCATTTCTGTCCGTTAGTAGAAGAATCAGACACTCCGCCCGTGTGCATAAGGATCAAGTATATAAATTCTCATCACACTTGTGGATCTGAAGGACGTCACAAAAGAAAGTGATTGATCATTTTATTGCAGGTGAAGCATATGGACTGAGTATCAAAGAAAAGTGAGATTCATGCATTAGAGGCTGAGCAACAACCTATTATTTGTTGGATGAAAAGACGCCTGTAAACGTATGGACAGTAGAATTTGTTTCCCCTGACTATGCAAATACTGTCTGTGTCCTTTCCCAGCCATTCCATTTCTTTTATAAAGAAGCTAAGGTAAAAAGTATTTTTAACAATATTTAAAAATTTTTTTTAAATGTATATTTTTTATTGATATTTTTACAGAGAGGAAGGGAGAGGGATAGAGAGTTAGAAACATCGATGAGAGAGAAACATCCATCAGCTGCCTCCTGCTCACTTCCTACTAGAGATGTGCCTGCAACCAAGGTACATGCCCTTGACTGGAATCGAACCTGGGACCCTTCAGTCAGCAGGCCAACGCTCTATCCACTGAGCCACACTAGTTAGGGTAACAATATTTTTATTAGTAATAATTATTTATTGAGGAACACTGGAAGAATAAAGAAGAAAGAGAAAATATAAAGCAGCCCAAATTCTTCAACCTAGCCTTGACTCTAGGTGTCATTTTGATGTCCCTCCTTTTATGTTTCCTTTTTTTGTTTTTTTTAAAATGGTTTCTCATGCAGTGAAAAGGAGAATGAGAAGGTATTTCATATGCTCTCTTGAGCCCCATGAAAAATGCAAAATTAAAAGAACAAGAAGAATATAAGTTCCAAGAAGGAAAATTAGAGCAATCCATGTGATATGCAAAAATAAAAAAAATTTTCTATGTTCCCTTTGCAAAGTATATTTGTACAAAATGAATTCAAATTAAGATAGCATGAAACAAGTAATGAGGATAAGATCCATGATCAATATAAGGAAGAGATGAACCTTGGAAAATTTAATAAATAATAAAGAAGAAAAATTTTAAGAGGCCCTTTAAATTTAATTTTTAATTAAAAAATTTATCTTTATTGTTGAAAGTATTATAGATGTCTCTCTTTCCCTCACCCCCACTGACCCCTTCAACGCCACCCCTCAGGCCTATTCTATCATCTGTGTCCATGGGTTATGCATACAGATGTATTAGTTCTTTGGTTAATCTCTTCCTTACCCCTTATTCCTTCCCTCTGAGATTACTCAGTTTGTTCCATGCTTCCATGTCTCTGGACCAGTTTATTTTGTTCATTAGATTCCACATATAAGTGAGATCATGTGATACTTGTCTTACTCTGACTTGCCCTTTTAATTTTAATTGAATAACTGATGTGGAAATGTGCATATGAACCAGTGAAAAAATCACCCAGACACAATGGCAAGTTCATTAAAGAGTGTTGCTTGAGCACAGCAGAAATGATATGTTCTGCACAGAGAAAAATATTTAGAAATGTAAATATAACTGAAATACTGCTGTCAATGTGATAGAATCAAGGACTTACAGTCCAAGTTATAAGAAAGAGGAAGAAGAAGCTATAATAGTTTACAGCATTTTGTAATAACTGGAAAGGGTCCAGATATAAATAATGCTCCCAGGAAACCATATTTATTCCCGGTGTCAGGGAGAATATTTGTGAGTACAGAATCTTTGGAGCCATGTACAAGAAGGCCCAGCTGTCTGAGAAGTGGCTTGGTCTGAAATATTGAGAATAATCTTAAAGTTTAACATAAACTGGTCAAAGTTAATGTATGTGATCACAGACTGGGGTCCCTCAATAGTTCTTCCAAATGCTGGACTTGTTCTCCAATTAAAGATATGCAAGAGTAACCTCTAAAGTGAGCTGCTCTGTCACCTCTGCTGGAGAAACCGATGTATTGCATCTTTGTGGTCATGGAAGGGCCTTGGGGCTCTTTCTGCCCAATCCGCCCCAATCATGACTGCTCATCCCAGAAGGGAGAACTACAGACAGGCTGTTGACCCTGCTCTGGTCTGTGGTGTCCCTTTGACACCCAGTTATCATCCCTCATTCTCTCCTAAACATGGTATATACTTATATTCACCAACAGGGAGCAAGTAAACCGTTACTTATCCCTGAGGACTCTGGGTGGCTACAGCTTCAGAATGTCCTTGTTCAGAGTAGATGCCCAGCTTTGTTATTGTGTAAAACATAAGGGTTCCATTTATCATTGAAGGCCAGACTGAGGGTGGGTCTTAGAAATTAGGTCTTCATCAGTGAGGGCTAGCTCACACATGAGGCTGCCATCGCCCACCATGTTCGTTCTGTCCTGTAGTCCCATTACTGTTGGGTCTCTCCACGTGTGTTTTGGAATGAGCTGTTGTTTTCTACCTCCTTCTTGTGTGTGAGGAAGGAGTGTAAAATGTCCTCGCTCAGGAAACTCCTTTGATGCATGAGGATGACATTTATTGATGAGAAATGGGTTTGGGACTGACGATGCATTCTGCAGGCTAGTAGAATGTTTGTTTGAATTGAAATCAGTGGTGAGATATGATTTGGGGAGTTGCCAGAACAGATAGTTACTAAAACTGTGAGTGTGGTTGAGGTCACCCTGGAGGGAAAACTTGGGAACTAGTAATGTTTATGGAATAGGTGGAAGATAATAAATTTAGAAGGATTTGTCAGAGAAGGAAGTAAACCACAAGACTGGTGCTCAGAAACCAAGGTCCTAGAGTCTGAAAGAGGAGGGATTCCATCAATAACACCAAATACAACAGAGAAGTCTAACAAGATGCGGGTTGAGTAGTGTCAACTGGACTGAGTAGTATGGACACATGTCCTCTAGTAGAACAGCCCCTGTGGGCAGTCTGGCTGGAAGCCAAGGTGCAGGGAGACATGGAAACAACCCAAAGATGATTAGACACAGAGGATGTGGCGCATACACACAAGGGAACACTACTCAGCCACAGAAAAGATGAAATATGTCATTTGTGACAACATGGTTGGACCCTGAGGACAGCATGCCAAACAAAATAAGTTAGAAAAAGTCAAGAACCGCATGATTTCACCCATGTTGTTTTCCTCCTCTTTTCGCCTTGCCATCACACGCCATGGGGTATAAAACCATAAATGCCTTAGTGAGCTTGCCTGGAAGCCACTTGTCTCTTTGCCTCCCCACTTTATCTTATGGTCACTTTTAATCATTTTATGGAAAGTGATCCTGAAAGAGCTGATGGAGCAGAGCCCTGGATAGTCCCCTGTAAAGTGAGGCACTGACAGCAGGATGTGGAGGGGAAACCAACTCGCCAGCCCACCAAATGAGCCACAGGCAGATGAAGATGGGTTTTGGCCTCTGACAGGCTGGAGGTTATAACTTATGGCTCCACCACTCCTAGGAAGTGATCCAATCTCTCAGAGACGGGAATTCTTAGCAGCACGTCTGAAAATATGTTACATGCAGCAAACTCGCTTCTTTTGCCTGCCTTCTTTCTCTCTCCCTCCTCCCTCTTTTCCTGACTTTCTCCTCCTTTACCTCTTGAAGGAAATAGAATGAGAAACACTTTTTCCTGGGAATCCTCAGGCTTTGGAGACTTACCAGTAAATGGCGTCCCCATGCATCAAAGGAGTTCCCCCAGCGAGGTCATTTTACATTCTCCCCTTTCTTCAAGGGTCCACATGGCTGTGGAAGCCTGGCCCACATCCTTTGACCTAAATCCTTGCTGATAGAACCACTCCCACCAAAGGCAACTTGGAGCCATGGTTGTCAGGATCACTGGCCAGAATCATAAAAATGTTCCCAGAAGTCTGCAGTTATTAAACCATATTTTAAAATTTGACCTCATTTTGCCTTTACTTACGTTATTTTTTCCAAGTTGTGACATAAATTATGATTACAGAAATAGTAAGTTAATCTGAGAGCCTTTTGGTTTTCTGCAAAACTGGGAGTCTGGTGCTTGTTCGTGAGGTGGGATTATGATGATAAAATAAGATGGCAAATGTGGTACCAAAGCACAGAGCTTGGGATGGAGGCTGTCTCTGCGTTTCCTTTTACAGTCAATTGTGATGTGAGAGGGAAAAACACAAGTTTGAAATTTTAAAAAATCAGCACCTGTGAACAACATTCAGAATCTGAGGTGTTCTTGAATGATTTTCACATTTACTTGTTGTTCTGCTTGCATCCCTGAAGGAGCGTCATGCAAAGGTAGGGCTCTATCTTAGGGGAGCCCCTATGTGTGCTTAGAATCAGAAACCATGGTAGCCATTCTGGGTCAAAAAAGAAAGCCGACATCCTGGCACCCAGAGTCCTGATGGCGTGGAGGTTTCAGCTCCCAGGTGAGAGAGCTTCCATCAGGGACATGACAATGACTCCACTCAGCTGGAAGAAGAGACTTGCATGTGGGCATTGTGAGGTCCTGATGCCACTAGCTGAAAAAGAGTGAGTCTCCTGGCCAGAGCTCTTGATTCTGATGGTTACTGGTATCTGGGGTTGCTGAGACCCCAGTGGGGCTCCAAGAAATGAGTCTGGAACCAAGGATCTTCTGAGTGCTTCTTAGTTCTTCCATGTAAGAACTAACTAACATTAAAGTTAAATGGAAAACTAGAGAAACCAAAAGAAAGAGAGGATAGCTGAGGACTCATGGAGTGAAGACAGAGAGAAGCCTCTCAGAGCTAGTGGGAGAAAGAAGACAGGGACATCAATAGACTTCATGACCAATGACAGAAACAGGACTGAGGTGCTTTGTATGTTTTCTATTTGCTCTTTATGTAAGTAGTAGAGGTCTGGTGCACGAAATTCATGCACAGGTGGCAGGGGGCGTGGAAATCCCTTAGCCCAGCCTGCACCATCTTGCAATTTAGGACCCCTTAGGGGATGTCCAACTACTGGTTAGGCCCTATCGCATAGGGGGATCTCACAATCTGGGACTACTGGCTCCTAACCGCTTGCCTGCCTGTCTGATCACTCCTAACTGCTCGTCTGCCTGCCTAATTGCCCCTAACCACTCTGCCTGCATGATCACTCCTGACTGCTTGCCTGTCTGCCTGATCACCCTTAATCCTTCTACCTGACTGTCTGATTACCCCTAACTGCTTGCCTGCCTTCCTGACCACCCCTAACCACTCACATGCCTGTCTGATTGCGCCTAACTGGTCGCTTGCTTGCCTGATCACTCTAACTACTCTGCTTGCCTGCCTGATCACCCCTAACTGCTCATCTGCCTGCCTGATTGCCCCTAACCACCTCTGCCTTGGCCCCCGCCATGGCAGCTTTATCCAGAAGGATGTCCAGAGTGATGTCTGGAAGGTCATTTGGCTATCTGGTCTAATTAGCATATTACTCTTTTATTATTATAGATTCTTTCTATGTTATTTGTGTATATGTGTGAATCCTCACCTGAAGAAATTTTTTCATTGCTTTTTCAGAGAGAGTAAAAAGGAGAAAGTAGGGAGAAAGAGAGAGAGACATTGATGTGAGAGAGACACATTGATTGGTTGCCTCCCACATGCACCCCAACCAGTCTGAGGATGGAACTTGCAACCTAGTTACTTGCCCCTGACCAAGAGTTGAACCTGATTTCCTTCAGTGTGTGGGCCAACACTCTAACCATTGAACACACTGGCTAAGCCCATGTTAATAATTTTTAACACCCTTTCCCATTTTTATTTTATGTACAAGTTGTTGGACATTAATTTGATAATTTATGCAAAAAAACTCAGGCTGTGACTGAATTTGAGAAATGTTTAAAATAGCCAACAATCGATGCAAGCATTGGGATGACATGTCTCCACATTTTGGGCTATGAGACACATAGCTGCATTTCGTAGGAAGAAATATAGACTTGCTTTGTGGTTACACAGTAGTTACAGTTATGCAGAAGGTGCCCATGAAAGCTGAGTAGCCGAAGGGGTGGACTGTGTCAGCTATCAGTTTGTTGCCTCTCAGCTCCAAATCTACCTTTCTGGACCCTTTAAATACTTTGGCTTGCTCATATTTATCACAATATTTGTGAGTTGAACCCCTGAGAAGACATTGCCAGAGGAAGTGACTTTCCTTGGTGGGTTTAGCATATACTCTTGGCAGGCTCCCTTGCTGTGTGTGGCTTCCCAGAATCCCAGCTCCTAGAACACGCATGGTAGTTCTGCATCTTCTGCAGCTGGGGCAGCTTCCTGGTGCCTGATCTCGCACTGCGGCAGCCACCACGCCCTCTCTGCACCTCCCTCGAGGTGTTTGTGGTTTGACAGCAGTACCTCTGTCAGCACACGGTCTCATAACACCTTTCCAGCCAGTCCTAGAGGCTGGTTTCCAGCAAGTTCTACTGGTTCACAGCAGAGCAACCACTCTACTATCCAGTGAGACAGGACTGTGCCCTTTCTAACAGTCCTGGGCCCCCTCAGCTCTACTAGGCTGGGACTTCCCTGAGTGCTGGACCTCAGCCCCAGGGACAGAGTGGTCTCTCTGCCTGCTGATCCCATGTTCCTCAGAAGCCTTTTTACTTTTACTAGCCAGTCCATTGCTACTCCAATCCCCCATTTTATTTAATTCTTTAAACTCGACTTCCCCTGTCTAAATTGCTATGTGGTTTCTGTCTCCTGCTTGAGCTATAATTGACACAGGACTATAATATTTGGAGGAGAAAAAAAAATGAAAGTTTGAAAAATTTAAAAATCGGTTCTGCTTGAACAGGCAAGATGGTTGGTGCTCACAGGGCTGCCAGGGAAACATTCTTCAGGGGCTCTACTGGTGATTTGCTCTGCTCTGATCTCTAGACTAGCTTCACAAAATACGATTGAAGCGCTGTCCGAGGCTTTATTTTCCTCAGCATCCGTCAGCGGGATGCATAAGATCCCTTCATTTCAGGAACACATGGTGCGCCCATCCCCCAGCTCGTGCAGGTCTGAGCGTGGCGAGCTGTCAGTCATCTGGGCCGTCACCATTGACAATGGGTGTGGAGGATGCGTGCGTGTTTGTGAAATTCTCTTGTCGGCTTTTCCGACCTCCAGCTGTAGTCTTAAATGAAGAAAAAAAGCCCAGGACTTCAAAGGAAAATTGCCTTTTAATTTCTTGGTGGATGGCAGTTGAGAGCAAAGCCCACACAGCTGTAGCGGATATGAATCTGGGAAGTCCCTGCACTCCTGACATCGGGCCTCGGAGGCGGCCATCACGACTGCCAAGGTGGGGGCTCCCCTCATGGACAGCCAGGCCGGTAAAGACCTCTGATTTGGATTTCTGGGAGTTTTCTCCCAGGAAGGCTGGCGTTACTTTCTCCCACCTGCTAAATAAAATACTGTCTGTCACTGTTTTTTTTTTTTTTTTAAGGGATCTGTGTTGCTTGTTGAAATCATGGGCCTGAACCGCCCCAGGTCCTGTCTGCACCCTCCGATCAGCTCACAGCCCCTTTCTCATCTGCTTTGCGAATCAGAAGCAGAAAACATGGATACATGTGCTGTGTCCATTCCTGAGCTGGGGACAGACCATGCGTGCCAGGCGAGAGAACTGAAATGAGAGGCAGAGCACCGCCCTGGTGATGGCCAGAAAGCTGGCATCCGCATGCCTTCTGCAGGAGACCCTGCTGTGCCTCATTCCTCAGCGCTTCCCGGTGCGTCTGGGATTTTTCTGGGAAGACGCGGGTGTGGTGTGTCAGGAGGAAAATATGAATTTCCCCCTTGATGAACTCACCGTGCGAGCTTGGGGAGCTGCCTGCCTTGCTCTGCGCTGTGTCCACTCTGGCAATGAGAAGGGCTAAGATTCCTTCGACCTCGGGAATGGTATTACCTGATGTTTGCTCCCAAATTCCTTGACAACCACTCCACCCTGGAAAGACTGTGGCAGCAACAAGCCATGGACTCATCTTGCCAACGATATGTGCAGCTTGTGAGATGTGCGCAACACCACGTTCCCCTACTCCAACCCGCAGGACAAAGATGACCACGTTTTTAAAGGACGTTATTCCCCGAGGTGGTCTGTGAAAGGCGGAAAGGTGAAGTGTGTGGTCAAGGCTTTGCAAGTGCACTGGCAGAAGGCCCCGAGTGGGTCGGGATTGGGGACAGAGGGCAGCTGGCACTCAGGTGTGGGTCCAATGTGGGCTGAGAAGGGAAAGGAGCAGGCAAGCACAGTTCCCATGGTATTTGGAGAATTTGCTGGGAGACCCTGCTGTGCCTGATTCCTCAGCCCCTCAGAGTGCATTTGGGAGTGTGCCAATCTTCTCAGGAGATGATGAGACCCCAGCCCTGAGAACCCCTCACAATCTAGCCAGATCCTGTCATTTAAAAAAAAACCCCACAAAACCAAAACCAAAAAAACCCCACAAAAACACAAAAAACAAACAAACAAACAAACAAACAAAAAACAGGTTATGAAACAAGGTCGTTGGGGAGATGTGTCTCTGATTCCCTGTCATGTGGGGAGAGGCTGCCCTTCCATCAGCCTCCTCACTATATTCCTAACCCTTTTACTCTGCCTCCAGCTATGGCTTTCCACAGGCTCTAGATCCTAACTCATGGGAAGCAGCCATGGAGCCAGGAGATGGGTGGTCCTGCAGGGATGGTTCTCTTCATGTCCATAGAACTCTCTCGAGCTTCAAGCATGTGGCAGGCTTCGGGCCTGTGCTTGGTGCTTGCTGGCTGGGTGATCTAGGCTGGTCGCACTGCCTTCTTGAATCTTAGCTTTATCATTTGCAAAATGGAGATGATGTTAACTCCCTTTAGAGCAGCGGTTCTCAACCTGTGGGTTGTGACCTTTTGGGGGTCGAACAACCCTTTCACAGGGGTCGCCTAAGGCCATCGGAAAGTGCAGATATTTACATCACGATGCATAACAGTAGCAAAATTTCATGGTTGGGGGTCACCACCATATGAGGAACTGTATGGAAGGGTCGCGGCCTTAGGAAGGTTGAGAACCACTGCTTTAGAGTGTTGTGAATGTTAAATGAAGCGATGCATACAGGCCTGAATGGGTGTCCTTGGAACCTGCTTTCCAACACTATTGACCTCACCACTGTTTATGGAGCATTCACTACAGACCTGATGCTACTCACACATTGGACCCTTAGCAGTAAGAAAGGAGGGTGCAGCACCCACCCTCAAAACATCCTTACATTCTGATGGCACAAGTCATAAAGCAAAGGTACCCCAGTGGTTTTTCCAGAGGCATGATTTCAGAACTGGTTCTAGCACTGAAATCTCACATAACAGGGTGCTCCAGCCCTTAGTGTATATTTGTGGCTGTATGGGCTTATCTCCTGATCAAGACCTGTCTGAGCTTACCTGATGATTAATCATATAGAACCAACAGGCTGGAGTAGATCACTGAGGCGTGCATGCTCCTCATACTTACAGTTTATCATATAAGAATCTGCTGTTTGGAAATGTTTGAGTGTTTACAAACACAAACTAACTATTTAAAGTCAATTTAAATTCAGACTGAATCTAGGATTGTTGTTTTTCAATTTTTAAAAAATATATTTTTATTGATTTCAGAAATGAAGGGAGAGGGAGAGAGAGATAGAAACATAATGATGAGAGAGAGTCATTGATCGGCTGCCTCCCACATGGCTCTGACTGGGGATCGAGCCCGCAACTCGGGCATATGCCCTCAGCCAGAATTGAAACCCAGGACTCTTTGGTCTGCAGGCTGACACTCTATTCACTGAGCCAAACTGGCTAAGGCTGAATCTAAGGTTTTTATCTTCCACGTCTGGCACTCCTGGTGCAAGGAGTTGCTGGCCTGTGAAAAGAAAAGTTCTCTGCACTGAAAACAGAGACCAGAACATCAAGACAGCACAGTCTGCAGAGAAAGTGAGAGGCCGGCTCCACTCCTGCCTTTGCTCCTCGGGGCTGGGACCAGAGTCAGGGCCCCAATATAACTGAATGTGCTTAGTCTTTCCATTTTAAAAGAAAGACTGAACAATGCACTTGGTTTGACATTTTTGGGAAGAAGGAAGCCAGCACGTCTTGTTTGGTGTTTGTGCCTTTGAACCGAGCTCATTTTTGGCTGTAGTGATTCTTGAGCATCTTTTTGTAAAAATGACACAGCAACTCCCACTTAAGCCCACACCGTTTATCTATTACTAATCACTGACCAAGTCAGGGCATTCGGTTTAAAAACAGCAGTGAACGTAATGGTGGATTTCACCAATGGTGGTTACCTTGGAAACAAACAAACAAGACATCCTTTTTTTTTCAAAGGCAATCGAATAAACAGTTTCTAGGACATTTAGTGTTTTAGAAGCAGACCACTTGACGTTTGGGTTAAAAACAATCAGCGAGTTACTCAGATTACTCTTTGGAATGGTCTGTGTCCAGAGCGTTTCTCTCATTGGACTGAGGCTATTTCTGGTGTGCATTCCCAGCACAGGGGGCTCAGGGTGACTGACTCTCCTCTGTAGTCTGTGCCCCAGGAAGTCTGGGTAGTGCTGTGGGTTTTATTTCCTAGAAGAAACACCCTAAGGAGTTCTTCTACCTGCTCATTTCAACGTAGATATTTTTTTCTTAAACTCTTTTGTCATCCCAATTTGTAACTGGGGAAAATAAGGACATTTAAATTATTATTTATAATGTAGTCGCTTAAATATTAGTTTGACCATCATTTAAATGATGATTTACATGACCAGTAGAATCCCATGATGAAGTTTGTCCAGAGAATGAGGATGATTAAGATTATAACTAATGTTGTAGCAAATGTGTTCTGTAGCTTGTCATTAAATTCTCACAGTAACCCTGAGATCCCACAGTAACCATGGATCCCCAATCTCTCTCAGAAGTTGTCCCAGGGCCCCCAGAACAAGATAAATACCAAACCATTACCTGTTGTTGGGTCTACGCCACTCAGGAGTTGCAGTTCCGTGATGGAGACCTGGGAGGAGGGCCCATTGAGGGTTCATCCAGAGTCCTTGTGTATCTAATAGACATCTCCCGTTTCCTTGAGAATGTGCAGTGTCCCTTAGTTCCTTTGTGAGTTTTCATTGACATCCTTGGCACATAATTTGGGTACCATGGCCTCATGAGGTTAGTCCTCTTCATATATCGGATTTACGATGGGAAAACTGAGTCTGAGCCGAGGTTATAGCAGTTCAGAAGTGTTGGGGAAGGAGTGCAGCTGGGTGGCTGATTCCAGAATGATGCTTTTAGGCTCTGCTTCTCACTGTGGGGACAATGTTAGGATTCCAAAGTCTGAATGGCATCAGGAGAAAGGAGAATTTGGGCTGAACACCCAGGTCATCTGAAGTAAAAAGGTGAAGCAGAACTAACTCATTTATCTTTTATCTTTTATTCATTCATTCATTCATTCACTCAAAAATCACATATTGCTGGTCGCTGGGCTGTGTCCCATGGGGCTCATTATCCATTGGGAAGAGGAGAGAACTGAGAAGTGACAAGAGTTAATTTATGAGTTCTCTAGGTATGGGGCAAAGGGCGGGGGGGTATGTTCCAGGCTCAGAGGGGAGGAGGGGTTAGAGGCAGAGGCACAGGTAGGGTTACAAGCAGCAAGGACAAAACTAGTTAGTGAGAGCAAAGCCAGGAAAGAATATAACCAGTTTCTGGAAATGGGCACAGCCCTGCCAAGACTACTTCCATTGTCCGACCTCCTGCAGGCTGTTACGCTTACAGGATTATTAACTGCAAACTTGCATGATACGCCATCTCTCAGATATATAAGCTTCTTTTTGTTTCGTGGCAGTGAAACTCACACTTGGCTCCACACAAAATTTTAAAATAGAAATTTGTGCCTTAGCAACATTGACTGATGTTGGCATGTGTGTGTTTTTCCTCTCGAAAACCAGTAAGTCATGTTCAACTCCACCCTTTGATCAAACACTGTGTGACTTCTCGGTAGGGCCAGCTTGCTTTTCCCTGGGAGCCGTACTTTGCAGATGCCACCATTCAGCAAGCATTTCTGCCCACCTGTGTGTTTGGGGACTCAGAGCATCACTTCTCCAGCCAGGATCAGTCTGGGCGGGAAGCTGTGGACCTGCAGCTTAGGATCCGTGACAATGTGTGGAGTCTGGTTTCTTTCACTTAACATAATGTATTTGAGATTCATCCATGTTGCTTTGTGTAACAACAACTCATTTTTAAATAATGGACTTTTCTCCTCAGAACAGCTTCATATTTATAAAAAATTGAACATAAAGTTCCCATACCTTCAACACCTAATTAGTTTCTTGTACTATTTACAGTACTATGGTGTATTTTTATAATTAATAAACTGATATTGTACATTATAAAGTCTATATCTTTTTTCAGTGGATTTTTTATAATTAATAAATCGATATTGTACATAAAATCTATAACTTTTTTCAGATTTCCTCAGTTTTTCTTTTTCTTTTTGCCCTAATATCCTTTTCCTGTTCTAAGAGTCCACTCAAGTGCCATTATATTTAATTATCACACCTCTTGGCACCAACAGTGTCTTAGATATTCCTGGTTTTTAATGACCTTGACAATGTTGAGGAGGCCTGGGTAGGTGTCCTGAAAGATGTTGCACTATTGGAATTCATCTGATGTTTTCTTATAATAAGGCTGGGATTTTGGGGTTAAGAGGAAGACCACAGAAGTTGAGGGGCCATGCTCATTACTTTGTATCAAGAGTACATACTAACAGTGTGACTTATGACTGCTGATGACCTTGATCACTGGGCTGAAGAATAGCCACAGTAAAGTTACTCTTCGTCCCTGCACATTCCTTCTTGTGAAAGAAGTCATGATGTGCAGCCCAGACTTAAGGAGTGAGGAGTCACGTCCACCTCCCAGAGGGCAGGATATCTTTGTAAATTATTTGAGGTTATTTTACAGGGGAAATTTGTCTCGTTTCTAACCCATGTATTACTTTTCCAGTTTATATCATTGTGAATCATGGGAATGTATTTTATACTTTGGGCCATAACACAATACCACCTGACTTTTTGCTCTTATTGTTCCAGCCCTTTCGCTTGGCTCCTGAGACTCTTCAATACACGCCCGTCGGTGTAGTTTCCCTCCATGTCTGATCACTTCCTTATTTCTGGCAAAGTAAGACACTCAGGCTTATCTTGTTCATTTCCTGCCCACCCGAGAGCCAACCATTTCTCCAAGGAGTCCTGGTTCTTTTTATTGGAAAATGGTCTCATAAAATAAGACTGAGAACTAGCTGTGCTCATTGCTCCTGGCTGTCATGTCTTTTAGGCCTCCTCAGTCAACAGAGCAAAAAGGTACACATGTGTATGGTAAACCGTGTGTACATACATACAAGTAAATAATTCTGTATGTAAGCATTTGTATCTATATTAAACTAAACATGAATCTCCATACTGATGCTTCCAACTTAAATCTATTCCCACATGCATTATTGCCACCTCCATTCCCTATTTATCTGTGAATTCCTTCTCCAATATGAGAACTTTGGTTCCCACCATTTGCCTCTGTCCAGTTCATTGCTGTTGTGAAGCTGTATCCTTAGGAAGAAGCTTTATCTACTAGAGCACAGTACTTACATGCAGATTCCTTTGCCCTCTGTATCATTCAGAGGTAGGGTTGGAGGCCTTTCATGTGCCCAGTACTGTGAGTTCACTGTCACCAGAAATGACTGTTTGGACTGTCAGCAGCAGGAGTGGATGCTGGGCCCTCCATCTGGTACTATGCTCACAGGACAAGAGCCAGGCACCTGTAGGTCTTGACTCCATCATATCACCGTACCTGGAAGGGCAGTGATTCATCTTTGCTGTGATGAACATCTGGTCTGCATGTAGTTTTCCTCCACCACATAGGATTCCTTTGACACATAATGTCACAAAACATTGCTTCAGACCAAAAGACCTTAACATATAGCACAACACCATGTTACATTTTTACCTGGCTCAACAGATGAGAGGCCTAGGTCTTCTGTTTTGTGGGAGGTGTCATGCCCAGGTTGTAAAATGTGGACTACATGCATCAGCTAGAAAATATAGGAATGGTCAATAAGGGGTAGAAGTGGGGTGGCCTCTCACACTGTCACCTGCAGTGACCCACTGTGGGATTTGCACTTCCCATCCCCAGATTTTGCTGGAAAATAGGCCATAATTTGCAGGCCAGAAACTTAACTACCTCCAGGGACACAGAGTTCACTGGTTCAGAAGCTGTGAGTACAGAGTGTTCATTTTGGACCAGTCATGCGAGTTGGTCAGCAAGCAAGAAAGGAAGGGTCACTGACTCTTGTCAACAGGAGCCAGGGTGGCTCCTGGAAGAGAAGGGCCTCTGGAGCTCTCAGGACTCACTGGAATCTTTCCTAGTGCTGTTAAGCCAGTGATGTCAGTAACAGGCAATTGCAGCTACCATGGCCTGCCAGAGGCAAGGGAGCCAAGTGCTCACGGCCTTCAGAAGTGAAGGTCTAGGTTGTCTGACCAGGCAACCAACCTAGACCAGCTGAAATGTTAGCTAAAGGAGAGGGAGATCTGGGAAGGATGGTGAAAGAGGGAGGTGATGAAGGTCTCTGGGTCAACTGCAATAGTGGGACATATCTAGTCCTACTATTATAGTGGGGATGTGATGTAGGGTAGGAGTGGATCTGAGAAGTAAAAGGGGTTCCTGTCTCAGATGCCTCAGGCCCCTACTACACAGATTCCAGCTGTGACTGTGGTAGCTCTGTGAGGCTTCTACTCACATTTTGTAGACATCTTTGGCTTCCAGCATGAGCCCACGTCCTTCACTTTCTGCCTTGGAGTTTCTCCAGCACTACAGATGTGGCTGGTTCCCATGTGGCACACATAGAAAGGTAGCCTAGAAGCCTATGAGTGGTAATATACCCCTTTGGGGATGCCTTCTGTGGCATGGGGGCTGATAAACAAATGATTTATTTTTTTCACCCTTGAGGGTTCAATTCTAAGGGGCACTCTGTGTGCTAAGGTCCAGATGGGTTGAGCCCTAATTGTCCACAGCAGTGACCTCTAAAATGAGCTCCACATTGACTTCACTTATCTTCCTTCCTTTGCTTTTCCTGGTCCTTCACTCTATTCTCTGAGATCTCATCTCACATAAAATTTTTGCACAGAAATTCCTAGTCAAACTCTGCTTCAGGGGAGGATGTTGGGAGGAAGCTGGACTTGGCACTCTTTCTTGGGGTGGGCTCACAGCTCAGGTCAGCCAATCGCACGATGGGACAGATAGGACAGAGGCAGTGGGGCAGGATGTGGTGGACTCATGGGATAGGCACAGTGAAAGCTCTGCAATTTCTGCTCACTTTCCTTCCATGTGCCCTTCTGACAGAGGCTCTCTCTCTCCTGAGCTCTTGGTGTGCCCTGATACATCCATAGAGCACATTAATGACCGAACTAAATGTGTTATCTTCCAAATCCATCTCTCTCCTCAAGTCTCCCTGGCTGTTGAAACTGTCACACTCTGTTAGCCTCATGATGTTGGAGGTCTCCTTGATTGCTCTTCTCACTTCCCCACAGTAAATTTTCAACTCCACTTACAGGTGTGTCCACCTTACCCTTCCCTTCAGTTCCATTTGCACTTGCCCCAGTCCAGGCCTCCCTCCTATTTCCAGGTGTTAACAATTGTTTCAGAACCAGAGTGCTCGCATATGGTATCCACCATGTCATTCTTGTCAAGGCTATTATCTACATTTTGATTCTGATACATCTCATTTATCCATTCAGCAAATACTGATTTCTCATTTTTCAGCAGCAGTGAAAAGAGACAAACTCCTTGGCTTTGTTTTCCAGAATGTTCACAAGCTGAACCATATTTGTTTTTTTGGCATCATTTCCAACATTTACATTATGTATCACAGCTCCTCTGAGCTGCATGGTGACAGCCGTGCCTTCTCAGCTATTTGTCTTAAATAAGGATCTTTGACCCAAAGTGAGAGAGAAGGAAGATGTTTCTGAACCACTATTATTCTTTAGGCATCAAATAAAAGGTTTCCATGACAACCTCTCTGCCTGGCCATGAAGAAAAGTGACTCTGGCTAAGATGGATAGTGGCAACCTAAACAAGAGGGTCCCCAGAGGAATGGCCAAGTGAGACGTCTTTGGTTTTCCAGACAGTGAATGACACTGGCTCTGAGGTGGGCAGGAAGCTCCCTCACAGTGAGGCTCTGTTTGTCCCAGCCTCAGGTAAGGCGTCAGCCTCGGTTTATACCTTGATGCTCACTCAGTATGTCTGCCTCTGTGAGATGTGGATGCTGGTCCTGTTGCAGTCTGACCCACCATCTTGCTCCTACACCATGCTTGCTCTTCTAGTGACCAGACTAGAGCCACCACGTCCTGGCTCTGCACGTCACTTGAATGGGACTTTGGTCCTTGGCTCATGCTCCCTAGTGCTTGGCCACAGAACTTAGTCACTTTTTTGCACTTGATTTTCTCAATGTATGAGATGGTAGCCAGGTGAGCCCACCCAAAATGGGGCCTGAAATGACAGCCTTGGGATTCAACAGGAAATCAGTGGGGGCCTAGTGGGAGGAGAAGTGTTGCCCTTCCAAGACAGTGGGTGCAGAGGAAGTGCTGTTGGGAGGCCAGAGCTGGTGGGACAAGAACAGCTGGGAGAGACAGCAACATCACATGAGTGAAGAGTTGAGGGATGTCCAGTTTGCAGGAGACGCCAGAGCAGGTCACATGGCCAAGATCAGAGCTGGAAGCTATGTGGATCTTGGCCAGAATAGTTTACCATACCTCACTACTGAATGATCTAGGTGCTACCTATGAGGCTGAGGCATTGTGGGGACAGACAGAGCAACAGGTGGGAGACTAGAAGTTTGAGTTTTCTAGTGACCTTGTTAGCAATAAGAGTGCAGACATCTGTGGGTCCTATTGGCAGTCGACTGGCTATCCAAGACTCTTCGGGGTTTTTCTGGAGGCAACACTTCTTTCACATGGGACCTGTTCTCCCATGTGCACAACGGACTTCACTGTCCATTATGTCAGTGTTTAGAATTTCTCCGGCTGCCCTTCTGAGCCTGATGCTTTAGCTATTTTCCAATTTTGTGGGCCACCCTGTATCTGTTTGATAAATTTCTTTTTTGATTGAGCTAGTCAGTCAAATTCTGTTGCTTGTAATGAAAGATTCCAAAATAATGCAGTCCCTTTCTGCCTCCCATCTCTGTGACTTCAGGCATTTGGAGGTCATGCATCTGGAGGGAGGCTATGCAACAGATAGGATCTTCCCCCAAGGAGAGGCCTGCCCAGGAGACACTCTGACTCCCCGTGGCCCATCCCAATTTGTACCCAGGGGTCAGCTGCTCCAGTGACACTCCTGCTCCAGTGAACTTTATGGAGAAGACCATAGCCATCAGAGGGGTGGATCAGATGCTTTAAACTCAATGTTGATACCTTGAGGGGAGGGTCTAAAGAGAGGGGCTGGGAGATGCATCTCTGCTGCTTAATCAGAATTACTCCTCCTGGACCTGTTTTATATATTTTCTTTATAAAATTTTATTTCAAAAATTGCATTTCCTTATGAAAAACAGTTTGAAAGTCAGAGCTCTGAGAGTTTTCCCAGATGGAAACTCCCTGGATGTCTGGTTCTACTTTGTCACGATTACTGGCTGTCCCAGCCAATGATTCCCCACAGGCAAAATGTGTGTAGGCATGGGAGCTGTTTCCTGGAGAATCTGAAACAAAAGCCACTATACCGACTCTCTACCACAGCGTGTTTAAGTATGACTCAACTAACGGATGAAGTTAATGGAGTTGAAATGTGTGCAAGGCTATTGCCAAGGGAGCCCATGAAAAGAAATCACTTCTGGGAGGACACTCAGACCCAGCACAGGGAAGCCCCATACCCCAAGGATTCTGGGTGATGTGTGTGACCCGGACAAGGCACCTCCCACCAGCGGCAGCAGCACCGTGGGATGCCTCCATCACAGCAGCTGCAATATTGGCTTGAGCTCTTCAAGGAGAGGAGCCCCAGACAAACCCTATGCATCAGCACTGCTACTGGGAAGTACTGCCAAGGACAAACCTACGGGATGGGAAAAGTGTTTCATTAGAGGAGAGGCAGGCAGTGTTAGATGTGTGGCTAAGCTCATGTGCTATAGGAGACCAGGGCTCCACACCATTAGGCCATGTGAAACATGAGCAGGAGTCAGTGTCAGGCTGTGGGCAGGATGAAACATCTATGTACTGGATCCTGCCTCTCACTGTCCAGATGGGGCAGTTAACTAGTGATACTACTGATACAGGCTGAAAGTTTGTGTCCCTCCCAAATTCCTATGTTGAATTCTAACCCCAAAGTGATAATATTTGGAGGTGGGGTCTTTGCGGGGTGACCAGGTCATATGGGCAGAACCCTCATGAATAAGACCCCAGCCTTAGCTGATTTGGCTCAGTGGATAGAGCTTTGGCCTGCAGCTTAAAGAGTCCTGGGTTTGATTCAGTCTAAGACATGTACCTCGGTTGCAGGCTCAACTCCCAGCCTTGGTCAGAGGGCATGCAGGGAGAAACCAATTGATGTGTCTCTCTCACATCATTGTTTCTCTCTGTCTCTCCCTCTCCCTTCCTCTCTCTTCAAAAATCAATTAAAAAACACACACATACAAGGAAAGTCTGAGAAACTGACACAGCCAAGCATAACACACGGCAACTGAATGCCATGTGGTGTCTTGGGTGGGCTCCTGGAACAGAAAAAGACATCAGGTGACACCTAAGGACATCTGTATACTGTGTGGACTTTGTTTAATAATCATGTTTCAGTGTTGGTTCCTTAGTTGTCACAAATATACCACAGGCAAGATGTTAATAATGAAGGAAAATGAGTATGGATCACATGAGAACTCTCTGTACTAATAATGTTTCTATAAACCTGAAAGCGTTCTACAATAAAAAAGCTTATTTAAAAAGACCCACCAAAATACCTTTTGCCTTTCCCACTGTGTTGACTTTTTCCCTGACATGTAAAAACAGCCTGCCAACACCTCCACAAGAATCCATGCTGTGACGTCAAACTCTACCAGCGACCTTGTTTCCACCATCGTTGATGCCGTGCAGATGATCACTTTTACTCAGTCTTGATTCTTGACAGCTGTCCTTTGAATATTGCGAGCAGCAAAGTGAGAATTACACCTACAGCATGTTAGCATATCGAAATATAAAGGCAGGGTACTTCGAAGAACACTTGTGTGAGTGAGTTGGGAGCTGAACTAATCTCTTTCCCCCAGCTCATGGAACATCATATTTACTCGAAAGAAAAATTGACAAACTATGGCTCTTCCGACATAGCTATTTTGCAGAGTATTACTGACAATGAAGTGAGCCTGTCACTTCGAGGAAAACATTTATAGCATTTGTGGCCAGTGATAAAATTCAAACGTTCACACATTAGAATTTTACACAATGGTTATGAAGTCAAGTGGTACCTTGGAACCCGAGATCTCTGTCGATTGGCACATTTTCCTGTAGAATGTATTTTCAGTTTCCTCACATTCTATGCTTTCGAATAAATAAATGTCATTGCATTATTAATATCTGAATGCATTTTTAAAGCTACCATTTAGACATGAAGTGTTTCTTTTTCTGCTCTATGAGTATGAGTAGTCTATTCCTGGGTTTGGTGAATGTTGATAATAATTCCACTGCAGGGCAGAAGGTGAAGGAATGGTGGCTGTTTCAGTCATCTTGAAGGTCTGAATATTGTCAATATCCCTACCAATCTGGGGGGAATTTGGCTGTCTATATGGGAGATGCTATATGGGCACAGTGATCTTTGGAAAGATGAAGGTTTTCTCAAGCAGAGCCTGAGTGGGGACTCGTGTGAAAGGGGTTTATTGAGGGAACACTGTCAGTGGAGAGGCAGCGAGGGCAGCAACACAGGGCAGGAGGAAAGGCTGAGTAAGGGTGTGGTCTTGGCTGGAGGCTGGCTTCTGCTATTCCTGCGGGGAGCGCTGGCATGTCAATCGGAACCACACCAGAGTTGGTCCCACTGTGGGCAAGGGGTTTGGCCTTCTGTCATACCCAGGGATGGGCCTCTGCTTGTCTTCTTTATGAGTATGATCTTCTGGTCCAGGAAGCTGTCTTGTGTATGAAGTGTCACACTCATATACAAGACAGGCAGAGGCCCATCCAAGGACACTTCTCTGGGAAAGGACAGCAGTGAGTCCTTAGTCGCCAACATCACAGAACTGGAGGCTGGTTTCCAGATATCTGACTAGGGCACAGGGAGTGTCACCACAAGGTTTCAGTAGATCCCTATTTGCTCTGAATCAAGGTCCATTTCAAATGCCAGGATGACTAGGGTGGCCCATGTACGGCACGCTAGACTAGTTGCACCTTATTCTTGGGTACTTCTAGCCCAGACTCGATGAGAGCCTGGCAGCAATTCAAGAATGAGCCAGCTCTTGGAGCTTTGTCATGAGACCAGCCCTTAGAATCCTGAGTTCTTTTTGACCTTTGCACTTTAATCATCTGGGAAAAGTTGGTGTGCAATGCATACCTGTGTACATGGTGTACAGATGGACATGTGAGTAAGGCATAGGGCATACAAATAGATGGCTTTTAGTCAATTCCAAAAGTTCACACAACTCTATAGAGCTCTTACATCCTGTTTTGGCTGGTGGCATGTGGCCACCCATTTTTCTGTAGAACGCAATTATTGGTTTTTATATTGTTGCCTATATATTTTATATTTGGACCTTCAAGAAGACTAGTAAGGCTAACAACAGAACCAGAGGATAAAAGGGATAGATGTGGAACAAATCTCTTAACAGAATTCTCTAGAAGTAAGGTGATCTTGAAGGAGGGAAGTTTTAAGTGAAGGCTATGAGAAAGGCCCTTTGAATATCCTGAGGCAGTGAGGGCAGCAACACAAGGTAGGGGGAAGGGCTTTTTTGCTTGCCTATCTGAACACAGGAAAGCATTTCTTGGGAGTGTGCTGGTGATATCAGCCCATGTTCAAACACAGAGATCCACCCTGTTGTTGCTTTACTTTCTGATAGATAAGTTGAGAACAGACTCCTCTCACACGTCTGGGTACATCTGGACCGTACACAACTGGGCAGAGAGGTGTACAATTAAATGTGCCCCAACTTCACCCTATCTCTCAGATTGTTGAGTTTTAGGGAAACTGAGGAAGCAGTAGGAAATGGTAGCTGAGAGAGCAATTTGTGCTGTAATCAGAACCATGTCCCTGTGGAAACTGCAGGCACTTGGAGTTGAGAATCATAACACTGGGATTTATTGTTTTGGTGAAATTGCCCTGACCATGAATGACTTTGCCTGTGAGGTTACTTTATAACAGGATTTTTATTGTCTAGAGAATAACTTCACATAGATGTTTAATCAATAGGTAGTGAAGCCAATCAGTTTTTCATGAAACAAAAATGCTATAATAGTAACCTTCTGTCTCTGTAGTCTGTTACTTTTCTTTACTCCAGGAGATACAAAAAAATATTTTCTCCATGAGCAAAAGACTCATTTCCCAAGTGAATTTCCAACAAGAAGTGTGTCATTGAGGTTCCTTCCCCAATTTGGTGAGTGAAACACCTGCAGCCATAATTCATTGGCCACACGAGCGGAGAGACAGTGTGACTTTCAGTAGGGTGTTTTGTTAAGAGATGATGACAAACATCCAAGATGCCAATTTCAGTATTAAACAGAAAACGATGTGTCTTCTAAAATAAACAATATAAATTTTATTAGATACCAATCTTCAACTGGATAAAATTAGAAAAATTAACCTTTACATCTAACATTTATTTAGCTCTGTGCTAAGCACCTTACATGGGTTAAAGCAATTGATCTCGACAAAATCCCTTGAGTCAGGCATTCCTGTTCTTCTCAATTTCAAGATGGAGAATTGAGGTCACCCAAGTAGGAAGCATCAGAACTGGGATTTAAACTCAGGTAGGTTGAGTCCAGCACTAAGGTAGGTTGAGTCCAGTGCCCAGTAGGTGGACTCCTAAAAGTGGGCACTGGCCCTTATAGAAGGGGAAGGGAGCAGGACCTGATTCTCAGCCAGATTGACCTTCTTTCCTGGGACCCAGCTTCACAGAACAGAGCCCAGGAATCAGAACAAAGTCTCACTCTTCTCTTCCACAAATGTGGTGAGGGGAGAGACGGGTCCCTCTCCTCCTGAACAGAGGGTGGGTGTTCTGATGGGAAAGGGTGGACTCATCACTCCTCACCTAACAGGAAGCTTGGTTGAGAGGGTGCGCAGCTTAGGGGAAGAACACTGTGCTGGGGGTTGGGGATGGACATGGGCCCACACCCGTACTCCACCCTACACCAGCTGTGTGACCTGGGGCAAAGCTCGGTCTTTTCCTGAAGAAGCTTTTCATCACCCATGAGAAGTTCGGTGGACAAAAACAGATGTAGATGTAAGTATGGGTCCAACTTGTGAGACTCATCTAAATCACATGATGGAGTCGATGTCCTTATCAATTGGGAAGGAAGGATTGCACAACATGCAGTCCTAGGGGAGTGACAATTCGGAAATGAATTGCTTTGGATTTCTACCGTATGTCAAACACCACAGCAGACTTTATTTATTTTTTTAATGTGTTTTTTTTTCAATTTTTTTATTATTAAGGTATTACATGAGTCCATATCTCCCCATTGCCCCCCCATTCTCATACATGCATCCATAAAATCCTTCCTATTTTGAAATTAACATTTGCTTGTAATTCTTGTTTCTTAAGGGAATTATTTTTACATGGAGCTCTCTATTCCATTTAAAGTCTGCTATGGTGGTGTAATAATTCCCTTAAGAAACAAGAATTACAAGCAAATGTTAATTTCAAAATAGGAAGGGATTTTATGTATAAAAGCAAAAGAAGAAATCATGAAGGAAAAGATTTGTCCTGAAACCTAAGTTTGGCATTTTAACTCTCTAAAAACTTAGGGCAAATGTTTAACAGGAACAGTTGAATCATTTGCTAATCATTCAAATTCTTATTAAATTGACAGTTTGTTAAGGAAATTAATCATTTTCTATTACATGTTTCAAAGATTTTTCCTTAATATATCACTGATGATGCAAAATGCTTAAGCAGAGTTTTCTTTTAAGTGTTCTTTGCTAAATAACAATTTTATATTTTTGAATCAATTTCTTTTCCTTTATAATATTTTTGTTTTGAAATCACTCTACTGAATATTATTAGTGATTTCATTCAAAATAATTCCTCATTCTTTTATGTTTTTATATTTTGCTTTTAAATATTTTATCCATCTGGAATTTATTTTAATATTAAGAATGGTCCAAAGGTCAGGCTTTATTATTTTTTTTTACAAATGTCCTCAAAATGTTTGTTGAATAATCCATTTTCCCTACTGATTTCAAATGACACTTTTATCAGAAATTATATTCTCAAATGCTTATTTGTATTCTTGTCTCACCCTCTATTCCATTGATCTGTCTTCTAATCAAGGTCAGTTCTAACTTTCATTGTTACTTTACAATGCATTTGAGTATCTGATAGAGTGAGTCTGATTACTCTCCTTTCTCCCTAGCCCAAACTTTTCTTAGTTCTTCTTCCTCCTTTGTTCTCTTTGTCATGCTAGCCTGCTAAATTCCCACTGGAATTTTATTGCATCGCTTTGAACTTATGGATATATTTAGAAATCATTAATATTCATATAAGTTCTTCTTTCTAAAAACACAGCATACATGTTATTTTACACTTTCCTTTAAAACTATTTTTAAAGACTTAAAACATACACACAGCCGAGACCGGTTTGGCTCAGTGGATGGAGCGTCGGCTTGCGTACTGAAGGGTCCCGGGTTCATTTCCGGTCGGGGCATGTACCTTGCTTGAGGGCACATCTCCACTGTGGGGCGTGCAGGAGGCGGCTGATCTATGTCTCTCTCTCTCATCGATGTTTCTGACTTTCTATCTCTCTTCCTTCCTCTCTGTAAAAAATCAATAAAAATATATTAAAAAGAAACATGCACACAAGTTAAAAGTAAAACATCACTACAATATTTACAGTAAAATAATAGCCCTTACTGTCATTCCGTGCCTCCTGTTGAGTAGTATTTATTCCGCCAAACCTATTGTCGTCTTACTGTGGTAGATGAGGAGTGAACTATTATTTCAATAGAAGCAGAGAAAATATTTTTAAACATTCAGCACCCATTCATGCTTAGAAAAACAACTTAGAAAATTAAGAATAGAAGGGGACTTTCTCAATCTAAAAAAACAAAAAAACCCACAGATTAGTTAGGCTGACAAAAAAAAAAAGAAGTCTCAGAATGCTAAAATAAAAAGTGGTCTCATTACTACTGTCCTTAACAGAATTTTTAATTTAAATATACTGTAAGGGACTTAAAAGACAAATTCCCACAAAGAGACAAACTACTGAAACAAAATAAAAAATTAATATAAAGTCTCAGCAGATCTATAACAAATAAGAGATTGAATTATTCATCCAAATCTCCCCACTAAGAAAATCCCAGGACTGCATGGTCTGACCAGTAAATTCTATTGAACATTTAAAAAATGACCAGCAGTCCTTCACAATTTTTTTTTAAAATAGAACATGATGGGTCATTATCTAATTCATTTTATAAGACCATTAATACTGGATACCACAATCAGACAAAGACATCAGAAGGAATTACAGACTACAATATAGACATGTAAATCCTCAACAAAGTGCCTGCCACCCAAATCCAGCACCACACAGGACTACGCGGGGCTGAACCCAGAATAGAATGCTGGTTTCACATTTGACATTTCCATTTGTGTCACCTTTACATACTCAGGTCTCTTCTGAGACTTTCCATTTCTTGGCATTCATTTTACATGTGTTTGCTCCTTGAGTATTTTATGATGGCTGTTTTAGAGTCTTTGTCAGATAATCCTAGTCTTTGTCATCCTGCTGTTGTCATCTGTTTTTATTCAGTTACTGATCTTCCTGGTTCTCTGGATGGTGAGTGATTTTTGGTAGAAATCAGAACATTCCGGGTATTATTTTATGAAAGGTGGCCGTGTTGCAGCATCATTATGCTGGGTAGAAGTGGGGGGTCCAGCATCCCAACCTGCTTCCACTGCTACCTCCTTTACTGGAAAAATGGGGGTGCCCGGTTCTCACTCTCCATGTGGCCTCCACTCACAAAATGGAGGGAGGGTGGCCTCATTCCCTCTGGGCGGTGTTAGAAGTCAGTAGTCCTGAGTCTACACTAGGTCTCCCCTGACATCACTCCAGTGGGGAGGGGAATGTGTCCTGTTACTGCCGGAGAGGGTGCAAGGCTCAGCTCCCTACTAGTCTTCTCTGACTCCATCCCATGGTGGGAGGTCAGGAGGCTTCCTCCGGGCTGGAGAAGGGAAGTCTAGGCTCTACACTCAGCCTTTTCTGGTGTGTGTGGAGTAATGCCACAGGTTGTAAGTACGTGTGTGTGTGTGTGTGTGTCTAGTCACCTGAAGCAAAGTGATTATTATCTGAAAGTTTTGTCTTGCTAGGCTTCCCTACCCCTTTGGTGAGAGAGAACAGTATTTGGTTGTGGTGGGTTGTCTATACCTATTAGCATTTCTGGGTTGTCCTCTTCTCCAGCACCCAGTTGGACATGTGAGGCATAAAGAAAACCCAGAGAACTCCTGCCATATTATACTTTGGGTCCCAAGGTCCCTAGCCATCTGCCCTCTTCTTTCCACCTTTCATGTCTTCCTACATTTGTTTACAAATGGCACACAGCAGAACCCATGATGGCGGCATAGGTAAACAACTACACTGCTGCCTCGCACAACAATTTCAAAACTACAACTAAAAGACAGAACGGACATCATCCAGAACCACAGGAAAGCTGGCTGAGTGTAAGCTCTACAGCTAGAAGGAAAGAGAGGGGATCACAGAAACCCAGAGGAGCTGCAAAAAGCTGAGGTACGGAGACACGCGCGCTGAGAGAGCGGGTGCCGCAGTACCTGGCTGGCTTTCTCTGGCGGGAGGGAAACGGAGACTCCCAATGGCATTGAACCCCTTATCTTACAACACTAAACCCCAGATCCAGCCGAAACTCATACAGGGGGAGTTTGGACTGTGAAAAGGGAGAGGCGCACGGAAATTTAGGGGAGTCGAAAAAGATCAGAGGTCTGGTCGAGCACGGCACTGCGCGAAGGACAGATTGCTGATTGTGCCGCTAGCTTTCGCGAGTGGGCGGGAGACAGACCCTCCCAACTGCGCCACTTCTGAGTCCACTGGGCCCCTGTTTCAGGCGAAACCCTGGAGACCTAGACTCGTGTGGTCCTGGTTCGCAGGGGAGCTGGAAAGGCCGCGGTTAGAGGCACTGCGGGCGCCCGTACAAGGACTGCTCCAGCGATTACCCAGTCACATGAGACTCAGGGGCCGTGGAGGGTGGGGCCGACTGGAAGGCAAGGCGGTCCCTTAAGCCCTGAGACTCCACCCTCCCAAGCTCAGCAGAGGCTTCCGAAGCTTTGCACGTCTGGTATCATAAAGCTGAATTCAACACAGAAGTTTCCCCGGCATAGTGAAAATGCCGAGACAAGGGAAGGGATCACAAACAAAAGAAATGGAGGGAAAAAAACGACTGGATATAGAGTTCAAAACCACGCTTGTAAGGTTTTTCAAGAATATGCTAGAAAAGTTGGATAAACTTAGCGAGAACCAAGAGGAGATGAAAAAGGACCAACTAGAGATGCAAAAGAGCCAACTAGAAATGGAACAGAGTCCTAACAGCAAACTAGAGAAAGGCAAGAATCAAGTCAAAAATTTGAAGTATAAAGAAGCAGAAAACACTCAACTGGAAAAGCAAGAAGAGAAAATAATCCAAAAATGTGAACATAATGTAAGGAGACTCTGGGACAGCTTTAAGCGTACCAACATCAGAATTGTGGGGGTGCCAGAAGAAGAGAGAGAACAAGATACTGAAAACCTATTTAAAGGAATAATGACTGAAAACTTCCCACATCTGGTAAAAGAAATAGACTTACAAGTCCAGGAAGCACACAGAACCCCATATAAAAGGAATCCAAAGAGGACCACACCGAGACACATCATAATTAAAATACCAAGAGTAAAAGACAAAGAGAGAATATTAAAAGCAGCAAGAGAAAAACAGTTTATTACCTACAAGGGAGCACCCACACGACTGTCAGCTGATTTCTCAACAGAAACGATGCAGGCCAGATGGGAGTGGCAAGAAATATTCAACGTGATGAATAGCAAGAACCTACAACCAAGAATAATCTATCCAGCAAAGCCAACATTCAGAATTGAAGGGCAGATAAAGAGCTTCACAGATAAGAAAAAGCTAAAGGAGTTCATCAACTCCAAACCAGTATTATATGAAATGCTGAAAGGTACTCTTTTAGAAGAGGAAGAAGAAAAAGGTAAAAGCCAAAAAATTATGAACAACAAATACATATCTATCAACAAGTGAATCTAAAAATTAAGTGAATTAAAAATTTGATGAACAGAATAAACTGGTGAATATAATAGAATCAGGAGCACAGAAAGGGAATGGACTGATAATTCTCAGGGGGAAAGGAGAAAGCCAGCCAGGTACTCGGACACCCGCTCTCTCAGCGCGCGCGTCTCAGTACCTCGGCTTTTTGCAGCTCCTCTGGGTCTCCGTGAGCCCCTCTCTTTCCTTCTAGCTGTAGAACTTCCACTCAGCCAGCTTTCCTGTGGTTCTGGATGATGTCCGTTCTGTCTTTTAGTTGTAGTTTTGAAATTGTTGTGCGAGGCAGCAGTGTAGGTGTTTACCTATGCCGCCATCTTGGATTCCTCCCTTCTCTGGTTTTAACTGAGCATTAAGTGTGATTCCATTTTATTTCCTCTTGTGTTTGCCATTTATACTTCCTTTGAAGACATTTAAGCGCTTGCATTAGGACTTACAATATAGGTTTTAAATAATCTGCAACCATCTTTATATAACGCTGCACCACATCACCTGGAGTGTAGGGACCTTATGACAGAGTATCTCCAATTGCTTTCTCCTGTTGCTACCACTTGTTTCTCTTACCACGTGATATAAGAACCCAATGCACTGTTACTCCTATTGCTTAAAATAAACAACTCTCTTTTAGATCAGTTAAGATTAAGAATGGAGAGATAAGTTTACTTTACCTTCATTTATTTCTGTTCCAATATGCTTGATAAAGATTGAAAGGGAAATAAATGGTATCAATAAACAAACAGAATGGCCTGAAAGACACTTTTATGGGGTACAAAGCTGATCCATGTTCGGGAGCCCTATTGAAGAAAAGCAATGTAAAATGAGAGATACAGAAGTAAGGCTGGGCCCTGGGAGGGCTGTGACTGAGAGACCCTGAGCCCTCAGCCCTGTAAGCTGCTATAGACCCAACTCGGCCTAATGGGTGACTGGTACTGCCATGCGATGGAACCAAAGTGCTCTGTGGATGTGATGGTGTGGGGCACTCTTTGTGTGTGAGGAAGAACACTGCATGTATAGATGGAGAGCCCAGGCCTGTGACTCCACCAGAGTTCATCTGGGATCCGTTAACAGTCTCATACCCAGGCTTTGCCTGGATCAGGTAGACCGGAAATACTGGAGGTGGGGCCCAGGCAATGAGTTTATTAAACTTCCAGATGGTTACCATGGTAACTGAAGTGAGCACCACTCTAGACGGAGACCCACCCACTGCAGGGGAGGTAGTGTTTGGAGCCAAGCCAAAAGACACGGTCCCCAAGACAAGATGGGGGGACAAGGGACAAAGACCCTGAATAATCCCTTCCAAACTTTCCCGATGTTTTCTAAAAGGGAACCAAAGGGGCAGCTCGGTGGCTGGGAGGAAGAGGAAGAAAGCCAGACTCTCCCTTTGGATAGTCATGCACACAGACCGCATCTCCCGTATATTATTACAAAGCTTAGACTTTACTGGGTGTCATCACCGGTTCTTAACAATCATGAGAGCCGTGTTCCGGCCTCTGGAGTTGCAGAGTCTGGCCAACCTCAGAAAGTGCAGCCAATTCAAATAGATTACACTTTAACACAGCATGAAACATTCCCCTCTCCACCCACATTTATGGGTTTCTTCCCTGTGCTGCAAACCAATTATCAAAAGAGCTTCTGATTTGTTTCAATATGGGTTTGAAGTTGGCTACTGTTCTAGGCCTTTGGTTAGCACAGGCCTGAAGCCAGCCTCACGCTGGGCGAGGCTATGGGGTGGCTCCCTTCTCCATTCATTGCCCTGCTCGATTGTAACTGTCTGTGAGAACGCTCATCAGTGCTGGAGGAGGGTCCACACTCCAGAAATTAGCTGTGTCAGCTCAACACTTGGGTTTACATTAGGATCATGAAAAATTAAATCAGGGAGAAATAAGCAGAAGGTACGCTCTTTGACTTTAAAGCAGGTGCAGAACTGGGTTTTCAGTTTCTGTGGACCACCTCTGGGGCTCGCGGACGCCATGAGGGAGGAAAGCTGTGAATCACAGGGGTTTGGTGCCTGTCTCCCATGTGGTGAAGAGCACAGAGGCCGACGGTGGAGGCATAGGCATGTTTTCTTGAAAGCTCCGTGGGAATATAAGCATTTGTGATAATACCGCTTTCAACACAGTAGATTGGTGACTTCTGCAGCCCGAGCTCATTTGTGGTGCATTCTGACAGCAAAGAATGACGGGGAAACCAGGAAGTCTGACAGCAAATGTTTTGTTCATATTGATGCAGAGTTTCAGGAACAAACAAAATGAGGCTCAATGGAAAGCATTTTCCATTTCCCTTTGGAAGCAACATCTGATTCTTGCCAAAGGAAAAGAGAAACTGGTCTGATGACGCCAGGGAGGTGACACCACGGCTTCCTGGGCCTTCCTTTGTCGTGTGAATTCTGACAGTTTCCTAACTCTGTCCAAGGCAGCTGTGGCCTCCTCTTGCTGAGCTCCCAGAAGTCACAGAACCATCAAGTTTCACAGACTTTGTCTTCAGCTCTGAGACCTCTCTCACACCCCCTTTGTGCGCACAGACCCTCCCCTGCAGAAGACTTCATTTCCTGGCCAGGGGCTGAGCCAGCAGAGCTGCTGTCCAGATGTTACCCAGCACTTACAAGAGTGGCCGGAATCACGTTTGCAACACCTGTGCTGAGCGCCCCGGGTGAGGGCCCCACTATCAGAGAGAGGTGTCGTCACAAAGCATGTGTGACACCAGTCTGGCTGGAGACTGTGTGGCAGGTGACTTCTCACTGGCCTCAGACACGGACTCCATTCTAGGAGTGAGTTACTTTTTTTTATTGCTGCCTCTGATCTTTTGCTCCTCCGGTGTCTTTGTTGTGTCTTATATCAAGCATGTCAACGCTCATGGAGAGAGGTACTTTCCCCAGATGTGCCCGAGCAAAGAAATGATTCCACATGGCACCCTCAGGACACAACAGAGTCTGCAGACAGTTCCTGCCACACACAGTGATTGGAAAAACAAAGCAAGGATACAGCAGGCATGTCTGATGCCCAGATCACCTGGGAGGGTGCAGGCTGACCGGCTCTGGTCCTCCTGGGTCACTATGACAGAATTATGGATTGCATGGGACTGTACAGAGGGCGTGGCCTACAGCAGGTGCAGAGCCCCCCTCTCCCTGACCTCAGCAGTTTGATGGGCTTTTAGAAATGTAGGTCGGCAGTTCAATATAAAGGCCAAGGGTAAAGCTATAGATCTGGAATCGAGGGAAGCTGAAAGATGGCTCCCCAAAAGCTGTCTTCATCCTAATGCCCAGGACCATGATTGTTAGTTTGTGAAGGCTCTGGCCGATGTGACTGAATTAGGGACATTGACTTGGGGAGATCATCCTGGACTGTGAGGTGTCCAGGATAATCCCTAAAAGAAAGGAGTTAGAGGGGGTGTGGCATGCAGATGCCAAGAGGACAGCATGACTACAGAGGCTGCCTGGAGTGAAGTGGCCACAAGCCAAGGACTGCAGCAGCCACCAGTCACTGGGAGTCTCCAGAGAGAGTGCAGACCTGCCATCGCCTTGACTTTATTTAGCTCAGCGATGCTGCATGGAATTTTGGCCTCCAGAATTAAGAGAATATGTGTGTGTTATTTAAGCCACCAAGTCTGTATGTGACACTAGAAGTTACAGGATGCTAACCCAGGGATCCTATGGAATAGGGCTAAGGATAGAGCTGTGGAAAGGATTTATATTTAAGGGGTGGTTGTGGGAACACAGAGGAAAGCCAGTGTCGGAAACTGAGAGGTCGGGAAGGTAGAGGAAAAACAGGAATAGGACTGAACTCCTCCCTGCAAGGGGTCCAGCCCCATCCAGGAGTCCCCATGCAGCATTCTTCTCTAGATATTTCCAGACAACTACTGACATGGGCTCTGGAGTCTCTTGCCTCCATCTAACCCAGATGTGTGTACTCTGGTGAGCGCACACCCTCCCCACACCTCAGTTCCTGCAGCTGGGAGGATGCAGGTGATACCAATAGCTCTCATGAGTCTGAGTGACAAGCCAAGTGAATGCTCCATGCATCTGGGGAAAGCTACCTTTTCCTCAGTTTCAGGAGACGAGTGGTGCAGTGAGTGGTGTGTGGACGGCAGAGCAGGAATGACCTTGGGAAGAGTTGCCATTTCATCTACTACTCTCTCTAGAAAATTCTACTCATCCTCCACATGGTTCACCAATGTTATCAGTAGCATGTGGAGGAAAATGGATCTAAGAGGAAGGCCTGTCTGAGATCAGGCAGCCCATGAAAAGGCATAGCTGGCTTTTGTTTGTTAGAAGTGGATAGGATCTGGCCAATGGGTTCTGGGAGTATGGGCTTCATGTCTGAGGCCTGTGAGCTAAGCATGTCGCACCAAGTTACCAAGATTCATGGAAGCTTTGTGGAAGACCCTTGCCGCCGGGGCAGAGTCTTCTGAGCCCACTGCCCCTTAACTTCCTTCCTTCCCTGAAACTGGAGCAGCTGATCTGGTGGTCTCTTTGTCCCTGTGCTGAATCCCTGGGAGCCTTCCATAAAGGAGCTGAGAAAATACTGTCTGACTCCCAGAGTTAGTGGGATATCTATCCCACACTGTCTACAGAAGACTACTCAGCTCTTCACTCAAATGCCAAGATATAAATACTCCCATTCTCTGGGGTGAGAATCTTCAAATCCAAAATAACTACTCCTTAGCTCAGCAGTCCTTAACTTATGATTTCAGCCCCCAGTGGGAAGTTCCAGTCACTTGTGGAGGGGGATGTGAGTGAAAAATTAGGAACACATGTCTGGTTGGGTGCACCGTCAGTTACAATAGCAGAATGTCTGTGGCCAAGAGGCAGCAAATGGGGTGACTCAGCCCCCAATCCTCCCTCTACTCCAGGCATCCTGTCCACCCACTGCTTCCCTATAAAGGGGCACCTATACACAGAGGACCAGGCCAAGGCGGGACCCCCAGACTGCATTTCCCACAGTTTGGAGAGAGCACCACAGAGCCAGAGTGAGTCAGAGCAGGGCACAGTGGGTGCATGCTTCCCTGGTGACAATTTTTTTCCAAGAAAGTTGAATGCTTGAAAGTTGTGGGCTTGGGCTTGGCCAACAGATCAGGAAGAAATGGAAAACTTATGATTGCATTTAAAAGTGAATTTCATCCTACTAAGCCAAAGAACCTTATGAGCCTCATAAGGCAGGCCATAGAACTTTCTAGAAGCATGATGCTTCAGTAAAGACAATGTTCTTACTGAAACAGGCCGGACCCATCCTCCTAGAGCAGTGGTCAGCAAACTGCGGCTCGTGAGCCACATGTGGCTCGTTGGCCCCTTGAGTGTGGCTCTTCCACAAAATACCATGTGCGGGGGCCCGCATCTCTCAAAAGAAATTTCAATCGTTGTACTGTTGATATTGGCTCTGTTGAGTAATGAGTTTGCCGACCACTGTCCTAGAGAAACAGTGGTCCCCGCTCCCTCACTGGCTGGCTGCGTGTGATCCTCTGCATGGAAGGAGTGCAGCAGCCATTGCTGGTCACTTGATGCAAAGCCCTCCCCCAGAATGTGCACGTGTGGAAAGCACAGAAGAAGGAACACAGTTAATGAGGAGAAGCAGCTGGTGCGGAAAGAGAGGCAAGTTTAATGTTTGCTAATGATCTTCCTCTCCCCTTCTAAAAGAGTAAGCTTATGCCTGATACAATGGTGCCAGTAAAAGGCAGGAAGAGGACTACCCTCCCACCCCCTGCCCTAAGGTCCTGTTTTCCCCAGGGAAAGGTGCTGGGCGGGCGCCAGGTGGACAGAGCAGACTAGTTGAGGAACAGAGGGAAGGTGTTGGGTGGAAAGGCACCCAGCAGGTGGGGGACAGGGCCTTGGCCATGGTTCCCCATAGAGGCCTCAGAATGGAGGCTATGCTGACAGGTGGGAACACACGGGCCTGGAGAAGCCTGAGTCCTGACCACAGCTTCCTCCAGACCATGAGGTACACTGACTGCACCAAACTGCTGTGAGGGGCCAGCTTCCCCACCAGCTCTCTGGATGGAGCCGTGTTATTGCCTGTTGCTCAGGCCTGGAAGACTACATGTAGGATGTGGCCTGGAATTGGAGTCCCCAAGAGGTGGGTTTAGGGAGTCACCATACATTTAGGTTTGGGACACAGTCCTTGTTAGAACCTATTGTTCTGGCATCACTATGACTAAAGTTCCCGTTCATCTAGGGGGGAGGCTGATGGCAGGGACCAAGAGGCAGCCTCAGCCACAGAGAGGAGTGAAGACATGAGCTTTGGGGGAGCATGGATAGGGTTTGCTAATGTTATTGGACAGTAAGGATGGAAGAAAAGAACCATCAAGAATAATCCTCCCATCTTTGATCGATCAATTAGAAATTATAATCATATAAATACCAGAAAAATGTGGTGTTAGAAGTCGTTAGAGAAAATAATCAAACGTTCATTTGCAGTTTTGATCATGACCCTTTGCCAAGTCTCTGATGATTCAACATCGCTGCTGTTGACATTGGCATCCTGCTGGGAAAAGTAAATTACAGGGAATATCAAATTTCCCCCTCAAAGTTGAGCAGTCAGAGCTCATTTGAACAAACATGTCTGTGATACTATAGCTAAGTCGTGAGTAAGTCCTTATGAAAGGCGGGCAGAGAAGGAAGCAGTAGAACCTTCAGCCTCACATTGCTATTGTTTAACTTCTTTTCCCACAAATCCCCTCTCTAAACACCAAGGTTTTCATTTGATTTCTAACCAAAAGGAAAATGGGCTGAGTCTCAGTCCTGCCCCTCCACTAGTAAGTTGGTAAAAGAACCCCAAGTTGAAAACAGACAGAGAAGGGGAGATGAACTAGGGGGAATCTGGAGCTACCGACAGAGAGGCGGCCTGTGCTGGTGGTCCTCACTGTATGTCACACACTTGCCACATCCCCAGGAGCTCCCTGTCCTTCCTCTAATGAAGATCGGAGACACTCCTGCTCACTCCTGGACTTGGGGAGCAGGAAACAGCCTGGGAGGAGGCAGTCTGGCCTGGTGGAGAATAAATGGAATTTAGCAGCAGACACACTTGGGTTCAATCCTGAGCCTGCCACACATTAGTTATATCTCTGGGGAAGTCGCTTCTCAGAGCCTTGTCTACAGACACATTATCCAGCAGGCGCCGTGGGCTCCGTGTGTGTGTGTGTGTGTGTGTGTGTGTGTGTGTGTGTGGGGAGGTGGAGAGTCCCCTGCATGCAAAGCACCTAGCACGACCCCCAAGTGTATGGATGGGCCCTAAACATGAGATTCCACTTCAGTCTCCAAAGAACTGCAGCTTAATGGTGGGAATCCAGGGAAACCCTTTCTAAAAATTTATAGGATTTGCCAATAGCATAAAAAAAATCAAAGTGACGTTTAAGGACATCTGTTATTCTACCATGTTTTTAAAAAAAAGTATTTTTTTATACTTTTGCTTTTAACAATAAATTTGTATTCTTCAAGAGATAAAGAGGATAGAAATTTGACACCTATCCCTCTCCCCAAATCCCAGGCTTAACTTTAAGATTTTTTTTATCACTCAGTTTCTGCTGATTAAGTGTTTCCTTAAATAACTTCTTAAAACATTTTTTTTATTGATTTCAGAGAGGAAGGGAGAACGGGAGGGAGAGAGAGAGAGAGAGAGAGAGAGAGAGAGAGAGAGAAACATCAATGATGAGAGAGAATCACTGATTAACTGCCTCCTACACGTCCCTTACTGGGGATCAAGCCCACCACCCAAGCATGTGCCCAGAAGGAGAATCAAACTGTGACTTTCTGGTTCATAGGTGGACACTCAACCACTGAGCCATGCTGGCTGGGCTAAGTCTCTTATTTAATTCTCTATCATAAGCAGAGGAGAGAGGAGAAGCACCCAGGTAATATAGAGAAATGCAAATACAAACTAATCAGTCACCCTCAGTTGCATAAACACTCATTCATCAGTTTCTGTGTTCCTGACTTCCTGCCTTTACTCCATTCACCCTCAGGACATCAAGGGAGGGCTCCATCAGGGGAGGGCTTAGGGTTTGGGATTCAGCAACCAGAACTGCAGGCAGCTAGACAGACAGATCCTGCTTGGTCACCATGTTTTATAATGTCCTTTCTTCTGTGAAATATTACTATTGTCACACTTAAGCTAGTAGATTTTATCTACAATGTTGAAATGGGTGTTTCAGCCAAGTTTAATACAAATAGATCTACACATTGAAATGTTTGAGGTTCACAGATGCAGCACATGAATCAGTCTGGTTGTAATGTTTTAAGGGGGTAGATGAAGCTAAAAATTCCTGTGGCACATCTTCTGAAAACCTAAATCTGGAGAGATTTCTTAACAAACCCTTCTCTTGAATCAGCTCCTGTGTGATGTTGCTCTTTCATCTTCACCTTCTGGAAGCTTCAGTGGCCAGCTGTACTACAGAGGGGACAAATCCCCAATTTGTCTTGATTTCCGCCCTCCACACTGTTTGCCCTACACAGGAGAATTGGAGAAGTATGGGATGTGGAGATGAGAAAGGCTGAATGCTTGGACTCAAACTTCTCCCTGACTTTGGTGAATCACACAACCTTAGGACATGAGCACAGAGCTGCACTGGAAATGGATCGACTGAAAAAACCTGTATGATTCTCCACGCCCCAGGTATCTAGTTACCATGGCTCAGCTGCCTAGTTACCACGGCCCAGATGCCTAGTTACCATGGCCCAGCTGCCTGGTTACCATGGCCCAGGTGAGGCAGAAAAATGCTCTCCTGTTGAGGTGAATTCAGCCTGAATCTTCCTCAGCTTTGATGTCTTGTTTTAGGAAAGGATTCCAAAGCCTTTTTTTTCCCTTGAAATAAAGATTATTATCCTTTCCTCCATCTATTTATTTTTCCAGTATTCATCCTCAGGCATAAGACAACCATATGGAAGCTACTTCGTTTTCACACCACGGGCTTCAACTTTGGGGAGTGGAGAGACCTGCTGAGAAAAGCCATCAGGAAACCAGATTCCACGTCCACAGCATCGCACTGCACAGACTTCTAGTCACGAGTGCTCTGCACAGCAGACGTTTGTTTCCTCGAGTTCAATTAAGAACGCGTGAGCCTTCCAGCTGCACTTTCCTGCAAGCAGCTTGATGTGCAAGCTCAGCTGTGTTTAAGACGGGCATTCACGCCAGGCAGCCAGATGGACCTGGGCTCTAATTACAGATGCTTCTCTCTCCCTCTCATCAACAGGGGTGTCAGTAACAAGACTCAGCCTCTCCTGAGCTTAAAAGTGGACTCCACACTTTTTATTTTCTAGGATTCTGTCATAATTTTGAATTTTATTCCAACTGTGTGACACTTTAAAAAACAGAAGTGACATTAGATACAGAGACACCACCGCAGGTGCTTAGAGAGCTGCCTTGGACTTGCGTAGGGCCACAGGGACAGCTGTGAGTGATGGCACCTGCTCAGGGCCCAGGGCACAGCGGGATGCACTGCTCAGGGGTGAACCCGTCCCTCCCACCATCTTCCAGCCGGGAACAGCAGCATCCTGGCTGACCTCCATGTGACCCTCAGTAAAGGGATGAGACATCCTGGATAGGAGAGCCACATTCACCCTGGGACCCCATGTATTTGCCATCTTACAATTGGGGGCCAAGTCCAGGAGCTTTCTGTTCTGATCCTGAGAATGGTAAAATGTGGACAGATGAAGGTCACAGATCCTGAAGGTCCCACAGAGGGGACCCAGACAGATAACCAGGGAGGAGCTGCCAGGCCCATTCTCATCACCCTTCACCCTGTCTGTCCACACCCACAGATCACCATGAACAAAATCCCAGGGGATCAACCCTAAGGGCAGTTTTCACTGAGCGCCTCCAGAGGACCAAAGGGTCTTCCTTTCCTTGGCAATGACTCTCACTACCGTGCTCCAGGATTCAGTCACCAACGAGGGAGAAATTCTCTCACTCCCGCTGTCACCTCAGGAAGTCACAGTGGATGCCCCTCCCTCCGAGCGCCATGTTTTAGGCCTTATGCTCACATTTTCTAGACAGGACACAAACACGGCCTCTGGGCCCTCACATCTCTAGAGAGATGATCCGGAAAGTGTGATTTGGCTTCTCTAAAAAGGCGAGATAGAGAGGCCCAGACAGAGTGGCTTGCCTGAAATAATAAGTGAATCACAGAGAAAATGAGGGAGAAAACAGGATCCCAGGCTTGCAGCCCAGGAGGCTACTGCCCTTCTCTTGTTGAAAGAGGGACACAGTTAAAACGCATCCTCCTAACACTGTAAGGTCTTAGCTCACTAAGAATATCACTCAATAAAAACACTCCTAAAAGGCTGTCTCTAGGACAGGGCTTGCAAATTTTCAATGTAATTATATAAGTTAAATGAGACTGACTTTGTACATGGAAAATATTTTGTGCATGTAAAGACTGATTAACTTTTATTTATTCACCGAGAAATATTTTCAGCTTCCTATTATACACAAAACATCATCTGCATAAATGAGTATAATTCCTTTTCCAAGTTGTTAACATTAACCTTATGGCACTCATGTTAATCATAAATAGAAGAGTACACATATAAACAAAATTAGAAATGAAAAGAGAAAGGTAATCTTCCGAAAGCTTTTTAAGTCATAAGACCATTTCACACAATTTCATGCAAATAAATTGAGGTTAACGGGGTTTTGACCTCAAAATCTTTTTACCCTGAGCTATTTTGAGTAGAAACTGTTTAATCAGGAACCCAAGGTGAATTTGGTGTGAAATAGTTATTTTCTCAAGTAAAGTCCATTAGACAAAATATATTTTTTGTCCAAATTTCTATATATCAAAATAAATTTTTTTTGCTTATTTCCATCTTTCATTCTACTGGAATAATTTCCATCAAGGTCAATTTTTTGTCATGTATTAGGAAGATTTTATAACAAATATCAGTATCTGAGTCCTCAGTTATTGTACTTTTAACAATCACTGCTTTTGCCATTACAAGTTTTCCTTCTGTGGTCATTACCCATTATTTCTACCAAGTCCAATTTTTCTGTCAAATTTTGAACAGAAAAATTTAGGCAGGAATACTTATTTCTTGCAAATTTTTAGTCAGTAACCACTTTTACTCTGTGAAGCTTTAGTTAATTTAATTTTGTATTGATTTTTTCTTACAAATATTATTGACTATGAATTGAATAGAAGATTTCTGTAATTTGAAAAAAAAGAAACAGACAACAATTTTGAGCTAGTTTTTTTTTTTTAGAATGAAAGATAAAGAATAAAGAGAAGAAGATGAGAATAGAGTGGAGATATATTGAAAAGGCAGATATATTGAAAAGGCAATAGGGTAAAAGGAATAGAGATAGACAAACACCGTATGGTTTCACTTACATGTGGAATCTAAAATAAAAAAAATAAAATAAATAAATGAAAAAAAAACACCCACAAAAACACAAAACCAAAAACAAATGTGCAAACAAAGCAAAACAGAAACAGATTCCTAAATTCAGAGAATAAGCTGATGGTTGCCAGGGGGGAGGGTGGTGGAAGGATGGGTGAAAGAAATGAACATATAGAATCAACCATTCTATTACAATTTTTACAAAGCATTTAGGGTAGAAAGAACAGGTTTGAATATCGGGCAGAAAGATGGTATAGAAGGAAGGCATCTGTTTTCCCTTTGACCATTCAGGGTTTGAGAGGCATGTTCTCCTTAATTTTTGTGGTAACACATTCTCATGATTTTCTTCCTACCTTTACACACACTTCTTTTCACTTCCTAGCAGGCTCATCTTCTTTTGCATGATTACTTAATGTCAAGATGCCTGAATGTGTGGTTCTAGTTTCTTTCCTCTTCCAAATGCAGTTTCCCATGGATGAGCACATTCACTTCCATGGCTAAAAAAGCCACTGATTGTATCTTAGGAATATTCCAATGGATCCAAGTCTCCTCATCCCCATTGGCTTCTCCTTGGCCAGTGTTACCTGGCCACCTCTCATTTGAGTCCTAATCACCCACCTGCCTCCATTTGTGGCCCCTGTGGCCCCTCTTTCTCCAGGAGGAAGCAAAAAGATCTTATCAAAAGTCCCCTTTGGAGACCCCATTATACATATATTAGAAAAAATTATTTAATAAATAATGAATAAAATTGTCAAAACTGGATGAAAATTGAGATGCAAGAAGCTCAATAAATTCAAGAATAAGAGACATGCAAAGCTCTCCATCCAAACAAACCATACTCAAATTGCTTAAAACCAGCGATTAATAATGTCTAGCAGCAGTCACCAACCAGTGGTGGTCCTTGAGATCTGAAAGGTTGGTGACCTACCTTCTAGAAGAAGCCAGCTTTGCTTGTTAACCATAATCATCTTATGTTTAATCACTTCCCCAGGATCTGAATTAAAATTTACCAGCATAAATAGCACCTTTATTCTGTTGCTATTTATAATGACATTTTAAATAAATAACAATGTACCTTGGAAAAGTGGGAAGGTGAGTGTTCCTTTTCAAGCAGCTGCCTCTAAAAGTGTGCACTGGGGAGGTGAGGATTCATCAAGAGAAGCAACAATAATATCCTACAACAGAGACATGCACAATCTGTTTCTTGCTCCTTCCCATAGCTTGACCTTAGAAGCAATAGACAAACACTTCAGTCCTCAGTTCTTTTTTTAAAATTTAATAAATCTTTATTGTTCAGAGTATTACAATTGTTCCTCTTTTTTCCCCCATACTTCCCCTCCACCCAATTCCCACCCCATACTCTGCCCTTACACCCGCCTCATCCATAGGTATACGATTTTTATCCAGTGTCTTCCCAAAGCCTCCTCTCCACTTTCCCCCTGAGAATTGTCAGTCCACTCCCTATCTATGCCCCTGATTCTATTATATTCACCAGTTTATTCTGTTCATCAGATTTTTAATTCACTTGATTTTTAGATTCACTTGTCAATAGATCTGTATTTGTTCATAATCTTTCCCTTTTTCTTCTTCTTCCTCTTCTTAAAGAGTGCCTTTCAGCATTTTATATAATACTGGTTTGGTGGTGATGAACTCCTTTAGCTTTTTCTTATCTGTGAAGCTCTTTATCTGCCCTTCAATTCTGAATCGTAGTTTTTCTGGGTATAGTAATCTTGGTTGTAGGTTCTTGCTATTCATCACTTTGAATATTTCTTGCCACTCCCTTCTGGCCTGCATAGTTTCTGTTGAGAAATCAGCTGACAATCGTATGGGTGCTCCCTTGTAGGTAATTAACTGTTTTTCTCTTGCTGCTTTTAATATTCTCTCTTTGTCTTTTGCTCTTGGCATTTTAATTATGATGTGTCTTGGTGCAGTCCTCTTTAGATTTCTTTTGTTTGGGGTTCTTTGCACTTTCTGGACTTACAAGTCTATTTCTTTCACCAGGTGGGGGTAGTTTTCAGTCATTATTTCTTCAAATAGGTTTTCAGTGTCTTGCTTTCTCTATTCTTCTGGCACCCCCATAATTCTGATGTTGGTATGCTTGAAGTTGTCTTAGAGGCTCCTTACACTATCTTCAAACTTTTGGATTTTTTTTTCTTTTTTGCTTTTCAAATGAATATTTTCTGCTTCTTTGTATTTCAAATCTTTGACTTGATTCTTGCATTCCTCTAGTCTGCTGTTAGGTCTCTGTATAATATTTTTTAATTCAGTCAGTGTATGTTTAATTTCTAGTTGGTCCTTTTTCATATTCTCGAGGGTCTCACTAAATTGATCCATCTTTTCTAGGAAATTCTTGAAAAACCTTGTAATTGTGGTTTTGAACTCTATATCCAGTCATTTGCTTTCCTCCATTTCTTTCATTTGTGATCTGTTCCTTTGTCTCCACATTTTCACTGCTTCCATGAGTTGGTAGAGTAGCTTTGTGTGCTAGGTGTCCTATATGGCCCAGTAGCTCCACCTCCCCAGTTACCTAAGGTGGACACTCTTGGTGCATCCCTTTGTGGATTGTGTGTACAGCCTTGTTGTAGTTCAGTCTTGATTGTTGTTGGTATCACTGTGGGGAATTGACCTCCAGGCCAATTGGCTGTGAGGATCAGCTGTATCTATGCTAGGAGAATTTCTGTGCTAGAGACAGCCTTATGAGACAAGACTTGTAAAATTGCAAAAGCCTCTGTGTTCAGTTTGGATGGGAAGAGTCTCAGGGCTGAGCAGACAGCCTTGGCTTCCTGTCAGCCCTGCCCTATGAGGCCTCTGGGTCTCAGTGTCCTTCAGTAATGGTTGTAGTCCTCTCTGGACACACTTGGGTGAGAGCGCCTCCTCATCTCTGCATTTCATGGATCTTCTGAGTTTCCATTTGCTCTGGGGACTCTTAGGAGTCTGGGTCCCCAGGGTCTTGCCCAAAACTGGGGTTCAGAGCAGTCGGAACTGGAGTTCAGCACAGTCAGGAGGTTCCATCTTCCTCCCACTAGAGAAGGAGGCACAATCAGTAGTTAGTCCTCTCTGCACGCACTTGTGTGCAGGCCTCCAGATCTCTGCCTTTTGCAGCTCCCCTGAGTTTCCGTTTACTCTGCTCTTTTCCTGACAGTCCAGACTTCTCCTGTATGAGTCTCACCTGAAACTGGGGTTCAGTGCAATCAGAAGTTTCCATCTCCCTCCCACTAGAAGAAGCCAGCCAGGCACTCAGCCACCCATCCTCTCCACATGCATGTCTCCATACCTCAGCTTTTTGCAGCTCCTCTGAGTCTCCGTGAGCCCCTCTCTTTCCTTCTAGTTGTAGAATTTCCACTCAGCCAGCTTTCCTGTGGTTCTGGATGATGTCCATTTTGACTTTTAGCTGTAGTTTTGAAATTGTTGTGCGAGGCAGCAGTTTAGATGTTCACCTATGCCACCATCTTGGTTTCCCCCTCAGTCCTCAGTTCTTAGTAATAAAATATGATTCACTTAAAAGGCTTTGAGTTTCTCCCTGACCCATGTGCTCAGTGGTTAGAGCTTTGGCCTGTGTACTTAAGGGTCATGAATTTGATTCCTAGTCAAGAACATGTGAAGCTTTTACTCTGTAAGCTTTAGTCTGGGTTGCAGGTTCCATCCCTGGTTACAGTCAGGGTATGGGCAGGAGGCAACAAATCAATGTGTCTCTCACATTGATGTTTCTCCTTCTTTCTCTCTCTCTCCCCCCTTCCATCCTGCCCTTCCACTCTCTCTAAAAACCAATGGGAAAAGTATCATTGGGTGAGGATTAACAAAAAACAGGGGTGGGAGTGGGGGAAGGGTTTTGAGTTTCATCAGCAGTGGGGTTTGAAGTTGAGTGTCTTGAGTGGCAGGTGACATGTGAGGTCTTTACATGAATTAACACATTAGGTCCTAGGGAGAAAATACAATTGCCTTCATTTTATAGATGAGAAAGGAACCTCAGGAGGCTAAAGAAAAGTGTTAAAGGGAACACATGAAAGCCTCAATGTTTATATGAAAACTCAGATCTGCCTTACTTCAGAGTCTGACCTCTGTGCTCTAAACACAGCAGGTGTTGGGTCAACTGAGGAGGGAGAGGGGTGCCTATGGGTGCTCCCTGTGGACTTGTTTTTGTGCACTTTTCTAGGATGTATGGGAAATCAAGTACTTCTCTGGAATATTCAGTTAAATTCATTTGCATAACAAAATTTTTCTAATCAACATCAAATTCCACTTCTAGAAAGGAAGACCAATGCCTGCCCTAAATTAACCCAAGTGAGACTCCCTTTTTGAGCCATACTCCGTCTCCTTCCCCATGTTGTGTCCTTTACCGTGTGGACTAAATGTGGAGCATCAGTTCATATTCAGCTCTCTGTTGGACTGAGCTCCAGTCAGCATACTTGAAGAGTAACCAGCTTGTTTCCTGACTTGAAAGAGGGCATATTGTTTTTGTTCTTTCATTTCCGCAGTTAAGATTCTCCTGAGGAGAAGAGCAAACCCACGTGCTGGACAATATCTTCTGGAATAAAGGAAATGGAACAGATGGAAAGTGTTTGATAGGAAGGCTGTTTATTCCAGTGGGCAGCCTGGAGTCTAGTCATGGATGGTGGGTGCTTGTCCTGCCCCAGCCTGGCCCTTATGTGCCACTTTTCTATGGCTGGGGCACCTTACCTTCACACAGGCTACTCCTTATAGGGGCCTCAGAAAGGGTTTTCAGGTCTGCAAATATTCTATAAAATGTTCTTTTTTTTATTTGAAGATTTTGATTTTATAAGTTAGGTACATTGAAAAAAGTATGCTTGTCAAGTTGTGCAGCCCCTCCCATTAAGATGTAGAGTCTATTTCTCTACTTCTTTCATCTAAGCTTAGTCATGGGTCACTAATAGCTATGATATAAGCAGAAGCTGGAAAAGTGTCCATTAGGGTTTGTCTTCTTTTGCTATCTTCGGAACCCAATGTCAATGTGAAAAAGACAGGGCTGGTCAGCTAGATGCTGGAGTGCTGAGAACCAATTCCAGCATGTAATAATTACAAGAGTTTTACCAAAAGGTTGGTGAAACTTAGGAGGCTCAACAAGGGTGAGCCACATATGTAGTTTACCTGTTGGAAACGGTTAAATGGCACTTCCCCAAAACCTGAATAGGATTGTTAACTGCCTGACAGCTCAGAGCATTTTATTGCCTCCTGTTGGCCAAACACCTGAATAGCTGTAGGCTATTCCTCAAACTAATAATGCTTCTGTACTCTATTCTTTGATACTGTACCCTTTGAAGTGTATATTTTCACCTTGCCTTAGGACAAATAATGCTGAATAAAAGCACAGGTCCTTGGTTAAGGAAGAGTCTTCAGTTCTCTTTAGCCGATACTCATCTGACCCCCAATCTCTTTCATAACTATCTTTCATCCTTGGACTCCTTCTTAATCATCTATGTGCAGCCCCTTCCTCCAGAATGCTGAAACCTTTGTATGACTGAAAAAGAACCCTGGCATTATGATGCCTTAACAAGGGACACCAACACTGGAGACTTGTGGCTCATACGTCATCCCAGCTGTCTACCAAATGTGAGAGATGCCATCTGGGAAGCTATGCTGCCCCACTGACTAACCAACTGCCTGCAGCTGCCTAAGGCAGCCATGTGAGAGTAGCAGAAGAACCACCTCTCTGAGCTCAGTCACAGTTATCAATCCACAGAATCATGAGTTCTTAAATAAGTGTTGTTTGGGTGGTAGTTTGTTACTCAGGTAAAACCTGAGACAATGACACTATAATAAAATTAGCATATATATGGACCATCTATATAAAAACCTCATGCTGACACAAGATTTTTAAGCCCATGTGTGAAATCGAATTTATGATCTTATTGGTGGTGTTTTATTTGTTTATAGATTAATGAGAAAAGAATGTTATAATGATGTACAATAAACCTGTGTACCTTCATTTCTTCTAATGAAGGCAAGTGAAATCTTGATGCTTTAAACAAATGAGTCCAGGAACCAGATGAGGAAATGGGGAAATTGGTGAGGAACTGAGTCTGAAAAGTAAGGTATTGCTCCAACAATGTCAGGCACATGCTCTGACCCCCTATCCCACCTTCTGCACTATGTACTTCTCTCTGACTGGGGGCTGCTCATGAGCCTGTGTCTTCCTGACAGCATGCTCAGCTGGCTCTTCCCCACTGAGTCCTGTCCTCCCCTCTTTCCCTGGGCCCTTTTTAATCTCAGACCTGTGATTGCTCACAACCCTGGGCACGAGGCCATGTTGCTTTTGTGCCAATTTTATCTTATTTTGTGCCAATATATTGTCTTTAACACTTGCCCAAATTTTCCTGGATGGAGGCTCCAAAGCAATGGAGATGAAACCAGTGAGATCTGGGTCTCCCAAAATGAACCATTTCTCAAAATGGTCTAGCCCCTCTACCCTCCCATACCAGTTCAGTCTCATGTCCAACTCAGACCTGAGCCTGACCTCTCCTGCCTCCAGGGCCACCCCATCTGGGCCCTACAAAAACAGACCATCAGGAAAGATGGCCATAGACTTATTGGGTGTGAAAGGGGTGTTAGTAATAATTATGCTGAGACAACATGGTGATAAAGACATAGGTCTCCCTCTGTGTACAGTGTCATTGTCACAGTCTGTAAGGAAGGAGAGAGGATGCCTCCATTATCTTTTTTAAAAATTGAGATAAAACTTATGTGCAGTGAAATACAAATAACCTAAGTGTACAACTCAATGACTTTTCTATGCATCCGTGTAAGCAATACCCATCAACAGAGACCAGCTGCACCCTCCATCCCACAAGACATTCCTTTGTGTTCCTCTTATTTAATCTCAAAGTTAGCCACAGTTTGATTTCTTTTGGCATAGGACTATTTTGTCTGTTTTTGAGATATTTGAAATTTTCTAGATCTTTTATTTTCTAATTAAATTCTGCTGTGATTATAAAACAGACTATAATTTCACTCTTTTGAAATTGATTGGACTTATTTCAGGGCCCAGCGTAAGGCCCTTTTAGTAAACATTCCATGTGCATTCAAAGGCCACGTTTTCTGCACGCGTTGGATGATGCATTCTACCCAGGCCGATTGACTCAGGTGGTTGTTAGGGCCTCTCCCCTTATCACATCCTGGCTGATATTATGTCTGCGATTCCCACCATCAGACTGAGCTCCTGAGAAGAGCAGCTATTCTGAAGTTTCGGGCTCCTGGGTGAGTGAACCAAGCACATTTCCATTCCTGCGCTGTGTTTACTTGCCTCAGACTGTCAGATCACGCCAGATGTTAGTAATGTCTGTTGGGATGCACAGGAGAGACGGCCAGCGTTCAAGTCCCCGGTCCAGGACCAGCTGCTTCCAGGCCATTGTGTGCACCACGCCACCATCTCACCAAATCACCTCACAGTTCACAGCTCCTCCCTGCAGGGACTCGAAGGGAGTGACCTGCACAGGGACCCAGAGCCAGCAGAGAGGCAAGAGGGTTAGGCAACCTTTCCACCCCACAGGAGCAGGGCCTTGGGTGGACACTGAGTTGGAGGGTGTGGCTTACGTGAGGAGGCCCCCAAGGGGAGCTTCTTGCACCACAGCTCATACCCCTGTGTTACAGAGCACACCTGATGTTCCTGTGACCAGGTGGTGGGCAGGACAGAGCAGAGGAGCCTGGTAGAAGCTGGTGGGCTTCACTCACAAAGCAGTTCACGTGGGGAATGACCCACACACCTTGCTCCTCTGAGTGTGTCAGCCCAGCCTGCTGGAGCAAGGATACCTTGGATGGACGGCTTACACCACAGACACTTGTTTTTCACAGTTCTGGAGGCTGAAGTCCAAGATCAAGGTGCAGGCCGCTCTGCTTCCTAGGGAGGGTGCTCTTCTTGTTTTGCAGATGGCTGAGTTCTGCTATGGTCTCACATGGTGTGGGGGTGGGGTGGGGGGACAGAGAGTGAGAGAGAGCAAGATAGAGCGCTCTGGTGTCCAGCTGAAGGTTTTGCTCAAATTGGCTTCCATCTTAGTTCTTTTCACAACATGGAATTTTTAAAGCCAAATTTTAGTATGTTACTCAAATGCCAAAATGTTGCTAAGTAAATATGCTCAGTCTTCAAATGTGCTTTTGATTTTAAAATTGGGAATATAGTCTCCTCATTACCTAACAAATTTGTGGAAGAAATGCGTGACAAGTAAAGTCTTTCTTATCATTTGCAACAGAATGCTAAGTGCATTGTCTCCTGTCACCTTTCCCTTTCCCCAGAGGCTCCAAAGACTGAGAAGAAAAGTTACCCATCCCCCCTCCCCCCAAAAGCCTGACCAGCCTGTCACCATTCTACTAGCAGCCTCTACAATGTCCAGCTAAGAATTTATTAGCGAGTTGGCAAGGGTGACACACATGCACAGGAAGATCTCTTGGAGACAGTGGTCTGAGAGGGGTTCTCCCGTCTGCCCCTGGGAGGGATGCTGTGTTTCACCCTCCTGTACCTGAAGTCAAATGAGGCACCTTCCCATCGGCGCCAGGGCTGTGAAGGATGCTTGGGGTGTTGGAAGTGTTTGATGTAGGAAAAATCTCAGGAAAAATGGCTTGCCTGGGTATGGAGCTAAGAGTAGGTGTTGACTGATGACAGTGCCCCCTTTGGGTTTGGGTTGCCCGGATGGAAGCCGGCTTCTCCTGAACCCCCGGCCCCACCCCCAGAAAAGCCCAGTGACTCTGGGAGGAAGAGTAGAAATGCAAAGAGGAGAAACAAAAGATAAGTCAATGCCAACGTGTCCCTGCGCTGAGAGTCTGAGCCCTGAGCTCCTCTGAGAGAAAGGAAGATGTTTTCCATTAAACAAGGGCTTGGAGGTTTGACATTGCACATAACTTTTAAAGCCTGCATCCGCTTAAATCAGTGGCTCTCAACCTTTTTAATGCTGCGACTCTTTAATACAGTTCCTCATGTTGTGGAAACCCCAACCATAAAATTATTCTCTTTGCTACTTCATAACTGTAATTTTGCTACTGTGCAGGTTGAGAATCGCTAGCAGGGTCGCCTAAGACCATCAGAAAACAGATAATCCACATTACAATTTGTAAAAGTAGCAAAATTACAGTTAGAGGTAGCAACGAAAATAATTTTATGGTTGGGGATCACCACAACATGGGGAACTGTATTAAAGGGTCCTGGCATTAGGAAGGTTGAGAACCACTGGCTTAATGTTGGAGACAAGAAAAAATGCTCCTGGGCTCACTGCTTCTGTTGATCATCTTCCTGGAAGTCCCAGACATGGACATAGCAAAATAAATTTTAAATAAGAAGTAAAACATTGGAAAAGAAAAAAACAAATTGCCATTATTGGTGGAGGTGATGGTTATTCTTCGTACATGAATACAGCAGGGTTTTCAGATATAAAATCACTATCCAAAAACAACTGCATTCCTATGTACCAGTGGGGGGGAAAAATCACAAAATTAATAAATGAAACAGTGCTTTTGCTCACGGTGACAAAATTAAAGCAGACAGGAATAAGTACAAACAAGCTGTTTGTGTGTGGAGAAAATAATACATCACTCCTGGAGAATATGAAATATGTTTTACATAAGTGAAGAGAGAGGAAACCAAAGACAGGAAGATTATATTCACTCACAGAAAGACTCAAATTCTCCCCAAATGAAAGGGTAAATTTAATGCCAAGTCAATAAAACGCCTACCAGGGTTTTCAGTGAATGGGGCACGCTGGTTCTAGAATCTGAGAGAAGGAGGAAATGGCCCCAAATGGCTATGCCTTTAAACGGAATAAAAAGGCAAAATTTGCCCCTCCCAATATTGAGGCTTCTGATCCAGCATGAACAACAGGGGGATGCTGGCTCAGGGCAATACAATGTGTCCACGGAGCAGGACCAGGAACAAGGCAATGCACGCACAAGCCATGATGGTACATGCTCCTGGTGGAGAAGAAACTGGCTGTTTAGAAAACGAATGAAGGGCAGTCAGCTACTCAATTGGATTAAAGACTTAAATATGAAAAGAACAACTGGAAAACTATTAGCAGAGAGGGTCAGAAAATTTCATTGTCACTTTAGGATGATGCGTTTCTTAAAGGACATGCACACACAAAGAAAAGAAAGATAAATTTGAAAAGTTCTGTGCAGTGAAAGACAGGCCAATGTTAGAAGAAGCTCTAAGCACCACTGGGGGTGTGGTGAAGGGTCAGTGTTGGGATCCTAGAAAGAAATCCTTTCAAGCTAAACAAGCAAACAAACAAACAGACTAAAAGGTCAACACCTCATAGAAAAATAGACAAAGGGCACAAGCAGTCATCCATCGAAAGCAGAATATACCCAAATGACTGATGAACTTTTGAAATGACGTTCTATCTCACTAGTTATTGAGGGAAATCCAAATTAATGTTAAGTAGGCTCTCATCGTTAGTTAAAAAACGAAAGTACCATTTTGGAGAATGATACTGATAATGGGAGGGGCTATACCTGTGTGGGGGCAGGGGTATCTCTGTGCCCCCCTTTTAATTTTGTTATAAATCTAAAATTGCTCTAAAATAATTAAATATTTTTGAAAATCTTAAAAAAGAGAGATACTACTTCTCATCTTTGGCCAAATTCTAAGATAAGGTACCACCCAACAAAACTCTCAAATAAAATGAGTTTAGCAAAAATTGGCAAGTGGTTTTCAAACATCATTGGACTCTCAAGTATTGTATTTGGCCCTGGGGGTCACTGGGCTGAAATCACGGAAGGGCCACCCTGGGTCTCCACTGATCCTGTGTACAACCCTCAGCCCTCGCCATCCTCTTTCTCCAAATAATGAGCTGTGTGACCTTCCAGGTCACATGTCAAAGGGTCTCCAGTGACTTCGTTCAAAGGAGCATCTTTGGTTTGTCTTTTCTTACACAGAAGTTTTTAATTTCGAGTTCATCAAATTTATCTGTATGAATGTGTGTGTATGTATGAGTGTGTGTTAAGTGTATGTGTGTGTGTGTGTGTGTGTGTGTGTGTGTGTGAGAGAGAGAGGGAGAGGGAGAGAGAGAGAGAGAGAGAGAGAGAGAGAGAGAGAGAGAGAGAGAGTTCAGACCCTGGGATAGTTCAGACAGACAGATATGTGGAGGTCAGGTGACCCTTTGAGAAAACCTTCTTAAACTGTGCCCCTAAGCCACGTGCTGTCCCTGAGCCTCGGCCTGGCAACTCTTCCGCCGGCCACGGCCACAGGTGTCACAGAGTTTCCAGCTGCCCTGGCTCCTGTGCCAGACTCCCTGGGGACTTCCCGCGCCCCTCTCCCCATCCCCTTTCCAAGGCCACCCCCTTGCGGAGTGAGGACACTTTTTGTCTCTTTACTCTGAAATGGCTTTCTTCCTGCCCTTGCCTTGCCAGATCCTCCTCCCTCTAGACACGCCGTCCCTTCTTCCCAGCTCCCAGTCCTTGGAGAGGTATTTCCATCACTCCCACAAGCTAACGTGGTTCCAAAGGGAAACGAGGTGAAGCCCTGTGGTTAAATCACTGCGTTTCCTGGCTCCTCCCAAACACTTCTCATGTGATGTTGGCCGAATATTCCCTCTCCATCTGATCCAAGTTTCCCAGTGAGCCACACAGGGCAGTTCTCAGTTACCAACGAGGAGTTAGAGGCGTGTCTTCTCCCAGTTCCCACCGGACCTGGGGGTGGCCCACCAAGGGCGACTGAGAAAAGAGTGAGGACGTGCCCAGCTGGGCGTCTCTGTCAGGAGCCTCCCTGAGGAGCCCAGGTCCTTTCCTCCCAAACGTCTCTCTTCACCCAACCCAGGACTCTTCCTCACCCTTATCCCGGTTGTTCCCAAAACAGCCTGAGAAGAAGAGAAGTAGAAAGAGAAGTAGAACTCGCTCATAATTTGGAAGAGTCAAAGAAAAACATTTTAAGGATTTTGGAGTATTTCCCTTTTTCTGTGCATTTCACAGGCCTGTATCACAACGACTCTTGTCCATCCCTTTTCCACATGTCATGTTAGAGTTTTCCTGTGCCATTAAGTAGTCTCCAGCTATTTGTTTTTTTACAGCAACTGTGCCCTAGTTCTTAGATCCTCCTCCCCCTTGGTTACTGGAAATATCATTCTTTCCTATTTTCTGCTGTTACAGATTATGCTATGAAGAGTATTTCATTCTCCTCTCGCTCCCAGACATGGACTTACTAGATCAAAGGTTACACATGTATGTACATCTTTTGAAAACCACAGTCAGTGTCTTAGACCAGCGATTTCAACCCGTGTGCCACAAGAATTTTTAAAACATGCAGTACCTGACTTTTAAGTCAATGGCACCAACCTCTATCCCTTAGACTGTTAAATAAAGAAATGACAACACCAACACCACAATTGCTATCCAGGGTGAATGAATTAAATGGCATCTATTTTTTTTTTTTGGTCAGATTAGCCAAAAATACATTTTTTTTTTAGTGTGCCACAGAATTTGAGTAATTAGCTTTTGTGCCATGAGATGAGAAGGGTTGAAAATCGCTGTCTTAGACAATGGGCCGGGGACCCAGCGCATGGTTGGATGTGAGAACAGTCCACCCAGATCCTGTTACTCTCCACATAGCCCTCAGCTCCATCACAGCTGTGGCTGGGGCTCTGGGCCTCGAGGCTGGCCTGGGCCCCTGTGGTCCTGTGAGGACCGCTGATCTCAGCCCTGTTGCTCCTCCCTTTGGTTCTGGCCAGAGCTGGGCCACAGCCCCCTGAGCTGGCCATCCCGGGTCAGTGTTGTAGCTTTTGTCTTCTGGCATGGAAAGCTTGTTGCTCCATCTCCTTCACATATTTAGGGACCTTTGCCAAGTCCCCACAGAAGCAGTGTTGGAGGATCTCTGAGGGTCTCACCCCCAAAGCACTCATCACCTGGACTCTCTGATCCGGGAAGGAGTTTCCAGGTCCCTCCAAAACCACCCCTGTCCCCAGCCCGTGTCTGTCTGCCTCCTGTGCCTGCCTCCTGAAAATGAACACATTTTCCTTTCCTTCTGACCATGCCCAGGAGACGTGAGGCCTCTGCTATCTTCTGAAATAGGTCACTAAAACTATCTGGGAACATGCAGTGAGGCAATTGTACAAAGTAGGCTTTCTCTCAAAACAACAAAAGCTGAAGACGGGCATCCAGGACTCCGATACTGTTATCTGGCATTTTCTTTTCTAAAGAAAGGTCCTCCTGTACTCAGTTCAGCCGTCCCACGGGGCCTGGCCCAGGCTTCGCAAGCACCTCATCCATTTGCCACTGGCTCGTGTGTTAGAGTGTCTTCACTGCATTACCCAAGCTTACCACTCTGTGCGTCCAGTTCCCAACAACTGGGTGCATCTCATGACGAATGCCCAGTGATGTTCAGAGTGGGGTCAGGAAGTCCTTTTGGGTGGTCCCACAGAAAAAACATCTGGAATTTCCTTTGGAGTAATTCAAAGGGAGGACCTCGGACGGAGTCTACTCTCCTCCCCATGAACTCAGTAGGAGGACCAGTCAGATTTCTCTGCCCTGAAGAAATGTGCAGCCTCTGAGTGCTCCTCAAACGTTGAACCAATCAGTGCAAATCGGTGCCAGCAACAGGGGAACCTGGGAAACAAAGATCCACTCTGCACTGTGCTGAGAACCCAGCAGCAGAAGCTGGAGCCCAGCAGCACTCGGAGCCATACTGAGCTGTCTTCTGCCAGGGCACTCACTCCCTCCACACACCAAGCTCCCTCCCTCTCCCTTTCCTGCCCACCTTGTTGTTAGTAAACCTCTCCTCTTCTTAATCTGTCTCCTTGCCTCTCTTCTCTATGCCTTTTCCCCTTAGCCAGTGAAATTTTGAGAGAACATTGCACGACATTCAACCTGAGCCTACCTTAGGGCCGTGTGAGTGAGTATGGGACCGCTTCCCCAGGACAAGGGTAGCAATGCTCTCAGGGTTATTTATCTCCCATCGTCATTACGGTTCTGAACCTTTCAACTAGACTTTCCAGAAGTCTAGATTTAGATTCATATTTACTTAGCCGGATGGTATTAAACATGTTGCTTTGGATACAAAAGATGTTGCATATATACTATTATCCAGTGGGCACCAATAAATATTTAACAACTAGCTCTCCAGAAAAAAACAAACAAACCAAAAACACCTAATTATAATATTTGCTAATTCCCATGGTGTAAATACTTCCCCAACATGATATCACTGAAAACAGAATTGGGAAGAGATACCCAGTATCACACCATTATGTAGTATGTGACCATTCAGATTTAATAAGTAAGTAATAGTTAATAGTAAGATGTAATAAAAATAATTAAGAAGTGGTACATTTGGGGAATTTATTACTTTTGCTGATAACAATTTATTTAATTGTAAAGATGTGTGATTTAATTTATAGTAATGGCCAAGCTTAACAACTAACTGCCTCACACAGTTCCCAAGTTTTAACATTCAGCTCCCAGGAGCCGTCGAACGGGCTCCAAGGCTGGGTCTGCTTACAGTGAAGCTGTGCTGTGTGGCTGTCCTATACAGCACAGGGACTTCCGAGGTTTGCTTGGCACCGAGTGACCAGCAGGCAGACAAGATCCCTACGCGTTATGCCAAATCAAGCAAGAAGGACCATGGTAGAAGAGCAAAGTGGTGGTAGATGGCACATGTATTAATTCCCTATGCAAGCAGTTCAGTGTTCTCTGCGACCTGCACAGTGAGCCCTGGAGGTGGGAGGAGGGAAGAGGGAAGGACAGTCAGAATTAAATAAGACTATGAACTCTGAGGCCATGGTTCCACTCCTGGACCAGCTACCTACTGGCTGAGTAACCATGACCAGCTCCCCGAAGCTCTCTGCCCCTCAATTCCTGAGCTAGGACTGGGGACAGTGTCAGCGTCCATCACTAGGGCTGTTGAAGGCCCAGTGGCAATAACGTGTATGAAAAGCTGAACATGAGGCTCAGCATGTGGAGGTGGATGCTGTGGGCTCCTCCCTGGGTCCGGGAGTGGCATGGCCGAGCGGGACAGGCCAGGAGGACACTGAGCACAGAGACAGGGAGAGGCCTGTTTCGCAGGAGAAATCCTGTTTCGTTGACTCAGGCTGCGGGTCCTTTAGGGGTAACCTACGCCCCATCTCTGTGGCCAACACCTCAGGAAAAGGCCAGATGTAGGAAGCAGGGGGTCATTTCAGAAGCGCTTTGAAAGCTGTGCTCACTTAGCTTGTGATGCAGAGCATGGTAGGACCCAAAGGAAATTTATTACTTTTGCTGATAACAATTTACTTAATTGTAAAGATGTGTGATTTAATATACAGGGGTCCCCATGGGAACCTCAACCTTGCTCTCCGCATCTGAGAATGGGGTAGAGAGGCACCCTGACCTGGGAGGATCTGAGGGTTACTCCATACACAGGCTGTCACCCAGGAAGTGCTCCATCAGCTCATCACTGCTGACCTGGAGCAACAACTGTTTCTTAAACGGGAGAGACAGAGAGCACGTAGGCTTGGACCCCTGAGCAGCGTGTGAAAGGAGGATGGAGGAACTCCAGGTCTAGTGATGAATCGGTCTCTGGACATGATCGGGAGGGGCAGCCCCCGCAGAGCTGGGCCTCTGACTCACACTATGAGCCCCAGTGCTGAGGCCCTGCTTCTGATTCGTATTTCCATGGTCACCGGGAAACAGACTCATGAGGACCCACCGGCCAGCTGCTAGGATCCCCACTCACTCTTTCAATTGCTGCACTTCCTCCACTTTCTGCGGCTCCAAGGAGACCAGCTGGCCCAGGGGGTTTCTCCAACGGAAGCACAACCAACGGCAGGGTTCCCCGTGTGGGCGCAAGGCTGGCATTATGGGTCTTTATGGTCCTTGTTTTCTGTGCCCTTGGCAGCTCCATTCACACACAAACCACAGAACATCGTGTGGTCTTCATTGCTGACCAGTGTTTCTCACAGTGGCCGTTTCAGGGCCAATGTGGGCACAGACGGTCAGAATTCTTGTCTAATTACAAGGTTGGAATTTGCGGAAAGAGGGAACCAAGGGGCTGTCAGATGTCCCTGCAGAGTCTCCTTTGATCCTTGGGAAACTGTTTTCTGGGATTTGCTGCTGGCTGCTGGCTTCATTCCTCTGTCATGCAAATGTAAAAAGAACTTTTCAGTTTAATTAAGCATTTAGGGATTTTTTTTTTTGTTTACTTTGTTTTAAAATAAAGTTTGTGGCCTTCAGTACAACTTGAAGCCTCAAGGTCTCCTTTTTGTTAGCCCTGGCTGCCAGAAGGCTCTGGGCAGGTGGGGCGCAGGGAGACAGAGGGGATGTGGGCACAACCTAACCTCAGGTTCTGAGCCCAGGCTGGCCCTGAAACCTTGGGGAAACTACTCACTCTGTAAGCTTCAGTTTCCTTCACTGTAAAATAGGCACAATCAAGATTCCTGCTGGGGGTGCTGTGCAGATTGAAGGGCTTGTCCTGGGAAGGCTGGGGATCCCAGCCCAGGGAGCCCGGCCTAGGGTGCATGGGGAGGCACTGCTGCGGACTCCTTGCTGCCCTGACTGGGGTACCTCCACCTGTGCTAGCCACAGGCAGCTTCTGAGGGCAAAAGAAACACAAGAGAAAAATAAACAAATGCGACTACAGCAAAAGAAACCATCAACAAAATGACAAGAGAGCCCTTTGCATGGAAGAACATATTTGCCAATGATACATCTGATAAGGGGTTCATTTCCAAAATATACAGGGAATTCATACAACTTAACAAAAAGGAGACAAGCAAGCCCCTTAATAAATGGGCAAAGGACCTAAAAAGACAACACTTCTCCAAAGTGGACATACAGAATGCCAAGAGACATATGAAAAAATGCTCAAAGTCACCGATCATCTGAGAGATGCAAATTAAAACGACAATGAGGTATCACCTCACACCTGTCAGAATGGCTCATCCCAACAACAAATCAACAAATATCAAGTGCTGGCAAGGATGTGGAGAAAAGGGAACCCTAGTATACAGCTGGTGGGAATGCAGAGTGGTGCAATCATTATGGAAAACAGTATGGAATTTCCTCAAAAGTTAAAAACGGAACTTTCATTTGACCCAGTGATCCCACTTCTAGGAATATATCCAAAGAAGTGAGAAACACCAATCAGAAAAAATGTATGCACCCCTATGGTGCATAGCAACACAATTTACAATAGCTAAGATTTGGAAACAGCCCAAGTGCCCATCAACAGATAAGTGTATAAAAAAGCTGTGGTACATTTACATAATGGAATACTCCACAGGTTTAAAAAAGAAAGAATTCTTACCATTTTCAACAGCATGGATGGACCCGGAGAATGTGATAAGCAAAAAAAGCCAGTCAGAGAAAGATAAGTATCACATGACCTTACTCATATGTAGAATCTAATAAACTGATGAACAAAATAGTTCCAGAGACATACATAGAAGCAGGGAACAGACTGTTGAATCTCAGAGGGAAGGCAGGAGAGGGTGGGAAGAGATCACCGAAAGAACTTGTATGCATATATGCATAACCCATGAACACAGACAATAGGGTGGTGGAGGCCTGGGGTGGGGATTGGGATTGAGTTAGGTCAAAGGGAGAAAAGGGGGACATGTTGTAATGGTTTTAATATTAAAAATTTTAAAGAGAAAGAAAATGACATGCAAGTGCTCTGAGGACAGGAAATGCCTCTTTGTCGCTGTGGGGAAAGTGAGAATAGCCTAATTTTTCCAGAAGACAACCCTTCTTAGGGACACCCTGGCCCTTTAAAGTTTGAAGTCAGGCTCTTCTTCTAGCTCCCTCCTTGTCCCCTTGAAGCAAGACTTCCATCTTGTGGTGGAAGTGGGTAACTGCAAGTATTTAAACTGTCCTCAGACCTATTTCATCAGGCAATCCTGGTATAAAAGCCTAATATACTTAGTGTCTGGTTGTCTGTTCAACCAATAAAAGTGTAATATGCTAATGATATGCTAAGGCCATTCAATTGCTCACTATGATGTGCACTAACTACCAGGGAGCAGAAACTCAATGTGTAGAAAAGACACCTCCACAGTGGTCACAGGCCTAAGCTGTCAGTCGGACATCCTCTGAGGACTGTGAAAGGGAGCAGGCCAGGCTGATAAAACAGATTAGCACTGTTTTATCATAGAAGAAACAAACTCAGAGACGTTAATTGACTTACCAAATATCACACAGCCAATGAAAGTCATAGCCAAATTGCTTCTCCAAGTCTTCCCCTGTTCACCACCACTCTATGCAAAGCAGGCCACTTGGAATTCTACACCAGTAACTTTCCACTTTTGCCCAACCTTTAACCTTGGAACCCTGTCCACACGTGTGCTGTGTGGGTAGATAAACATGTGTGTATAAACATGACTGTGACAGTTCTATGAAGCAGCACAGACAAGTACGGGGTACAATTCCTCTGGCTATTCCAATCCATTCCATTTTTGAGAATACTATTTGTGATCCATTCAGTTTTTTCCATGACCCATTTGTGTTCAAGACCCACAGGAACAAATGCTGAATAATGGCTCCTCCAGAATGTTCTCATCTTAGCCTTCAGAATCTTCAAATACCACTTTCCATGGCAGAAAGGACTTTGCAGATGTGATTAAGACATTTCCCCTTCAGTTAACAATTGCATCAGTCTTTACTGTTTTGGTGTTCTACATATCACTATTTTTAGCAAGTGATCCATCTGATTGGTCAGATGCCCAGAAATATTTTCCAAAATGCTTAAATATTTTGAAAAAAAAAATCTAACCATTCCATTATTCCCCCTGGAGGCTACTGTTCTGGAAATTGCCATCTTCTTTGCCCTGTTCTGCATTGGGACCCCTCTTTCCTGAATTCTAAGTCCTCTCTCTCTTCTTTAGGACCCTTGTTTTGTTGGTCACACACAGCTGCAATAGTGTCAGGAAGAGTGAAAGACAGCTCAGCTGGGTATAGAACTCTAGCTTCATGGATTTTTCTTTGAGTTTTTACATTGACCTTGAAGAGTCCAATGTCACTTGGGACTCTCCATCCAGACTTTGACCACTTTTCTCTTCTCCTTTCCCCTTAGCTGCACATGGGCCTCTCAATCTGGGATTCCTATGGTAAACTCTGGAAAAACCCTCTTGGGGATAGTCATTGATAATTATCTTCCCCCTAATTCTCTCTGGGGCCTGTTTCTAGTGCTCTAATTAGCTAGGGCCTCAAGAGACAACAGAGGGCATGATCAGACTAAGGTAACTGCAGAAGATTTTATAAAGGAAGAATTTGCGAGGACATGGGCAGTCCTTTGCGGCTGTGACAGTGGGACTGTAACCCAGCAGGAGGAGGAAGAGCTGCTTCAGAGTCAGAGAGAGTTGTGTAGAAAAGACACACCCTACCCAGAGAAGCTGCAGTTGAGATGTGGTTAGCCCTTCCTCCATGCCCTGTCTCCTCATCTCCTCTTAGAAGCTAGGGACCTGGGATCCCCTGCAAGAGGCCATGGAGGCCAGCTCCTGGTGTAGAGCAGGGGAAGAAGGAGGGTCCAGGGTCTGGAAAAGAAGTGGAGAGCAGGAGAACACCCAGCACAAACTAACACTCCTCATATCTTGTCTTTTCTCGCCTCTCCTTCATCTCTCTCTTTTTCTTCTCCTATCTCAGAGACTTCTTTGACTTTATCTTTCAATTCTCCTATGCATATTTTATTCTACTACCACATTTTCAAAGTTTAAATGCCATTTCTTATTCTGCTTCATCCAGAGGTAACTTTTATTCTTATCTTTCAGGTGCCATAGTTTTCTCCCTAGGATTAACATTAGAATTCTTTCCCTTTCTTTTGCTTCCTGCCTTGTCTCTGTTTTCTCTGGATTCCTTTTTTTTAATATTGATTTTGGTCTCTAGTCTCCATGTAGATGATTTTTCTTTATTGATTCTTGAGTATTGCCCTTTGTATTTGAGGGTGCAGAGCCAAACAGCTAATGAGAGTGCCCCGTGTGGGCACCAGCTTGGAAGGACTGAGTTCTTCATGGGCAGAGATGTTCCCATGTGCCATTCCTTCATGTGGGAGGATGTGGTCACCGAGATGCCTACTCCATGTACCATGGAAAGGACAGTCTTACTTCCTAAGAGCCCCTGGTTCTTCAAGTCCTTCAGGATAGTCAATGAGCAGACACAACACTCATGTTTACCTACATCTATTCTCCTTTACATCCAAGTTGGCTGTAGCAGGTCCTGTCCTGTGGTCTTTTGAAAGATGCGTGAAGTGACACCAAGGTCAGGCATGCCCCTGAATCACAGAGTTACAGATGGCTGTGGAACTAGGGTATCTGAGAGCCAAGCCTATCCCTCCATATCTCAAAGAATCTCAGAGGTCATGACCCATGGGCTTAGTACCAGGACCACTCAGGGTGGTCCTGATTGTGGTGGTAATGGTGATTTTGTGCTTTTAAAGACGAGCCTGGAATGAAATATTGAAAATAAACAATAAAAGCAACATTTCTAAGACACAAGTGAGAGCGAAAGTCAATAGGTCACTGGTTCTCAGAGTGAAGAGGTAGGTGGGTTGCAGAGAGGATGGCCTGTCAGGGCAGGGATACTCTGCCATTGTATTGGGGAAACAGAGGGGATGAAAGGAAGACACAAGTTGGCATGCAGATTTTTTGCTGCTAAGTTGAGAATGCTCCCAGGTTGGGTTCCACCATCTCCAGGGAAAGGAAGCAGGTCCTGTGCTGAGAGCTGGGGGTTGAATGGAATTAGAGGCTTGAGGAGTGGAGGCCATAAATCTACATGAGGAAGGCCCACTTGCACATTCCCGGAGCTGTATTTCCACCACCTCCTCCTCAAAGTCATAGATCATGGGCAATTATGTCATTGATTTCCACAGCCAGCTGGTTTTCTGAGTGCAAGAAATTTTTCAATATGATATAAATTTGATGAATTCTTGAACTGTTATTTGGTGTTCTGTTTTTTCTGTTACTTCACCAACCCAGCCAGTTTTGTCATTTTTTTTTATAAATATTTCCAGACAGTCTTTATCAAGTTTAGAGTCTGACAAGAAAGGTCCACTTCTGTTCACAGATGACAAAACTGCTCTGGGAGTGCCAGCAATTTTTGACAAAAGGTGGGTGAAAAGCTGCTCTCTCCATTTCTAATAAGAGCAATACTGTGTCAGAATGTATGTTCCAAAGACATATATTTATTTTATATACTAGAGGCTCGGTGCATGAAATTTGTGCATGGGGGAGGGGGAGCCCTCAGCCTGGCCTGCACCCTCTCTAATCCGGGACCACTGGCTCCAAACCACTTGCCTGCCTGCCTGATCGCCCCTAACTGCCTCTGCCTGCTGACCTGATGGCCCCTAACTGTCTCTGCCTGCCAGCTTGATCACCCCTTAACTGCTTCCCTGTCAACCTAATCGCCCCTAACTGCCCTCCCCTGCTGACCTGTTCACTCCCTAACTGCTCCCCCTGCCAGCCTGATTGCCCCGAACCTCCTCTGCCTTGGCCCATGCCACCTTGGCTTTGTCCAGAAGGATGTCAGGAAGATGTCTCTAAGATGTCTAGTCTAATTAGCATATTACCTTTTTATTAGTATAGATATTTAATCCATTCCACATGGTCTTACAGTGTGATTGGACCCTCCCATTGAGAGGTGGGGTCTAATTTCCTCTACTCAGATCTGGGCAGAGACTGTGACTGTTCTGGTCAGGGGTGTGGCAAGGGCTAATGGTGTCAGATCTCCTGTGCTAAGTCATAAAACAGGCATAGTTTCCTCTCTCTCTAATTCTCTCTCTCTCTCTCTCTCTTTCTCTCTCTCTCTCTCTTTCTTTTCATTCTCTCTCTATTAGAACATCCATCTTTAGATCCACACACCATTATGTGAGAAAGCCCAGCCTATATAAAGATACCCACAGGGTCTCAGCAGATAGCAACCTGTAGGCAACATCAATCTGCTGAGCATGCAAATGAGCCACTTGGAAGTCAGCTGTTCAGCCCCAGTGCAGCACCTAGAGACTGAGACCCTAGCTGACATCTGACTGTGCAGCTCATGAGAAAGCACAAAGCAGAATCCCTTGGCCAGGTTGCTCCTGGCTTCCTGACCCACACAAAACCATGTGCTGTCATACATGATGACTTGTCATTATTAGACTCTGGGCTTTGGGGTGATTTGTTTTGCAGCATCCGGTAACCAAACAAACAGTAACAGTGAATCCCACTGTGTGGTTTGAACGCCTCCATCTGAGGGTGCTCGGTGCCTAGCACTGAGTCGGGGGAAGAGTTCAGCAGCGGTCCTAATACCACGCTGGGAGCCTTACAGCGACATCGCGGGAGTGCCCCCAAATTCATGCTAGTGCCAAGGTGGGGGAGGGGGGCTGCATCATAGAGGAGATAACTGAGGCCCAAAGGTCTCATGGCTGGAAGGCCTGGGACCAGCACCAAAGTGTCTCTGTCTCTGAGAAGACTTTCAGGGCCTCTAAACATGTGCTTTCCTTTCATTTCAGTCTTCTTACCCCCAATCCGGCCCATCTCAGGTCCCAGGTGAAGGACAGCCCTTACAGTCACCAGTAAGGAGAGAGCAGCTGAGTGCTGCAGTCCACACTGCTGCCTGCCCACCCCACTGCCCTGAGCTAGCTGCCCCATTGCCAGGCCTCCTCCAGAGACTGCTAGTCTGACACGGGGGTGTTTGGGTTTGACTGAAGACCCCGGGAACCCTGTGAAGATGTGTCACAAGACACTTCTCCAGCGTCTGTCCTCGGCGGTGATTGTTTTGGCCAATGTGAGCTGGGTTGACCACAGCACTCACAGCTCTGCCCACCCAGTGCAGACCCTGCCACATCTCCCCACATTGTCTGCAGTCTCAGGTGCTCAAGACCCTGCACTTGACTGTGAGGCTCTGTGGAGCCTCTGCAAAGACTCCCTGCACCTTTTTTCCAAAAGAGACTTTCCAGCCCATACACAAGTATGCCAGTGAGCCATTCAGCTTTGCCATCTACTCAGCATGCTGAAGGCATTTCTGGAAGCTTCTTGCCTGTGCACCCCCATCTTCCCTGTTTCCAGTGTTGATCCACGTCTTGGCACTGTCTTTACACCGGTTCTGTCGCTGTTCATGGGAACTCAGAAGAGAGAGGCATGGCTAGGGCCTTTCCATCATGAACCACAGACTGGAGCTGTTTCACAGAAAAAGCTTCTCACAGAGTGAGCTGAGTCAGAGTGGGGAGCAGGGTGCGGGGCAGCCTGGCGCAAAGGCGAGGGGAGGCCATGGCCCTTCTGACCTCACACCTGCCTTGTCCCTGGGCTCTAGTCTTCCCAGAAGAACACGGGGACCCAGAGGCAAAGGCTGGGCATGTGCCCACGGCTGAAAACTCTACATGAGTTCTGCCTTTTCATTGTGGTCAGAAATTTGAATGAAAAGTACCATGTTTTCTCTGTCCTGAAGAGGCAGTCTTCCCACCCACTACTAAGGGCTGCTGGCCAGTAGTGCCCTCCCACTACGGAGAAAATGGCCTGTGGGATCATGAGTCAGTGGCCTTGGCTGTGGGAAGGAGCCCCAAGCTGACAGTTAGGATCATGCAGCCCACTCTCCCACCCACCTGAGTGTCCTGGAACCCATGTGTCAGGAAACCACAAATGACATAGCATTTATGAAAGAGCAAGCTGGTCTCTAGGAAACAAGATAACATTGGAGGGCTGGGGTGGGCTGTGGGGAGCCATGTGTGCTCTGTGAAGTCCCCATGCCAAGGAGGCCAGAGTCCAGGCTCAATCCCTGCACTGACCAATCCACTTGACCTTGATCTATGACCTGTGGCTACATTCTCACCTGACATTTGTGCTCTACTGTTTTAAACATCTGAGGTTTCTCCAACCCCTGGGCTCCTCCACTTTGTGCCCTTGATATGTAAATGCAAAAAAAAAAAAAAAAAGCAAAACCACAAGAGGGTGAGAGAAGTACTGAATGCATGGAGTAAGACTTCCGTAGAAGGAATGGAGGCTATTTTACCTTTCTCACATGCAGAATATGAGGAAATGAACCTAAACAATGAATGAGAGGGCTGAGAAGCAATGCACCCCATTGGCAGCGAGCACACTTGGTACTCAGATCTTGGGTTCTATGTAGAATTCTCTCATGAAAGGAAAGAATTCCTTGGAGAGACAATGCCAACAGGGCTTGCCCAGGAAATGTATAAGATTAGCCAGAAATATTTTGTGGTGCCAGGAAGAAAGAATGTGATCCCAACATGTGGGCTCAGGTCAAAACGGGAGCCAGCTTGAAGGATCTCCCAATGACCAAATCTGGGACAAGTTGAGCAACAAAATATCTAATGATAGTAATGGGTTATAGCTCCTAGGATATACTGAATGCCCATGAGTCCATATTAATGCAACTGAATAATTGAGTACATAAATAGAAGTAAAAGAACAGCTCTCACAGTAAAATTCGTTAATCCATGTAGAAAGATGGCAATAGAAAAATCATTATTTTCCTGATACATACTAATAATTGTTGTAGACAAAAATTATTCAAAGGATGGTAAAATTAGGCGGGGAGGAAGTATAATGAGAATGGGACATTTACATGGTCTCAAAGTCTCTCCCCACGTAATAGTTACAAAGGGAGGAGACAGTGAAGAAACCTGACAACACACTTTCACTAAATCACCATGACCATTTCTAGTAACAGGACATCACCTACCCCAGGCATGCCGGGCACAGCACTACCTCTGTAGCATTCTTGGCAAATATGCATCAGCTCAGTCTCATCATGAGGGAATGTCAGACAAACGGAAATTGAGACAGTCTGCAAAATATCAACTATATTCTTCATTCACATGAAGGTTGTGAAAGACACAGACAGAGACTGAGCAACTGACCCAGACGAGGGAGACCAGGGAGGCAAGGCAGCCAAATGCGATGCAGGGTCTGCATTGAGTCCTTGGCCAGAAACGGGACCTGGGTGGGACAGTGGGTAAAATGTGAATATGGTCTGTGGATTAGTGAATAGTGCCTTGTCAGCATTAACCTCTGGCGTTGAGAAGTGTACTATTGGTTGTGTGCAATGTTCACATTAGTAGAGGCTGGAAGATGAGGATATCTGTACTATTTTTGCAATTGTATTATAAGACTGAAGTTATTTCCAAATAAAAAGAAAAAAAAAGTGATGGCATGATTTTATAGGATTTCAAAATCTCTTATTGGGACTGTCATGTATTAATCACTTAGGGAAATTGCTATCGTAACAATACTGAACCTTAAAAACTAACAAACTAACAACACAGAGTTTATTTTAAAGCCTTGGAAGTACAATTAGCCAGGAAAGGCGCTGCCTTTTGGGGATGAGCAATGGAGGTGATCGGCGTCCAAAGTCAACAGTGCTGACTGGAGAGAGGTCAAGCTGAACTAATTACACAAACTCTGGATGTGCTGTCTTGATTGCAAAAGAACCCAAACGAGCATTTACAGAAACACTCAGCAAAGCCTGAGAATATCACGAAGGTACACACACAGTCAAGGCATTTGCAGAGATGTGCTCTGGAGTTTCTCCAGCGAAATGAAGAAGCAGGTCAGCTAGCCCTTGGAGCGCAACGTCGGCTTCAGTGTCATGGATACTTAAGCCAGGGATGTCCAGTGCTTGAGCAAGATGTAAATTACTGACGACTCCAGAATGAGCTAATGAGGGAGACCCTCCAACTGGCTGTGTGTTTTACCATAATATCCCTAATCCCCGAATTTGCGGTTTGGCATGCACTCAAATCTACAGATGCCTTCTCTCACAGAGGCTGCATTAACACTCCTCATTCAGGAGGGCATTCTAACTTTTTGTAGTTTGTATGTCCATTATTCAAACAAATCCCCAAAATGATCTAATAGAATAGGGGGAAATCTTTATGATTCCTGGGAACTAGGAAAAGGCACCATCCAAGCTCCTAAATTCCTGCTGATTTATAATAAGAAATGGCACCAGAAAAAACTGAAATAAGGGAGAAGTGGCCCATCCCACCCGCCACTGGACTTCCCAGCAGGGGTTGCGGATGTGGTGGCTCAGGGGTGAATTCCAGTCCCGCTGCAACCCCATCGGGGTCAACCTCACCATAGATAACTGCCCAAAGGGAGAGGTGGGGAGGGGGCTCTGGGCGCAGAGCAGAACATTCTGCCACAGCAGTTCCTGCTGACTGGTCAGCTGGCCCTGGGAGACGAAGGGTCTGTGGCCCCAGCTGACTGTAGATGGCCACTGCAGATGGCCAACTGTTCTGGCCTGAGACTCCCATGTCTGCGTCGCCTTCCTCTAACTACAGTTCTTACTTGCACGTCGGATTATAGAAAGAGGTCAAGAAGTCTAAAATTCCTCTCTTTAAACAAATCAATCTGTGATTGATTTCCCTCGGTAAGGCTCAAAAGCATTGGACACTCACTAGTTTCTTTAGGTGAAAAGATGGAAACCAGTCAGCCCATTTGGGGACATCAAATCTCTAGAAAACAGAGGTATTTTAAGAAACAGAAGAAAATGTAAACAATGAAAAGAACCCAAGTGAAGAAGTTTAAAATACATATGCAAGGTGAGATTTGAGGAGATCTTCTTTCTTCATGACTGGTTAATGCACTTTGAGAAAGAAAGAGAATTCTCAGAATAGTCTGAGCCCAGCTAAATTACCAATGAAGACTGAAGGCAAAATAAAGACCCATTAACACTTAATCAATTAGAAGATTGTCTTCTACAGGTCCTTCTGGGACCAGAAAAATGTGCTTAGGAATAAAATTCAGCAAAATAAAAGAAAAATCTAAGGACACATTATTCTCAAGAATCAATGGAAATAAACTAGAAGAGCGATGAGTAGAAACGTCAGGATATGAATGATGAGACAAAGGACATGGAGAATGAAAGGCAACCCCAAGGGATGGAACAGAGACTTGCATTATGTATGTGGGGCAAAAGTTTGTCTCTGGAACACATGAAGAGCTCCTGAAAATCAATGATAGTAAAACAGCAACACCTCCTCAGCAGTAAAGTGGGCAAAAGACTGCAAACAAAACAAAAATGATAGCCAATGATCAAAAAACATATGAAGAGATGCTCAACTTCATTGGCCATTTGAGTAGCAAAAATGAAAACCACTGTGAGATTATACCACACAGGCACCAGAAGGACTTCGAGAACAAAAATTTACAAACAGACAATACTAAGTGTTGGCAAGAATGTGGAACAACTGTGACTTTATGACACTGCTCGTGGGTGCAACCACTTGGAAAACACATACGTTGAACAGAAACCCGTGGGTTTACTAGAAATGTGTTGGGCTCTATGCACTGGGAACCTGTGTAAGAAGGTTGGGGTAGTGCCAGCCAGGGTCCCAGCAGGAAACAGACACCACTCCCAAGCTGGATTAGTGAATAGTGCTGTGGCAGCATTAACCTCCGGATTACGGATTACGTAAAAGAGCTCCATAAAGGACTATGAACAATGCAGGGCCGTGCCTCCAGCTGCCACGTGTGGGCTAAGCCTGCAGCTGAAATGGGTGCTGTGTCCTGAGCAGTATTCATCACCTGATCTCCCCCAAGGGCTTTGTGTCCTTTAAGGTGGAGTTGAAACTGGATTAAATTCCATGGGATTACAGGCGCTTCCACATGGAGGCACTGTGAGAGTGCCACTGAAGTTGGGACTACTGTTATTTTGGGTTCTTCATGCCAGAGGACCAGCAGGCAATGACAGGAATTGCTCTGTTGACATGATCCAGGCCATGCTTCTTGGCGGGGACTAGCCCTGTGCACTGGGACGTTCTGCAGCCTCCCTGCCTCGGAGCCCTCCATGTCCAAATGTTCATTGCCAATGAACCCCAGGGATAAAACTTCTCCTGGGTGAGAAGCACTAATTTAGGCTGTCATTTTTAACAATGGGGACAAAAGCCAAGGTTGTGGACACAAATTTAAGTCTTTGGTTTGCTTCATAATAGGGGACTGATGCTGAACATCTAATGCAGGTAAGGTTGGGATTCTAGACCAACCTTCTGGTAACTACTCCCGTTGTCCAGGGTGGCTTTACCAGACAACCTCAGGGAAGGGGAGGGGACACCCAATGTCCTTAGACTGACCTAAGTCAGGTGCCAGTGAAAAGAGCCTTGTTTCAAGACCTAGCCCCGAGAGAGCAATTAGGGGGAAGATAAAAGGAGATAAAGCTCACCCTTCCCACACAGACTGCCTCTGTCTCCCTGACACACTCCTGCTTTCACCTGGTCCAGCTTCCACTCCCCTCCGCGCCCCTCCCTGACTGGTTCCGAGGAAGCGCCACATCACGGCTTTGGCACTTGGTTCGCTCCCCGTTCCAGCCGCCTCATGCCTCCATGAGTCACAGCCTCTTGTTTATTTAACCACTTCAAGCAGCTGGGTTCCCTCCAGGCCTTTCTTGGGCAGCAGGACCCGGAGTGGGGAAGGGGTGGGAGAGAAATGCAGGCTCCTTCTGGCCTGCAATGGAGGAGGGAGGAGGATAGGAGGAAGAGTCCTGGAACCTGCATGCTTCCCTGTCTGGACAGGGCTGGGTGCCCAGCCCAGGAAGCACAGGCATTTGTGTCCCCCCGGCCTCCCACATACAGCGCCCCCCTTCCCCAGACCCTGGCCCACACCTGCCAGGAAGTGGATCTGAGTGTTTTCCCCCAGGAAAAGGGAGCCAGCCAGCACCCTTCCAACTGATCCCTCGGACTCAGGGTGCTTTGGGGGTGTTTCCTCAGCTGAAGGGGCTCAGAAATCCCAGGACAAGAGCAGTTTCAGAGGAAGCCTGTGGAGGCCTCATCTGAGGCCTCGGCCAGGATCCCAGGGGTGGGGGAGGGACAGCAACCCTTCCCTACTGACTTCTGCTAATACGTTTTAAGGCAAGGGGGAAAGTAGACAGTTTTAGCAGCCAAAAGTGTTCAAATTAGGTTTAACTGCTTCCCAAAGGAGCTTGGATTCTGTGGCTGAGGAGGTTGGATGTGACCACGTCTGCAGCGTCCTCTGACCAGCCCGGCTGGAGGAGGCCAGCCACCCACCCCACATCCTTACTTTCTCCCAGGGACTGCTCAGAACAGGCCTCGGCTCAAAGCGAGTGTGGGAGGCTGGGGTCAGGCCTGCCGCTAGTCAGATGTGACCCCAGCAACCCTGGCAGAGGACACAGCTCCAGCCAGTCTCCAGGGACAGCATGCTGTCCCAGGCGCAGGCACACCTGGGAGCAGGAGAAAGCACTCCCGTGGAAGCTCTGTCCCTTTTGTTTGGGGCAGGGTGGGGGATACAGATACAACTGTTTCAGGAAAAGTGGCTTTTAGACTCAGTTTTATAATATTCGGTTTTAGTTTCAAGAAAAATGGGGAGAGAAAAAGAACAAGATGGAGGGGCAGCTTGAAAACAAATTAAGATTTAATAGGGGAGTGGAGTGTGGATACTCGAGGGGAAGGGGACTCGTGGGGGATCCCAGCTCCACCTTCACACCAGGGGTGCCTGCAGACCAGGCAGGCCTGACTCGGGTGGGTGTGGGGCAGGGACCCAGAGGTCCTGGAAAGACTTCAGTCTTTCCCAGTGGAGAGGACTGACTGGTTGGGGCCTGGAGTGTGAACCACCTGCCAAGGAACTGGCCTGAGGCCAGGCCCTCCACCTGTGTTCCCTCATGACTCAGTGAAGTCACATTCCCTGGTCCCATCATTACACACAAGTTCATGACCTTTACAGGCCCTGCAGCTCATGTGAGGACCCCAGGTCAGAGCCCAGGTCCACACAGGATCCCTTACAGCCCTAGAACTGAAGCCAGGGCTGGCGGTCTTGGGTGGGCTGGCTCAAGGCTGGGCTCCAGCAGCCTCTCCCCATCCTGTGAGCCCACACCTGCCCCCTGCCCCTGCCCTTCCCAGACGCCGTCCATCCAGGGAGGGTGCCCGTGGTGGGCTGTGCTTCCATGAGGACAGGGAACAAGAGTGCAGGGAGAGGAGGAGGATCTGCAGATGGGAAAGACCAGTGGGACAAGTACCTTTGGGTAAATTATTCCTGTCAGTGAGTCCTCTTGTGCCTTTAGGTATGGACACAAGTTCACAGGCATGTGTGTCTACATTAATTATGAGTGCACCTTGAATGTGGGCCACAGCAGAGTGGCTCTAGGGTAACACTTCCAACTTGAAAGAAATAAAATCTCATTTGTGGAAGATCCATTTTGTCAATTAAACAAAAACACCAGGCCTACCTTTTTCTGGAAATGCTGAGGAAACCATTTCTCCACTTGGGCACATGGCTGTCAGTGTTGGAAGGCTGCAATCCATGCAGAACCAACAGGAAGGCAGTGTGTCCAGATTCCCAGTTGTGTCTAGACCAAACTAGACACGGAAGATAATTCCGTCTAAATCAATGCTTTTCAACAATGGGAAAACCTTCAGTTACTTGCGTGCGTGTGTGTGTGTGTGTGTGTGTGTGTGTGTGTTAAAATATATATTTGATTTCAGAGATAGAAACATCAATGAATCATTGATCAGCTGCCTCCTGCATGGCCCCCACTGGGAATCGAGCCCACAACCTGGGCATGTGCCCTGTCCAGGAATCAAACCAGAGACCTCCTGGTTCATAGGTCAATGTTCAACTGCTGAGCCACATCAGCCAGACCAGTTACTTGTTTTTAATTTCAGAATGGGTTTGCAAATGCCAAAGGTTCTATGCCGGGGTTCTTTTCCCAGCCTTACAAAGGGTTCAGCAATCTGGAAAAAGGCGCTGATACGTAGATGATTAAGAAGGAGTCAAAGAGGAAAGATAATTTTGAAAGACATTGGGGGTCAGAGGAGCTTTAGCTAAAGGAACTGAAGATTACTCCTTGTCTAAGAACCCTGTGCTATTAACACAATTTGTCCTAAGGCAAGGTGGAGATATACACTTCAAAGGGTAAGGTTTCAAAGGGTAGGGTACAGAAGCATTGTCAGTTTGGGGAATAGCCTACAGCTGTTCGGGTGTTTAACCAACAGGAAGCAATAAAATGCCCTGAACTGTCTGGCAGCTGACAATCCTATTTAGGTTTGGAGGAAGTGCCGTTTAGCCCTTCCAACAGGTAATTACATTTGATCAATCCTTGTTGAACTCCCCAAGCTTTACCAACTTTTTGATGAAACTCTTGTAATTATTACAGGCTGGAATTGGTTTCTGGCAGTTCTAAACATATTTTGGAGTAAATTGAAGAATTAGTTTCTCCAGGCAGCCTTTGTTCTCCTGGCAGGAATGAGGCAGGAGTTGTGGACTTGGGCAGTGACATTGCTGGTGTCCATGGCAGTCCCTGTTCTCACTGTTACAGCTTCTGGTTTCTCTCATGAATGAAGGCTAAGAGGTCACAGGGAGGGGAAGGGTGCTGGAGCAGGGCCAGCTTGTTGTACTGTGGGCAGATAACATGAAGGCTGGTTTTATCCAATCTCTCCAAGCAGAGGAGACCTGGAGACAGGGAAAGGGATGTATGACTCTCTCAGATCTCCACTCAGTACACCAGAGCTATACCCACAAAACAAGGTGCCTCAGCACCCTAACTCACGTGTCCTTGCTCCCCACAGGCCCCTCTGTGCCACCAGGGGAGGTTGCTCTGGGCTTAGGCAAGGGTGCATAGGCAGAGCCCCAAATAGCAGACAGCCCAGGAGGGGGTATATGGCTGTCATTCAACCTAGTGGACAAACCTGACTGGCCAGATGGGTAGGAGATTCCTGAGGTATTTACATTTGCTGCTGTGATCTGAACATTTGAACTAGGGCTTGCAAGATGTCCGTTTTCTCTCTGAAACTTGCTTTCTAATCAAGCACTGTTATCTGTGGCACTTCTCTAGCCATTAAGACTTATTTTTCTGCAGACTGCCTTTAGCTGGACAGGCATGACCCTAACCATAGAAAACCCAGTGCTGGGGAGGGTAGGATAGTGCTGAGCGGTTGCACCACACAGAGGTCTGGCACTGGCTGAAACATTTGCTTTCAATAACCCAGCGTTAACCCTATATTTGCTTCTCATCCGAGTCCTCTGCTACCATGAGGGAGGATGGTGGACACAGAGAACAGCCCCCTGCAGATTCCCAACCTACAACAGCAGCTCAGAAAGACAGGCATGGCATCCAAACAAGTATTTAGTCAAGATGCTAAAAACTGAAGTCTGCCGATCTTTTGAAATGGATTCATGTTAAAGTACCTCAGGCAAAACTAAAGCCACTGAGGACACATTCCTCCATTTCCATCCAGTCTGTGTGTCACGGGGAATGGGTCCAGTCCTGAGTAGAATCTGCTAGACACTGAGATTTTTAAGGGCGGCATCCAAAAGGCATACGGGTGCCAGACAGGGATTGGGATTTCTTGGACCATTTTCCTTTGATATCATTCACTGCCAGTCTCACACCTTAACTGTTTTTCAGTCACGGTATTTAAGGGACACAGGACCCCTGTAGGTGGGTGTTTATCATCATATGGATTGCTGTGCATGGGAGCACATTGCTGGCTGTCCTAGGTTGCTCCTGTCAGAGGCTGGGCGCAGGCATATGGATCACAAGAACATGATTAAATCAATGCTGGTTTCTGGCGACTCCCTCCATCATGTGACTCAAGTGGAAAATGGCCTCGTTCCTTTTATTCAGAACAAAACTCTTTCCTCCAGCCCCATCCAGGAGGAAAACCATGACTCATGCTCAGGATGCAGATGCCCTGCTCAGGTGGGCGCAATGAGGTGATCACTAAAGTTCACTCATTACTTGAAAAGATGTGTGAAGGAAGCCTGGCTTCTCACTGTCTCAACTGATCCAGGAGAACGTCATCAACAACCATTTAAATCAAGAAATTTTCCACCCTGGCTTTAGCTTGTCTTTAGACCTTTAGGTAAAATTACATTGCTTTCCCACTACATTTTGAAAGCGTCCTTCACTTAGAGAAGCAACATCAGCGGAAGGTTAGTACTTTGCCTAAGCATAAAAAAAGATTGCATTACCCAAGGTTATTAACTCCATCCAAAAGGCAAACCTCCACCTCTGCCCATGGCAGCATGGTCAGTGGCTCCCAGTGAGGAACCCAGGCACAGCACTAACTAACAAGGACACATCCAATTCATGGGCTGCTCCAGCCCAGAGGTAATAGATACCTTTTCCCCTGCTTTTCAATGCAGTTTATTTGCAGCTTTTTTTTTAAAAAAAAAAAAAACCCAACACATTGAAAGCCAGAAGACTACTGGCCAACTGCTCATGTCTTCTGGGGGCACCAGAAACTGTCCCTAATGCAGCCAGTGCTGGGCATTCTCAAAACATCCCTGGCGAGTGGTTATGTAACTGAGTTGCAGCATCTGACTGCTAGGCCTTTCTCTGACTGAGACATCAGACCTGCCGTGTCACATGTCTGCTCACATGTGGCTGGTCCAAACTGAGCTGTGATGGGAATGAAACCCACGTGGATTGCAGAGATTTAGCATGAAGAAAAGGATGTAAGATATCTCATTAATATTTTTGATGTTGATGACATGTTAAGCTGATGATGTTTTGGATTGCACTGAATAAAATACGTTAAGAATAATTTCATGTTTTCCTTTTTCACTTTATAGTGGCTACTAGAAAATTTAAATTCTCTATGTGACACTTTCCATTTCTATTGGGTAGTACTGGTCTTTTCTAACCTTCACGTGATTCTGCTGTTGGAAGCAACGAACACAATCCTGCCAGGCGACAGTCCAACATTTGAAGACAATCGCCAACCCACTCCATCGTTCCTTCTCATGCTGATAAGCCCCACCTTGCAAGCACTCTTTCTATGGTACATGTGTGTTAAAAAACATTTATCAAAACTTAGAAAATGACAAAATGGTTGTAAACTTGCTGGACAATTTTTTAATAGCCTGTTGACTTTCAATGGACTCCCCAGGGATGGAGCCTTGATTTGATGGGGCTGTGAACATCTGGCCCCTTATTGGTTGTGGCTCTTAATTTAACATTTAGAAACTCAAGTGCTGTTCTTACAACCTTAGGTGCAAAGTGAACATTCCATGAACAGATCTCTTAAAATGAGTGAAAACAGGAATCATGTAATTGTAAGAGAGACAGTGATAAACTAGAATGTAAACAGAAAAACCAGGATAGTGATGTTTCTAGAAATTGTCTTTGATGAAACAGTTGAAGAAATCAATTAAATATTTATTGAACAAATGCAAAATAAATGAACTCAGGGGTGTTTTAACCTGAAAATACAATAAACAACTTCAAATATTCAGAGGGCTATCACACGAGAAATGAAATACTTGTTCAGTATTTTTCCAAAAGACAGAACTGAACCGAGGGATAAACACAGCACCCAGCAGGCTGCAGGACAGCGGTACAAAGTGTTACTTATCTCAATAGCTTCTTCCCAATACACGTTTCCCTCTTCTGAGAAGAAAACAGTACAACATAACACTTCTCATGAACATCTTAAGTGTCTCAAGTCCACTTCCACGGCAGGCCCTCCACTGCCAGCAATGGAAGCACTCACACTAAGAGAGGACCCTAACAATCTGGTTCGCTAAGGAAATGCCTCTTGTTCTTCAGCATCCTGGATCAGTGACTCGAGGAAGCGGAGGAGAAAAGAGAGCATATTCTCCAAAGAGGGTGCATCAGGACCACCCCCAATTCAGACAATGCCCGGGCTCAACCTTCCTCAAATCGGATGGGATAGCACCGGGTGCAGGTGGGACATGCACTGTGCAGCATGAGGCAGGTGGGTTGCACCTATGAGTCCCAGAAATATAAGCTGACTGCGTCATCCTGGCAGCCTCACCCAAACTGCCAGCTACCACCAAAGGAGAACTGACTCACAACTATGCAGCATGATGTGTAAGGACAAATATATATATAATATGCTTTATATAACATCTGTATTTTATCACATACTCAGTACGGAACGCTGAGGTGCTCAATCCATCCAATAAACTGAAAATACAAAATTACATTTGTCAGGATACGGGACCCTGGATCGTAAAGCAGATGAGACATCAATTTTCGAGGAAAGCCACGTAATCGGTGAGCCTGGCGAGCTGCTGTTCGTTGGGGATCGGCGGAACTGGGGCAGGCTCTGTGCATGCAAGAGTCACAAAGTTAGTGTCCAGAGTAACACAGCTTTGGTTCTGCAACCCCCCATCCCATATCTTTAATTTTATAAGAAAACTTGCCCAGATTTGCCCTGACTTTGCACAGTAGAAAAACAAGCCAAGAAGTCTCAAACTTTTATGAGTTTTCCCAAACTGGGAGTAAAGCCCATTGGTTTGTTGTTACTGAAGATAACATGCAACATCTCTGTGAAGAGAACAAAGCTCTCCTTGGAAAGACCTCACCCACGTGACATGTAACTCAATGGGTGAACCACTGAGTGCTTCCCAGGTGACAAGCACTGCTCTGGCAGGACTTGTGTCAATGAACGAAAAACACAAAGACCACACTGTTGGGGGTTCCACTCTGGCTTTTCAGGTGGCACATGTCAGCTGGGATGCTGCTGAGAGGCCCCATTACAGCTCTCTGCTCGACACTAAGGAAGCTCCATGGCTGAGCCCCAGGGCACTAGTGCTTAAGGTGAGCTACAGAGGGGAACCCATACATTCACTCTTACAACCAGGTGTATTATTATAAACTAGAGGCCCAGTGCATGAAATTCATGCATGGGGTAGGGTGTGTCCCTCAGCCCAGCCTGCACCCTCTCCAATCTGGGACCCCTCAAGTGATGTCCAGATGTGCGACTGCCCGTTTAGGCCTGATGGGATCAGGCCTAAATGGGTAGTCAGACATCCCTCTCACAATCCAGGATTGCTGGCTCCAACCATTTGCCTGTCTGCCTGCCTTATTGTCCCTAACCACTTCTGTCTGCCAGCCTGATATCCCTAACCACTCTCCCGCCAGCCTGACCAATGCCTAACTGCTCCCCTGCCGGCCCAATTGCCCCTGCTTTCCCCTGCTGGCCTGGGCACCCCTAACTGCCCTCCCCTGCCAGCCTGGTCACCCCTAACTGTCCTCCCCTGCAGGCCTGATTCCGCCCAACTATCCTCCCCTGCAGGCTTGGTCCCCCCAACTGCTTTCCCCTGCAGGGCTGGGTCCCCCCAACTGCCATCCCTTGCAGGCCTGATTCCTCCCAACTGCCCTCTCTTCAGGCCTGGGTCCCCCCCAACTGTCTTTTCCTGTAGGCCTGGTCGCTCCCAATTGCCCTCCCCTACAGGCCTGGGTCCCTCCCACCTGCCCTCCCCTGCCAGCCCAGTCATTTCTAATTGCCCTCCCCTGCTGCCCTGATTGCCCATAACTGCCCTCCCCTGCAGGCCATCTTGTTGCAGCTATCTTGTGTGCACACGGGGGCAGCCATCTTGTGTGTTGGAATGACTGTCAATTTGCATATTACTCTTTCATTAGATAGGATACCAAATAAAGAATTTAATCTCTTTTCAAGGTTAGAACTAAAAATAAATAAATAAATAATCAAACAAACACTACAAAAGACAACAAAGAACAATGAAATGTATTTTAAATGTACATATGAAAATACATACCCGTTAAAGGAATAAACCTGTTAAAGGAAACATCCAAGGCCCCTGCAACTAAATAAGCAAAGTCCACTTACAGAAGTCATTACAAAGAATTTCCACACATAACATGCATTTTTAACGAGATATGCATTTACGGCCACTTATTTGTCAACAGAGATACAACTGCTCTCTATTTGAGTCGCTTCTCTTGTCCTCCAGATTGCTAGGCCTGGCTTCCCTCTGCACTCTCAGAGGGCTGAGCAACCTGACCTCTGTGCAACACTCAACTGTGGAACAGCAATGTCAAACAGGAGCTCAGTGTTGAACAGATTGGAAGGGCTGTGGTGTGGGCAGTAAGGCCGGCTCTCAGCCCGGGCAGAAAGGAGCCTCCTGGTCAGTGGAAGGAAACCAGGGACAGGACTGGGCCTGGCCCAAGCAGAGAGGAAGATGGAGGGGCTGGGGGCTCACACTGGGACATCACAGCCAGCCCACTTAATTTAAAGCCTTAAAAGGAAGACCAGGTAACGTAACTGTGTGAAGGTGGAAGCCACTGAAAGTCTTGTTTAGAAGAGACTATGTTTCTACAGTACAAGAGGAGAGGGGAATATCTAAGTATTAAAATAACTTCCTAAGGCAACAGTTTAGACAGTAAGGATGAACAGTTAGAAATGGCTCCATAAATGAAAGAATGGGAGATTAATATTTAGTAAAAGTTAAGTTGTAACAGAAATTATAAAACACCCACAAAAAATAGTTTTTTGTATAAGAAATACATTTTTAATAATTAAAGTAAAATTAGGTGGCTTTAAGATCCTTTCCACCCTACATGTCTGTCATTCTGTATTTAACGTGATTTATTTTCATTTTGCTAGTATAGCAGAATCTTATATCAAGTTACTAAAATTTAACATATGAAAATTAAAGCAGTCCCAGAGAGTTCCATGCTGCACACACGAGTGAAGAGCTCCACCTACCTGGCTTTTTGGGCATGACCATTCTTGTGGTGGAGTCAGCTTGCCATCCTTGCTCCAATATACCTAAAATGTGTATTCAACACAAAAATGAAGAAATAGCCAAAACCCCTCATTTTCTTTTGTCAATGGCATCATTTTTTCAGGAGACCTGACACATGTAGTTTAACCTGTTAATGTACAGTTTTACTAGAAAGCTATGCTATAAACAGTGTTCTCATGTAATCTTAATTTTGAAACATTTATAAAACAGATCAAAGCTTCCTTTTACTTTATCAGGCTGGTATAATCACTAATAGATGATGTGTTTTCTACAAAGTATTATGGTATTAACATGATCAGTTATTAAACATAGACATAAAGAAAACTTACATTGTACTTTATGTAATCACTAGAGGCTCAGTGCACAAAATTTGTGCCCTGGGGGAGAGAGTGCGGGGAGGGTGGGGGGAGGAGGAGGAAGCCTGTCACTCAGACCAGCCTGCACCCTCTCCAATCTGGGACTCCTTGGGGGATGTCAAACTGTCAGTTTAGGCCCGGTTCCATAGGTAGTAAGACATCCCTCTCACAATCTGGGACTGCTGGCTCCTAACTGCTCGCCTGTCTGCCTAATTGTCTGCCTAATCGCCCCCTAACCACTCCCCTGCAGCCTGATTGACGCCTAACTGCTCCCCTGCTGGCCTGATCATCCCCAACTGCCCTCTCCTGCTGGCCTGGTTCCCCCCAACCGCCCTCTCCAGCCAGCCATCTTGTGACGATGTGAGGGTGCTGCGTGAGGGCACAAGGACCACCTAGGCTTTTATTAGTATAGATTGTATCAGTAGTAACAAAGGTGATGGAACTATAAAAACAACAGCAGACACGTACAGAGAGCTGACCAGTAAGCACATGGCAGGTGCTTTTACAGGATTTTACATCATCACTATAATAGCTTTCTGAAGTGCACATGCAACCATAATTAAACAGATATGGGAAATGAAGTAGAGACTTCTGGTAATTTGTCCTAGGTCACATAGCTGGCATGGGTGTGGGACCACACTTCTACCCAGTATGGACTCTGGGGTTCAACATTTATTGGATAACAAATTATAGATCGATTTCCAGAAGAGTCAAATAAATAGATGCTTGCATGAGTAAGTAGTGATAAGATTTCCTCTGAGAACTTTCATTAACCTGCTCCCAAGTGTCCAGAGTTGTGCTAGGCCTCAGATACTGAAGGATAAAATGTGGTGCTCAATGGAACTCCACTTTGCCGGAGAATGAAAACGTCAATCATTATAAAACAGTGCCACACAGCGTGTGCAATGCTCTACCTCACTCCAGCATGGAAGAAACAAAAATGCAGAAGCACATCTGGGACCAGTGGGCAGTAGTGGGTGCCAACTCTCAGGGCAGAGGGATCAGTAAAATCCTGAGGGAGAAGATGGGCTGGAAAGGGGTGTTGGGATGAATCCACCAAGTCAGAGTGAAGTGGGATTTCTAAATGAGCAATGAGGTCAATTCTTCTCTCTGCCTAATTTGGTGACATTGGTACTTGCCCTGGTAATGACTATGTGGGCATTCACACTGTGCCTGCCTTCAAGGCATCTGCTGCCTGGTGCTGCTGGGTACTGGGCTCCATGCTTCATGTCATCTCTCTAAAAACATGCACAGAAAACACCTTCATTTTTCACTTTCCTTGAAAACAACAAGTAGGTCAACCATACCTTTCACAGCTTCTTCCACAGGGAGCCCGACAAACGCTGCGAAGTCGTCAGCGATGATCGAGGTGTATGCCTGAGAGACCAGGGCGAAGGCCCGTCTCCTTGTTGCCTCTGTGTGGGAGCAGAGGTGGGCAGAGTGACCAAAGAGCTGACATTTTGAAAAGGCGTAATTAAATGACATTATTGTTCTTGTCCAAATGTGGTGAGACTAGATCAACCCAAAGACTTCTGTTCAATGGATGAATTTATAAAAGAGTGAGCCAGGAAGATTGGAAACAAGTGTTGGAAGAGGGGAGAGGGACCAAAAGACAGGGGCAGGGATAAGTTTTATTATGTCTCATCAGGCTTTTCATCTTTGCACATCTATATACTGGATTGATTAGTTATAAAATCTAGAAGTTGGAAATGTCACCCATGGAAGGCTAAAGTCTAAAGCACAGTCTCTGAAGTTATCAGAGTATTACCAGATTTCATTTTAGTAGCAAAAAAACCCTATAAGAGCAATTTCAATCTAGAATTAAGACAATGATGCCCCAAACTGTCGATGTTAATGATAAGCAACATGAAATGAAGCAGCATGATTATAACAAATCTAAGAGTTCTGAAAAATGCCCCATTAGCAAAAAAATATCTATTTTTAAAACACACCACTGCCTTAATTCAACACTGCAGTACTTGAGGGAAAAATCTAGTCTAATCTGATTCTTAGCCACAAAGCAACACTACCTCTAAGTGCTTCCATGATCGGCTGGACTGTCTCAGACCACTGGTGAGCGTTGATGGTCGTGTAGATTCCAGGGAAATCTCTCTGCCAGATTCTTTGTCCTACTGACCAAATTCCCCCAAGTTCAGAATTTGCCTGCAATAAATATTATTATTGTCTTTGAGGATATTCACTGTGCAGATTCATCAACAACTGCATCTTAAAACAATTCACCATTTATTTTAGGAGATGTAATTACCTTTTAGCTCAATATCATAAAAGAAGGTTTTTAAATGCTATGAATAGTAAAGTCTATTTATGTTTGATATATTTTTTTGTTAATCCTCACTTGAAGATATTTTTCTGTTGATCTTTAGAGAGAGTGGTAGGGAGGGAGGGGGGGGAAGGGAGAGGAAAAGGGTAAGGGAGAAAGAGAGAGAGAGTAACATCAATGTTGAGACACATTGATTAGCTGTCATCTGCATGTGGGATTGAACTTGGAACCAAGGTATGTGCCTCTGACCAGGAATCGAACTCAGGGCCCTTTGGTGCTTAGGCTGACACTCTAACCACTGAGCAACACCAACCAGGGCTGATATAAATTTTTATTGTAATAGCAAATTAAGGCATGAGAATGCAGTCCAAATACCAAAATCTTAGAATTACCTTAAAATTGTTTTTAAAGATGCATTTGTATTTCATTAATATATTAACAAAGGATATATAACTGATACATACATAAATATATATATATATATATATATATATATATATATATATATGTTAAATAAATTATTCTTACTGATTTTAGAGAGGAAAGAAGAGGGAGAATCAGAAACATCAATGATGAGAGAGAATCATTGATTGGCTACCTCTTGAACACTCCCTACTGAGGATGGAGCCCACAATCCAGGCATGTGCCTTTGACAGAATCAAACTCGGGATCCTTCAGTCCACAGGTTGACACTCTATCCAAGAGCCAAACCAGCTAGCGCAATATATACATTTATATATATATTTTAGGATATAAGTAATAGCAAAATGGCTAACAGCACAGACTTCCAATCTAAGATGTCATACACTATAGCCTTTCTAAGTCTAAAGCTGCCAGTAACATCATGCACATAATTAATGGCTGTTTTTTATTTAAGCCCATGAAGCTGGAAAAGCATTAACAGAATGACCTGGACATGAAGAAGGAATAAAAATACTAATTGGGTGGATTCTTGGTAATTTTCTAAAATTTTCACTTGACATTTATGCTAGACACAGTGAATTGCTTGAAAGTAAAAATTTACTTCATTCCACTTTGGTTATTAAGAGGTTATTTCAACTAATCTCCTATCCAAAATAAGAAATCTAAAGTCTTAAATAGCAAAAATAATCTTAATTCTGTAAATAATCATTTTTAGACTATTCTTATAAACATTATTAGGTTCAAACTAAGTATCAAATAGAAAGCTGCATAAATCAGTTAAAAAACAATAGACATCAGACCTTTATCTAAAGTGGCTCAGTTGTTTACTTGGTTAATTGATACATAAAATGTCTCAAGAAATCTGATCAGCAGGAGCTGAGTATATTGACTGCTATATCATCAAGGGAAATTAAAATTTCTGATTAGAAGAATTGAAGATCTATTATTAAACTTTAATACTGGTTTAATAACAATTTCTGTGAAAGAAATTAGGAAAGAAAACAAACTTTTATGAGGTGACCATTTAAACGAATGTTGGTACTGTATTAAAGTAGAAAAATAGAGAGGATACTTACCGATTTTATAGCAGGTGGTATTCTTTTCCAAAGATATCTTGCATTATTCCTAAACCCCAAGAAAAAACAAGCCATAAAAAAAAAAAATCACCTCAGTAAATGTTTAAAATTCCAGATCCCAATATAAACATCCAGAAATATACTTTAAAATATTCTATAAAATACAAAATGAAATTTAGTTTTACATGAATTTGCCTAGGGAAAGTAACAGTTTTCCAAATTAAAAGATATGAAATATATTTACCAAAGTAATATTTTGCCATTTGTATTAAGTTTTTTAATTAATAATCCAGATCTTAAATTAAGGTAACAGTTCTATTTAAAGCACAGAGATTTAAATAGAACTGCCTAAATAATTTTTCTATAAAAATAAGCTAATATATATACTTTCAGGGCTCTGGCATTTCTTGACAACATGTACAGTACACATGCTTTTCTCCTTGTCACCTCTCCTCCCACTAGTGGGCACAGAACCACCAAAACTTCTAGGCAGTTTTTAAGAGTTTGGAAGCCTGAACTACAACAAACACAGGATGATAGAATTACAATAAATGAAACAGATAATTTATATGTGTATGATAAAATTCTGGGTTTAGGTTTTTAAAAGACATGAAACAAAAGTTTAGAAGAATTTAACAGTTGTCATCAATGGGTCATAGAACTATGAGTTCCTCCTACCCCTTTGCAGTCATGCTTTCTGACTTTTCTTCAACATACATGAATTAAGAATAATTAGCAAGCAGAAAACTTCCAAGAAACCTCATACATGTTGGCAATAAATTTCTCTTTGTTTTCTCAACCTTCCCTTTCAATTTCTCTTGGTCTATTGATTAAAGTGAAGTTAAGTAAATGAAGGTAATAAGAAAGTTTCATAAAAAGACAAAAAAGATCAGTAGGATTAAAGCAATTTGAAATGGACATTGTAGTCATAACAAACTAGAGTGCTTTTTAGGTGTATATAAAACAAATGCAGTCTAAAATAACTCAGCCTCATCACAAATTTTTGATTCAGTATTTGACACAGATGTATGAAGTATTATAATAAAAGATATAGCTCCTCATGCCCATGTTTTAGTGATGGTATTTTAATGTATGAATTCTCAATAATCTTGAAGAAATTGCTGATCTTAGCTTTAGTAAAAAATACTTACATGTCATTATGGAGCAGATATAAAGCTAGAAGCTGGCCATATACTGGGGGTGTAGCAATTCCTCCAGGTGCCTAGAAGGCCAAAATGAAGAGAATAACCTCATTTACACGTATATTAAAACCCAGAGTATTAAGCTGAAATCTGTCATCAGCAGTGACTTCTCTCTTCAGTGTGTTTATTTGAATGGGATTATTTAAATAGGATACTACCCTCAGGTCTCAGATTCTTATATAAATTATCTTAGTATTCTAAGGAACAAGAATTTCCAACAGATTCCTAAAGCACGATGATTCTGCCCATTATATCAGGTACGTTGAATATCTAAGTAAATGAGTAGTAAACCGGAAAACATCACAGTTGCGTTAGACATTTCTAAACCTCATCCAACTTTCATTCATTTAAAGAAATCTAGTGTGTCTATTAGAAAGCAGCTGTTTTAGGCTGTGGTCGATTTTGGCTAACTTCTTTACACATGCTCTTTTAAGTGCCTTTCTGAAATAAAACCTTAACTTTAATAGATGCATGATGTAACTTTGACCTCTTACGGAAAATAAATAAATCGATAAACTCGTCGGCTAACCTTATGGGACCAACAAGGGCTTTCTAAGCTAACGAAAGGTTCCCGTGCTTACACCTTTGGTCTGTGTACGTGCAGAGCAAAACCCACATGCCTCCACCTGTCCGTCCCCATAACCAGGGGAAAGGAGGGGAGATGTCTCAGTCTAACACGAGCAGCACAGGGGAGGGTGTCAAGGAGCAAAGATGAGTGACATTTTCGGGCTGATCGGCTAAAGACAAACAACAAAAAGCTCACCGCGAGTTGGGGCGCCAGGGCTTGTACCCTTGGCCACCCGGGCAGGCCTGGGCGCCGGAACAACCCACCAGCTCAGCTCCCGCGCCCTCCAGGCGCCCGCCCCCCCCAGCCCCGCCCCCGGCCCGCAGGCCCCAGGCCCGGTTACCCTGGAGACCAGCGCCGCCCGGGGCCCGGGGGGGGGGGGGAGACCCCGCGGCTACTCCCAGGGCCACGCGGACGGTTACCTCGAGCTCCTGGTTCTCGCACTGATCTAGCAACTTTCTGAAACTAAAGGCACCTTCTGCCATTACGGCCACGGGCATCTTCCCTGCCGGCTCGTACTATGCGGCACCTTCCCGAAGAGCGGAGCCCAGGCTGTCCGGCGGGGGGGGGGGGGAGTCGCACAAGTGATGACGCAAAGGCCGCCGTCGCAGCGGGTGCTCCTGCGCAGGCGCAACGCCGGTTCTGGCGCCTCGTCGGGCGCCGCGGCTGCCGTGCCGGGGTCGCCGCCGCCGCTCTGGCCTGCGCTCTCGGTGCTCTGGAGGAATGGCCCGGCCTTGAGGGACGTCGTTCTGTGTGTGCGTGAACAAACACCCTGACAGGGAGGGCTGTGGGCCATGTGTTTTTTTTTTTTGTTTTTTTTTTTGCGGGGGGAGGTGGGCTATGCGATGTCTTTCTCCTTTTTGAGGCTCAACACACACGCAAAGGTAAAGGTGCAAAAACGGGGCGGTGGTTCTGCCCGCACACCTGCCCGGTCAGTCCTCCCACCTCTGCAAAGGGCACGCAGCCGCCCGGGACCGCCGACGTGGATGCAGCGCTCTGCAGACCTGCCCGCCTGCCCGCCTCCGGGCACCTCCCCGCGCTGCCACGCGGCCACGGCGTTTTTGCTGTAGGCACCTGTCCTCCTAGCACTTCCCACCTTAGGCGTCCCGATGAGTAAGGAAGGTCTGAAAGGAAAGGGACCCGCCCTTTCCTGCTATGTTATAATAATTTCAGCACAATCCAAGGAATGCATCAGCACACTACACTGAATTAGCATAAAGTAATCATAAAACCATTTTTTGCAAAAGTTCTGAAAGGGCCTGGAGCTAAGGGCAGATAAATGTGCGGGGGAGTTTGGAGGCATAATAAAGAAAGCTGCAGACAAGGATGGCGGTGCAAGATGCCACTGGGTTTGTGGATAAAAGCAGGGAAGAGTGAGGGCAGGGGGATGCGGGAGCCCCTCACCTCCTCTGTGAGTTCCCTCTGCACCTGCAGAGCCAAGGGAACATCCAGGGTGCGCTGCAGGGCTGCTCTGAGGATTGAGTGAGATGACTATTGGGCTAATTCGTGGAGATTGCTGTTAATGCTGTGAAAAGTAGGCAGACGAAGGCTAGTTTGGGACGTTCCTTATTCACCACACAGGGTTTTAAGACACATGTCTTTAAATATCTGATAAATCAACCATTGTACTTAAGTTTTCCGGAGGTAAAATGGTTCTGCAAGAAGTAACGTCGAGTTTTCTTCTCTTCAAAATAGCGGGCGGGAGGCAGGTGGGGCCAGAGGAGGCTGGGGACCTCCTCCTCCTGGGTGCGACCCCAGACCGCCCCACCAGGGGGTGCAGCGGCGCTGTGTAGGATCTCAACGCCCCTCCTGTGGAAGGAAGGGGGACAGGCCTTGGTGGAGCAGTCAGGTACAGGCTTATTTCGTCTGGGTTTTTAGCTCAGGGCAGTTAATTCCTCCTCAAAATTACCTTTTCAAGTGGAAACCTGGGGCACTGTGCTTTTGAGGAGCTCCTTTCTATTTTTCTTAAAAAACAAATGATCAACAAGTTTATGTCTGCTAAAAAAAAAAAATACACTCAGGATACAAGCGCAGTAATATAGACTGTGAGAAAGAATTGATATCGTCTGCTTTGTCCTGAATATGAAATGTAGGGGAGTCAGTTTCCGGATGTCACAGAATCTGCCTGGTTAATCAGATCACGTCCCCTGAAAGATGATTTTGCCATTAGACAAATCTCATACTTCATAATGTGTTATATATAGGAGCCATTCTATGTCTGATTTTTAATATTTTACATTTTTGTAAAACACAAAAAGATAACATGTCAATGAGGAAGAGTTAGAAGAATCTGTAGAAAATAGCAAAATGTGTCTAATACACCATGTTAATGAAGTTTCTTATTAGTATAATCCTAGTCCATTGTAGTATATAGTCTAGCCTCAATGGGAGCTGCATAAATCCTTTTGGGGAACAGGTGTATAAATAAGCCAACGTTGTTAAGATATCCACCTTATTTTTTCAGTTACTCAATCAACAACATGTGCTGTGTATGGTAAATATTCTATGATGGTAGGTGACATTTCAAGTCCTTAAAAATGATTGGCTTTCTAATAAATGATGCTGAAGCAAATAACCACACTTAACTCATGCACAACAGTAAATGCCAAATGAGTTAGAAATATAAATGTAAAAAATGAAGTCACACAGTTCTAGAAAACAATACCAGTGAAGTCCTCTGTCGGAGAAGCTTTCTCTTTATGATTCAAAATTCACATTGTAAAATAAAAGATGAATGAAAGGCATAAAATGAGCAAACACATATTGAAAAGATTCCTATGCATGCCCGAAATACCACATGCAATATTGAAAAATACAACTTGGAGGATAATATTTTAATACTAGAGGCCAGGTGCATGAAATTTGTGCACGGGGGTGTGTGTCCCTCAGCCTAGCCTGCACCCTCTCCAATCTGGGACCCCTTGAGGAATGTCCGACTTCCCGTTTAGGCTCAATTAGGCCTAAGCGGGAAGTTGGACATCCCTCTCACAATCCAAGACTGCCGGCTCCCAACTGCTCACCTGCTTTCCTTCCTGATTGTCCCTAACTGCTTCTGCCTACCAGCCTTATCACCCCCTAAACACTCCACTGCCATCCTGATTGATGCCTAACTGCTCCCCTGCCAACCTGGTACCCCCAAACTGCCCTCCCCTGCTGGCCATCTTATGGTGGCTATCTTGTGTCCACATGGGGGCAGCCATCTGTGATCACATGGGGGCAGCCATCTTGTGTGTTGGAGTGATGGTCAATTTGCATATTACTCTTTTATTAGATAGGATAAACCAGAATTGCAGGACTGATTTCAGAAACATACAAAGAGTTCTAAAAGACCGAGGAAAGCCATATGCAGACAGCCATGTTGGTGGTGATCTACTTCCTCAGCATCTCTAAATCCCACTGTGAGAGTAGCCAGAGCCACTGGACAGAGAGATGGAAAGTCTCAGAGACTGTTTACAATGAAACTGGTCACAAGGTGTTCAAGAGAACTTCAAAATACAAGCAAATGAAGCCCACCATGGAAGCACAAAGACTCAAGTGTTTTTGTTTGCAAGAAAAAGCTGAGGAAGTGGCAGTGCATCTGAATGACCCAAGCAGAGGAAAACCCCCAAATAGCCATGTTTTCACTATAAGCACAGAAGGACGATTTGGGCTGATGAAGCTTCAGTCTCTGCTGAGGGTGTGGCAGCTGTCCCAGGTGAAGCTGGGGGTTGGGGAGCTGGGATGGAGCCGCTCAGACCTTGTTGACTCTCATTATGGACCCACGGGGGTTTTCTTCCAGGGTGGGATCCCGAGCCCAGAGAGAAAATGCTAGGAGTGGAGTAAACATTTCTCAGAGAGGAGACAGTTGAGGAATAGAAAAGAGGGTCCAGATGCAACTGAAGGAGGACACAGAGCCAGGAACTTTCAGAATCCAAGCTGCCGTATGTTTAAAACACTCCCCACAAATAATACCAAGAGTGCTCTGAGGAATTGAAAAGCTGGTGTGAGCCACGATTCCTTCTAAACGGCCATGAAAACCACATCACAGAAAAATGAGCAATGGAAAAGGATTGAGGGGAAGTTCTGGATGAGTTTCAGGTAAAATAAACTGAGGAAAAAATATCAAAGCCCTTTAGGAAAATGGGAAAGATATGAACAGACCGCCCACAAAATGTACATATCAACACATAAGAAAAAATGTTCAACTTTATCCCTAATGAGAAACAGATACTGAGACACCGTTTTCATGTACCAGGTTGGTGAAAACTCAAAAGCTTGACAACACACCGTGTTGCCGGGGGTGGAGAACAGGTACCACTATGCACTGCTGGGGGTGGAGCAGTAACAAAGTACCACTCTATGGAGGGGATGAGGACCCAGTACATCCAAACCCACGGATACACTCACAGCACTGGGCTGAATAACATCCCCCCAGATTCATGTCCAACTGAAACCTGCGAATGTGACCTCATTTGGAAATGGGGTCTTTGTAGAATGTAATTAAGTTAAGATGAGGTTGTATTAGATTAGGGTGGGCTCTAACCCAATGACTGGTATCTAAGAACAGACCCAGACATACAGGGAGAAGGTTACAGCCGAGGTAGAGACTGGAGTGCTGTGCCTATGAGCCAAGGATTGCTGGCAACACCAGGAGCTGGAAGAGGTGACAAAGGATGCTCCCCTTAGTGCTTTCCTGGAGAACATGGTCCTGACTGCAACTTGACTTTGGAGTTCTAGCCTCCAGAACTGTGAAAGAATCTACTCTGGAGTTTAGAACCTTAGAGTTTGTAGTACTTTGTTGCGATAGTCCTGGGCAATGAACGCGTATCCTTCAGCCAAACAATGCCACCTCTAGGAATTCATCCTAAAGACACCTCAAAGGATACAAAAAAGAATACTCACAACTCATTTCATTAGGGCATCGATGGAAGATTGGTTGACTAAACCGTGGCACTTACTCTCAGTGGAATGCTCTCTAGAGCTACACAGCTCTGTGAAGGGGTGAAGAATGTCTATCTGAGCTGGGGGACTGACTCCAAAGTTGGTGCCACTAACCCATCACTCCTACACACACGCAGGGAGCTACATGGAACTCAGATGGCACAGGTCTGGCTTTGTCAATAGAACACAGGAGTGAATAGAGCCAATTCTTTCTGAGGACTGGCTACTTCTACCTGCTCTCTCTTGGAGATCACATAAAAGAGTGGGAGCTGACAGGAAATATGGCATCCAGCAATGTCTGAGGGCTGGGTGCATCCAGCAATGTCTGAGGGTGTCACGATTCAGGTCACTGAAATCATGGTCTGTTTGGCAGGTCTGGCTCCTGGGGAAGGCAAGAAGACCCGACTCTTGTACAGGGGTGGGAGGTTTGAGGAGGGGCTTTTAAAATCACCCAAGTTCTTCATTCCCACTCTTTCCCACCCAAAGTGGTCTTCAGATTGAAGGCTGGTTCCCAGGAAGCCAAAGCTGGCAGAGAAGGCATCAGGTGCCAGAGTCTCAAGCTGTGGATGGACTGTAGTTTCCACCTCCCTCATCCAGGGAACAAGCTGGTGAAGCCTAATGATTTCAGGTGACCGATGATATAGCTCAGGCCAAAGCAGATGGTTTTCAATAGCATTCGATACAGATTTAATTATGGAATTGGGGAAAAATAAAACTATTTCCACAAAGTGGGTAGGCTGGAGTGGCATTATGTGTACGATGATAGGACTTTGATTTTGCTATTTTGTTAAACAGATATCTGATTGAAGAATGTAAATGTGCCCTCCCCTGGAGTCCTAACCATCCAGGGGGTATCAGTAGCTGACTGTAATAAGGGATTTGATTGGCCTTTATCCTTCATTCCTGGGAGGTAAGTAAACTTTTGGAATTTACTGATTGATGGGAGTGTCTTTGCTTTCCTGGTGGGCCCCTTGGACCACACCTGAAAGTCTGTGCCAACGAGTTGACTCATGGGGGCCATCATACTCTGTGCTAATGAGATGGCTCAGGATGCAGGCTGGCCGGGCCAGGAAGACTAGCGATGTGATTAGAGAATTGGGCTTTGAGCCACATGCTATCAGTGCGACATCTGGGGGCTGGTGGGGGCTGGAAGTGGAATTTAATCATCCAGGTGATGATTCAATCAATTCTGCCCTGGTAATAAAACCCCAATAATCTCCAGATCCTGAAACTCTAGGGAGCTCCCTGGCTCTGCAGCACCATGAACACTGTCATATATCAGCTGTGACAGCAGAGCATGGGGTCCCGGGACCCCCGAACTTCCAGTTCAGAACACTCCCAGCCCCAGGTCTGCTCCCCGGGTCTCTGTCCTTAGCTGGTTCTCACTTAGCCTTTTGCTGTAAGAAATTTGTTATTGTAAGTTTAGTGCTTTTCTGAGTTTTGTGAGCCATTTTAGCCAGTTATCGAGCCCATGGGTGACTGTGGGGACCCTGAGTTTGTAGAGAGCTGGTCTGAGTGAGCATGGGCCTAGGAATCCCCAGCTTGCTGCCACAGTGTGCTTCATGGCTGGTGATTGGAGGACTGCACCCTTCACTTCCAGTTTGGCAAAGCCTGGGTGGTGGTGAGGAATGAGAGGTGGGAAAGGCATAAAGGGGAAATGGGGTGACCACGTGGGTGAGGGGGAGGCTGGGCCAGCGGATACGCTGGTGACCTGGAACAGGCTCCCATGTTCTTGTCAGGTCTCTGCATCCCGCTGGGCGGTGGCGGCAGTGGACGGGACCTGGCCTGTGCTTCCAGTGGGGGTCTGTGGGGCAGCTGGGGTGCCCTCACAAGTCTGTGCTGGAGGGGAAGGATCGCTGGATCATCCAGGCCCAGCTAATCCACCGGGCGGCGGTAGAGTCTTTCAGGGGCCACAGCTCCCAGACCCGACACACAAATTAGTGGCAACAGCAACTGAGCTCAGGGTACAACCAGAGAGAAACCCTGTCCCCTCCAGGTGCCAGAACATCTGCTTTTCCATTTAGGCGGCCGCCCTGCCTGGGCCAGAAGGTCTGGTCACTTAATTTTCAAATCATGTCAACAAATATCCATGGTGGCCTCCTTGGTGGCTAAGAGAACAGTAAATGGCTAAGGAGTCATTCCCAAGTGGTGCAGGTCCCTGCACAGGAAGCCACCGGAGGAAGAGAATCAGGATCAACACCGCAGGGACACTGAGTCCATGGAACCTTGACGGGGCACATGGAAACACCTAGGTCCTGGAGGACACTCAGGGGCTGGATCTTCTGAAAGCTGGGTGGGCACAGAGCCAGAGCACAGAGAAGGTCTCACAGAGGCAGACCCAGGGAGGTGTGGCAGAGATGCCCGTTGAACCATCTTCACCCAGAATGAGGCGATGGAGAAGTCCAGCATGCCACTTGCAAGCCGGCTATCCCAGTGGGATTAGAACCTGGCTTTCCTTGTCCGGCCGCTGACTCTGTTTCCTCTATGTTGGTGCACTGGCAGGTGGCCCTCCCCTCAGATTATAGCAGCTCTCACCTTCCCATCTCAGTTCAAGTGCAGCAGGAGGTAGTCCCACTGGCTTGGGTGCCCAGCAATAGACAATCACTGTGATGCTGGTAAGATGCTCTGATTGGCTAGACCCAGGTCATGTGCCATCCCCAGACTAGAGACCAGGTGCTTAGAGGCCAGTTGGGATGGTCTCAGCCCAAGTCTGGATGGCATCTCCAGAAGTAGGGAGAATGGGTGCTAGGTGTCCAAGTCGCTGGGCCCCACCTCACAGGGTTGTGGAGCAGCTCAGTGAGTTATACATGCAAAGTGCTTGGAACAATGCCTGGCACACCGTGGGTCCTCCATGTTAGCCTCAACTGTTACTTTTTTTCAAATCACCATGCTCAGCTCCTCACTTGCACCGTGTCATTTAATCCTTACAACAGCCCCAGGGAGTGGGTGTTATTTTCTCCATTTTACAAACAAGGAAACCAAGGCTCAGTGCAGGTAAGCAACTTGAGGTCACACAGCCAGTGAGAGATGGAGCCAACATTTGAACCTGGGAAATCCCACCCCAGAGCTTGTGTACTTCAAGAGGAATGCCTGTCCTTTAGGTGGAGGTCACAAGGCAGGACACGAGATGCTATTCTATGTAAAGCATCAATCACAGCATGAATCAGATCCTCTCAGGACCCAATTTTCACCCTGGTTTAAATCTGGAAACCTTTTAAAACTACATCGATGCTTTTAAGATATAATTCTGAAATGCCTGTGAGTTAGCAATACCAACTTGTCATCCCAGCAGCCAGAAAGAGTTGACGCAGGTTCCAAAGTATTGTAACTTACAATGAGGAGGGCACTCACACACTCAGAAAGTGTAATTCAATGAATAATGGGGGTCTGGATTAATTCCCAAGTAAAGCTGTTATCATAGGAATTTATGAACAGAGGAATAGAAGACATTTAGCAGAATTCCAGAGGAAGTTACCAGGCATAAAAGTCAAACTTGGACTGTTATTTATCACTTCTTCTCTCTTTCGTGGTCCAGCGCTTGGAGCCCAGGCCTGCAATGGTGTTGTGATAATGGACAGGATCATGGCGGCTGCCCTCACGTGGAGGTGAGAGGGGCCCTCCTGAGCAGTACATAGGTAGTCAGCAGCGCTAGTTCGGTGAGTTCAGGCCTGGACTTCTGACCCACAGAGCGTCGGATTGTAGGTCTGCACTGAAGACACATCCATGGTGGTTTGCTGCAGCAACAGTAAACGCATACAGGCCAAGAGGAAAGCAGCGTCTGTGCCTTGAGCAGCCCCTGGTCTGAGCCACATCTGGAAGGGCTCCGGGCAGAGTGAGACAGAGCAGACTTCAGGTGTTCCTGAGTCACCATGCATGATGCCCAGTGGAGGACAGGACGTTTTGCCAGTGTGGTGAGGAGCACAGCCTGGCTACATCATGGAGAGGACTGACAGAGCCCAGGGCACTTGGGCCCTCAGGAGTTGGCTCCAAACAGTCTCCCAGAGCACGCAGCAACAGAGATGGGAGGCAGGGGGGATGCTGGGTGCTACCTTTAATTGAGAGAAGTTATAAACTGATAGGATTTGAGTATCTATGACAAAATGACCTCAATTAAACAGGCAGACAGTATGTGGAGAAATTCAAGATAAGCAAAATCTTAACCTCCTGAGCCTCAGTTGTAAAATGGGGAAAATAATTGCTACCCCAAAGGGCTATTGTGGGAATGAGTCAGATTAGTGGCACCTGTGCCTGGATGTTGGCAGTAATTTTGTCCCTGCCTCCTCCTCTCACTCACATTCTCTGACTCAGGGAATTTTGTGGTGAGTGGTGGTTTTAAGACAAAATAGGCAAGTAGTGAGGAAGGGTGGGTGGGCAGTGTCTGTCTCAGGTGTGGTGTCAACCTGAAAGAGCAGGAGTGACCTGGTGGCACAGCAGTCATCTGAGCCCAAGGTTGGAGCCAGCGATTTGACATTCAGTCTTAATTTGAGAAAGTGGGACAAGTCTGCAGAGGCAGGTCTGAGGTAGGTCTGAGCCCTCAGGTGGGAAGATGAGGCGCACCTGTGGTGCGGGAGGCAGGCCTCTGTACCTGAAGCTTGGGCAGAGGTTCTTTGTGTCCTGGGAAAAATGTGAAAGATGAACCACAAGGGGGCGCTCACTACAAAAGGATTCTAAGCCAGTGAAGTTTCACTGGAATTTAATTTTCTTATTAGCTAGCAATTTACAAAATAAAAGAATATGAACAAAAGAAATTTGAGACTTTTCTGGGTATTCCTTCCCTTTCTTTTTTTCCAGTATTGCTGACTTGATCGGGAGGTCTCAAGGTTAAGTCCAGAACCGGGCACAGCCTCCTGACCCCCTGGGAAGGAAAAGCTCCAAGCACTAAGACACAAACAGCATGCCCCCGATTTCCTAGACTGATGAACGTTCTCTCCACCCCAGTACTGGAGAGGGGCAAAGTCAGAGCCGGGCAGGGCAGCTTTCAGGTTGGGATCTTATGATTGTCTCCCAACCCAGAAATTCCAGAGATAGGGAGGAGTTTGGTTTTTATGCAAACATTATTCTACTTGCATATTTTGCACACTTGCATATTTTGCTTTTTAGGTATATCCTCCTTCATCTTTTTCAGGGTCCCATGCACCCCAGTCACCAGAACAAGGTGCTTCGGTGCCCAGCGCACTGCCTTAGGACCGGAGGCGGGACCCTGAGGCTCTTCAGCAAGGAGAGAACCCGGACCTTTGGGAGGTAGAGGCAGGTGTGCTTTATGTCCTTGTGGAAAGTCACACGAAGAGCAAATAATAACAGAATTTTTTCCTCCCATTAGTCTCTCGTTGTGTTGTGTGTGAGTAGATGTATAAAGAAAATCTTAATTTCAAGTGCTCTGTGAAAGATCCTCGCTGAATTCTGCCCGCCTTGCATGGCCAAGGTGGGGTATCCTGCCCGTTCTGACCAGCATTGTGAGGCCACCGTCTGTGAATTTCATTTCCAGGACCATCCACTCCGGGCACCATGAATGTGTGCTGGTCAGAGGACTCAGTCCCACGGCTCCCAGGACAGACTTGCCTCGCTCGGTCATTGGCTGGGGCCACTCATGGGACATGCGGCCCCATGAAAACACTTAGCAGACAATAAGGCAGAGCTAAAGAGCCACATGGTTATGCAGCCATCTTGAGGGTTACCTTGATGGTGAGAGGAAGAAACATGGGAACCAAAATTGAAAGGAATGATTTTAGCAGTGGAATCTGCTGAAATCAAGATATATGTATATTGATGTGAAAATATACAACTTAATATGAAGTCGGCTTCAACCCCACACAATGGAGAAATGGATTTAAACGTGTCAGAAAATGAGCCTTCTGTGCATGTTAAATACTGAAAAATAACCAAAGGCATAAAATAAAGTTCTGGAATAAAAAGGGCAAGCTAAAAACAATAAATTAAACTATACGCTGCTTCATTAGAATTTTACCAGTGGCTATCCCTGTATGGTGGGATTATAGGTGAATTTTGATCTTTAGTTGTTTTATTTATTTATTTATTTATTTATTTATTTATTTATTTAAACTTTATTGGGGACTTTAACAGTGTTATTGAGGACACCAGCAAAGGTGTCAGGCTCTTATAACTGCCCTGGTATCTGCTTTCCCTCTGCGGGGCAGCATTTGGCCCCATGGGGCAGTGGAGTGGGTTTGTCCCCTCCATCACATTACAGCTTCTGCTGCCCTCATGTGGACAAGGGAGCCCCACCCACCCCATCCCCAACTGGGTCTGCTGTCCTCTAGCTTCCTGATGTGGGCAGGGTTGTGAACACCCAGGGTTTTGACATCTCTCTCGTTGGGATTGAAAAGCGTGAAGCATGCCTGCCTAGCTGAGAGGACAGTCCTTATTAGGCTCCTCTGGGCAGGGGCTGGGATGTGCCTCCAGCCAGAGCTCAGGGGAATCCCCTTCTGCTTACCAAATGCCCAATAGCCCCTCCATCTATAGGCTACCCAGCTGGGAAGGCACACAGGTCTCCAGGTTCTGCTCCATGGCTCAGCACAGATGGATTCGGCTTCCCCTGGCATGCCAGTTAAGTGGTGTTCGAGGACCCATAACACGTAGGCATTAAGCAGACCCATTGGAATGCAACTCCCAGGATTAAATTCCCCCCTGTCATGTGACACCCGACGTTCTATAAACAAAGACCCTAATCCCTTAACTACTCTTTGGGTGATAAAATGATCTCCTTGCCAGTTATCTGGATTTTTAGAAAACAAATTATTTCTTCTCCAAGGTTTTAAGCCCCTTCTTTTCAGACCATAGCGGAGAAAACTTGGCAAGAAGCAAGTTTTCAGTCCTTTCGCCATTCCCGGTGGTGTTGTGGGCCCAGGATCACATAGTCAGTGTCAGTTTCTCCCCTCACCATTCTGCTGCTGAATGAGATGGACACAGTGTGGCTAATTAGAGGCCTGGCCTCATTTCGACCATATGTTAAATTCTACATAGTCTACAAACTTTCCCCATTCCAGGCACTATCATTGTTTCTGGAAAAGTGAAAGTGATTGGTGGTAATAAGATCACCCTCGCAAACGGCTGTGAGAACTAAGCTGTACAAACTGGGCGAGGAGATTGCCTGGCCAGATTTATTTTTCAACATTACCTAATATTGCTGGGCAGCTGAATCTTAGCCAAGACTGGGGACATGTCAAGTCAATTCCTATATTATGGGACAGCATTTTAGATAATTAAGGAAAGCTCTGGGCCATATTCATAATATCCATTACCAAAAATAAAACAATGTCACCTACAGGCAACATGTACCGTCCCAAATTCACACACCCTGCAAGATGATGCACAGCGTGGGAGCCATTGCCCATGCGGCCCACAGACACAGTTGGACCAGACTGTTACTGAGTGTCCCTTCTCTCCCGTTCTCCTCTCCCCATTCTCTTGTCCTGGGCTCCATCGGCAGGGAGGCCATTGGCCCTATCAGAGTATGAACAAGGGTGCTGGGCCCTGGGGATCCCCTAGGACCTAGGTAAAGTACTCAGAAATCAGACACTGTTCTAGCCCTTCCGAATCTTCCAGGTGAACTCTCTAGGGGTCAATCAAGTGTTTCTCATGGCAATGTTACCGGTGGAAATGGAGTTCTTGGGGTGCTTTGAGGAAATGAATTTCCTGTGGCCCCCAGGGGAGGATTGGGTTTCATGGAAGATTTTCTTGATGATGTAAAATTAAGGGGGTTCCCCTCCAAGGTCCCATCTCTCTCCATCTCGCCATGGAAGAAGTCCAATCTTGTCGTCAGCAGGGCCAGAATTAAGGCCACTGCCTATAATTTCTGCTCCATATTAAAGTCCAGTCCATATTAAAGTCCAGCATCTGGCCAGCTTAGCTTGTGTCCCAGCTGCAGTCCATTGTGTGTGGGGTCTGCATGGCCTTGGGCCAGGCAGCTATTTAAGGCCACGTGGCTCTGGAGAGAGAAGAGGCCAGCGCAAGGGCGAGTGAGGGTCATGGACCAAGAGAGGACAAGAGAGCGGGAACTCTTTGTCTAGGGATTTTAACCAGAAGCTTCTTCAACCTAACCAATTAACTCTTCAAGATTTTGCACATGCTTCAGATGGGGTCCACTAGCTAGCCAATCCATTGTTCCCCAGGTTAGACTGACAGGCAAGCACCTCCCCTACTTCACCCCAACTTCATTGCACATGTACCTTTCTCCCCCTTTGTTCAATCCCTTCACCTGGTAATCTACAGGGAATGGACCAGTGTATTTCCTGGGGAGCATGACATGGTAGCTTCCTGGTGAAGCTGCCCAGATGACCGTGCTTATGGTGTCTGGCCTCTCCTTAGCTCGCTTTCCTTTATTAATTTTAACCAGCTAATTATGTGGGTAACAGCAATAATGACCATCTTGCATAATTATATTGTTAAATTATGCTCAAAAAGTCTATACATTCTGTGTTTCTGAAGATCCTGAGAGTGAAGGATATAAGAGGGCTGGGAAGAAAATTCAATTTTCACTAAATATCCACATCAAGGTATTTCCACTGCTCCACATGAGCAGGTGTACCAGGTATTCAGGTGGGGTGAGCAGTGTGAGCCATTTCTAAGCCATTTCCCTGCCTCCAGAGTGTGTTTGTGTGTGTAGACCCATTGGTGATCCAATGCCCCAAAGTTAGCACCTATCTCTACACAATTTCCTCTTCAAGAACAGAAGACAGCAGTTGCCACCACTCCAAACTCTCAGACCCTTCTGGACCAGAGAGGGATTGTGTTTTCTCCAATCTCTTCACTGTCCGTGTGCCTCTCTCTACCACAGCACGGTGTAGAGGGCTCCCAGACAAAGCTTGCCCTTCCCCATCCTTCAGAACAATGCCTTGTGTCATTTACATTTTGAGGCCGAGCACATTTTTACCTCTAACTGGTTTCAGGCTTCAATCAGGGATATGACTCATTATCAAGAATTCTTGAGAGCAAATCCCGAGTCCCAACCCCCCAGCCTCAGGCTCCCTTTCCAACCTCCGTGGGAATACATTTATCTTGGGCTATCTTAGATAGTATTTTGAAGATTCTTATATGTTAACTCCTTAACTCCCTCCCTCCTTAATTCTCCTTGTTTCTTACAATGAAGTTTTAGTCTTTTGCAATGAATAAACTCTTGTATAACTATGTACTAAATAGCGTATGAGGCATAATTAGACAAAATACAATTGGTTGTTTATCTGAAATTCAAATGTAATTGGGCTTCTGTATTTACTTTCGCAACTACCTTTTTAGGACCATCCCTGACTCTTCCTCTGTTCTGCCCAACCTCACAGGGAGCCACCCTCCAGCTTTCTTGTCCTCCAGGTCTCTGGACAGTTTGGTGGGCAGGAGGACAGGGAGACCCAGGTAACTGTGCTTTCCTATAGCGTGGGCTCAGGTCGGAGACCTCCCAGCCCTGTGAGGGCAGCTGCCTTCCATCACTTATCTCCATGCTGCCCGCCATCCTTGGTGCATGCTCTGCCTCCCCAGCCTCTGACTGAGCAATACCCTGTGTTACTCTGTTTTGAATGTACCTGTGATCGTGGCTGAGAAGCATGCTCACTCTTTGCCTTCCAGCTCCTCTGGGCCCCTCACTTTCCTTCAGCACTTATTTCCTCTCCCCACCTCCTTCTTCCTCATTGCCTTCGCCTGTAAGCACAGAGCAGTTATAAGCTAGGGCACCAGAAATTTCCCACTAACATTAAAGAACCAAAGTTACTTGGCAGTAGCCATCTGGCCCTGCTCAACCCTGAGTTGAGTGTCTGCTGTGAAATTTGCAGCCAATCAGGAATCTGTAAGATGGCATCGCCGCTGGTCACCTGCCCTCGCAGGTGACCGGAAGGATGGAGTTTTGGTTCTTGAGGAGAAGAGGCTGGACTGAGAGCTCAACCACCTGACCCTGCTAAGTTTGTCCAGAAAGAGAAGAAAAGGTTGGGTCTCCCTACTGTAGAGCAAGAAAATAGAATGTCAGAACTTTCAAACCCAGATTGATGTTTCTTCTTGACACTCGTCCCGGGTTCTCAGCACTCCATGACCACAAAATAAAATCTCATGTTCCATTTCAATCAATAACAAGATGTGAATGTTGTGAGAAATCCGGAATAGTTTAACTACTGGAAAGGGATCTCGTCAAATGATTTCCAAGTCACATGGAAATAGTCCAAGGCAGCTGTGTCCTCTGCTCAGGAATGGCTCCCGCCATCTTCCCCATGGCCTCCTTGTCATGCGTTTGGCACCTTTGCCCCTGTGCCTCCCAAGACCACCCCCCCCCGGGGCCCCAGTGGAGTCTCTTCCAAGGTCCCTCCCACTGTGCAGCATTGGCCCTTAACTCCCCAAGCATAGCAGAGACTGGGCGATCATGTTTCATAAGGACTTATGGAAATCTGGGGAATAACAAAAGGGAAAATATTAAAAAGACATGCTTAGAGTTACCACCAATATTTCTACATCTGAGCCCTCCAGCTGGGCTTTCTGTGCCTCCAAGTTCAAGTCAAATTGGCAAAAGCTCCCCAAAGGGATGATGTAAATCCTCATTGCTGTGCCTGGAGCTGCCCTTCCCCACTCCATGTACAGTGGGGCTCCCTACTCTCTTAAGGGAAACCTCACATTACTCACAGGGCTGCAGTCTAGCCCTGTCCTTACCCAACAAGATAATCATGAATAGTCTTAACCTTAAATACATGTATCAGTGTTAATTAATATTAAAGTATTACATAATAGATACCACACAAATTCTATTCCTTCTCATAGTCGGGATGATGAGCCTACAAATCTTCCTAAGTCTGTGAGTTCTTTATTCCTGTATCCCTGAATAGGACAAATGTGGCATGCACACACATGCATACTCATACACTCACACATGTACACATGCACACACATGTACAACCCACACGTACATGTACACATGGACAAGACACATGCAGGCACACATGTGTGCAACATACATGCATGCAGACACCTATACACACATCCTCACACATAAACATACATATGAAAACATGTTTATTACACACACATTCATGAATAGGATACACACATACACAGGCACACACCTACACATAGTCATCTCCCTAAAAGCAAGAGAATGAATAAGAATTTATGTGCATGGTTTAGTCTAAATGAATATTTAAAAAAATTTTCCATAAGAAAACACTTTGCAGAGATGCCCTGATAGAACTCTACTTACACTTTTGAAAACATCTCTAACGATCTCCCAGAACAACTTACCTCTTTGGAACTCTGTTACCTTGATGAGATCTTTCTTACAGGAGAGTCTTCTTCACCCTGCTCCTCAGAAGCTACCTCTGTGAGCTTTTTAATTACGCAAATTGAGCAAAGAGCAGTGAACCCCAAAAGCAACTTCCAATGTCTACTACTCCTGACATCAGAGGCTTCCAATAACCTAAATGAGAGGCAGTTTCAGTTATGAGATAATTCTAAGATATAGAAACACTATACAGGCAGTCTGCAGGTTACGTCGGAGATCCGTTCCTGCGGTGCGACATAACGTCAGAACCCACCTACATAAGCACCTATGTCACTCACCTGGAGTAATGAGGTGAAACAGTAAAAAAAAAAAAAAATTAAAAGCAAGATAATTCCTGACCTTTACTTGTGGTAAATAAATAATAAGAAACATAAAGCACATATGTACATATGTCGAAATGATGGAACTTTTTTTTATAAATACTCTAAGTGGGAGATGGCGACATTACCATGAAATGACATACGTTGAGTCCGATGTAATCTGAGGACTGCCTGTCCTTAATAAATATCTTTTTAGCCAACTATCAGATTTAACTAATGCTAATACAGGCAGTCCTTGGGTTATGTTGGACTCTACATATGTCATTTGGTGGTTACATCACCATCTCCCATTTATTTATAAAAAAAAAGTTCTATCATTTCGACGTATGTACATATGTGCTTTATGTTTTCTATTACTTATTTACCAGAAGTAAAGGTCATGAACTGTTATCTTCCTTTTAAAATTTTTACTGTTTCACTTCATTACTGTTGTGTATGTGCTCCACGTGAGTGACGTAGGTGCTTATGTAGGTGGGTTCCAACTTACGGCAGAAATCGAGTTACGTTGTGCCGTAGGAAAGGATCTCTGACATAACCAGAGGACCTACTGTATACTAACATGCTTACATGATTGTTTTATATTTCTTATTTTTTAAAAATAAAATATTATAGAAAAAGTTCAAGCCCTCTTTTCTTCCTTCCTGGTCCTGTCCTCCAGTCTCCCTTCCCCAAGGTACCATCATCTTTATGTTGATTTAGGTTTTCCTGTCCATCGCTGTAAGATTTTAGTCTGCAAAATCAATACACAGGACAACTTTGTCTTTTTTTCAGACTATGTAAATGATTTCAGATAAAATATACTGTTCTTCAAATTTTATTTTTTCACTTGATATTAAGTTTCAGTATTGATGTTAATGTATCTAAAGCTAATTGTTAATCTAGTTTTCTTAAAGTGCTGAGATTCCATTCCATCAAATGAATTTGCTCTAACTTCTCAGATGGCATAATAGAGATTGGATTTATCCTCCTGCCTAGACAACCAAAAAAGCAGACAAAATATATGAGATGAGGGTTTTCGAGACACTGGACATCAGATGATGGATGACAGTGGTCCTGTGACCTAGCAAATCCATAATCACCCAATCCTCCTGCCTCAAGCGTTTCCAGGCTATGGTTACAGACAGGCCCCTAGCAGAGCCTGATGAGCTCAGATTAGGAAGACAGAGCTGAGAGCCCAGGAAATCCCAGTGGGTGGAGCTCATAGGACAGAACACTAGGGAGGAGTGAGCTGCAGAGAGAAAACTCCGGAGTGGGCAAAGCATCAGCTTCAAGGATGCAGCTGGATACTGATTGCCATATACATTTAAGGACCCACCCCCCCACACACACTTCTACCCCCTCCACTCCCCGAAAGTCTGCTGCCATAGCCACCCAAAAAGATTAAAAATACCAATACCTTTTGTGTATAAGAGCATTCTTCTAGGATTTGTACCCAATGGGAGGTTGATGGGTTATAGGTAAGTGCATCAGCAGTGTTATTTGTATTGCCCTCTGAAGTGCCTGGAGAGCCTCCTGTCATCCTTGGTATTGCTGTCAGATTTAAACTTTTGTTTTCCTAATGAAGCTGAATGCCCTATTCTGTTGCTTTGGTCTGTTTTTTCTGAAAAATGCTGTTTCAATTACATAGCTTTATATTACATTTTAATACCTGCTAGTGGACAACATCCCATGCATTAGTTTATTTATTTATTTTTGTTTTTGTTTAGCACGGCTATAACAAAGCACCACAAAGTGGGGGCTTACACAACAGACATTTATTTTCTCATAGGCTGGAGGCCAGAAGTCCAAAATCAAGGGGTCAGCAGGGTTTGTTTCACCTGAGACCCCTAGGGAAGGTTCCAGATCTCTCTCCTTGGCTTGTAGATGACTGTCTTCTTCGCGTTTTCCCACTGTCTTCCTACAATATGTGTCTGTGTTCATACTTCCTTTTCTTATGAGGACACAGTCACATTGAATTAAGACCTACTCTAACGACACCTTTTAACTTGATTACCTCTGTAAAGACCCTATCTCAAAACAGGGCCACCGTCTGAGGTCCTAGAGCATATGAATTTTAATGGGGATTGTATTTATACTCATTAGTTCTTAGTTCAACTATCTGTCTTAATTCTTAGTTCAACTGTTCTTCATTGAAACAGATGTGTAGGATCAGTTTCCAGAGTTCTACCAAGAAAAGCCCATTGAAATTTGGATTAGAATTGTGTTGACTAACTTTAGGAGAAATGACCTATTTGTGACACCGAGTTTCCCTTTCATAAATATATGGATCTAGCCTTTATTCAGGGATTCTATTCTGTCTCCCAATAAAGTTTAAAGTTTATGTCTAATGGCCATGCGCCAATCTCTTCCCCTGGCTCACTGCCCTCCGCCTATCCCACCATGGAGTCCACCAGACTTTATTGAAAAGCTCTTGCACACAAACTTCTGGCTCCTATGTAATTTTCTACACACATTTCTCACCATTCATGACTTCAAATTCTAGGCCAAAATTCTTGCGGTTTCTCAAACATGCTATACTATATAACATACATCCATACTTCTTATGCTGCTCTCTTTTCTCTTATTTTACCTACTAAAGGATGGGCTGAGTTAAAGACTCAGCTCAGACAAAACCTTCTACAGGAATCCAATCCTCAATTTGGCAACCTATGGTTGTTGGCGCCAGTTTAACACCAACAGGAGTCCTCAATTTGGGGTGCAGTGAAGAAGAAAACTTTATTCAGTGTAAAACAGCTCAATTGTGATACAGCACAGCTGTGAAAACAGCAGGGCTGTGAGGCAGCCATGGGGCCATGTCCCGTGAGACATCCTGGTGTTTCAGCTCAGCCATGGAGACACAGTCTTTTCACTCTTTGGTGAAAAGGAAAAGTGAGCTCTCTGAGACAGAGGAGGGCTGGTTTATGTGGACAGAAGTCCCTTCCCCTGGCCCATGATTGGTCTCTCCTCATGCAAATGAAGACTCCACATCCTCACAGTATGATTGGTCCAAAAGGCACTGTTCTGATTGATAAGACTAGAATCACTTTGGTTAGTCAGAGCTGAGCAGCTCTGGTTGGATGGGGGAAAACTCAGTCCTATTGACTGAAATAGGATTCTAGGAACTGCTTAATAAGGGCTGGCTCAGATGGCAGAGACATGGTGCAGGCAGACATTCAGTGCAGACTTTTCCCTGAAGTGCGGTTTTGTGTGAGGGCCCTGTGCAGAAATGACTGCTAGGCTCTGTGGTTTTAAAAATTTGAACCCAGTTAGCCACCAGGATCCCTTCTTAGTAGGTGTCTTCTTTCTGAGGGTTCACAGCTTGGGTCCTTGCCCACACAGATTGGTTGGGTTGCCTTTTCTTTGTCCTTCTAGTCACAAGACGACAGTACTGTATGTTTATAAAGGTCTCTATGATGGAGACGTGTTAACAGAGCTTCTTTGAGGGCTCGAGTTGTATCCAATTCGAATTTGGAAGCCATCAAATTGTAACAGTATTGGGCATATAGAAAATTACAATAAATACTGATGGCATGAATGAATGAAATAAACCAAAAAGGCGCTTTGCTAATATTTTCATAGGTGATATTTCCTTTTTAGAGACTGCTGCTAGGACCCACTTCTCAGGATTAGGGACCTGGGAAGTCAAAGGGTGCTAGCAAAGTGGGGAGGTGAGCATTGAGTCAAAAGAGGTGAGGATGGGCATGAGGGCTGTGACCATCCTCATGTCATGCTAGAGAACACCAGCCAGAATATTTGCAGCACCGTATTTAATGTCTGTTGTCCTTGGAGAGTGTTGGATAAAAGCTGTCAGGGTCTGTATCTCTGGGTCTTGGCTTCCTGGGTCCCATCATTATCACAAACATCCTTTGGGATTTGACAGCAGACTATCTTCGTGCACATGCTTGGGTACTGTGTCACTGAGATGACAACCTGCATGGAAGGAAGCTGTGGTGTGCCCATGAGGCCCGTTCTGACGGAAGACATTCTGTATACTCCAGCAGCAGAATATTTCCTTCCTTCCCGAATTCTTGGGCAGGGCAGTGCTGGCCCTGTTCTCGGGCACAGCCTCTACTTAATAAGGTGGACGCGGCATCTATGCCTGGCCATCTCTCTGAAATCAGTGAGCCCACTGAGGGTTTCAAAACACTCCCAAGGCCACATGGTAAAGGTGACTCTTCAAATATGTTTTAAGTCCCTGCCTTTTGATGGCTTTTATCTTCTCAAAAGTAAGTCAGAGTGTTAGACAAAGCTATGAGCACTATTCAGTAAGTGTGAGGACTGAGCAGGCTGGGGATATACTGAAGACTTCTACCTGAGCACTGTCATCTCTCCTGTCACCTGAACAGGGGCCTTTCTTCAGTCTACAGGCGAATGGGTCTGATCAGCTGTAGAACTATCTGGTCTACCAGGCAGTCCTGTCAAACAAACTTATGGGCTCACCCCTTGAGCTCTATCTTACAGGCACGGACCCCATGGTTTTGCCATCCTTACTTGTGGGAAAAGGATGATATGGGTTCACCCTTCTTTTTATCCTGTCCTTTATACAAAAGAGATACCCGCTTTGTCTTTGCTTGGAAGGTCATTGGGCTCAAGTGTGGCACTCATGGAAGATTCTTCTAAGGAGGGGCAGAATATTCTGGAAAATCACTTTGCATTATCTTGGTGGTAGTCATCTGCTCTTTGCTTGCTTCCCCTCTTCTTGTGGTAAGAGTCGCCCTGTTTTTCTTGAGGGAACAATTTCTTGTTCATTCCCTGATGTTTTGGTGGGACTCCTATTCAAACCCTCTCCCCAAGAAGTTCCTCCAAGGTCATGCGGGACATGCTCCCCTTAGAGCTCCTTTTGGGGACTTGGAAAGGTCAGTCCTATTGTGGCAAAGAACTTCCCATCACCCTCCACAGGGTGGGTGTCCAGCCACCATTTGTGACTTTACTTGGTCCATGCAAATGTGTTAGGGATGGACAGCATCCGTTATTAATTTCTCGGAGTAGAGTTCAGCAGTACCTCAGTCCTTAACAACCTTGAGAATGCATTACTTCATCCAAGAAAAATTATCATATGAACCTAATCTTTATGAACAAAATTTTAAACATTATCATCTTCCATGGGACTTTGAAATATAGCAGATTAAACAGAACACAGAGGAAACAAATCTAATTTAACCTCTTTTTTTTTTATGAGACAGAATAGTTCTGTAAATCAATCACTGCTCAGTGTTGTGATGTTATGCACTGAAGTGTGTTGACTCAGCGAGCTTTGGTTTCTATTCTGTTCAATGCTTTTATTTATATTTCCCAAACTTCTCTCACCTCCCGGCAGCAATTGACCTTTCTTGCCATTGAGAACATTCCTCTTCTCATGGGCTTGTGCATTCCACCAGATAGTCAGTTAGGTCTGCGTCAACCTGAAGCCAGAGGAGGTGATGACAGTGTAGGGCAGGCAGCATGCAGTTGATTACCAAAATCTCCTGGGCCAGCGATGGGCAAACTAAGGCTCTTGAGCCACATGCGGCTTGCGACCCACGGTTTGCTGCTCTGTTGACTAAGGAGTTTGCTGACCACTGTCCTAGGCTAACCTGTTTTCTCCAGTGTTAGTTCACTGATTGAATTAATGAATGAAGGAGAATATGGTAAAAGAAGGGGCAGGTCTTCCTACAGCTCTCAAGTTTCATTACATGTTTCCTTTATATGAGTTGCCCAAATTAGACAAGTTTTTATCGGTCGGCTTCTTAACAACATCATTCAAATAATGAACCTTTAAAATAGTGCTAGGAAAATTGTCTAAGTTTCATATTGTCAAATTTCTTTGGAAAAATGCATTGAGCCAAAATCCTTACTTTGATTATTTCTTTGAAAAAAGAGGTTTTTAACATGTTGGGTTTTCAGATTTTTCCTGTTAAGAGTTGGTTCACTTACATGTCCTTATAAAAGGATTAAACATACCCTAGGGAAAAAAGAAAGTGTGCTAGTGCATGATTCTAATGCCAGGAACGCTTATTTGATATTGTTATAAAGTAAACACCCAATTCTGGCATGCGAGGCCAGTCTTCCAGGCCACTCCCGTGCCCTGGTTTATAAACTCATATCTTTTCTGAGGAAACGGCCCCATTGTCTCCTTCCCTGCCATCCCAGTTACTTCTCTTTGACATCAAAGGTTCCTCTGTGATTTCCTTCCCCGGCTCTGCTGCTGACAACAGAGAATGTGGACTCAGCAGCAGCGAACCCTAAAGCCATTAAATATGATAAATTCCCCCTTGGATGGAGGCTATGAGTTTTAATAAGCACTGCATTTCCTGTACCTTCATGAAAGAAAGGGACATTTAAAAAAACATTACAAACTTCAAAGTCATCAGGTCATCTACTCATATCCCAAATGTTTACATTTGCATGATTACAGCAGCAAAATGGGAATATCCAGGAGATGTTTTGAAGTAAAATTGAACAAATGATATGTCACAGTAAAAGTATATATTTTAAATTACTATTGTCTTATCAGATCAATCACCTCAGATAACCGACGATAGAACATCTCCAACTACTTCTATGGTGTTCCATTGGGCAGCTGATGCCACATCCAGGTTTTTATTGAAATACACCATCCCTAGCTACGTGACCTAAGTCCTCCATTAGGTCAACCCTTACAGAGTATTCGTGTAGTAACTTAGTCAACTGTAGGGTCTGCACAGTCCAGATATTCTTTTATTTTTATTGATTAAAAGAAACTCCATTAAACTTTAGGTGACCATGTCCATGGAGCGATTTAATGAACAATCCACTTTGCTAGTAGACAGTCTGGGTGGGTCTCTTCCTTGGACCACTGGAATGCCTGTAGCCCAGCCTGAGCCAATGATTGGGTTCCTTCCTGGAGTTTCAGTTTCCTCATCGAACCCAGTGAATGAGCATGGATGGTGGGCTGCTCCTAAGGGCTTTCTATGCACGATCTGCTTTACCTCGTAACTAGGTCAGGCCTCCATGTTCTGTGCTCGAATGCCCCTGGGCTTCCTGGCAGAGAGAACACACCCTTTGAGCAGGAGGAACCTGGACTTCCCTCTGACTGTAATTATGAATGAATTGGGAATGGAGCTGATTGATATCTCTTCCCCCAGTAGATAGGGAGCTCCTCAAAGGGAGAGATTAGTCTGCATTAAGATTGGCATCTGATTATGAGTAGGGGCCACACATGCCCAAGGATCCTGTAGTTCTTTAATTAGAAAATTAGAAATAACGACATTACTTGAAAGTAACTCATAGCACTGTGGATGAACAAGTACATGGAGAGGTCCATTGAGTCAGCGGCTTAGCTGTGACTGACAGCAGGTGCACATTGTTTGCATGGATGGGGTTTTAGCTTGGAACTGGGAGCCAAGCACAGCACCTGGTACCCCATCTGAGGTGCTCAATACATGTCTGTGAGTGAGTGAATATTAACGCTCACAACAGGACAGGTTTAGGAGATGTTATTCCAATGGAATAGGTGAAAAACCTGAGTTCTAAAGAAGACAGGTTCCATGCTCCACAGGGGAGTTGGCACCTGAGCTCCTTCTGGCTTGGCTGCAACCCCATCCTCGGTGACAACCTCAGCCATCTTCTCCTTCAGTCTCAAGCTTCCCCTGCTGACTGCAGGAACTCCACACCGTGAAGTCTGCAGTAAAACGAGTGTATTTCTCAAAGGCAGCAGCAATCTATACACGATACTCCAGTGGACGTTTCGTGACAGAAAGACGAATATTTTTTCATGTCATTTTAATGTGAATTCAATAAATATAACTGGAAAATATAACTAAACCATCTAACTGGAGCATTCAACCAGGTTTTTGTTTTCATGGATATTATTGTCGAGGATGGGAATAAATTACTAAAATGTTCAAGTGAGTCAACTGAAAGAAAAGCATTGTGTAATAAATAATCAATGTTTGCAGGACACAGCAAACATCATAAAAGTGTTGGAAACTCTGCCTGATGTTACCCAGCTTCCCCAAAGTGGAAAACATTGTTTCATCTGCTCCTTTGTCTTCTCAAAATACCGTCTAGCGTCTAGCCTACCTCGGGCGATGCTGAGTGTCTTTTCGTGGCAGAGGGAACACACCCTCTGAGCAGGAGGAACCAGGGCTCTGTCCACCTGGCACTAGGAAGTCTAGCTTTTCTGTCCCCTGGGGAAACTCTGGATTTGCAAGGTAAGAATTTTCATGAGAGGCTCCATTTGCACAACAGTCCCTCCCTTATTCTTCTCCCTCTCCCCCCAACACGCCCACACACCAGCAACTCTTTCTTGCTTTCTTTGCAAAAAGTTCCTGAGTGAGAGGATGGAAGGGAATTATCTCCCTGCAGTGGGGTGGGGCTCTCCCGCCTGCCTGAGTTGAAAGCCAGGCTTGGGAAGGGGCTCTTCACATTATATTAACCACTGATAAGCAGTTCAGAGCAGGGACCTTGTCTTAACGAATGTTGAAACCATGTCCCCCAAAATATGTGCAAATCACAGACCTCAGTGCCCAGAAAACACCACCGAAGGAGGAGTGAGTAGATGTTTCCTCTACTCTTTTACCCCCAAGTGGCAGCATGCCAGGAAGACTAGAGCTGAACCAGCATAATGTATTCTTTTTTTCTTTTTTATTCTCTAACAGCTTGAAATGGGCTGCTGTTTCTGCTAAGACAACATGAGTCTGCTTCTCTGGACTTCCACATTGGAGCATGAACATTGGGAAATCAAGAGATATAACCTTATTTCATACATGTGAAGCAAGTGCTCAAGAACTATTTATTGGCATTTTTACTGGGTTGAAGAGTGTCCCCTCAAAATTCATGTCTACAAAGAGCCTTCAAATGTGGGCTGATTTGGAAACAGGGTCATTGCAGAAGCCACCCAGTCAGGATGCTGGGTCCTGGCTCCAGGGTGACTGGTGTTCTTATGAGAAGAGGGAAATTTCAAGGCAAAGTCTCCGGAAACCTCTATCAGCTGACAGAGGAGGAGGCTGGAGTCATGGGTCTGGCAGCCAAAGAATATTGTGGGGTGAGGTGGCTTAGAAAATGAATTTTGTGGACATTTCACAGAAGCCTGCGAGATCTTCATGAGTGTTTTCCATTTTAATGATACTTTAAAACAATGAGCCTAGACCTATTTGAGATTATCCGAAAAACTGCTTTTCTATGTTATTCCGGGGCCCATATGTATAACTGTCGAGTCAGTGCCTTGTGGTCTCATGGCAATATCCTCCCTGTTCACCGTCGGCTCAGCTTGCATCCTCTGGCAGCAACACAACCGGAACTTCTCCTCCATAATGGCCACTTTCAAGATGGAGATTCACTTTCCTACGTTATTTCACACAGGAAGACTTTGATGTGACATAAAAAGGCCTAGAATTGCAAAGTGAGACTCTTTTTGACTATCTGGATTAATAAGAGCAGAGGCATGCTTAGTATTAAAGTCACATGGCTGCACCACCCAAATCGGAAGTCCCATTTGACTCATACAATAAAGGTTTGCAGAGGTGAGACAGGCAGCGTGGGGAGGAAATTGAGATTCACCACCTCACCTGGTTGAGGCAGGGGACCTGAGTCACTGCCCCCTACACACTCCCCTCACAGAGATGTTTCTGGCCGGTCCCGACTTCTTACACCTCACATAGAACCAATTGTGACAGTCGTTTAGCAGTAAATGTAGCAGGAGATGGGCCACGAGTAAGTTTTTATTAAATGGCACATTTTGATTTCTCATTATTGCGTTTTGGAATGCACTGTAAAAATGATTGGACTGTCAACATAATGGATTGGCAGTTACAACTAACTAGGAGAATGCATAAAAAAATAAAAAGGGTAAATTATAACCATGATAATATTGGTGATTCCAACAGAGGTCCATCAAACCAAACAATAAAACACATTTCAGGCAATGACAAGTAAACATTAAGCCACTGGTACATTTTTCTACTATTAAGCCCAGAACTAGTGATTCCATTTTAGCAAAATAATGCAATCAGTCATATCTAATGAATATCATTGATTTGCATTTTATTTGTTTTTAAGTCCTTTTTTCTGGTATGTCCTTTGTAAATGCCCATTGATAGTGAAGAAGGGGTTATGGCTAGTTTTATGTTTGTACATATTTAAGAAACATTATAATGAAAGAATTTGTGAACCATAGGAACCCAAACCCATGAGAATTATTTCCCTTTTCAAGGAAACTACTCAAATTTGACTAATATAACCTTAATGGCATCATAGTCTTTTCTATATTTTACTTTCAAATTTTGAAAAATAACATTTTCAGTGTTTTAAAGGGAACATATGTCCATTGCAAAAAGCAATTGTTATATACAAAGAAGAAAAAAGAAAATGAATCACTTAAAACTCTACTTTCCACACCATTTTAATATCTGTTAGGGGTTTTCTATACATATTTACTTTAATAAAGCAAAATGATATGAAACCATAAATTTTCTTTTATAATAACTTTTATAATCTTGTGACTGTCACAGGGTAGTCATGCAAGACACTCTGCTTCAGAGTTTTATCAGAGAACAGCACAACACCAACAGAACCAACTTCCTAAAGGGATGAGGGCAGAGGCCGCTGGAGAGGACAAGGCAGAGGTGATGAGGGCAGAGGCTGCTAGAGAAGATGCCTGCCCAGCATCCTCTGTGCCTATGTTAGCTGAGACCAGGTAGGAGGAGGAGAATGAGCTTGGACTCCTTTGGGGAGTGTTGTTGCTATGCTAAGTGGCCCCACTCCTGTGTGGATTGTGTTGCTTCTTGTACTTCTGAAGCCAAGTGAGGGGTTTTCAATGGGACCCTTGACCTTTGACCTCTAGAATTAGGGGGAGCATGAGGACTGACTCACACAGAAGATCTCAAGGCCTGAGGCTGTTTGAGGTGGGGGTGCTGTGGATTGAAGCATGCCCCACCCCTCAAACCTGTATGTTGAAGTCCTAACCTCCTTGTGACTGAATTGGAGACAGGGAATAAGGAGGTGATTAAGGTTAACTAAGGTCTAAAGAAGATAGTTTCTGTGGAGACAGGGGAGTTGGCACAAAAGCCAATGCTGGGATGGACTGTGCTTTAATATGAAGCGGAGACTCAGGGCATGGCCTTCCTCCTGGCCCCGCTGAAGGCAAGATTAAACTTCTTCCACAGCAAAACGGAGGGAGATGGGACCTTGGAAGGGAACCCTCTTAATTTTACATCATCAATAAAGCTTTCCACAAAATCCCATCCTCCCATGGGGGCCTCAGGAAATTCTTTTCCCCATGACACCCCAAGAACTTAATTTGTAACAGGTAAGGACACAGAGGGCACCCCACCGATAACACCAGGACATGGGGAGGAATACAGCCTTCGGTAAGTGTGACACTGGGAAACCATTTAACAATGGGGTTTGGAAGATAGATGATCATGCACTGAAATGGACCTTGACCATCTTTTATGGAAAGAAAAGGCGCGGGGATATAAACTGTGCTTCACTCTTTCCTGGACTGGATTGATGTCTAGAATTTTATTTTAAACTATGGATTCTGTTAAGATAAATGTCTTCGTCAGACACCACATTCCCACCTTTATCAACAGCTAGTAACAGAGGAGCTTAGTTCTCAGTGTACAAAGTCCCTTCATCTTGTGGGGAAAAGAGACCCATTGATGACAAATAAAACTGAAAAGGGGAAAGAGGAAATTCTAAGGAAGCAACGAGAAGAGATAATATAAAGGGATGAAAAGGCTCCTATGGAAGATAAAACACGGTTGAAAAGCCATTCATGTGTCTGAAAGGCAGGGTTCTCAGGATCTCAATACTCAAGAGATTACTAAAAAATTATTATCAGAAATATTTTTAGCAAACCAGTGTAGTTAGAAGAAAAACAAATTTCCTACACACTGAATACATCAACACTGCAATTTCTTACAGTTGGGATTAAACTCAAGTTCATTGGCAAATGTATAAAAATCACCATCAACTCTGAATATTTATTAAATGCCTAATTGCAGAAGGTTCCTGATTTTAAAGGGTCTAATTCTCAAAGGCCTAATTCTCTGCTCACATGGGGGTCTCGAATCTCCAGAGGCGGAGCCTGAAGATGATGAATTTAAATTTTGCACATTAAACTGTGTGCTTCAGGTATTGCCCCCGACCCTGAGCAGGCCCTCCATGGCCCCCAGCTCCCTTCAGTGCTTTACGGGGCCCCCTGTTCTCCCAGCCTGCCCCCTTCTGCCTTGTTGTTGGCTCCATCCCATGCCAGCCCATAGAATTTATTACCTTAAGACAGCTTATGCCTGTGGCTTGGATTCAATAGACTTGAATTGCTTCATGTCAAAGGCACCATGGAACTTTTACCCTGAGGAGCAAGTACAGCTGATTTTTGGAATAAGATTTTTAGTAAAGTTTTGGAGCATTGGGTACTTGGCATTTCAGTCATAATTTCATAAAAGGACTCATTATTCCATGCCCTGCTGTGTCATCTTAACAGGGCTCTGCAAAATAACTTTAGCTCTGAATTCGGAAGCAGCAAATGACTTTTGTCACATTGGAGAATTACGGAGCAGCGCGTCAGTGCCTGAGTCATTTCCGCAGTCATCAGCACAAGCAGTGCTCCGTGAGCATCCCTCACTGTCAGCCCTTGGCCATGACATGGAAAGTCCCTCTCCTGACATGGAAGTCACCATTTCTTAGGAGAGACACCCGAGTAAATGAAATCAGGTCTCTAAGCAGAGAGTCAACAAAGTGCCAAGATGGCCTGGAGGAGAGTGATTAAAGTCCATGAAGGAAGGGGAGGGCTGTCAGGCAGAAGGCTGAACACCAGAGTTAGGAGGGGGAGGAAGAGATGAAGGAGGGAAAAAAAAAGGAAGGGAAAGCACCCTCCAGGGAAAAAGAAAAATGGGGTCGGGGAGGTGGGGGTGAGACCGGAGTTATAAGCTCTGTTAGGGTCCTCCTTAAAAGGGGGCAAGAGCAGGCATGGATGGTGGCCTCAGCAGACAGTCACGACTTAACCAACTTGTTCTTGCGTTTGTCCAGAAGAGCCAGTCCTCACGGTTTAATAGTTTCAGGTCCAGAGCACACTTCAGAGAATCAGGAAAGTCCCGGCTTCTCCGGTCCTGGGGTCGAAGCTCTCCAGTTCCCATGTCAGCGCCAGGACCCAGATGGTCTAGCAGACTCAGCAGTGGACAGTTCAGATGACCATTTCTTACAGACAATACTGATGGACCCCCCGTCCCCGCCAAATCACACTCAATATATTGTTGTCCAAAAGAATCTTTCCCATTTAAAATTATATTTTCCCCTCAATGAACAAACATATCCAATTTCATCTGAATTGCCCAGAGACGGGAATGGCCGGGTGGTCTGTGCGGTTTTGTACCTTCCAGGTCCCTTCCTGCTCTCAGGTTTCATGGCCCTTTATGCCACTACACCCTGGCAACATAAAGTACTCAATGAAATTATCACCCTACTGAGCCATCAAATCTGTCAAAAGGGAATTTAGGACGAGAGGCAGGAAAATCTTATGGGGACATAAAATGATTTCCCAAGGAAGTTGTTAAAAATGCATTATGTGAGCCATTTACAAATGTGTTATTTATCAACATCTTATGAAAAATGTTAGACAGCAGATCATCAACAAAATTCCTATATTAGCAAGATGAACTGGATGCATCAGTGAGATTTTTTCATATCCACTGATGATTTAAATGAAAGCATTCTAATTTTTTTTTAACCAGATAAAGAATGTTATTTTCTTGCAGTAGGAAATGGAACCCCAAAATGAAACAATTGCTAATGGGAGTAATCATGGAAAGATAGTTTTAGTTGTCTTTTATAGTTTCCAATTGGTAAAGAAGTGCAAAATAAAAAAAAAATCTGTATAACTTCAAGTGAATGTAATTTTTTAAAAGTCAAATTAGTTATGTGAATTGTGAATGTCTTTAGAAGACACAAAATTGATTTATTACTGATTAACATGATGTATTAATATTAACATGGTAATTAGGACATATTAATTAAAATAACCCAAGGGCAGGTAGGGTGGGGGAAGAAAGGCATTGTAGGGAGAAACCCTGATGTGGGGGAGAGAGTGTGCTGTGGTTGGGTTGGGTTGGGTTATGGATTGGGGAAGGCTATAGCTGGGGAGGAACTTGGTTGGGGAGGGCTGTGGTTGCTTAGGGTTATGGTTTGGGAGGACTCTGGGTGGGGAGGGATGCTGTTTGAGGAGGATTGTGGGATAGGGTGGAGAAAAAGGGATGATGAGCCAGGCCCTCATTCAGTCTGATAGTGAGAGAGGGAGGGTCTAAGGGCACTTCTTATGGGAGAGATGGGTAAGTCAAGAATGACCCAGACACAAGGTGCTGGATCAGATGTACCCCTAAAGACAGCTGGCATAGATCTGTTTAACATTGAACACGAAGTCCCCAAGGTGGAAGAGAAATTAACTGGGAAAATATTCATTCATAAGAGCTATGCTTATATGCTTAAAAAAGATCCCTCTACGTGCTTAAGACATAAATAGCACTGTGCACTTCTAGACATCAAAGTCTGAGAAAAAAGGTGTGCGGAGCCAGTGAGATCTCAACTACCAAGTCCCTAATTTATGGAGCAGCCGTAAAGGAGCAGAGAAAATTCTGAATCGGTGTTTGAAGTCACCACTGTAAAGTTCTCCAAGTGAAGGAAAATTTTGAAGTCAGATATTTACAGCCCTGACCGGCTCATGTGCAATGGAAAATAATGTCCAAATTAAGAACACCTGGGAGAAAAATCTTCCACCGAGCCAAGTAATGAAAGCAGCTATGAGCACGCTAACGAAGAAGAGAGGCTTTCTGTCTCTCTCTCTTTTTTAAGATAATGAGGCTACCTTCCTGCGGTGAGCCTAAGGGACACGATTTGATTCCGTCTGACTCAGTTTATGACCTGCAAATGAAAATATTGCTACCTCCCATTCAGGGAAATGAAATAATTACTGATAGATAGAACTCGCAGACGGCCGGATTTTAAAACACTAGAGAAGCAACACATGCACATATATATATTTGGGGGCTCAGTCAATTGAAGAATGTTTTTCTGGATTATAGGAAAACAGAAAAGGGAGACTAAATTTAAAGAGAAGGCGAACAATATTGGCTCCAGTTGTATTCTGGTCCTACTCTGAGCACTACCAACTGCTGAGCTGAGGCAAATTGTTCAAATCTTTCCCAGCCCCAGTCAGTGCATCTTTAAATGGACTCTTATGAAGTTTAATGGAGAGAGTGCTGGCAAAGTAGGTATTGTGGCAAGGAGCACATCATCACTGTGGTTATACACCTTTATCTAGAAAAGCAAGGTGACAAGAAGAGGTGAAGACTCCATCAAATGATAGTGTCCCGAAGAAAAGAATTTATAAGTTCTTGAGAACATTTCCAATGACAAGCCCCATAAAATAATGGGGCAGGGCCTTTGTTCTCTTTTGAAAAAAATTTTTTTTATTGATTTACAGAGAGATAGGGGGAGAGAGAGATAGATAGAAACATCAATAATTAGAGTGAATCACTGATTGGCTGCCTCCTGCATACCCCCCATTGGGGATTGAGGACACAACCCGAACATGTGCCATGATGGGGAATTGAACCTGTGACCGACCTCCTGGTTCATAGGTTGTCATTCTATCTTACCTTCCTTTCTGAGAAAAATCAAAAGGACAAGACTAGGTTGTTCTGTATCTAAACCTCTATGCCCCCGAGGATGGCAAATGATAGGGCAGAAATCCCACCCAGCAGTTATCCCATTAGTAGGCAGGTTTCTTGGGGTTCCCACCCATTGCCTTGGTCTCCTCTACCTGCCCATCCTTTGAATACAGGACACGTTTTGGAAGCACTGTGATGATGGTGGCATCAGGAGCCCCTCAGGCAAAGGCAGATGGATGCTGAAGGCCACCTACTGGTCTTCTTACAGAGGGCCTGGCAATACCACCTTTACCCCAGCATTCCCTGCTCTGAGCCTCTACAGGCTCCGGGTGTCGGAGAGACAAAACAGAAAAGTGGCTCTGCTCACAGGAGAGGGTCCGCATCTCACCTCTTCAATGTCTCTCCCTCCCTGTTTCCCCTGCAATGGGCCGGCATGCTCCTGGCAACCATGGCTAACTGGGCCTTCCAGGTCATCTTCCTCCAGTGGCCTTTAATGGCTTTCATGGCCCTGCCCTGTGACTATTTTCCACTGTGATCCCCGCTGTATGTCCTGCCTCAGTCACTCCTGTGTGGCCCATACCACCCCTCATACACACCTTTTTCCACATCCCTAAGTTACTGAAGTGTGATGTTTGGGTCAGTTATTTATGTTCCATAAAAGGCCTTGGGGGTCTGTTTTCCAGCTCCCCCATTTATTAGGCAAGAAGACTCAGACTCAGAGAGGAAAGGAGACTATCAGTTAACAGAGCCTGTGGGTCCTGACTGTGCCATTTCTACTTCACGGCATTGGTTTTCATTTTGTTCTGCTTCTGTCTGATTTCTTCACGCTGATCTGCAGCCCCTGGAGAAAACTGTCTGCAGATTTCCTTTGTAGTGGAGCCTGCAAAGCAAGATCCCTATGAGCTCAGGTTGAGATGCACCCCTGAAAGCAACTGTGTGCTTAAGCAAACAGTAGATGACTTTCACATTAACCTCCTCCTCCCCCGACCATGGAGACTTGTCCTAGCGCAGTGAGACCGGACTGGATGGAGCTGTCATTGGCCCAGCTATTGTTCAGTGGGGACACTGAGGCTTAGCCTGCAGAGCTCATGGTCACCTGGTGGCCAAACTGGAATCACAACACAGTTCTGCTCTGTATTTTGTATTTGCCACCTCAGTCTCCCAGCTTTCCCAGACCAGGGCGAAGGAATGGGCTGAGGGACATCAGGCATGTGTGGCTCCATGTGTGCATGCGTTTTGTCACAGCAGGTTGACAGATCCCTGGCTAATGGGGGATAAGGAAGCCCCGAAACTGACCCAGTGCCTTTCTCCCTTCCCTTCCTTTTTCACAGAGAACTTTCTCGCAATCTGTTTTTCTCCTTAGAGTATATTCCCTGATAAAGATGTACTTTTTCTCCTCTTGATTCCCATCATCCCATCAGAGCACCCTGTCCCCTGAGATCCCCTGTAAATTACAGAAGATGCCTGGCTGATCTGGGGAAGGGCCATGAGAAGAACCTTCCACACACCGGTCTCCCTCGGGCCCTATCTCTGCTACAGCTCTGGGAACAGATCTTTAAACCAAACTTGTCGCTCAGAAGCCAGACTTGTGGGCAGGGAGAGTAGCAGTCTGAGTGTGCCCACACGGTGCCTGGCTTAGCACTCATGGGGGCGGAGGCAAAACTGACAAGTCAGGCAGCAAACAGTCAGCACATCTGGTATCACCGAGTCAGGGAACTTGGCGAACTGCCTGGTTTGGACTCATGTCTATAAAACCTGGTCATTTTTTTTTTTCCAGAAAGGTCATCTGAATGGAGCAAAGCTCTTGGTCCTTGTGAAATTCAGGGTCTAGGGGACTATTTTAACACTGAAGTCGTTATGGAAAGTCACTCTCAGCCCCTCAGAGGTGATAAACAGAACCCTGCAAGGCAGGGCTAGCAGCCTGGGATAACTGCGTCACTGTAAAGCAATACCGTGACGAATTTGCAGACTCAGGCAGGGAAGGTCCTTGGACATGACCCTGAAATGCCTAGGGGGGCCTCCCCTGGGGACCCCTGCTGAGCACAAGCTTTCCTGCACAAATTGGCGACGTCTTCTCCTGCGGCTGATGCCCGGGATGTTTCATTTCTCAGGCTTTTTATTTATGATCTTGAACAATATTTCTGTTCAGTTCATGGTGAAATGAGCCAGGTGTGAAGGAGTAGGGATTTAATTAAAGGCTGCTGCCGGCCTGAACGGACTCCCAGACCCTGAATCCCGTGACAGCGGAGATGCACAGATTCGCTCAGAAGAGCCTCCCTTCCGGGAGGCAGCAGCCTGGACCTCCCCTCGCCTTGTCTCCCGAAGCTCTGCTGCAGAGTCTCCCCGATGATGAAGGTGATTAATCAGGCCCGGGCACCACAATGCCCCATTGTCCCGATGGCATTCCTTCTGCTGCATCTGACCCTTTCCTCCTGGCCCGAACCTGCATTTTCCCAAAGCCTCAAAGGACAGCCCTCAAGAACAATAGATCTGCGTGCAGCTTCCATGGGTGGGTGGAACAGAGAGGGTTTTGTCGCTGGAGGTAAAGAAAAAGGGCGTACATTAACCTAACCTTTATAGTCTCAAGAAAAGGACAATATATTTTGAAGAAGACAGCATCCCATTTGGTGTTTTATGTTTATACTATTCTTTGTTGCCCCAATCCCCATCAGAATCATGTAAAAAAAAAACAAACAAAAGGGAGACTCAACCACAGTCCCATCACTATGACAAATGCAATGACTTTCATGTTCTGTTTCTCTCTATCCCTTGCCCACATACTTGCAAAGTTTGTGCTCAGTAGCCACCAAAGCTCTCTTTGCTTTGAGAAGCACTGCATTGTGATGGAGATATCTCTCTTAGACGGTGTGTGCCATTATTAAAGATTCAAAATACCATTAATTTCCTTCAAGTTCTATTATGTTTATCATCTATCACCATGTCAGGACATTAATCACTTCCTTGGTCGCCTCGGGACAGTGGCCTAACTACCCACTTTTAATAGAAATCAGGGCCCAACAGCCTTTCTCTGCACCAACAATGACAGAGCCACTTGAAGAGCACTGGCCCCGTGAAACAAGGGCATTCTTTGGATGGTCTCCTACATGGTCCCCATTTCTTTTAGAGGATGAAAATGAAAGGTCAGGGGAGTTTGTTGAAACAAAGAGGAATGTCCCTATTCTCTGGGAGCCCCTGGTACAGAACAGTTGTGGACACAGGGAATTCAGATCCTGGGGCACTGATATGCAGCCCTGTGTCCCGATGCTTGGCTGACTGCTGGCCAGGCAGCTGAGATGAAGCCATCTCCTCGGGTTACAATGAGCCTGGAGACTTAGGCGCTGGCTCCTTTTGAGTGTGCGGTCCTGGTGGTATAAGGAAGCTTAAGAAAGTGGACTCAAAATCAGAGATGCTGGGTTCAAGTTCAGACTTGCCATCTACCCAATATATGATAGTGGATAAGTTACGTGACCTTCTGGGTTCTTGCTTCTTCATATTTGAAACAGAAATTATGTCCTTCACATAATAAATATTTATTGAGCACAGGATTGGATGCTGGGAATAAAATGGGGTTTAGACACCAGGAGAGGGGGACACAGGCACAGATCTAATCACCATCCTGTAAAACTTCAAGGGCACTCAGTTGGACGCAGAAGCAGAGCCCCACATTGTAAGAGCCTCTTACAGGGAACTAGAACTTGTTAGGTGTATTACAGAGTGTGTTAACCATCTGGGGACTGGAGGGAATCGTATTCCTGACAAAGGGAATAGAAGATACAAAGTTTCCTACTAAGAGGAAATAGTGAGGTAAAGGGGAGTGTGGTGGGAGAGGGGCCAAAAACGTAGGACCCAGGCCCATGTTAAGGATTTTCCCCCTAAGAGTAAGGAGAACCACTGGAGGGTAGGTTGTAATGGGATATGGGCATTGAATGCCACTCTGATTCCAGTGTGGAGATGGTACTCCGGGTGAGCTAGAGAAGATGCAGAGAGACAACTTGTCACCAGGGAACTTGCCTGGCTTGCTCATCTGGCAGTTGGCTCAATGCCTAGAACAGAGTAAATGTTATACAGTTTTTTTCAATGAATGGATGATACTGGGTGATAAGGCAGAGATGCGGAGATGTCAACAGATTTTAGGAGTATTTAGGAAGTAAGATGGATGATTATCCCTGTCTGGTCTGGGGAGTTCACCATCTAGGCAGTCCCACTGATTGTGGCTGGGAGCCATGTCTCAGTTCCATGGGCAGCTGGCTGATCCAAGTGGCCTCAGCTGGGGCAACTGGAACCCATAGGCTCTGTCTATGGTTTCTTATGCTATGAAAGCCTAGCCCTGCCCATTCCTTTGTGGCCACAGAGGAACCCAGCAAGACCAGTCACTCAGGTACATTCTAAGCCTCTGCTTGCATCATGCTTGCTCATATCACCCCCACCTCAGCCAAGCTGAGTCCAAGATCAGAGTGGAGGTCACTCTAAAGTCACATGTGGCTACAGGAGGGAGGGGGAGAATGGGAACTACCTCTGTAATCGATCAAGCTATGAGCAAATCAATTCCTTCATTCTCACCTTCTCTTAAAAAAAAGAAGTTTTTTTCTTCTAAATCTCTCACCACCCCCTCCAGTTTTCCCCAGCTGTCACCTTGCCAACTTAAAATTAATACCCAGTCATGACAAAACTCCAGATGTACCGTGTTGTTTATAACCCAAATCCCACCCCACGATATATTTAACCTCGGGTATTGTATGAGTTTATTCTCCGGGGCCGTGTACTGTATCTTGCTCACAGTGCATGGCCATGTACTTTCTGTGGTCTGCAGCTTCATCCTGGGTCACTGTCTTCAGGACCACCCCATAAACACTACCATTCCCAAAACGTTCGATTTTGGCCCATTGATCTTACTCCAAAACATTCTCTATTGCTGGCCAGGTCTCAGAAATCACATACAGCCATAATCATGATGATAATAATAACAACAGCAATAGCTGAAAACTATGTAATGCTAACCATACGCCAAACACTTACATTCTAAGTGCTGATTTCATAGGAAGTTTGAGGATTCTATACTGATTCTCCCCCAAATGGTTATGATGGAATCATCTCAAGAGGGCCTGGAGAAACCCAGCCCTCCCACAAACAAGGAACATATACTTGGAAGGGAACTCTTGCTAGAAAAACAAACCTGAATGTTATGAACTTAAACATGAGTCCAAAACCCTTCTGTTTGATGTGCAATATACTAGTAGAAGTGTTTGTTCTACCAATGGTATGTGCTTCCATTAAAGAACACGACGTTTACAGTAAAGGGTTCCAGTTTGCATTTACTGGAGCGTGATCTCAGGTGGAGGGATGGGTGATGAATACAGCCTCCAGGGCCATTGGAGAGCAGCAGGCTGTCCCATCTGACTGATGAAGATAGGGTATCTAATAAAGCCGAGGATCATTAAAGATTTCACAGTATTCCCACTCCTTTGTTTTAATGGTGCTATAAAAATTCATTTCCTGACTGGAACTTGGCTCCCAAGGTTTCAGTTTGAAAGGCTAAAGCCACACTGAGCCATGTGTCTCCCCATGTGGAAAATAACATTCTATTTCACATCCAGTGGAATATGTGACCGAGAATGAGAGAATGAGAAGAAAAAGAACTCTTTTAAGCAAACGAAGGTAAGATTCCTGCTTTTATTTGGAATTCTTTGGGTGTTTAAAAATCTCCTGCCAACACCCCATGGTTTATATGCAGGTAATGGACATCTTCATTCTGACTTTGACATTTAAGAGGGCCCTGTCCCGACAGGCAGACTTTTAATAGAACTATACTATTGAAATATGGGTTCTTTTTATAAAGCACTAGAGGCCTGGTACATGAAATTCATGCTTGGGTAGTGTCCGTAGGCCTGACTGGTGATCAGGGCCAATTGGGGCCTTCCAGCTGCTGGCCGGGGCCTTCCTTCACTCCACACTGCCCCTTGGTGGTTAGTGGATATCATAGTGAGGGATCAGAGTCCCAGTTGAACACTCACAGGGACAATTTGCATATTAGGCTTTTATATATATAGATAGATGGGGAATCCATTATTTTATAACCTAAAGTGGTTATGATTTCTGACAATTTCCCATTATTTCTGCCCACCCTCCCCTCCTTGACAACACACACACACACACACCCACACACACACACAAGGTCCAAAGCAATATTGAATTTCACATCCTGCTTTCTGCTCTCTACTCTGATAGTGGGTTAGGCATTTGTTCACTTTGGGTCTGTGTTCATGTAATGGGTCTTCTTTATAATATTATGCCATATACTTACTCTAAGTTTCTATCTGATCTTTTAAGTTATGGATAATGGCCATGAAATAGTCCATCAAATTAAGGTAGCCAAATTTCCTTATTTATTTCTCTGTTATTCAACATTTAAGTTGTTACTTTATCTTCTAACAAACATTGTGTTGACAATTGCCTTTTATAAAGTTGATTCTTTTTAGAGAGGAAGGGAGAAGGAGAGAAAGAAACATCTATGCAAGAAAGAAACATTGACCAACTGCCTCATGTATACTCCCCACCTGGGATCAAGCCCACAAATCTTGGTATGTGCCCCAAATAGGAATCAAATCAGCAACCTTCTAGAGCACAGGGTGAGGCTCAACCAACTGAGCAATACTGGCCAGGGTGACAATTACCTTTTAAAATATAGCTTATATCTTCTATATAGTAATTTCCTTTAAATGCTTCTTCTAGATGATGTCTGTAAATGAGAAAAGTAAGTTAACACTGAAGTTGTCATAATATAGTCATCTATAAAAGGCTTATAGTAATTTTCAGTGCTATAACTGTATACCACCCACATATGCACATAGACACATATGTGTGTATGTTAGCTTCATCCCAATTTCACCAGCAGCAAATGAGATTATATAAATTATTTTTCTAATTTAAGTTTAAAACCATGCTTCACATTGGCTTTTATATTTGTTTCTTTTTCCAGTGTTGGTTTCTTATTTTTACCTTCGTTTGTGTGCATAAATTTTGGTACGTGACCTTAACTCATTTTCTTGTCAGGGTCTTTAAGTCCTTCCAAATATGCATGGCTATTTTCAAAGGATAGCATCAATGTTAATTTTATTTGTTGATGTAATGCATGCAAACATTTTTATCTTACGTGTGTCTGCTGATTTTTTCTAGATGAATATGCTTGTAATGATTAAATATCCTTGATATGGGGATCCTGGTGTAAAGTAAGAATATAAATTAGTTTTTCTCCAAATTGGTAGTGGATTATCCCAACATTATTTGCATTACAATTCGTCTCAACCCATTTGTTTTCAGATGATTGTGTGATACTATACTATACTGGGTCTGTTCTGCTATGCATATGCTATCCATTCATCTTTATTTCCAATTCTTAATAATTCCACTTGGCTTCTTAATGTTGTTACATGAGCTAATTCTATGTTTTCTAAAAAGGCTAGCCTTCAATTCATTTTTCTCTGTTTGGAATATTCATTAATATACCCCAGGTCTTGTGGAACAGGAAGCTTATACATTATGGAGATTCTGTTAAGAAAAATGAGACAGAGTTATAAACATGAAGCATCTCAGCTCCCCCTGTGTAGGACAAGAGAGACCAAGCAGCTCTGGGACTTCTGCCTCCCCAGCTTCGTAGGAAATCCACTCCCATCTCCACTGACTTTATTGTGCCCAATGAAGTTACTATCATTTGTCTAAATTATTTTTTTAAAAAAAAAAGGACACTGCATTTGAATTGAAATCAAGTTATACCTGTAGAACACAAAGTCTATTTTATTTGTCTTTTTTAAATGTCTTATTAAGCCTTTATAACTTTGTTTATTTATCCAATAACAATTTATTGAGTACCTCCTCAGTAATTTTGCAAGGTGTTTTATAATGGTATCACATGCAAATAGTTCTATTTATTATTACTTTAACTAGAGGCCTGGTGCATGACATTCGTATACTTGGTGGGGCAGGGGATTGTCCCTCAGCCCAGCCTGTGCCCTCTCACAGTCTGGGACTCCTCAGGGGATGTCTTAGGCCCTAGAGGAATCAGGCCTAAGCCAGCAGTCAGACATCCCTCTTGCAGTCAGGGGCTCTCTCAGTCCAAGACCCCTTACTCCTTACTGCCTGCCTGCAGTGGAGGCAGGAGAGGCTCCCGCCACCACCACTGTGCTTACCAGCTGTGAGCCCGGCTTCTGGCTGATTGGAGTTCCCCCTGTGAGAGCACACTGACCACCTGGCAATAGCTCCTGTGTTGAGCATCTGCCCCCTGGTGCTCAGTATACATCATAGTAACCGGTCATTCCACCATTAGGTCAATTTGCATATTAGGGTTTTAGTATATAGGATTCCTTGAATCTTTTATGAATGGGACCTTGAATTTCACAAAGGTTGTATTTGTTTGTTTTCCATGATTAATGACTTTGCTACTTTTCTTCTGTGTATTTTTCTGGAGGCTATCTCTTTCACAGAGGTATTTGTATTAACCTTTTCAAGGAATTTGTCTTTTAAATGTTTTTAGGAGTAGAGTCAGGTTGCCTTTAAGTAAGCATATTTAAAAACCCAAATGTGGCTATTACCCGCTTAAAACTCTCCCACAATACCCTCTGAATTTTTAAAAATATATATTTTTATCATGGCAAAGAACATAATTTAAAATTTAGCATCTTAACCATTTGGGGGTATACAGTTCAGTAGTGTTGAGTATATTCACATTGTTGTGCAACTGACCTCCAGAACTTTTCCATCTTGCAAAACTAACTTTGTCCCTATTAAAAAAGTGCTTCCCACTCCCCCTCCCCATGCCTCCTCTCACCATTCCACCTTCTGTCTGTCTGATTCTGCCTTTTCTAGGGGCCTCACATAAGTAGAGTCATACAGCATTTGTCCTTTTGTGGCTGCTTCACTCAGTGTTCTGTCTCTGAGTTTTGTGTGGCAGGATTTCCGTCCCTTTCAAGGCTGAATACTATTCTCTTGTATGGACAGACCACACTTTGTTTATCCTTTCATCTCCTGATGGATCCCCTTGGCCCTTTGGTGGAATCTTGACTCCCATCCATATCCTTGCATGTCTGCTCTTGTCTCCTCCGAGGCCTCCTCCTAGTTTGTCCTCACCTGTGCCCAGCACTTCATCTTCTTCATCCCTACTCCTGAAGGGCAGGTGAGCGGGCAGGTCCTGACCTGAGTAGCTGTTTGGAAAGGAGCCGAGCTGTGGCCACGAGGACAGGCAAGCGGGCTTTGGCAGCTTTCTGGCCCGGAGGACCAGGGCAGGAACAGCCGCCCTATACACATTGTCCTTCCTCCTTCCTGTGACCTGTGTCTCCCTCCACTGGTCCAGCCAACATGAAGCCACAGTATTTCCTACTGACCAGACCGGGTTTCCGTCTCAATTATTATTGTCCAAATCCTCACAAGCCATCCCAATGTTATTTATTATATAGTTGTTCTTTCCCCTAAATGGAATGCTTATTTATTATATTCATATATAATAATCTTATTTTTATTTGGTATTGTGCATCTCTAGCTGCCTTTAAAAAAAGTAGTTCCTCGTTATTTCAATTATTTGCTATACAATGTGGTTTAATATCTAATGGAACTGGCAGGATTCATATTACTAGTCGAACTGTAATTTCCCCATGATGTGTCTTAACTGACTATTGCAATGAGCTGATTGCCTGGCCCTGGCTAGGAATTCAGTCCATGTTACCACTCGTCAAGGTTTGCTGTGCCTTGCTTCCATTTGTATTAGAAATAAAAGTTATCTTTAAAATTGTTCCTCTGCATGTTTGCTGGCACGATTTATTTCATCCTGGTTTTGTACATCGCTTCCTTTCCAATTAAGAATGTTTATAAAATTAAAATGTGACCACAAGCACACACCTTATTTTCCAGGCCCAACATTCTAACAGTAGCCAAAGTGCTATGTTGTGTTTTGTTTTGTTTTTAATGTTTTTATTGATTTCAGAGAGAGGAAGGGAGAGGGAGCTCCATGATGAGAGAGAATCATGGATTGGCTGCCTCCCTCATGACCCCTACTGAAGATCTAGTCTGCAATCGGGGCATGTGCCCTGACCAGGAATCGAACCAGCTACCTCTTTCTTGGTGCACAGGACTACACTCAACCAGCTGAGCCACTCTGGCCAGGGAAGTGCTATTTTGCTCTTCAATGTGTCCCAAGTCTTACATGAGCGATGCTGCTTTAGTTCGAACTCAAGTTTTGCCCAGGGAACACCACTTGTTCAGTGTCCATGCTTTGTTTTTAATGAGGGAATTTAAGATTCAGTATCTGCAAGGAGAGTGAGATGCTAGGTAACCGACGTTGCTGTGGATCCTTTGGGATGCTTGCAATGCACAACATCTGGGTACAATAACCAGTAATAAGGTCTAATAATGTCCTCGGCATCCTCTTAATAGCCTGTCTACAGAATGTTTTAAATGTCCGGCACAAATAATAACAATAACGTTTCTAAACCACAGGCATCATTAGCTTGTATATCCTGAGACTCATTCTGCTGAGGAGAAGCAGGGCGTGCGCACGTGATGTGGAATTCTGGGCTGAGAGAAACATTTGTCAGAGCACACGGGGAAATGCCTTAACGAGGTACAGGAAAACAAAGCATCTAGACTCTTGAAATGTTGATTTGTGCCGCCTCTCGAAGCAGGCAGCATGGACGGAGAGGTTGCGATGACTCAATGCCAACTGGAGCCAGAGGAAAAATGCAAACAATTTAGCATTCTATTTGGCTACCCCACCCCCTTTTTTTCCAATACATTTTAAGTATGTTTGGGTATTGCACAGCTCTTAAATGTACTAAGTAATGCTCAGGAGAATTTCATAAATGCAGCAAAGTAAGACAAGACCATAATTTATTTGGGAAATTGACCACAACAAAAATACATTTCTGGAAAAGGTGAAGAATGGGTTTCCCTTTCTCTTTCTCCATTTGCCGAGCGATTCTGTGTACTTGGCTGGGGCAGGAAAACACGCGTTGATGAATGAGGTGTTGCGAGCACCCTCCTGCCATGTCGGGATGGAGGACCTGTGGCATGCTTCCCCCTAATTACCCGTCATCGTTCTCTCCCTGGGAACATCAGGAAGCTGTCCAGAGAAATAATTGCTTCGCATGATGGGTGGGTCAGGACCTCTCTCAAACTCTCTAGAAGAAAGAGTAAAATATCACAATCAAATATCTGTCTTGCAAACACTCCTATATTTTGTACTTCCCATAGTTTGACAGTGCCAACGAGTGGTATGTATGGGTCATGTGTTACTTTGCAGCAGGGTGAGTGTTGACGGGAATAAAAAACAGAAATACGTGGCTTCTTTCTCAAAGACATGCAATGTGGCAAAACTCTCTCACTAAGAATTAGCCAGGAATATGAGATAGTCGTTGTATTTATAGGGGAATTAAAAACTACAAAGGATGTGACCTATTGTTTCAGAGAAGAGCGGTACCAAGGACCGACCTCAGGGGGGTTTCCTCCAGGAAGTGTGGTGTCTGTCCAAATCCAAGGCTCCAGCCCCTCTAGGCCTTAGCCTTGGTGTTTCCAATCATTGGGGTCAGGCATACCCCCAGCAGGTCAGAGGACATGCCCTGGGTTCCCTCTGAAGGCACCACGCCCACTCAGGGGCCAGGCCCTGTCAAGAACTGAACATCAGCAAGGCCTCCAAGAGGTTAGAAATGGGGTGCGCATGGGGGAGCCACAGAAAACACTAAAAAGAGGCCTTCAGGCACATTTAGGAAGCCCCCACCCCTTGCTACTTCTGACCGGGCTGCCTTCCAGGAGCTACTTGGGCACAAAATTTCAGGCTGGACAGAGGCTTGGAGGTGAGGCAGGTGATGGCCAGGATCTTGGCAATGCTGTGGGGCTCCTGTGGGCCTGTTTCTTGGTCGAGGCAGAGCTGGTAAAGGGGTCCCTCTCATGTCGGGCTGTCTGCAAGGGCTGCACCGTGACATCGTGGGGCCTCTGACAGAGGCAGCCTCCCACCAGCTGGGTGCACCTGCCCCTGGGCCCTGTGTACTCAGACCATCATTGAGAAAACACATGTTCTCTGTGCACCACAGTCTTGAGCTAAAAGAACTTACCAAGGACTCAGTCAATCGTGTTGCTCCCCTGAATACCAGCAAACAGAAATCATGAGATGTCCGAACAGCACCAGGGCTCAGGGGGAGGAGCTTGCTGAAGTAAGTACCTCCCCATGGAGGTGATCCACTTCAGAAACTAGGGACAACAGAGCCATTGGGCATCTCAAAGACAGCTGGGGACATTCTCCAGATATGAGCGAACACATGAGTAGGAAAGCATGCACGTTCAGTTTAGTTTTTAATCAGAGGAGTAAGCAGATTGGCCCCTGCAGAAGGCTGAACGTTTACCACTTTTATAATTAGGAGAGAAAAGTCAAGCTATCTGCATTTGGGATTTTCTGAAGAGAAACATATAACTAGATGTATCTTTGTTCCAAAGATTTCAAAATTTAAAGATTTAAAAATTTCAGAAACATGGGTTGCTTTCCAAAACCAAACAAGACAGGCTGCATTCTGTCTCCTTCACTCCACGAATCCAGTCAGTGAGGTCTCAGCTTCAGGGCTGAGATGGGAAATATGGGGTTCCAGTACCCAAAGTTGCCAAGTCTGGTCCCTTTCTGTGGCCACGTCATGCTATTCCCAGAACCTGATTGCTCTCACTCCCTACAGCAAAGTTGCTGAGAGGATCTCTTGTTAACTGAATGGTGAGCAAATATAGAGACAACAGTGGGAAGGCAAGGTGCAAATCCCCCTGCGTGAGCTGCACAATTAAGGAGTGAACATTGACAACTGAATCCTACAGCCTGCAAAAGTAAACGTAAGACCACGGCTATGCTGAAAGGAAATGATCTGTTGGAAAAAAAAAAAACACAACAAAATTTAATGATAACACTCTGCATTTTAAATTCCCAAACAACTTCAACAAAAGAAAAAAAAAACATATGCTACAAGCTAACCCTTTCATCCTACCTGGAGGAGCTAGGAGATGCAGCTTATAAATGTTGATCAAAAACTTATATCACCATGTATTTTTGACATTATGTTATAAGCTGAGCCATTACTATTGTTATAAATAAATAGTAAATATATAAATCATAAAGAAAAATGAGAGCAAGAATTGCGTTAGCAGCAATATGGCAAAAAGCAGGAAAGCAAATAAATTGAAAACATGAGGGAAACTTTAAAAAAATAGAAATCATAATTGAAGATGACAGAATTAAAAGCTAAGCAAAAAAACCTCCAAACAAATAACAATAAAAGTAAAACTAAACAAATCAGTCAATATGACAAAATAAAAGTGTTAAACTATCTCATTAAAAGGCAAACTCTCCAACTGTATAAAGCAAATAAAAACTTATATCTCTTTCCAAAGTATCCTTTAAAAATATGACTATCTTAAAGAAGATTCTGGTAAAAAGGATTTCCTGACACCCATTTGACAGAGTGAAAACCAACAGAAAAGCATTCCTTCATCCATCCATCCATTTGTTTGTCCATCCATCCACTTACCCAGCTACTCATTCATCCATCCATTCATCCACTGATCCATCCACCCATCCATCCATCCTTCACTCCTAATTGTTCACAAGGCATAAGGTTGGTTGTGGGGATAAGATGGTGACACTCTGTCAGCTCTCCAGAAGGTGACATTCTGGAAAGAACAGAGTGATAGTTAGAGGTGGTTACTCTATGCAGAATGTAAGCTGAGAAGGTAAAAACAGGGAGTCCAGGTCAGCTCGAGACCTCCAGGGATGGCATCAGCTTGAAGCACAATGTCATTATCTAACAAGTCATTTCATACTGAAAAAATCAGATTATGTAACTGCCCACGTACTTACAATGTAACCCATTCTATATTAATTTGGTTTTTCCCCACAGGGGCCACTTCACAGATTGGACATTGGTCATCTCATGTGCCCAATTGAACACAAAAGGGCTCTGAGCTACACATGTGAGCTGTTCCTACAGCAGGAGAGTATAAAAAGATCAATGAAAATAAGGATTCAAGAAATCAATCTGCACAGAACAGGAAATTAAAGCATTGCCCTGTCTGGGGTGCAGCTGGAAGCATGCAATTGCTTTAAACTCTTTTTACAACTGGTCAGCCATTATCCCAGGTCTGAGGTTTTCCCCAGTCAATGAAAGGTTTTTAATAATTGTGCACATTTTAGAACCACTTGGGACGACCAGGAGACAGTCACAATGGTTTACATGCTGCATGTCAGTGTCAGTAACTTTCAATTATTCGTGTTGGGGCCTGTCTTAGGTTGGGCTCCCCCAGAAGCTGACCCCATGACCAAGATGTGAGTGCAAGTAATGAGCTTTGGAGGTGATCCTAAAAATCAGTGTTCAGCCAAGCCTGGCTCTGCAGCCAGAGAAAGCCCCCTTGCCAAAAAATAATATGGTTTTGAGGCAAGAAGCCATGGGTGTGGCTATGCACGGGAGTGTGCCATCGTGACACCGGAGGGCCTCCACTCTCTTCTCGTTGTCCTCTGCCACCATTGTGAAACTTCCTCTGCTAAGTTTGTGCTTTGGGTCTTATTTTGCTCCACCACGGTGGCTCCCCCTGCACACTCTCCCTCTCTTTCCTCCTTTCTGTCTGCGATGCTTATTGAGTGTGCACTCATTTTAGCTTTGGTGATGAAAGAAGACCGAACCTTTGCTTGCACAGACCCTTCCTGATGCTGTGTAGACAGGTGCTGGAGACAGGTAAGCATGGGCTAAGGCGGAGCTTAAGCGTGTTCCCCAGGACACGATGGGGAGAGACTCTGACAAGGCAGTGTGGCACGCTGGGAGCATGAAAAGTGCTGGCAACATGAGGTTTGATTATTATAGCAGGTGGCAGGGATTCGACGCACTGTGAGAAAGCTGGGCTGCTCCAAGTTTCCATCACTTTCCTGGTGAGGAAGTGAGAAAGCAAGTAACCTCCACTGTGGAGGAGGGGGCCACAGCGCCTGCTCTCGCGATGGCTTTTCCAGGTGGAATTCGGGCGTCGTGTGTGCAGTTTGAGAAAGCTTGGAGGAGATGTATGACAGACATGCTCTTCAAACTGCAGATGGCGGCACTCACTGTCACCTCTTGTCAAACCTCGATCTTTCTGGAGAACGTTCCCCTGACTAATCCACATGCTGCAGGTCATTCTGCTGGGTGTTTAGGCCCATGGAAAGCCTTTTGCAGACCTTTCTCTCATTTCTTAAACTCAAACTTCACCTAAAAGATTAACCCTGGGGACCTTATTACACCGATATTACCAGGCCGTGCTCCAAACCCACAGAATCAGGATCTCTGCTGGTGGTCTCAGGATTCTCAAGTTTAGGCCCTTTCACTGCGCTCTGAGTTAGAGGGAGGGATCCATCCATTTGTCTTTCCATCCATCTAATCCTTCTATCCATCCATCCCACCCACACACTCAACCACTTATTCATGGAAAAAATATTGAATGAGGCCCTACGACGTGCCAGGCACAGTGCCAGGCAGGAGATACAGTAGTGAACAAGGCAGACAACAGTCCTACCTCCAGAACTGCTGCTTCCCTGGGACGGAGACAGACAAAAACAGGACAGCTGGGTCAGTTGTGCTGTATTTCAGTGGTGACAAGTGCTATGGAAAACCTAAAGCAGGGGAGAGAGGCAGGGGACGTGAGGAGGCCACTGAGATTTTAACAAGCCTGGTTGGAAGGTTCCTCTGAGATGAAGATGTTTGCATTGAAGACCTAGAAGAGGAGAGGGAGCCGGCCACAGAGATGCCCACAGAGAAAGAACTCCTTGCAGAGGAACCAACCACAGCGAGTCAGTACTACTGGGCTGGGGTACATTCGAGTGGTATGGAGGAGCTGGGTGTGCAGGCCTCGAGGTCACTGGAAGGCTTGGGCTTTTCCTCTGGTTGGGATGGGGGCTCTTGGAGGGACTGGAACTGTGCAGTCTTATGATTCGACTTGGATTTTGACAGGATCACTCTGGCTGCTGTGTTTAGAGGAACCAAGTGGGCACGAGGTGGATGCACGTAGACTGGTTAGGAGGCAACTTCAAATCTAGGTGAAAGATAGCAGTGGTTATAGGCCATGCTATGGGGCACCTGTGCACAAACCTGTCCTTGCTTGGGCTTGGGAGTTAGTGGTAGATGGGGGCAAAGTGCTAGGATTCTGGATTTATTTGGAAGGTAAGGCCAATAGGGCTTGCCAGCAAGGTCCCTTTCCCACTGGAAATGGAAACATCTCTCTTTGCTTTGCTCACAGGGCTCCTCTCCACAGAGCAAGCACTGGGTAAACTTTCATGCTGGTTCTCAAGAACCAGCAAAATGGTACCAAGTGTTCCCCTGGTGTTGTTGGAGGTCATCCATCTCCCAAGAGCCTGGGGAAGACAGAGTAGAAAATGAGCCCAGATAGGTCTTTGGACATAAGGTTACTATTAATAGACTGTCACATGTAGTCAATGACATTGTAGGAATTTGTGCTTTCGGATGGGAAAAATATTTTGCCTCTGATGGATTTTCTGTTTTACGGATATAATTAATCACGTTGGAAGAAATCAATTTCTCTGATAGCAAAAAGAAGCTATGTTTTGCCAACTGGAAACACCAGTGTTATTTAAGAAACACTTTCCCTCAGTTGACTCTACTTCTTGGCGCCAGGAGCAAGAAAGTTGTCGGAGTGTGGAGAGTATAATGATTCACGGAGGAGGTCAGACTTTCTAAGACCTGCGGAGAGCATGAAACCATTTTCACTTTATCAGATGGATCCTCATTCAGAAATGGGTTTGACAAAAACAATAAAGTGTGCAAGAGCAATTGTCTTCCAACCTTCTGAGCCATCCACACTTCCTATGGGGCATTGTGCCCTAATGCGGATTCAAAGACGTTTTAGATCATGGGCAGGTGTGAATTTAGTCCCATTCCCCATCCCAGCTGTAGGACCCCCTCCTCAGTACCAGGGTGGGGCCCACGAACTTCCCACATTTCCCATCTGAGCAGTGCGAGTTGCTGGGAGTTCTGGTAATCAGAAGTCTGCTCTCCTTAATTTCCCCATCGGCCCTGGGTCTGCCCTCCAGAATTACAAAGAATCTGTGCAGTTCCTGTTCAAAGGGACAAAGATGGCTATCAAGTCACTACTCAAATTTCACTTTCCTCTATCCCTCCTTTTCCCTCCTTCATCTGCTGCAGTGATCCCAGGACTTCTGAAGGAAGCTGTTCTGACTAGAGCCATATCAAAGGTCCATTGTTCCTACAAAGACTCAGCCTGGCTTCCCACGTCCGCCCCTGCTTCCGGATGCGGCCCAGTCTAGGCACGTGCCTCGCATGCCTCCTTCTTGCCATGGCTGCAGAGGTGGGGACATTTGGGGGGGAAAAGGTTCCACTTGTTTGAAAACAACGAAGGAGCTAACACTTGGCTCACCCCGCTCAGATGCTCAGGCTTTGCTGGAAGAGAAAACCCAGCCTCCTGAGTGCACCCGGGTCTGGAAGAAATCTCTCCAGAGAGGATGGCTTGATTTTACAATTTTAACTGCCTTTGTCATCATTTTCCTGCCAGGCCTAACCTTTTATAAATGTGCTTTTAATTAAGCAAGAGCTTTGCTTATCCTTATCCCACCCTCTTTAGTTTCCAGGGACCGCGCCAAACAGTCTCAGGCAGCTTCTTAAATGAACAATGAACGTGGGGGCTGCTGACCGGGGTTGGGGGGGTCCTGCAGGAAGAGGTGCTGTTGCTTCTCTTTGTTGGCCCCCAGGCTGAGGTCTGGGCTGAAGGGTGCTATTGGTGAACTGCCACCCACAGGGTCACCAGAAGGACCTGGCCGGGTGCTATGCATTTCTGTGTCCTGACCAATGGCTGGCGGACTCCCACCTGGATGAACTTGAGGACATGTGTCCGGGGTGAAGAGGGGTCAACAAAGAAGCTGTGTCCAGGCTCCAGAGCGCACAGCTGGAGTTACTGCTGTCCCAGAGGCCAAGCTTACAGAGGGTGTCTTTCTCCAAAATTAAAAAGAGAGAAAGGTCAACAGAAACAGGAGGCAAGGGGGTACCTGTGCCACGCCCACTAATTTTCTCCACTGACATAAACATGGCAGCATTTCCTAAGGGGTGTCAGTTTAAGGACATTCTTTCAACAGAATGCTCAAGCGCACTGAGCCTCCCTCTGGCAAGGGTTGGACCCGCTTTTCTTCAAAGGTAAATACTGGCTCTGAAAATGGGCGAAAATCTGTCATTTTGGCTGTTATAAACACACCCGACTGACATGTTCTGTGAGCCAGCGCCCAGGACAGGGCTTTAAACGGGGCCAGCAGAAAGCCCGAGTCCAGCTGTGTGTGGTCTCCTCCGTGGACTTGCATTGCATCGATTTCCTTTACGTTACCAAGGTTGACGTGGTTCCAAATAGCCCACTGGGTCTAAGGGCTCAGCTGTCTGCTTGGGTTCCAAACCCTCCCTTGAGCCTAAAATTTCAGGAGAAATCATGGTTTCCTTGTGCAGGCTGGATAAGCCCACTCAAAAATGGCACACACGTTTGCTTCTAAGGTTTAGGAATGAATGTGCCTGCACAGTTCACCTGAGGTAGAGATTCCAGAGCCTCCTAGTGGAAGAGTGGGCTCCTCTACTTGTCATATTGGGACTATATGCTGTACCTTGGGCCTGCAGTGTCTGCAAGGTCCCTCAAAATCAGATCTCCTGTGTTGAACCTGACAGGCCCCCACAGCCGGGGGACATCCAAGCTGTGCCTGGACTCCTGGGACTGTTGCCCGCCCCCACTCCCCACCCCACTCTGCCCTCCCAGAATCCTCTAGGCCTTTGAAGAGGAGGACCCACTGACCTGGACATGAGGGGAGATAGTTCTTCCTGGACAAGGGGGTTGTGTGGGGGAAGGAGATCAGAGGGTCGTCTTCCCATTTTTCAGCCTCAGTTTCTGCATCTGTCTGGCGTTCCTTAGTTTTTCCGTCAACGCCAAGATGGTTGGCAAGAACAGCCTCACCTGTTGTGGGGACCTTGCTGGCCCCTCTGCTTCCAGACTCACCCACTGCTGATGCGGGGGATGGGCATCTGTCCCCACCTGCTGAAAGGCTTAGGTAGAGAGTTTTCTCTCTGAGAGACGTGCAGTAACAGCCAGAGCCCTTCCTTCAGGGGTGACATCAGATTTGGAGGGGTGGCAGTATTCCAGCCCCTCATCTCCCAGAATTCCTCAGAGTACATAGAGGTAATTTTTTTTTTTCTCCAGAGTAGGCCATCCCACCTCTATTCCCGGGAGGGCCAGACCTCAGTTCCAGATGCAGATACCAGGACAAAGGTGTCACCCAGCTTTGCTCATCTCACCTGTCCACATGGGTCCTCTCACTTGTCCACATGGGTCCCCTCACCTGTACACTGGGCATCCCTGCTGCAGTTGCTCCTACAGCAGCAGGGTCCTTGGCAAGTGTTCCTTGGGAGTCGGTGGTTTGATGGTCCTTAGTTAGCAACTCATCTCTACCAAGCAAGAGTCTGTTCACTGAGTTGTGCCACATGCACTGGGACAGTCTAAGAACATGCCCAAGGATATCACTTCGGAAAGTGGCAGAAAGCTAATGTGTCCACCACCCTCTCCCCAATATTAACAGGCTTTGTTTTTCTAGAATCTGGATAGAGATTTACAAATGAATGAGCAGCTGGGTGGATGGCTGCTACACATTACTTTAAAAAGGAAAATGAAACAAAGGTGTCACTCAAGGGATTATTTGTTTAAATAATCCCTATGAAGACAAGGGTTAAAGGATCTCGACCACCATCTGTTGTTTACTGGTTTTCTCCACATAAATTCTATCTCTTGCTAGTACTAGGATAATCTGATATTAAGTATGTAGGACAGAGGCCTACGTGAATCATAAAATGGCATAAGTTTAGATTTTAGAAGCACTTTTCCACAGAAAATACCAGAGGGGGAGAGGGTTGGAAGTGGGGGTGGGGAGAAGATGCTTTTGAGCCTCTAGGAGAGAGAGATAAGTCAGGCCTGGAGATATGGCTCCTAGCAAGCCCAGCCAGTCCAAAAGCCTTTTCACACCAGTGGGCGGGGCTTCTGGCTGAGGGCTGTGAGAACAAAGCCTGAATACCTGTCAATCTCGCTAAGTTATGCTAACACCAAATGCCAGTTACAATACAAAACAAGGATCTCCAGGTAGAATGGGCTGTGCCCAGGTGTCTAAAATGTCACAGTTAAATCACCCACCTGGGTAGAGGATTGCAGTTTTCCCTCCTCCTCTAGGATGACAAGCTTACTGCTGTGGCACCTTAGTGCATGGCCTCCTCCAAAAACAAAGAGAAACAGGAGAAGCAAAAATAGACAAGGGTGTGCAGTGTTTGCTCAGCATTGTTCGAGTTGACCTAAACTAAAGAGGCCTTCAGAGGCCCCGAGAGGGCTGTGTAACCTCAGCTGCTTCAGTCGGAACAAAAAACACTGACCTGTGTAAGCACATATTGGGGTATTTATTTAACTGTATCAATTCCCTAGAAAAAGAAAGTCCCTCACAGCATTTGTTTTCCATTTTTAAGCTGTTACGAGAAAAATGGAGTGAAAGTAAAGGCCAAATTTCTTCCCAATGTCTGTGATGTGCCCCCTTTATCACATGTCTGCTCCCTCCCATCCTCCCCTCCATCCCGACCTGTAGCTCAGGGCCTGTACTGTCATTAGTCACCATCCAGACAGAGTCAAATGTCAGAACCAGGGAATTCCCCACATTATCATTTTGTTAGGGGCAGGGAGGGAGGTAAGGGGAGGAGAGAGAGAGAAAGAGAGAGAGAGAGAGAGAGAGAGAGAGAGAGAGAGAGAGAGAGAAGAGTACATTAAGTAGAGCTCCCATTGTCCACACCCTCTGTTGATGGCTAGCGTTTGGCCCAGTCCCCTTCCTACCACGTGTTTTGCGTGTTGAATAATAAAGGGGAAGGTTCGTTTGCAGGGTTATGTTACTGTTGGCTGATAGCATATCATTTCAACGGGCTCCATTTTTCTCAGCTCAGCTCAAATCACTTTGGCAAGTTTAATCTGGCCTAACAGTTCTGCTATTTACTGCTGGAATTTCTGTCTCTTAAGAGTACCCTGGGAATTTAGCTTAGTGGCTGGAAGATTGACTTATAGCTCCAAACCAGGTGGAAGTGGAGATGCACAGAAAGTAGACACAAGATAAATTGCAGTTATCTCTGCTCTGAGAGCATTCCCACGGGCTCGGGGATTAATTTCTGGTTTTCAAGCTGAGCAGAAGTGACTGTTTGGGTCTGGAGATTTAGAGGACTCCGGACACCAGCAGTGGAGTGCTGGGCTGGGGAAGGCGCGGGGCTGGAAATGACACTGCACTGGGCCCTGTGATTTACTGGTCCGGTCATCGTGGATGTATTCCTTGATCTCCCTGAGCTTTCTTTTACTCATTTGCAAAATGAGGTTAATAACTGCATAACTCCCACCTCCGAAAGCTGTCCTGGGCTCCTGAGGAGTGATACTCTCAGGAAACGGTGCCTCCAGGAGTCTCTGTCGCTCTGTGTCGCCACCTCATTCTCTATCGGCCATGCTTCCCTTTTAAAAATGTGTTTCAAACGCTAGAGAGCCTGGGAATTCTGAGGGAAATCAGAGTAACCGTGACCTTAGATCTTCATAGGTGGCAGCATACTGATAAAGCTTTTTTATAAATTTGACTCCTCCTATTCTTCCAAAGGTCTTAGGAAAAGATCATTATTACTTGCATTTTCTAGGTGAGGAAACCATACCACACACATGAAAGGGACAGAGCAGGGGCCTACTAATCAAAAGACAGCTAAGAGTAAATGCCAGTGATGACGCAGTGATGAGAGCGATGCTGGTGTTGATACTGATGATGCTGATGCTGGTGACCACCATGCTGATGACAGTGACAATGACAACAGTGGTGATTTTGATGTTGATGACAGCTATTATTCACAGAAAGCTTCCTTCTACCCCCCACTTGATTAAGTAGTCCAACATTTAGCTACTTATTCAGCACATCATCTTGCTCGGTAGCACTATACTTTTATGCCTGCTTTCCAATTGAGATCATCACATTTCTGAGATAGCCAAGGTCACAAAGCAAGGGTAGAGCAGAACTAAGCAAATGCCTTTAATTGCAGAAGAGTTCAATAAAATATGTTCAGAGTAGTAAGTGGAATATCATATGGAAATAAACAAATAACAATTATAACCATATGGGTAAACTCACACACATAAAGTCCAACAAAAGAAACCATTGATGTGAGCCATTCATTCTATCAATATAGAATTGAAAAACTTCCCCCAAAATGAATCAATGTTATTAGACATTGGGAGAGAGTTGTCCCACGGGAAGTGGAAGTGGGTGTGCCTGGGAAAGGGCACGAGTGAGGCTGTCAGGTGCTAGAAATGTCTGGTTTCTTGATGTGAATGCTGACCTCATGAGTGTGTTCAGGTTGTGGATGTTGGCTGAGATCACCAGTTAGGCTGCTGTTGGTGGCTGCCTGGAAGGTCCTAGAAGATCCTGGAAGGTCCTGGACGGTCCTGGGAGACTTTGCTCATGGGTCCAGGTGCTCTTTATCAAATGGCTAGCTGTGGCTTCCCCATTGCATGGTATCAGGAAAGGTAGGCTTCTCAAAGAATCCAAACAACAGGCATCTTGAACTCAGCCTTGGGAGCTACAGAGCATCATGTTTGCCCCCATTTAATTGATCAAGAAGGCCTCAAGTCCTGCCCAGATTCAAAGGGATTAGCAAGGCCACATTGCAGCAGAGCCCAGGAAATGGCAGATAGTACTGCTGTCATCTTCTGAAGCAAAGCCACCTTTCATTTTCCTAATGGTCAGACTACCGCAGAAACGGACTCATTTAACAAGTTTGTGTGTGGGGAAGAATGATATCTCGAGGATTCCCATCCTGTGCTGAGTGCTGTGCTAACTCCTTTCACATACAATGTCTCCTTTCCTATGACTTAGATTCTCAAGATGGTTTTCTCGGGACTGATCCCTGGTTTTATGTGCACCATCTGCTGATGGAAAGTCAGTAGTAGGTCAATCCAGGAAGCAGGACACATGCCAATGCCCTGACAGGTAGGCAAATCCAGCCTTGCACCTTCAGGGATAACCCTAAACATATCCTCTTCACCCCTGGGTCCTGGGTACCAACTTGGCTGCTAAAAGCACTCACTTCACATTCTTGTTCATTTGACCTCCCATCCCCCGACCCCCAGGGAGGGGTGGAGGCCTATCTCTTTAGAGAGTCTTTATTACTGAAAAGAAATTTCTATGGCATTGGGTACCCGGTTAAAACTCCTGCTGACAGAAGGTTTCAGGGAACAGCCCTGGCAACTCCCTTCTCTTCATTGTAAACCTCCTCCCAGCGTTATTCACAAACTGGGACAGTGGTGGTAGCCCCGGGATGTCTGTGCAAGAGCTGCCGACAGACATATCCAGAGGCTGACAGATGTGTGTACCGAACAAGGTCCTGCCTGGCCTGCTGCCCTGTCCCCTTTGAAACTCCTGCCTGTGATTGCAGAGCTGTCTGTGTGCGCAGAGCAGCTCCATTGCAGTGACCAGAGGTGCTGGGACTTCCACCACCAAAGAGGAACCAAGGCCAGAGGAAAGCAGCGGCCTCTTGGGGTCAGTGTCTCCACAGTCAAGGGGGAGGTTCTGGAACCTTCTGGCTTCTCTGTAAGACTTCAGGGAGGTCGAGGAAAAGTCAGGGGAAGTTCCTGATTTTCAGAGCAAGTTGCTAAGAAACACCTTTTAAAGATTGAAGATGCCTCAGAAGTAGTCTGGGTATTTTTTCTTCTTCTTAAGATTTTTGTTTTGTTTTTTCTTTTCTTCTTTTCTTTTTTTTATTAATGTATTATTTGTGTACATATCTTCCCATTGCCCGTCCCCGCAGTGTCTTGTGTCCATCTTTTATGCTTATATGCATGCGTACAAGTCCTTCTTTGATCTCTTATCTACCCCACCTCTCCCTAACCTTCCCGCTGTAATTTGACAGTCTGTTTGATGCTTTACTGCCTCTGTATCTATCTTTTTGTTCTTTATTATCCATAAATAAGTGAGATCATGTGGTATTTTCCTTTCATTGACTGGCTTATTTCACTTAGCATAATGCTCTCCAGTTCCATCCAGGTTGCTGCAAATGGTAAGAAGAAAGCCTTCTTTTTTATGGCAGCATAATATTCCATTGTGTAGATATACCATGGTTTTCTGATCCAGTCATTTGGTGACAAACACCTAGGCTGTTTCCAAATCTTAGCTATTATAAATTGTGCTTCTATGAACATAGGGGTGCATATATTCTTTCTGACTGGTGTTTCTGGTTTCTTAGGATATATTCCTAGAAGTGAGATTACTGGGTCAAATGGGATTTCCATTTTTTGTTTTTTGAGGAAATTCCATACTGTTCTCCACAGTGGCTTCCCCCATCTGCATTCCCACCAGCAGTGCACAAGAGTTCCTTTTTCTCTGCATCTTCGCCAACACTTGTCATTTGTTGATATGTTTATGATAACTATACTGACAGGTGTGAGATGGTATCACATTGTCGTTTTGATTTGCATCTCTCAGATAATTAATGACTTTGAGCATGTTTTCATGTGCCACTTGGCCTTCCTTCTGTCTTCTTTTGAAAAGATTCTATTTAGGTCCATTGCCCATTTTTTGCTGGATCATTTATCTTCCTTTTATTAAGTTGTATAAGTTGCCTGTAGATGTTGGAGATTAAACCTTTATCAGTGATAACATTTGCAAATATGTTCTCCCATACAGTGGTCTTTCTTGTTGTTTTGTTGATTGTTTCTTTTGCTGTGAAAAAGCTTTTTATTTTGATGTAGTCCCATTTGGTTATTTTCTCTTTAGCTTCCCTTGCCCTAGGAGCAGTATTAGTAAAGAAGTTCCTTTGGCATATGTCTGAGATTGTGTTGCCTGTGGATTCCTCTAGTATTTTTATGGTTTCCTGTCTTATGTTTAAGTCCTGTATCCATTTTGAGTTTATTTATTTATTTATTTATTTTTTGTATGGTGTAAGTTTGTGGTCTAGTTTCATTTTTTTTTGCATGTATCTGTCCAATTTTCCCAACACCCTTTATTGAAGATACTGTCTTGACTCTATTGTATGTTCGGGCCTCCTTTGTCGAATATTAATTGAACATAGTGGTTTGGGTCGATATCTGGATTCTCTATTCTATTCCATTGGTCTATATGTCTGTTCTTATGCCAGTACCAGGCTGTTTTGAGAAAGTGGCTTTGTAATACAGCTTGAAATCTGGTATTGAGATCCCACCTACTTTATTCTTCTTTCCCAGGATTGCTGTGGTGATCCAGAGTCTTTTTTTATTCTAGATGAATTTTTGGAGAGTTCTTTCTAGGTCTGTGAAATATGCCATTTTGTATTTTAATGGAGAGTGCATTGAATCTATAGATTGCTTTGGGTAGTATGGACATTTTAATCATGTTGATTCTTCCAATCCATGAACATGATATGTTCTTCCACCTGTTTACATCTTCCTCTATCTCTTTTTTTAGTGTCCTGTAGTTTTCCACTTATAGGTCTTTTACCTCCTTAGTTAAGTTTATTCCTAGATATCTTAATTTTTCTGGTGTGATGGTAAATGGGATTGCTTTTTTTTTTTGTAATTTCACTATTGGTGTATAGAAATGCCATAGATTTCTTGGCATTAATTTTGTATCCTGCTTACATTGCCAAATTCATTAATAAGTCCATTAGTTTTTTGATGGAGTCTTTCAGGTTTTTTATATATAATATCATGTCATCTGCAAATAAGAACAGCTTTACTTCTTCTTTTCCAATTTGGGTGCCTTTTATTTCTTCTTCTTGTCTAATTGCAATGGCTAATACTTCCATTACTATGTTGAATGTGAGTGGTGAGAATGGGCATCCCTGCCTTGTTCCTGTTCTTAGGGGAAATTGTTTCAGTTTTTGCCCATTGATTATGATGTTAGCTGTGGGTTTATCATATATAACTTTTATTATGTTGAAGTATGATCCTTACATTTTCACCTTGTTGAAAGTTATTATCAAGAAAGGGTGATGGTGGACAATCCAAGATGGTGGCATAGGTAAACACCTACACTGCTGCCTCACACAACAATTTCAAAATTACAACTAAAAGACAGAACAAACATCATCCAGAGCCACGGGAAAGCTGGCTGAGTGGAAGTCCTACAACTAGAAGGAAAGAAAGGGGCTCATGGAGAGCCAGAGGAGCTACAAAAAGCTGAGGTATGGAGAAGCACGCTTAGAGAGAGCAGGTGCCAGAGTACCTGGCTGGCTTTCTCTGGTGGGAGGGAGACAGAGAGACTTCCAACTGCATTGAACCCCTTATCCTACAGCACTGAACCCCAGGTCCAGCCGAAACTCATAGGGGGGGAAGTTTGGACTGTGAAAAGGGAGAAGTGCATGGAAATTTAGGGGAGTCATGAAAGGGCAGAAGTCTGGTGGTGCGCACAGCACTGCACACAGAAGACCAACTGCTGATTGTGCTGCTGGCTTTCACGAGTGGGCGGGAGACAGAGCTTTCCAACTGCCCCACTTCTAACTCCACTAAATCCCAGTTTCGGGCAAAATCCTGGGAACCCAGACTCATATGGTCCCGGAATGCAGGGGAGCCGGAAAGGCAGCAGTCTAGAGGCACTGCAAGAATGTGCGCACAAGGACCGCTCCAGCAGTTACTCAGTCATGTGAGACTCAGGGGCCATGGAGGGCGGGGCCGACTGGAAAGCAAGGGGGTCCATTAAGCCCTGAGATTTCACCCATCCCAAGCTCAACAGAGAGACTTTTGCAGTTTTGCAAGTCTTGTATCATAAGGCTGAATCCAACACAGAAGTTCTCTCGGCATAGTGAAAATGCAGAGACAAAGGAAGAGATCACAAACAAAAGAAATGGAGGAAAACAAACGACTGGATATAGAGCTCAAAACCACGGTTATAAGGTTTTTCAAGAATATCCTAGAAAAGATGGATAAATTTAGTGAAACCCACGAGGAGATGAAAAAGGACCAACTAGAGATAAAAAAAAAAACAACTAGAAATTAAACATACACTGGCTGAAATAAATATTATACAGAGACCTCAACAGCAGACTAGAGGAAGGCAAGAATCAAGTCAAAAATTTGAGATATAAAGAATCAGAAACCACTCAACTGGAAAAGCAAGAAGAAAAAAGAACAGAAAAATGTGAAGATAATGTAAGGAGCTTCTGGGACAACTTCAAGCGTACCAACATCAGGATTGTGGAGGTGCCAGAAGAAGAGAGAGAGCAAGATACTGAAAACCTATTTGAAGAAATAATGATTGAAAACTTCCCACATCTGGTGAAAGAAATAGATTTACAAGTCCAGGAAGAGCACAGAACCCCATATAAAAAGAATTCAAAGAGGACTACACCAAGACACATCATAATTAAAATACCAAGAGCAAAAGACAAAGAGAGAATATTAAAAGTAGCAAGAGAAAAACAGTTCATTACATACAAGGGAGCACCCATATGATTGTCAGCTGATTTCTCAACAGAAATTATGCAGGCCAGATGGGAGTGGCAAGAAATATTCAACGTGATGAATAGCAAGAACCTACAACCAAGAATATTCTATCCAGCAAAGCTATCATTCAGAATTGAAGGTCAGATAAAGAGCTTCACAGATAAGAAAAAGCTAAAGGAGTTCATCAACTCCAAACCAGTATTATATGAAATGCTGAAAGATACTCTTTAAGAAGAGGAAGAAGAAAAAAGGTAAAAGATAAAAAATTATGAACAACAAATACATTATCTATCAACACGTGAATCTAAAAATTAAGTGAATTAAAAATTTGATGAACAGAATAAACTGGTGACTATAATAGAATCAGGAGCACAGAAAGGGAGTGGACTGATAATTCTCAGGGGGAAAGGGGTGAGGGGTGTACTGGGAGAGACTGGACAAAAATCATACACCTATGGATGAGGTCAATGGGCCGGGGAGGTAAAGGTAGAGGGAGGGGTGGGAGCTGAGTGGAGGGGAGCTATGGAGGTATGGAGGGGGAAAAAGAGAAACAAATGTAATAATCTGAATAATAAAGATTTAATTAAAAAAAAGAAAGGGTGTTGGATTTTGTCAAATGCTTTTTCTGCATCAATTGATATGACTATGTGATTTTTATATCTCAATTTGTTTATGTGATGTATCACGTTTATTGATTTGCGGATATTCTACCATCTTTGCATTCCTGGGATAAATCCTACTTGATCATGCTGTATGATCTTTCTGATGTACTGCTGGATCCAATTTGCTAGAGTTTTGTTGAGGATTTTGGCATCTATGTTCATGAGGGATATTGGTCTGTAATTCTCTTTCATTGTGGTATCTTTATCTGGTTTTGGCTTCATAGAAGGAGCTTGGAAGTGTTCCTTCTTCTTTAATTTTTTTGTAATAGTCTGAGGAGGATAGGTTTTAATTCTTCCTTGAATATTTGGTAAAACTCCCCTGTAGCCCTGGTATTTTGAATCATTATTAGTGCAATGAGGAACTGGCCCCTGAGCATGTGCTGAACAGGGTCAGGCCCAGCACCTGGCAGAGCAGTGGCTGGAACCCAGTTCTCCTAATCTACTGGGCAGCCCTCTCTCTAGACATCCCCTTTCCCCTGACTTTCTGCCTGACTAGCTTTTACCAAGTGACCTGAAATGGGGCAGAGGAACCCCACTTCCTCTGGGCATGGATATCAGGGACAGGAGGGGTGACAGTGACAAAGGGACCACACAGGGTCCCAGTGAGCTTTGAGGCTGGTGGTGTGTGTGAGTCTCTAACACCTTCCCCCATGGAACACAGAGGGAGGAGGAAGCTGCTCTGCGCAGCGGGACCACGGCAGCAAGCGCTTGTGCAGAGCTTAGTGCTCTCTGTGGGTGGAGAAGGGCCTGCAGCTATGGACATGCTGTGGCCTAAACAAAGGGGTTCAGTTTCTCACAGAACTGGATGTCAGGAGTCAGCAGGCCAGGGCCAGATAGCAGCTCAGCAGTGTCACCAAAAGCTCTTTCCACTTCACAGTCCTTAGATGCTGGTTTTCTGTGTCCCAGTCCACACCCGGGGCAGGGGAAGGTGGTGGTGATGCTCTTTCCTTTCATCAAGAAAGCAAAGTTCTTCCAGAAGTGACCCTCAGACCCATGCTCTTTCCATAACATCTCTTTGCAATTAGCCCTCACCCAAGACTTCGAAGAGTCACTGCCTACATTTCCCAGCATTCCTTGCAGTTAGGCTAAGATGATGTGACACAGGGCACTTTACAGCCAGGCAGTTGAAAGCCTGAAATGCCCTCCACCTTCCTCTCCCCTTGGGTGGCAACCTCAGGACCAGATGGTGCAACTGCAAAATGGCCCAGCCTCCCTCAGCTGGGTCCTGCAGGGCTGTGAGGAGCAGAGATCCTAAAGACCCACAGGAGCCTTCCCGCCTGAGTGGGAAGTCAACCCTCTGTGTTAGACCGCTGATCTGCCAGGGCGGGTGTGTTACCTCAGCACAGCCTCCTCTACACAAGCTCCACCGTGGCATCATCAGGAACTCTGTCCCATGGTCCCCGTCACTGAAAGGAGGCAGGAAAGGCAGCCTGTGGCTCTTCAGTCTCCACGGGGAACCAGCGGAGAGAAGGGAGCTAGGGATGAGTGTTAGGTGCCCGAACCACAGCGCCCACTAGAGCTTCCAGGTGATCCCAAGGCACTGCTCCATCTGGCTAAGATCTGAGAATAGCTGCAGATTAAAATGCACACTCACACATATGTACTCTCATACACACTCACACATACACTCACATGCACTCACACATGTACTTCACACACACACGTGCACTCACACACACTCACACACAGTGACGTCACAATTTCTCCACCACAAGTAAGTTTGAAAGAAGAAGAACTCTTTTCCTCAACTTGTTTTCTGAGTTTGGAACACAAAGGCTTCTCAGCCTGGAGGCTTTGCAGCCCCTTATCCAAGGAGAACAGTTACTGCAATGATGTCAGGCAGCGTGGGGAGGTGGGTGCACGAGCCAAACCTGTAATCATCTGCGGGTCTGAAAGGAGGCTGCAGGTCTGGAATGAGGAGCTGGGGATGCACTAAGGCGGAGCTGTCAGAATGCAGCATGGATGCTCACATCTGCCTTGGATCAGGAAGAAGAGAGATGGGAAGTTCATGACATCTGCGGGGTTAGTGACTAAACCCCTATGTAAGGAAAGACCTTGGGGATTTCAGCGAAATTCTCAATTCAAAGAATTCAAGCAGAGGGATGATTAATATGAGGTGGAGCTGCATGAGGCCGACAGTAAGAAACCCAGAGAGCAGATGCGCCCATGGAGCTGACCAGGGTTAGGGGAGGGGGGCAGACTCGGAATTTTGGGGCCAGAGTCCGGGAAGCAGGCTACCATCGGATGGATGTGCACAGAGCATTCTTACCAGGAGGGGTTACTCTGGGCCCACTGCAAAGACAGTCGCTTCCTAGGGGTCCAGTCTCCTGGGAAGTTGCCAGGGAAGCCAAACCCAAAGAGGGCTGGGGGAATGGCTGAACACCAAGTCTGTCTCCAAGGGTGCAGCACCCCAGGACACAAGACTTGCCACAGGAGTCCATTGCCCAGAATGCTTTGAGTCTTTCAGAGTCTCTGGCGGGTAGGTTGTAAAGGTGGTGAGGACAAGGGTCAGATGAAGAGAATGTTGATGAAAGATGGGTCCAGGAGGAAGCACCCCTGGGTCCTGGGCAAATGCTTCCTGTTTGGGGAGACAAAAGGTTCGTGTCTGGTAAATAGCAGCCCTAACTCAGATGCCCTTCACTGGTGAGCTTTAAGAAGGAGAATCGGGAGCATGTTCTGTCTCTCCTCTCCTCCTCCCACCTCTGGGACACACCCTGTAGTGAGCAACCCCATGTGGACACCACGGCCCTTGGAAGACAAAGGACAGGCACGGATGCTTCCAGCACAGGCCCGGGTTTTGTCTGGCTCCAGGGCACTCTCCCTGGCTGCTGGGCTGTAGGAAGGAAAGGGGCTGTGAAGCCAGAGCTGAATGAAGAGCCTCAGTGTTGGAACACAAAAAACACCTTCCTACCTGGCAATCTCTGCTGCCCCATATCCTGCCCTTAAACTCACCTTTCAGGAAAAATATCTTGAGATGAGATGGAACAGAGTAGCTGAGATATAAGTTGACTACAGGCAGGATTGAGGTCACCAGGAGGGAGGAGACAGACGTGGCCTGAGGTGCTTTTCTCTTGAGTCAGCTCCAGGCGGCTCTGTGACCACTCAGGGGTTATCAAGAACCAACGTGTAATAATGACTCTTTTAGATCATCTTCTACATGTTTATTCTACAAAACTTGTCCTGGCACATCTTAGCTGCACACCTTTTAGATCAAGCTGACCTTTGCCCCTTTTCACTCGAGGCTTCTCTTGACTGATACAGAGCCCGGCCCCTCAGCAGGAGGGTTTTGTTACATCTGGCTAAATGAGAACTCTCATCATCACCCAATTCTGGGCTTCGCCTGCCAGATGTGCTAATCTGTCTTGTCTGCTCTCTGTCTGCCCAGTGGTCCATGGTGGCCCCACTTGGCTAGAGAAAGGGCTTAGTGTGGGGAAGCAGGAGTAGGAGGAGGTGAGCCTGGAGGGGCTAGATGGAGCTCTGAGCACCCAGTCCTGGGACTAGGAGTTCTACTGCTTGGCAAACAAATCACTGTAGGTTCAGAAACTTTGGCCTGGCCGGCATGGCTCAGTGGTTGAGCTTTGACCTATGAACCAAGAGGTCACAGTTTGATTCCCAGTCAGGGCACATGCCCACACAGCCGATCAATGATTCTCTCTCATCATTGATGTTTCTATCACTCTCTCCCTCTCCCTTCCTCTCTGAAATCAATAAAAATATATTTAAAAAAAAACCCACACAACTTTGACAACAACCAAATGATGAAAAAGTTAACAGAAACCGAGCTTTGAGTGGGACCCAGACAATAGAAGTGGCAACCCATTCCTTAGGTCCTACCAGCAGATGCCCCTGGTTGGGAAATCAGCTCCCCAATGCCCCTCTTTCCTTTGAGAAAGGAGGTGTGAAAAGACTCATTTTGTTGACTCAGGTTTGAATTTTACCTAAGTTGCCTGGGCACAAAAATGATGGAACACTTTCTGGAGTTTCCAGAACCTCAGAGGTCACTGGAGATGCTGGTTGATTTTTCTCTAAGTGCCAAGTGACCCACAGTGATACGTGTTGTTATCAACAAGTGCGTCCAGGGTGAGGTCTCTCTTAGCTGGACAGTCTGCTTCAGCCCCAGGTGCACTCATGTCCTTTCAGGTGCTGGGAATGTACAGAAAAATGAGAAAAGCTCTATCCTCCAGGGGGGAAGTTAGGGTTCACCAACTTCCCTGGAGATCTTGGGGAAACTTGGACTTGGGGGTCCTGGGGATGGCCCAAGTCTGTGCTTTGGTCAACAGTTCTCAGATAATATGGGTGCCTGGCCCAGGGACCATATCGGATTGGTTCCAAAATGGTGGCCCCCAGCTAGCAGCAGCAGCAAGGACCTGCAGGTTAGACATGCACACCTTCAGGTCCCACCCAGATCTACCCACTCAGACTCTGGAGCAGGGCACAGCAACCTGCATTTTAATGAGTCCACACCTCATCACCTGGCGATTCTGATTCAGGCCTACCACTGAAGTTCGGAAACCGCTGAGTTAGAGCTACTAGCTGGTGGCAGTAGTGTTAACTTAGCTGGGCTGGCCAGGACAGGTGGCTCTCTGAGAGAGACTATCACACAGGGAAGGACTGTACAAAGGTCGTAGAGAAAGGGGTGGGTCCAGGAAGGGGCTAAGAGCCAGAACATTCTTGCAGGCTGACCCCAGCATAGGTACAGTCTTCCTCTGTGATGGGCCAGCTTTCATCGGCAACAGGCCTTCACGGTTAAGCATTGCCCCACACCACGTGGACCCTCACAGCCACAGAAAGGGAAGACCTGCTCAGCCGAGTCGCTCTCCTGTGCCCAGCTAGTCCACTTTCCTACAGAGAAAACCATCTCCATGGGTGAGGCCCTATCCACTGCCCACAGATTATCCAACTCTGGCTAACACCCTTCTGGACTTCAAATTGGACCTGCTCCTGGAAATTTCTGCTGCACAGCCTCACCCCACCAGGACTGTCGGTCCTCTCAGCTCTCTATCCACACCCTGGAAATTGTCTCACTGCCTTATTGGGTCTTGGATTCCTGGCAGCTTTCCCCAGGGTCTGCCTCAGTAAACAAATCCCCATCTCCACCGTGTCTTTCCCCTCCTGCCTTCTTCCCTTCCTCCTCGGGCCTTTTTGTCATGAAACCCATAGGTCTCCCACCCAGGTCCACAAGGCATGACACTGCTCACTTACTGTGGCTTACCTATTTTTAAACATAGTTTATTATGTACTCCACCTAGAATTTACTGTGTCAGATGGTGTGGTTTCCTTGAGATCCACTTCTAGGCTTTACAAATCATTGTCATACCATTTATTGAAGATCCGTTTCCCTTCACTGTTTTCCTGATATTTGTTCAGTCACATATAAAACATGTACCCTTGTAATCTACACTGCGATGGTGTGATAGCCACTGTGGCTGCTGAGCCTGTGGAACATGGGGAATCTATGTCTCAAAGACAGTCTGAAAAGAAAAAGATCTTTTACTTTTTGTAGATTGACCACATGAAGTTATAATATTTTTTGACATATTGGATTAAATAAAATAGAGGCTTAAAGTTAGTCTAGCCTATTTCCTCTTACTTGTATTAAATGTGGCAATTAGAAAATGTAAATCCCCTAGGCGATCGTCTGCATTTTCTTGGTTTGATCACCTTCAACTCAAGGCTTACATATTGGGTGATCTTGATCTCTGTCTCAGGGTTTAAGCCAAAATTGTAATATTTTAATTAACACTCCTCTTAAAATGTATTTTAAGATCTGCTAGGACAATAAACACCTCCCACCCCCATTACTCTTACTTTTTTCAGACTGTCTTATGGGAGTCCAAACCATTTGCTCTTTCAGATAAATTTCAAAATATTTTTGCCAAATTCATAAAATCCTGTTTGAATTATTTGTCTTTACATCTAGAAATATTTTTCTCCCTCAAATCATTTTTTATGACTTCTGATAGAATTTTGGGGTTTTATTTTTATGTGTCATATTTTCTCAAAATCATTTCTATGTATGTAATATATTTGATGCTAATGTGGATGAGATTTTTACTTAGGTACCCATTTTTTTAAAAATGCAAACATGTCCCAGACTGGTGTCATCTGTGAGGAGTATTTTTCTCCTTTCCCCAAATGCATTCATTTTCTTCTGTTTCCTATGTTATTATAAAGCTACAATGACCAAGACTTCCAAGCCTTAATAAATAATTATGGTGGTAGTAGGCATTCTTCCTGAAAATAATGTGCTGAATATTGCTTTCTGAAATATTTACCCTTTTAACCTTGGCAATACTTTCTCTTGGCTTTGATCGCCTCCAAGGACACCCATTAGAGAGGCATTTTTCCTTTCCAAGTAAAACAAGCAATCCAGAAAACAGAATTTCCTCTGGCTTTCTGCAACCCGCCCACTATAAAAATAAAACAAAACCATTAATTTTTGGTTTTGAGACATATTTTCATAAAACAACATGCCAGATGATAGACGTGAAAAAAATGTCAATGAGTAGAGAGATGGGAATATGTGCTCTTCCCTAGAAACATGGCTTGGGGTTAGGGTTAGGGTTAGATTTTAGAGATAAGGTTAAGATTAGGGAAACATGGATTAAATGCACTCATGTATTGAATTTCAATGTAAAAACCCTCTAAAATTCCAAGTAACATTTAACAAGATAATTACATTCACCAAACATTGTTTAGGGATGTCGTATGCTTTACATCAATAGCTAGAGAAAGAAACTAGCAAGGGGTATCTCAGAGAAAACTGCAGCCTTAGATTGCTATAGGATAAGCTATAGGAAAATGCCCTTCTACCCAGATGAAGGTGGGAGTGCTTGTGTGCCCATCAGCCAAGACTGCCCTGAGGCGGGTCTCCTTTGCTGGGGCAGGACACAGGGGACACCATTTGATTCCTGGTCCTCTAGAGCGGGCATTTTGGTTATGTTTGAAGCCAGGTCAGCAAACCAGGTGATGAGAAGCGTTTTCTTCATCTTTTAAAGTGTTGTCTGACCAGGATCAGTCTCAGGTCTTCGGCTGACTCAGTACGGTATTTCTGGGCTGTGAAAACTCTGGTATGTCTCTTCCCTCAGTAGGGCTTGTCATAGACACTATTACCACCCTCCATGTCCCCCCCGCATCGGACAATATTTTCAGATGAGTTCTCTGTTAAGGAGACATCTCTGGGATGCTGTTCTACTCAGTAAAATAGTGCCCCGCCCGATCCCACCCATGGCTAATCGTCTATGTGAATCCACATGGTGCCTGAGAATCTGTATGGGACCAAATTCTAAGAAGATTCTCTTTTCCCAGCTCTCTGAACCATTCCTGCTGTCCTCAAATAGTCCCAGGCTCCACCTCATTGTGGATCTCATCCTTAAGTAAAACCTCCTGCAGGGGGCTAGGAGACAGCCCCTACTGGACAGGTGAAGGCATGCATGAGAGCTTTGAGTCATGGGAATCTGGATATGTGACCTGTCCCCATTGGACCCCCTGGGAAGCAAATGCCCAGACTGAGTTAGGGGATAATGGCTTTGAAAGGAAAAGGGAAGAAGCCTGATCAGCAGGGGATCTTTCAGCTGTGGCTCAGAGCTGGCAGCTCCCCTGCCTATCCAACAGTGAGTTCCCTGGAGGAATCCCGTGGCCCATGGAAGTGTCCAGGTCCTTGTATAATAGTCTTGCTTAGTCACTGGCTGCAGCCACCCTAAGATCAGCCAAGTCCTGGCTCAAAAGCTGAGGGCATCCTGTGTCACCTCACATCTGAAGGCTAGCTACACTCCTCTCAGCTGGGAGGGCAGTGTGAGCATCACCCATCTTAGGGACTGTTGCCTCCAGAGTAGTCTTGTCGGACGCAGGCAGGATTTGGTCTTCTGGAAGCTCAAGCTGAACTTCTCCACAGCTAATCTAAGTTCCCACCCTCCTAACGTATTGTCCATACTGGGGTCTGGCTCCCGTCAGAAACATGCATCTGAATCACTCAGCCCGTCTGGCTCACCCCTTCGGTGGATGCTGTTTGAGACCGCTCTTTCTGACCTTCCTTAGACATCCCAGCTGTGCAGGGCCGTAAGCAGGGCAAGAGCAGTTTCCAGAAGTCTGGGAGTTCAGATTTAATGATCTTTTGAGTAGACCTGCTTCCACCAGACTGGGTGGGAAGGAGTGATAATGTGCTATCTCATCCACAGAGCCCTTTGTAAACATGCACGTCACTCTGCCGATCCAAGACGAGATAGGAGAGGGACTCGGCATCCCTTTGAACACGTAATGAGTCCCAGCCAGGGTTCTCGAGTGAATCCTTCTGTTCTGGTTTCTATTAGCTCTGCAATTAAAAGGCTTATGCCATTGGGACCTCAAAGGGGTTTCTTCACCACATGAAAGGGAGGAAAGGATGGTCCTAAAAGAAGGCGTTCCTGAGCTTTTCTTGGCAGTCTTTCCCAGACCTTGGACAGTGCTTTTGAAAGAAGAGGTCACCAGGAGGGAAGACAATCAGAAGCAGGTTCCTTCCCAAAGAAACCGTTTCCTTCCTTTCCCAGGCCGTAATAACTCAAATATGTCCTTCCCAGACCTGAGGAAAGGAAAGTGGGACGGTTGTTCTGAGAGAAGTCAAGGTGAGTGAGGTGACCTGCGGAACTCCCAGGTCTCTCCGTCCTTTGGGACCAGGTGAAATGGCCAGTTCTCAACACACTGGCGGGAGCCTCAGCACCCAGTGGGGTAAGAAGTGTCTATCCCCTGCCCAGTCAGAGGCATCATGGCAGCCTCTCCACTTGCCACCCTGCTACTAAGAACCTGCACCTGCTTCTTCTGCCTCTAAGCCAGTGGTTCTTAACCTGTGGGTCGCGACCCCTTTGGGGTCGAACGACTCTTTCACAGGGGTCGCCTAAGACCATCAGAAAATGCAGATATTTACATCATGATGCATAACAGTAGCAAAATTTCATGGTTGGGGGTCACCACCACATGAGGAACTGTATGCAAGGGTCGCAGCCTTAGGAAGGTTGAGAACCACTGCTCTAAGCTCTTCTCACGTGACAAGGAGGCTGAGGGCTAGGCTAGACCAGGAGGGGGCGCCCCAGAGCTCCTCAAGGTCAAGGAGTCCCTTCCTTTCACGTTTCTGTAATAGTACTTTATAGAGGGTCTGACAACACAGATTAAGTTGCCTGTTTCCAAATTTTATATGATGGAATCATACAGTCTGCTCCTTTCTGGAGCTGGACTTTTATACTCAGCCTTATGTCTCTGAAATTCATCTACACCACCACATCAATTGCTCCTTCTTATGGCTGCATGGTATTCTCTGGTGTGGTTGAAACACACTTTACTTATTGTAAATCACTGTGGGCCCTTTTGGTAATTTCCAGTTCGGGGCTATTACGAAAAGCCCAGCTGTGAGCACCTCTGGTGCACATCTTTCGGTGAACAGGTATGCCCCCTTCTGCTGGCTGTGTACCTAAGAGTGAGCACACTTGTAGTCAGTTTTAGCAGACATGGTTTTTCCAAAAGGTGGTAGTAATAAACACACCCACCTATGTAAATGGGCTGGTACCTCTATGTATAGTCTTGCTAAGGCTTTATTTTTTTTCATTATTTTCATTTCAGCTACCCTTTTCACATGTTGATTGGCTGGCTATTTGGATAACCTCATTTGTGAATTACCTTTTCAAATCTTTTGCCCAGCCCTAGCCCATGTGGCTCAGTTGATTGAGTGTGGTCCTGTGTATCAAAAGGTTGAATGTTTGATTTCCAGTAAGAACACATGCCCAGATTTCAGGTTCTATCCCCAGTTGAGGTGCATATAAGAGGCAACCTATCAATGTTTCTCTCTCACATCGACGTTTCTCTCTCTCTCTCTCTCTCTCTCTCTCTCTCTCTCTCTCTCTCTCTGTCTCTTTCTTCCTTCTTATCTCTCTAGAAATCAATAAAAATATATTTTAAAAAATCTTTTGTCCACTGTCCTACTAAGCTATTTCTTTTTCTTATTGATCTAAGTAGTTCGTATACATTCTGGTTATGAATCCTTTTTAGACAAATGCATTGCAAATGTGTCCTTCCACCCTGTGACCCACATTTGCACTCTCTTCATCATGTTAAACAATATGCTAATCTTATTATTTTTTCTTTATGGTTCAGTACTCTTTGTATTCGGCTTGAGAATTCTGCCTACTCATGTTCATGACAATGTGGTTTTTTCCTACATTCTTCATTGTTCATCTTTTAACATTTAAATCTATAATAAATCTGGAAGTGATTTTTATTTGGTGTGCTCTTCCCCAGTGGATATCCAATTGACTCAACATATCTTCAGTCTTTTTTTTTATAATATATTTTATTGATTTTTCACAGAGAGGAAGGAAGAGGGATAGAGAGTTAGAAACATCGATGAGAGAGAGACATTGATCAGCCGCCTCCTGCACGCCCCTACTGGGGATGTGCTCGCAACCAAGGTACATGCCCTTGACCGGAATCGAACCTGGGACCTTTCAGTCCGCAGGCTGACGCTCTATCCATTGAGCTAAACCGGTTTCGGCTATCTTCAGTCTTTTACTCAAACTATTATCAATATAAATGCATGTTTACTATAAATAAATATCTTAATACATATAGAATATTTAATACTGCCTTTTTAAAAAAATATTTTTTTATTGATTTCAGAGAGGAAGGAAGAGAAAGAGAGAGATAGAAACATACATGATGAGAGAGAATCATGGATCACTGCCTCCTGCAAGACCCCCACTGGGGGTCAAGCCCACAACCCCGGCATGTGCTTTTGACAGAAATCGAACCTGGGAACTTTTAGTTAGAAGGCCGATGCTCTATCCACTAAACCAAAGCCATTAGGGCTTAATATTGCTTTTTAAATTAATGTTGACTAATTGTCCTTTAAATCCACCAAACATAATCTTTAGTTGTCTTCATGATATTCCGTTACCTAGCTCTACCAATTTATTAAGCCATCCAAATGCTATTAGCCATTCAAATGATTGCCAGATTTTCATATTTACAAAGAAAACTGGTAAAGGGTAGGTCCATACTTCAACATTCCAATGTACACACCTAGGGGAGTCCTAGGAGTGACCCAAATGCTTTATAAGGCTATTTGTCATTATTGCCCAGTTGCTTTTCAGATTTATTGAAACATAAAACTCCATGAAAACTGAGACAGTTTTCTCCTTTGTGACACTCCAATTTGTCAGCCTTAAGGATTGTCCATAAGATCTGTTGACAATTCCATAGACGGTAAGCCACTTCTTAATGTCAAGTTGGGTAGGCTTTGAAAAGTGACCTTCCTTTATACTCAATGCCTTGCTGTTCTTTTCATTGACTTGTCTGAGCTACTTAGAGAAAAGGAAGAAGCCAGTCATATTTGATATAGATTGTTCCAAGGCCTTTAACCTTTGCCTGGTTTTTTTTAGGAGTTTTATATTTTTATGTAGTTAAGCCTATCCAGTTTCATTTTATTATTTCTGCCATTATTTTTCATCTTAATAGCTTAGATCAAATATTGACTTCCATGAATTACTTTTGTATTTGACTCCCTTACCTATCTGAAACTTATTCTTTTACTTTGATGGGAGATATGGGTCTGAATGTATGTCTTCTCCCCTATCCCTAGACAGCTAATTTTCCCAATAACTGTTATTACATCCCATCAATCCAGCAACGACATGGATGATTTTGTGTTATCTCAGCAGCTGGCTCTAGAATTTCACTCAGGTGGGCGAGCAGCATTATTTGGAAGATTCTCTTGACACTGTGGCCTAAAAATGGACCACTGGAGTCTTGCGTGACCCTGGTGCAGGGGCCCCAAAGGAGGACAAAGCTGCCCCATCACTCTATGGAACTCTGCCACCGCTTTCCAAGAGAGAGGGGAGAATGAGGATGACAGGGAAAGGGAGAGTGGATGAGAGGAGTCTGAGAAGGGGGCAGAGGCAGGGAAGTGGAAGTGCCAGCTAAGCTAGTTGGTGATGGGGTGACCAACACACACCAGTATTGGCAGGTGATGTCTACTGTGTTACTATAGTTCATCACAGTTTGGCTATGGAAACCCCTCCTGTCACACTTGTGCTCCCCAGTCCCCAGACTGCTTAAAATCACCTTATCCTGGTTTTGTTGTGTCTGTGAGGTGTGGAAAGATGCAGAGTTCACCTCTGTACTGTGCATACATGGAGTAGGACCAGGTGATTCAGAGGCAGCAAAGCACCCTCAGCAGCCTGGGGTCTTGGGGTGTCACTGGGGCCTTGGCAGAAGAATGGGGCTAATTGCCCATGACTCTTGAAGGAAAGGGAGGCCCTCAGCTCACACCAGTGAATTAATTTGGTTTTGCGAATCATTTTGGTTTCTTCATTGTTGGAGCTAACATGATTCTATTTGAACTCAACATCTCAGAGCTCCATTTCTCTCTCTCTCTCTCTCTCTCTCTCTCTCTCTCTCTCTCTCTCTCTCTTCTTTTTTGACCATCTTCACCAATTTTAAGTGTACAATTCAGCAGTGTTGACTACATTCACATTCCAATCTCTGGAACTTTTTTATCTTGCAAAATTGCAACTCTGCGCATTAAATATCAGCACCCCCCTCCCTATCCCTTACCCCTGGCACCCACCATTCCACTTCCTGTCTTTATTAATCTGACTGCTCCAGGAACATCATATAAGTGGAAACATGCAGTATTTGTATTTTTGTGTTTGGCTTATTTCACTCAGCATGGTGTTCTCAAGGTTCATCCATGCTGCAGCCTTTTAAAGGCTGAGTAATATTCCATTGTGTGGACAGACCACATCTTGTTTATCTGCTTGCTCATGATGAATACGTGGACTGCTTAACCCTTCTGGCTGTTGTGAATAATGCTGCTTTTAGAGTCTTCTCTGCATCCTGAAAATTAAAACAGTAGCCCACACTTGGGGCTCTTCTGGGAAGAAAACCACAGGACAGAATGTGGGGTCTGCCTGTGATTCTCAAGTCCCTGGATCCCTTTAAGGAGAAATACCTTGTCTTGCCTCAGGGTCATGTGGATGCCAACATGCTGGGCAATGCTCCGACTCCACTGCAATGGCGCTGCACCCTGGCATGTCCTAAGTGGAAGAAAGCCCACCTCATGTTCTATGACAATGGCACCCTCTAAGATAATGGATTCTGGCCTCTGAGTCATCCTCATTCATTCATTCATTCATTCATCCATTCATTCATTAAACAAACACCCAATAAGAGCTCGCTATACATCAGTTATTCTGCTGGGTATATTGTAAGAATCCTTGCTGTGGAAGAAATAATCACGTATCAGGGACCACACACACACACACACACACACACACACACACACACACACACACACA
>JAAGEH010000393.1:3311118-3332764 GCA_011751065.1 Lasiurus cinereus | reverse complement strand
ACACACACACACACACACACACACACACACACACACACACACACACAGTGATGCACAGAGAGATACATCCTAGGATGGAGTATGGACAACATTGTAGTTCAAAACTGACCTTGGTCTTGTCTTATTGGGTTTTGAAGAGATGCTGAGGTCCAGAATTTCTGTTCAAAGCCCCACTCTTCCTCTATCTCATTCCTGGCTAACATTCTGTTTTAGACTCACCCTTCCTGATACATGCTGCTCTTATCTCATATCCTGTGAGACAATAGCTGGAGTGTGGCTACAGGATTACCAAATGGTCATTCATATAAACAAAATCCATCATCCTAGCTCCACCCTGTCATGACAGGTTAGCATAAATTGGCTCCAGGGACATTTTGTTATCAACTTGAGCTTGTGATGTTCAATAGGGAGGATTGTGGGTACCTTCAGATGTGCCCTTGCTCAGGGCAGGGTGGGGACTTCGTCTTTTCACTGTGTCTGTGACCTGCCAGAGGCATTATGATGGACAAACTTGTTCCTACTGCCTAATATCCATTCTCCTTATCTGGACAATAGGACCTTAATTCTCCTTTGGAGACCCACCATTTTCCATTTCCACTATCATTCCAAATGCATCCAACATGTGGGCACATGGTCCAAACCAGATAAATTAAATTCTCTCTGACATTTGACCATCAAGCTGAGTGGTTCAAGGTCAGAAATTGGCTCAGATTTGCTCATCATGAGGCCTGAGCCCAGAGGAGCCTACCCATTAGTTTTTACTACCTAGACCCATCCAAATGTTAGCTCTTGGCTCTCTTTCTATTTTGTGAGACATGCCCTAATTTTTCCTGTTTTCTTTAGTTAACTATAGTCTACGCCTCTTATTTGCAATTACAGAGTCTTACAAATTGTTGAGAATGAGTAGGTATCTGAGGATCAACAAACCAGGAACAAAGGAAGAAGTTAAAGGACAAGGAGTAAACAATGAAGATAAAGAATAAGTTTAGGGTCAGTGAGGAACCACAGACAGAATAGGTTTAACATAACGGGAGATAAAAACTCTGATCCAGAAAGTGCAATTATGTGAATTCACCCAGCTTGAACCCTTGGAGAGCTCACATGAGCAGTTCGCACAGATGGACTGGATTAAGAAGTCCTTGGATTCACCTTCTGCAGGACCTGCTTGCCTCTCCTGCACTTCAGTCCATGTGAATGTGATTATCCAGCTCATGTGTCCAACTGTGAGTTCACAAAGCCCCAAGTGCCACAAGCAAACGCATGGTCTGACCTCGAGGGTCCGTTTTGGCTCAGAGCTCCCTCTGACCTCCTGTGCCCTCCCAGGATGAGGCAGATGGGCTGGCACAAGCCCTGACAGACTTACTTTCCTTTTGGGGATCAGCAATAGCTGTTTACAAGGCAACCTGACTTATAACAAATGAAGTTCATGTCCCAAGTGTCTAGGATGTTCCTAGCCCTGCCTTCCAGTAAAGTGTCCAAAGTTCTGAGCCCAAACACTACCCTTCCTTTGCCGAACTCCTGTCCAAGGGCCCTTGTCCCACAGCTGGCTGGAAGCTGCCCAGGCCCCTGGACACACTGGGCAGGCCAGTGCTCCCCTCCTCTTGCCCCAGATTACCCCCTTTTAAGGAATGACCTGGAGCTCTATTCCTCCATTGTTTCACCTCAGATTGCTGCTAGGCATGAAGTGCAATATTGAATATGTATTTGTTTCCATGGACTGGTGGGATTTTAAAACAAAGTTCACAAGGAGGTTTTTGTTTTTATTTTGGGTTGTATCTAGAATGGTTATCTGGGAGAGAAACAAAGATGGCTGCATAGGTGAACACCTAAGCTGCTGCCTCGCACAAAAATTTCAAAATTACAGCTAAAAGGCAGAATGGACATCATCCAGAACCATAGGAAAGCTGGCTGAGTGGAAATTCTATAACTAGAAGTAAAGAGTGGGACTCATGAAGATGCAGAGGAGCTGCAAAAAGCTAAGGCATGGAGACACACTCATGGAGAGGATAGGTGGAGGAGGGTCTGGTGGGCTTTCTCTAGCAGGAGGGAGACAGAAAATCCCAACTGCACTGAACCCCACTTCTGACTGCACTGAACTTAAGCTCCAGGCAAGACTTATACAGGGGAGTCTGGACTGTTGTGAAAAGGAAGTAGTGCATGGAAACTTAGGGGAGCCATGAAAGACAGAGGTCTGGGGGCACGGGAAAGTGCGAGCAAAAGTGCACACACAGAACACTGACTGCTGATTGTGCTGCTGGCTTTCTCTAGCCGGAGGAAAATAGAACCTCACAATAGCACTGAAATCCAAGTCCAACTGCACTGAACCCCAGTTTTGGGTGAGACCCTGGAGACCCAGACTCATAATGGTCCCTAGAATGCATGGAAACTCAGGGGAACAAGAGGGGCAGAGGTCTGGAGAGGAGTGCACATGCGCAGACACAGCTGGTCCTCACAACCAATTCGCTTGAAGGTCAATTCCCCCCAATGATACCAATAACAATTAAGAATTAACTACAACAAGACTGTACACATGATTCACAAAGAGATGCACCAAGAGTGTCCACCTCAGGTAACTGGGGAGGCAGAGCTATTGGGCCACATAGGACATCTAGCACACAAAGCTACTCTGCCAACTCAGGGAAGCAGTGAAATATGTGGAGACAAAGAAACAGATCACAAATGAAAGAAATAGAGGAAAGCAAATGACTGGATATAGAGTTCAAAACCACGGTTATAAGGTTTTTTAGGAATTTCCTAGAAAAAATGGATAAATTTAGCGAGACCCAAGAGGAGATGAAAAAGAACCAACTAGAAATTAAACATACACTGACTAAAATAAAAAGTATTATACAGAGACCTAACAGCAGACTAGAGGAATGCACGAATCAAGTCAAAGATTTGAAATACAAAGAAGCAAAAAACACTCCACTGGAAAATAAAAAATAAAAAAGAATAAAAAAATGTGAAGATAGTATAAGGAGCCTCTGGGACAACATAAAGCATACCAACATCAGAATTATGGGGGTGCCAGAAGAAGAGAGAGAGCAAGATACTGAAAAACCTATTTGAAGAAATAATGACTGAAAACTTCCCTCACCTGGTGAAAGAAATAGACTTACAAGTCCAGGAAGCACATAGAACCCCAAACAAAAGGAATCCAAAGAGGACGACACCAAGACAGATCATAATTAAAATACCATGAGCAAAAGACAAAGAGAGAATATTAAAAGCAGCAAGAGATAAACAGTTAATTACCTACAAGAATATTAAAAGTAGCAAGAGAAAAACAATTAATTACCTATAGTTAATTACCATATGATTGTCAGCTGATTTCTCCACAGAAACTATGCAGGCCAGAAGGGAGTGGCAAGAAATATTCAAAGTGATGAATAGCAAGAACCTACAATCAAGATTACTCTACCCAGCAAAGCTATCATTCAGAATTGAAAGGCAGATAAAGAGCTTCACAGATAAGAAAAAACTAAAGGATTTCATCAACACCAAACCAGTATTATATGAAATGCTGAAAGGTATTCTTTAAGAAGAGGAAGAAGAAAACGGTAAAGGTAAAAATTATGAACAACAAATACATATCTATCAACAAGTGAATCTAAAAATCAAGTGAATTGAAAATCTGATCAACAGAATAAACTGGTGAATATAATAGAATTAGGGGCATAGAAAGGGAGTGGACTGATAATTCTCAGGGGGAAAGAAGTGAGGGGGAGGTGCAGAGAGAGACTGGACAAAAATCATACACCTATGGATAAGGACAATGTGGGGGAGGTAAGGGCAGAGAGTGGGGTAGGAGCCAGGTGGAGGGGAGATATGGGGGAATAAAGAGTAACAATTATAATAATTTGAACAATAAAGATTTATTAAAATAAAAAAAATAGAATGGTTATTTGTTTGGAAGTGAATATTTATATGTTAACAATAAATCTGAATGTTATGCTTTATTCATATTATTATTGTTGTTAAACTAATTAGGTAGTATAATAACCTACAGGATCACTCAATCTTTGGTCCACATGAGGCTGGAGGAGCCAGAAATGGGTGTTAAAATAGGCCAAGAACTAACTGGCTTTAGAAAGATCCAGGCCGAAGCCAAAAGTGAATGCTAGTGTCTGTCCCACAGATGAACTTGAGTGCGTGCCTGCGGCTGCATGATTGATAATGTAACTGAAACATGCAATAGTCCTTATCCTGCTGTATCCGTTCAATTTCCCTTACCATCATACTGTATCATGCACTGCGTTCATTCTGTTTCACTGAGCAAGTGCCCACCACTTCTGGGTTGGTTTCACAACCCACAGTTTGAAAAGCACTGTAAGTTACTTCCTAAATTCTGGTTCCCATCAGTGTTCTTTAAAGTGTCCTCATAAAGGCCTCACCCCATGATCACCCTGAATTCTTCCTCAAGGACCAAGGGGAGTGGGCAGGGGTCTCTCCATAAAGGAAAAGGAAAGTCCCAGTGGCCATGCGCAGTCCTACAGGTGCATCGGGATTATTCCCTCATCCACAGCTTCCTATCTGACTCGTGATGAGGGCGCTTTTTGCAGGAGGCTCCAGGAATGTGCTATCGCGTCCCATCTTTAGGAATCCACTGGTCTGCAGGTTACCACAGAGACTTCTCCAGATACTACAGTCAGATTACTCTATGTTTAGGATAAGCGTGCATATTGGAGGAGCTTTGGGAAGGCTGTCTCTTAGCTAGGAGACAGCACATTTGCCTGCAGAAGGTGACATCTGAGCTGAGACCTGAAGAATGCACAGGAGGGAAGGGAAGAGCCAGTGGGTTCCTGGGTCCCCGCCATGCTCATCTCCCCTGCAGGGCTGTTAATCCCTGGTGCAGGCATCTTCGAGCTGTTTGGAACTAAGGGACTTTGGAAATGTTCCTCCCCCTTTGGCAGTGAGGGGGCTGCATCTACTCAGCCCTAGGAATCAGGTTTGATGCCCAGAGGTGGCACAGGGGACTCCACAGAGCTGATGTTAGGACACCTGAGCTCTGTAGGAGTCTAGTCTGGTTTGCTGATTCCTTTCCTTGGGGAATATGCCTGGCAGATCACCCCACTTGTGAGCCCCATGCACAAGCAGAGGCCCCTCTGGGGACTGTCCCAGTAGAGACTCAGAGAACACTGGCCCTCATGATAAGCTCTTGAAGGGAATCCTCTTGGGCACTGGGCGACGACACAGAGTCCACAGACAAGCTTATTTAGGGGCTGTCAGCCCTCTGTCTTCTTGTCCCACGTGCTGGATGGAGCTCCGGTGCTCTCTGGGGCCCACCACAGCCCTGGTAAATCCAGAGGCTCTGAGCACAAAGCACACTGTCAGGAGTCAAAGGAAGACGCACTCATTCTTAGAGAAGGAACTCCTGCTTGCAGGGCCATAGGGAGGAAAGCTATGGAGAGAAACAGGCTCTGAGTCTTGCTGCCCGGGATCCCCACCCGCCCCGCTGTGGGCTCCCTGAGTCCCCCACCCCACTCACCTCCTCTGCCAGTCTGCCAGGAAGGCACTTCCCAGGGTTGTTCACTGTGGGCCTTGACTTCACCTCTGACACCAGCCCCTCCTGGCCTGCCCCCTCCATCCTGCAATACAGTCAGGGTTGGTCAGGGTCGGGGTGGAGCTCCACCCGGCTGTCCTGGAGTCATTTGTTAATAGTGACAGGTGTGGTGTATCAGTGAGGAAATGGCTCATTAATCACTGGAACATTTTCTCCAAACAAGTCCATCAAAGGAGCAGAAAGTGTATAAGCTGGCCCCTCTGCCAGACCTCCTTCAGCTGTTCCTGGCCCTGAGCAGGTGGCCGAGGTGAGTGACATCGTCCTCGCCTAGTAACTGTTTGAAACTGCCCAGCCAACTGTGTTTATGATGGGACCCAGGACGATCAGATGACCCCACTCATCAGCATGGAAAGCTGTTATCCACATGAATAACAGGGCTTTTGCTCTTAAACATGGCTCCCTGGAATATGGTGATGTCACTCTCAAAGATTCCTGCACAGCAATCTGAGGAGCTTGAGAAAGGTCAACCAGACATACACAGCCTTGAAAGAAGCCAGGGGGCCCCAGGATAGAAGGCAAACAGCGACGAAAGCGTCTGCCCCTCAAATGTGTGACTCAACCTCACTGAGGGGCAGAGGGAAATAGCGGCACTGACCTGGGTAACACCACACAGGAGCCATGCTCCAGTCCGTAAAGCTGCTCCTCTCGGGTGCAGAGCTCACCATTCTGAAGCCACTCCACCCTATGCTAGAACTGAATGGCACAGGAAGTGCATGGCAAACGGTCGGAGCAGCGTTCCCCACTCCTCGTGGGAGATTAGAGATAAACAATGCAGTGGGGATAGAATGATCCTGATGATAGGGAATTAGAGTTGGAAACATCAATATGAACTCATGGTTAGCCTAATATAGGTGCAGATGGATAATTATAGAAGTAGTGAAAGATGTGTGTATATATTAGTACCTGGGTTGGCGTACACACACTTCTAGGTCCCTTTATGGTGAGAGAGTCCAGAAGCAATGAGCACACCTGGCACCCAGATCTTGGTCTCTAACACCATCTCCAATAACAGGAACACAAATCCTTGAAGAAAGGGCTGATTCCAGAGCTGGGGCCAGAAATATATAAGATGTGTCTGAAGCATCTTATAGTGCTAAAAAGTAAGGGAGTGCTCAAAAGTCAAATGGTGAAAAATGAATAATAAGGTATTGTTATTGGTGAATTAGTGGTGACAAATCTATTTTACTAATGTAGGAGATAAGCAGCTCCATATAGGGAGTGGTCTGAGACAGAGGAAGCTGTAGTGAATGACGTCACTGTCCATTGATTCCACACAGGTCTGGGACACAAGGAGCCATAAAAGTCAACTTTCTGGAACTGAAGACCATACAAAATGTTGCTTTATACATTATTTTCTATTTAGTTATTCTTAGCACCAGAGAATAACTAAAATGGACCAAATCAAGAGACTCACTAGGAATCCAATGGGTTAGCCAGTAATTCCCTCAATTCAGGAACCAGTTCACAGACCTACTGATCTGGATCACAAAGGGGTCTTCAGGACTGGGGGCTGGAGAAAGGGTCCCAAGGAGCAAACAACAGGGAGGGGAGCCCAGTGGAACGTACATACATGGAAGTGCCCCAGAGTCCCCAGCCTCATTTTAGGAGTCTGTTCTTCAGCTGGGAACCTGCTTCTCCATCTCAAATGTCCAAAGCATCTGATAGAAATAAAACACCGCAACTTCCAGGAGATAGCTGAGGCCATTGGCTTGGGGAGAGGCCGTGAGAGCTGGGCTGAAGTCTGAGCTCATCCTAAACAGGTCATTAATTTACCCAACAAATATTTATTCATCAGACTACTTAGAGAACAGGGTCTTAGGAACTTCCCCCTATGTGTCTATTTTATCACTTATTTATTTATTTATTTTATGGCTCAAAATTCTGGCAAAAGCCCTTGAAAAGAAAAGGTACTCTGAGTGGGAAGTTGGCTCAAGAGTTGAGAAGACTGGAGGTGCCAGCTATAAGAGATGGTCCAATTCCTGGCATCTGTGGAAGGGATATGGGGCACTGGAGGAAGTTGACAGCTAAGAGGGGAGAATGGGCTCAGAGGCTCCGGGTCACACTGCAGAGGTCCCTGAATCAGATGAAGCAGACCGTTTCCTATAATAGAGTTCTATAGTCATTTCAGAGTCCGGCCACAGAGCACATGCTGCTTCATTTCCCAGCACTCCTGTGTCCTTCCTCAGCTGCTCCTCATGATCCTGGGATGTGGCAGCCTCTCAGGTTTCCTCTCCTGGCCCCTCTGCGACTCGACCCTGTTGATTTATTGGTCCCTCTCCACCCTTCATCATTTAGCTGCAGGATCTGCAATACTACTCTGGGTTAGGAACCCCATGTTTTGCCTTAAATTCAAATGGGCTGTGACTAACGTTCAGTGGGTACAATTCCTGGACTTGGTGACATCTGCCTGTGTTGCTCGGGAGCCTATTATGTTCCCTCGATTCTCTTGTCCAGAATCCACAGAAGTGAGGTTGTAGGAGAGGTGACTCTGGATATCAGAGGCCGAACTTGGTATTTCCAGACTGTAAGGAAATGGAGTCTATGACGCTTGCAGGAAATACAGGCACGTAAAGCAATGTACAGCTGGGACATCTGGCTGTATAAAACTAAAAATAACACCCCATAAAATGTATTTTATTCACTTATTTTGACAACTGAAACACACTTTCCATTACTCATGACTCTGTAAGTCTTGCTGGTACGAACGTCCTGACATTTTATATATGCTGCAGGCTTAACAACATCTTGGTCACACACATTCCCCGCCCGCCTTGCTCCTCACAGCTCCCCAATGGTCGAGCCTCTGACTCCTGCACTCAGGGAACAGCCTCTGCTAAAGGGCCCTTCTCCCCTCCTTTGTTTATTGCAGTCCTGTTTCTCTCCTAAACCCCTTTCCCAAGGCCACTTTCAGGCTCTTGTGCACGAAGATTCTGCCGTTTTGTCTACCATTTTTTACTCTTCCTTTTATTGATCATTTATCCAGTTTGAGTCAGTGCTCCATATTCGCAGGAAGTGGTCATACCAGGTATTGTCTCCCTTTCTACTCCAAGATGTATCTTTCTTCTGGATACTTACATATCCATTGGAATTGACCATGTGGATGTTGTTCTTTTAGCTCCTCAACCCAATGACATATACTTCCCACTCCTCTTCGTGCATTTGGCCACAGGACCATATTTTAGACTTGTCACTAGAGTGTCTCCATTCCTTCAATTCCTCTAGCCTGGGAGCTCTCTGGCCACAATAACACATTATCCTAGCTTTCTTTTTCTCTAACTCCCCCTCCTGTCATTGACCCAGCAACACTTCCCAGAAGTTGATCCATTGGTCCTCTCTCAATCTCCCTGTTTCCCCCTTCCCCAACTTCTACTGTTCTGACATCCAGCCCGGATCTTGGGATGATACACATTCAAATTTTTGTCCAAACTCTCAACTTAGTCCCTTCCTAGTCCCTGTTCTTCTCGTTCTCTCATTCAGCGAAAGCCTGTCGTGACCCCACTCACCTTTTCTCTGCATAGCATTATTAGCCTCTGGGATCAACCAGCACTCCCAGCTGCCTGGCCAGCTCTCTTGTGTGGCCTTTGGGTCCCTTGTCATATTCTGCAGAGGGTGAGGGCAGCTTTCTCCGCTCTTTACCATTTTCCCAAACTCTGATTCCACTTTTTTTGCCTCTCCACTTTGTAAAGATCATCCTGGCTTCAACTGAGAGGCACCATGGGAGCTTCAGAACTCTCTCAACTTCTTCTGGCTTCCACAGTTCACATTTGCATCAGCAAACACACTGACATCCTTGCTTCCTTCTCCTCATGCACAGAAGATGAGTTGTCTCCTGAAAGAATTGCCCTCAACTTGTCTTCTGTATCTCATTCCTTTTGTCTTCCTAGAGTCTTGCATCCTTCATTCATACTCTCTACATCCTGGTTCTATAATCTCAACTACTAACTGTTTTCATTTAGCATTCAAGACCCTATCAATTATAATACTGGGATAGCTATACAGGTGCTCAATAAAAGGTCTTGTGATCAAAATGACAATACAACAAATTTTTCCATGCCTCTGTGATGTGTCATTAATAGCTATATAACCTAAACAAGTTACTTAACCATTCTGTATTTCTGAAAATAGCAATTCTTTATGGAGTTATAGTGAGGTTAAATGAGATACTGGTTTTAATATGCTTAAAACAGTACTTGACATCCAGGAAGTGCCTTTGTTATCATTATTATTTCAAGGATATGAATATTAGTGACAATCAGAATTAGAGATTTTGTGGACCAGATATTTGCAAATTAAAAATCCATGTGTGAAAATATGTCAAGAGCTTAAAAATTAGATTTTTTTTTGTAAATTCCTTTAATAGTCCTATTACCCTTTGATCTGGACTTAGCATAAGTACTTTTTTTTTTTTTACTTAAGAGAAGTAAGCCTTTATTTCCTTGTTTCTCAAATAGAGTTGACTAAGCTGGTTGCTTTCTGGTAATTAATCAAAGAGACCAAATCCCATATCCTCGTCCGACTCCTCTGATTCTTCCTTTGCTTCGACCTTGGCTGGGGCTGCAGTAGCAGCAGGAGCAGCAGTGGTGGCAGTGGCCACAGGGGCAGCAGCCACAAAAGCAGATGGATCAGCCAAGAAGGCCTTGACCTTTTCAGCAAGTGGGAAGGTGTAATCAGTCTCCACAGACAAAGCCTGAACTTGCTTGTACCCATTGATGATTGAATGGGGTACTGACGTAACAGTTGAATAACCAATCTGAAGGCATATGCTGGCAATATTGAGGACATCCTCCAGGAAGTTTCCTCTGTGATGTCAAGCACTTTCGGGTTGTAGATGCTGCCATTGTCAAACACCTGCTGGAGCATGAGTACTTTTATTGAAAACCACATAACTTATATTTTACTAGTAAATTGTGACAAAGAATTGTGGATAAAAACTGTCTGCCTTTAAATAGACAAGAAAAGACTTGCACATCAGGAGCATTAGAAAACATTCTTTTAAAAAGAAAATAATAATAAATGGATACACATAGAGTTTGGCTAAATAAAAATGAATAAGTAAGGTAATTATATAAACCCTATACACCCACTAAAAAAAGAGAGAAAACAAAAAGAAGTAATATTTAGAGGGAGCTGATACCTTGGCTTATCACTCACTTTCCCATGTTTCTATTCTAAAATAACCTGAAAACAAAAGAAAGAGAGGAAACAACTACTTTTGAAATGCTTGTGGCCAGTCCAATTGTAGTCTCTGTTTTCAGCAGGCTTAATTTAAAACTCAACCACACAGTAGAGAATAGTCTCGTTGTAAATAAAAGCCTGTAATTTGAAAACATAAATGGAAACAAACACTCGCCAATGAGTGAATGTCTCATTTAGCAGAAAGCATTCAGTGCAGACTACCCAAAATATCCATCCTGCATTCCAGGGCAAAGTTTTATGTATATATTTAACTCAACTGTGTGAACAGTGATGTTGACTTTCTTAGGAATTAGACTGTTCAAGGCCATCAGCAGTAGACACCACGGCGTCTGCATACAGTGCTGACAGGCACCACACCATCCTCCCATGCTGTGACGTCGGCACTAGCACTTGAGGGATGATAGGCAGCAAAGACACCCCAGGAGCTGGACCTGCCAAAGCTGGAATGGAGTAGCCACTAAAAGCACAGACTAGGCAACCAGAATGCCTGGGACTGCACCACGTTCTTTCGTGCATCAGCTAATCTTGGGCAAGTTACTTAAACTCTGTGTGCATGGGTTTTCTAACCTTTAAATTAGGGATGATGACGGAGAAGAAGAAGGTAAAGATAATGATGATCAAGAAGATGATGACAGTGATGATTGTGATGATGGTGATGGTGGTGGTGGTGATGGTGATAATACCTACTTGGTGAATTGAGGTGAAGATTACATGAGTTAATGTAGGTAGCATATTCTACATAAGTGTTAGTTATTATTGTTTCAGAATATGTTCAAATACTTACACGGTTTTAAAATTTGTTGATGTTTTAAATAAGAAAAACTACCTGTCAGTACAAGAAAGTCAAGATTAATAAGGAACTGTCTTTGATGGCCCTGCCTTTTATCAAATTTATAAGCTTAATTTACATAAATGCCATTAAAACAAAAAACTATGGTAATACAGATCTTAATTCCACGTAAAACCACACATGACACACCTCAAAAACAAGGATCACCAAAGAATTTTGTTATTCCTTTTACTAAAATGCTTTTATTTTTACAGTAAGTACAAAATTGTGGTTCAAATTATGCCTTTTAATCCCAAATCCAAAATTGTACAAACCTGGTGAATATTTTACAAGAGAAATAATTATTAATCTTGGAATAAGTGGTCTATTCTTTTACTGTGTGAGTGCTTTATACAAGTTTTAAGATTTTTAGAAACCAAAAAAAAAAACCTGCACTTGATAATATTACTTATTAACTATCAAAACATCTATGTATAAGATAGCCATGTATTACAAATTAACAGGGGATTTTTAAATGTATTTTTTTTCCAATTTTAATGTTTTCCCCTGATTTTCTAACATTTCTCATAATTAAATATGCATTTTCTTAAGTAGTTTCTCAACAAAATATTTAAAGTTGTTCATAGTGATAGGTAATATACTTGTTTTACTTCAAGTGTGTTATGGTACCACTTGTTTGCACAACAGGTTTTTGCAGAATGTGAAGATTTTCTTAAAACACTACTCATTGGAGAGTCTTTGGTTGGGGAGTGGTAGATTCTATGAAGAAAATTACGTTGGAAAATCTATGTTACCATAAAACCAGTGGAAGTCTTATCAATAAGTTGTTTAAATCATGAAGTAGAACAAAAACACAGCATATTAAATAAAATAGCAATAATAATTAACATATATTAAAACAGTGACCATTGAAATAGATGTTGATTTCCATTGAACTTTGATACTAAATGGTCCACCTAAGATGATGATGATGATGATGATGATGATGATGACAACGAAGAGAAGGAATGGAGGAAGGTGGTTACTATTGCAAAGGGAAAACCACCCTTGGACTTTTTCTCATAAATTCACAAATGCTTCCTTAATTTTATTCTAAATGTTCAATCTGTACTTAAATCTTTACTGCCCCATGGCTGTTTTGTAAGTTTGAATGAACTACATTTTTTTAAAGGTATTTTCTCCACACTTATGAAGAAAGTGTGAATGGAGTGATCTTCCTTTGAAGGAATTGTCACCCTCCTGGCAGGGGTGCAGAAAACCATTGTAGTTCTTTCTGAAGTTCCAGCTTTAGTCATGAAAGACGTGGATTTTTACTGCCTTCTCAGTAAGTTTGAATTGTGAGTTTTTTTCCAAATTTAAACCTATTGGGCTATCCAGGGTCTTCTTCAGATAACCCCAGACCCCGACAGTTGTCTGTGGGGTGGGAGAGGTGAAGAGAGGGAGAGAGAGAGAGACTAGAAAAACCAAAGCTAATTGTGGTTAGATTGAAGAAATAGACTTTTCAAATACTTTCTGACCAAGTACGTGTATCTAGAGAACTATGGTAATACAAAGTAGAGGAAGAACCCTCCTCCCCAAAGCCACTGGCAAGGAGTGCCATCCCAGTTGCTTTGAAGGAAGTGGAATGCCAAGATCACTGTGATGACTACCAGTGGAGCCAAGTGCTGGTGGCCAAAGCTTGAAATTCAACTTGTTGCCAAGAAAAGAGTGAGAGCCTTCGAAGCTGGCCAGACAGTGAATCTTGGTGGCAATGGCTCTCTGAGGGAGGTGGATTGATGTGGCTTGGGATCCAAGGCCAGTGAGACCACTTCCAGATCTTAGCACCCGGGGCAGCAAGCTCTGGGCCAGCACAGACCTGACCTCTGTGCTCTGGAGAAAGTTAGCAGTACATGGCCTATCTTTTAGCCTTCACCCTAAAGCAGTCGGGACCTCAGGAAAGGAGGGGACTAGCCATCCGAGTGAAATATGTGTTTGTTGTTTCTCTCGTCCACTTTATAAACATCTTAAACAAAGGACAAATTTGTGAGGATTTAAATAGCTACAATTAACAAGATTTATGATTCTATAAATGCTCATCTTTATCTGTAGGTTTAATGTCATCTCAAGAGTTTTTTATTTATTTTAGTTAAGAGCTTAGGCAGAAGAAGGAAGCATCCATCTGAGTCATGAAATCGTAAGTATATTTGACCCTGGTGTTGGAGAACATTGTTCCTCCTTTGCTGCAGGCTGGCTATCAAACCAGGTCCTATAGATCCCAGGCTGCAAGCTCTGTCAAAGGAAAATACTACTGGGTTTACCCCAGCAGTATGTGTGAGCTGTGACCCTGCTTCATGGGATCTCAGTTCTGTGGGCTTATCATTTATAAAAATATCATGTTGAAGGCCCTGGCCACTGTGGCTCAGTTGTTTGGGTATTGTCCAGTGCACCAAAAGATCACTGGTTCTATTCCTGGTCAAGGTACATGCCCAGGTTTCAGGCTCACTCTCCAGTAGGGCATGCAGGAGGCAGCTGATTGATATATCATTCTCACATCAATGATTCTCTCTTTCTCTTTCTTCCTCTCTCTCTAAAAATCAATAAAAAATATTTTTTAAAATATCATGTTGAAGGATGGAACAAACATTCACCGAGCTCTGTCCTGTGCCAGGCACTGTACTACATGCTTTACATTTATGTTTAAAAAAATCATTGTCCAATGTCAAGGGTAAGAATACATGCTTTCTACTGAAAGTATTAGGTAGATCAAGATTCTTCACACAAGAGTTTTAACAATACCAAGATTCTGGTTGAATCTCCCAAGAAAGAGCAGATGTTTCTTCAGTAGGTCAACTTAATTGGCAGCATTTATTGAACACTTGCTACCAACTAGACTCATGCAATCCTGGAAAGGAGCTACTATCTCCCTTTGACAGATGAAGAAACTGAGAAGTTTGAAGAATTGTTTGAGGTCACACTGGAAGAAGAGGCAAAACCAAGGCTCTAAACTGGACTTTGTGACTTCATAGCCCTTCATGACGACCAATATGAAGCTGGATGGGTGGAGACAGAGATTTTCTTCCTTATTTTCCTTCAGCTGTATAGCCAGCCCTTGTACAACACTCCCCACTCCACTCCACTTTCAAACAAAACAAAACAAAATGGAACTTTTCCTTGCAATCCTTCTTGCCAGGTGGTCTCTTAAACTCTCTTTCCACCTTTACTTCTCCTATCTCTGTGCTGTTTTTCATTAATAAGAAATGTATGAGCACATCTTGGTCACAAAGCCATTCTGTGTCCACAAGTCACTGTAATATCACTTGTCTTAAGCACTCAGTTGGCTTGAATCATTGGACATTTCTAGGGAGATGCTCACTACCCTTCTCTCTGTCTTCTTGGAGAATTCAGAAGGAAAATATATTTTAGCCCTACCTGGTTTGGCTCAGTGGATAGAGCATCAAGCCTATGGACTGAAGGGTCCCGGGCTTGATTTCATTCAAAGGCACATGCCTGGGTTGCAAGCTTGAACTCCAGTAGGGGGTGTGCAAGAGATAGTCAATCAATGATTTTCTTTTATCATTGACATTTCTATCTCTCACTCCCTCTCCCTTCCTCTCTGAAATTAATAAAAATATTTTAATAAAGGGGAAATATATTTTACTTATCACAAGATTCCTAAACTCATAAGGAGCCAATACTTTATATAAAAAAAAATTCCAGATCTCTCCAAATGAATGTTAGATAGTTAGCACACAGGACTGTCTGCTTAATCTGCGAGCACTAGTGATACTGACTTCCCTGACCCTGGAAATTACACAGCTGTGGCATCAAGCCAGACAGCCCTGGGGAAGCTCTCCAGTCTTCATCTGCAGCCGGAAAGGACACTATGCCACCGAATTCCTTCCCTGAAGCATCGCCCTCTGGAACTCCCCCATTGGTATTTGCCACTACAAACAAGTTGAGTTTTCCTGGAAAACAATGTCAACTGTCTCATACAGAGACGATCTAACGTAGGGCTCTTCATTGTATTATCTTCCTTTTCACTGTTTGTTTTTTCTTCCAGAATAACATAGCTTTATGGGGAAAGGACAGTGGAGACCATGACTAAATAATTACTCGGTGAACAACTGAAGAGGACCAGCTATGATTTCACTCTAATTCAAGAGCTGGAAATAATATTCCTTTCAGCTGCTGCCTATGCACTACTTTTGATGTGTGTGCAACAATTTTACTGTCATGGACACTTGACCGCAAGCAAGCGCCCATGACAGCAAAAATGTTGACTTGACTTTCTCCCAAGCCAACTGAGACTTTTCCAAACTCCCCGGGGCAGTTCTTTTATTTACTGGCTTGTATTTAGGGATGCGTGTGAAAGCTCCTTCTCCAGTCAGGATCCCTTGCTATAAATCTCACACAAAGACCATGACTATTTTCTAAAAACCACCACACAGCTGTCAGGGTATTATTTTCTAAAGCTTATGAAACATAACTCGTACAAATACATAGTGAGCATGTTTTGAAGATTTATTTAATTCATTAATGAGGGAACCAGATGGCGAAAGACTGGTTTCAAGGCAGAGACTACGATCAGTAAGTTTGCAGAGTAAGAGACAAAATGGGTTATGGCTTACAGGGCCCAAAACAAAGCAAAGCAAAACAAAAACAACAACCAACAAAAAACACACACACGCCTTTGGGCTTGATTATCTCCTCCACCAGACAGAAATAGCTTGCACCTTATCATTCTTCTATATTGTTTTATCCCCACATCAATAGTATTAAAACAAATTTAAAACAAAACAAAAACCAACTTTCTCCCAGAGCTCGGATGCTCTCTGTGTGGGCTTGTTAAATTGTTAGGTGTATTTCTAGCATGACACTGAAGAGGTACACATTCATTTCTCCCTCTTTCCTATGTTTTAGAAGATTTTCCTCAAACACTCCTTTCTGGGATAACTGTGTAAGGAAATCACTGATGAAACAGGATTTTCTGGGTGGTAAACCCTAGGATTTCCCGGAAACCTTTCTCCAGTCCTGGTTTTCCCGATGGAATTCTGTTGGTAGATTCATGGTAATTCAGCACCTGTGGGGGTGATATCAGTGTCCTTCAGGCTAGGGCAGTGGTTCTCAGCCTTCCTAAGGCCAAGACCCTTGCATACTGTTCCTCATGTGATGGTGAGCCCCAACCATGAAATTTTGCTACTGTTATGCATCGTGGTGTAAATATCTGCATTTTCCGATGGTCTTAGGCGACCCCTGTTAAAGGGTCGCTTGACCTCCAAAGGGGTTGCGATCCACAGGTTGAGAACCACTGGGCTAGGGAATGTGGTAACGAGATCAAACTTCAGTACACAGTATTTGACGAGCATTCCACAGTTTATAATGGAATAAACTACATTGGTTATATGTCCCCCCACTGAGATATCTGTAGAGCGGGCACTTATTCCAATTAATTATTATAAATATCTAACACATAGGCAAATAGTTTTGAATCCTATTTCTCTATTTGCACGAGTGAAATAATAGACAAAATTCTTTCAAAAGAGAGGGAGATGTTAACATACCAAAGGGAACGGCAAGAAGAACATGGAAAGGACTGATGTCCTTCAGAAACCCCTGTGGTCAATGGGCCGCGTGTCCAGCTGCCCAATCAGTGTATGTGGGTGGAGGTGGCTTTTCTGTTCACAGTGGCCTGGCTTGCAGACCACAGTTCAAGTACAAATGAAGACAGACCAGAGTGTGAGGACCCCTTTACATCTCTCTGAAACTAAAAGACTCTTTTCAGGGCTGCTGTTCTGATTGTAGATACTCTCTCTTTGTTCCCTACTGCCCCGGAGACAGTTCTGAGGGATTCCTCCCCTCAAACACAAATGCCCACTTTGTGGGTTTAACCTGCAAAGCACAGGTTTTGTTCACGAGCTTTGAGGAAGGTTAAAGTTATCAACACCACAGGGCACATCCCAGGGGTCACCACCCAGAGGCCCAGCAGCTCCATTCATAGCTCTTTTTCTTGAAAAGTCTGAGATTCTCACTCATTTCTTTGTTTTAGCTTGGTAAGCCAGAGTTCCCAAGAATGTGAGTATTTCTACAAAACCATGAAGTAGGCCACAGGAATGATGTCAGATGATAAAGGAACACATTGAAAGCCAAACTTGGATGGTATCTGCTTATTTCTGGACATGTAACCTTCACTCTGAGAGGTTTAAGAACTTCCCTCCTGGGCTCTAATGGCAATGGCCATCACCCCTCTTCTTTATCACGGACAAGGTCCCGAGAGCCAAGCCTTCAAGAGCGGCAGAGGGGGCAGGCAAGCCTGCTACGTCAGGTCTCAGTGGCCCACACAGACTGAGCAGGTACAGGCAGGGCACGGCCAGCCTTTCCAGGCTGCTGCTCTTTGTGGTCCTGGGCGTTAGAGCTCTGGGCTGGGGGCCTCCCTCAAAGATTCAGGTCACCCTACAGGATAAGTGCTGCTCAGCCTCATGGCCAAGACGCTTCCAGGAAATTTAGGAGGCGAGGGGCTTTCCTGGAACTGTAGCCTCTGACCCGCAAGGCAGTTACCAAACAAGATACAAGCTGATAACACGCTCCTTTCTCTGGAAGCAGGAAGTAGATTCTCAGGAGACCCTATTACTTTCTCACGGCTGCTTCTTTGGAAACAGTGCAGCTTGAGGAGTTTCCGTGCAAGAAGCATGAATAGTGTCCGAGGTTTGCTGAACTTCAATTAGAGCTGAATGAAAGGGGACATCGACGTGGGGACTGGCCTATGGCCTTAAGGATGTTGTGAAAAGAAATGATTAAAAGAAAAAATTCTTTTTGATTTTTAATAATCCAAGTGATCCCAGATGTCCTGCCCCTGCCCAGGCAGGGCTGGAGCAAAAGTCTCATTATTACTTGTGCCCAAAGGATGACAGCACTTCAGCCTTGCCCATCCGGCCTCCGGGCAGCTCTCCTGTGACCAGGGACAGGTGTGCCACCTCCTCTGCTCCCACTGCCTCGGCTGCAGATGTCTCAGTCGGAAGCTACATTTCCCAGCTCTAGGCCTTCCCTTCAGTAACGGGATGCATGCAGGATGGGCCCCTATCCCAGTTTTGTGTTAGGCCAACCCCTGGCCAAGGTGGGAGTTTGCTTTTCGCCCAGGGTCCCAGATGGTGCTCCATTACACATACCCATCCACCTCTGGCCATAGGGACTCAGGCTGGCAGAGACTGACCTCATATCATCCCCTCATTTTTTATGTCATCTGGCAGCTAAGACTTTCATGTGCTCTGGCGTGCAAGAAAGAGCCTGTCTTCATTTTCCCCAAATTAATTTGGATCTGACTCCTCAAGGGCAACTCCACCAGCCTGGAAAGAATTGAGACCATTCCTACCATCTCCGCCCTCCCCTCTCCTTGGCCATATTCCTGGGCTTGTGTGTGTCCAGCCCCAGAAAAGAGCCTCTGATATCCAATCTGTGTGGTCTAGCAGCTCTGCTCATGCTCCTGTGGACCCTGGTCACCATGGAGGGTCTGATGGTGACCCAGATCTTAAAGGTCCCCATCAAAACATCTTAGGAATTCAAGCAGGAGTGACATGAGGGCAGCCCCTGTCCACAGGCCCCAGGGACCTCAGACCCATTCCCAATCCAAGAAAAGAATTGCATTTCTTTTTCATCTCTCCTAGTCTGGGACACTTTACACCATGTTTTCAATAAACTTGAAAGCAAGCAGGAAAGGTTGTCTTCAGGCAGGTCCAGGTAGCCCAGAAAACATCCCTGTAGCTGAGCATTACAAGGAAGTCCCTGTTCTTAGAACAGGAGAACATACACCATGACTGTGTCAGAGGAATCCATCAGACAGCCACTGCATGGTAGTGCGTGGTGAGGAGGCCCAGGGTTGGGGCCTGGTGGTCTCAGAGGCATCTCCCATCCCCTGTCTCCACTTCTCTCCACTCTGTATCAGGCGTCCATGGGCTTGGCCAAAGGAGCCTGGCAGGAGATGGGTGTCCAGAGAGAGGGGAGCTTTACTGTGGGCAGCATTTTCTGGAATCTTGGAGCCCTCATACCTTCTACCTTGTAGCCCTCTGTGGTTCTAACTTCCATCCTGGGAAGTCCCTGTGGTACAATCTCTTTTGAAACTTAGGATGGCTGCTATCCCCATGACTCAGCCATTTACTATACTGTGGGGCCTTGAACAAGCTGCTTTATCCTGGGGTGCCTCGGTCTTCTCACCTGGGAAATGGGTAGCAATAGTACTTACTTTGAGGAAATTTGGGTGGCTTGGATGAGAGAGTACATAGGATCTGTCCTTTGAAAATGCACAATAAATGGTAATTATTGAAATCTGCATTAGGGAGTTTCGAGGGGGCTGAACTATGGATAACTGGACCCTGGATTGAATGACTGGGAATCAGAGTGAGAGTGGCTCCCTTTCAGTCCTGTCTGAGCACAAGGAGTTTGAGTTTGCTCCTGGTGTGTCGCGAGCACACCTCTGACAGGGGACCTCCGTTTCCTGCTGAGAGAGCAGGTCTCTAATGTGAAGAGGTGGAGTCTGAGCGCACTGCTCTGCTTATATGGAGTTCGTTTTATAGCCACCTCTGCAGCCGGCAAGCCGTACAAGGCCAGTTCCCCATTTCTGGGGTGATAAAAAAATCCTTTTAACTGAACTAATTTCAGTTTTAACAAAGGAGTGGTTTGGGAAAACACAGAAGAAGAGAGCACAGTCCGGAGCTCGCGTGACCTCAGCTTGGGAGCCCTCTCCTCAGAAGGCGTCCTCCGGGGCTAGACCATGAATCAGGACACAGAACAAAGAGTTTCCACCAAGAAGTGCATGGTTCACAGCCAAGATCAACAGGAGGAATATGACAGCACAGAATTAACCAGCAAGTAATCTGTCACAGATGCAAATTCTGTAAAAGTTCAAAGATGCTGGGGGGCCCAGGGTTTTAGGAGAGGAGGGAGGAGGAAACTCCAGGAATTGCTGATGGGCGGGTCCAGGTGTGGAGGAAGGGATGGGGCGGGTTAGGGAGCAGAGGAGAGGGGGGTGATGTCAGGATGGGTTTAGAGTTTCTGGGGAGAGATCCAGTTCAGTGTCAGCAGGTCCTGGGGACTATAAGGAATAAGGTGACACATCAAGGGTAGGAAATGGAGAGTTCTGCATCATTAAGCACCAGTCCTTACAGAATTGTTTTTGGCAGCAGTGGGCAGGCGATGTTTGAGGCCAAGGCCCTGTGGGAAGGGACAGGCCAGCTGGGAGGCAGATGCCCTTTCCTTAGGAGGCAGAACCAGGGAGGGACCTGGTGGATGCAGGGAGGGAGGGGGCAGAGGGACTGGGAGAGAAGAAGGGAGAGAATGAGGGGAGGAGGAAGAAGGAGGAAGAGGGAGAAGCTCATTTGCACCCTAACTCCTGGTATTGCCACCTCCTCAGCGTGTTCCCACCCCTGGTTGTTGTGAATGAGGAACGTGGGGGTGCTAACACCTCCTTGAGACCCTGATTTCAATCTTTTTAGGTAGGCACCCGGGGGGGTTGCTGGATCACATGGTCATTCTGTTTCTAATATGTGCGAGGAGGCAGCCCCGCTTGGCGTGCCCTAAGACAGTGTTCCGAGACTGCCTGCTCGCCAGCGTCTGTCTTTTGTGTTTCGTGTGCTGGTGAGAGGTGCTGGGCATGTTTTCGTGGGCATCCACTGATGAATGAATGCATTAAACACATGCACTATATATACACAATGGACTATTATTTAGCCTTTAAAGGAAGGAAATCCTGCTCTCGGCAACAGCATGGATGGACCTGGTGGACATGAGATTGAGTGACATCAGGTGCCGCAGAAGGACGGATACTGGGGATTTGGTTTATGTGAAGAATCCACACTCGCCACTCGGAGAAGCAGAGTGGGCTAGTGATTGCCAGGGGCCGGGGCCAGGGCCAGGGAGAGGATTTGCTAAAAATGGGTTTAGCATTTCAGTTACGCGGACTGCAGAATTTCTAGAGATTTGCTGTGCGGCACTGCCCCTCCAGAAAACAACCGGTACTGTACACTTAATAGCTGCTGAGAGCAGATCTCATGTTACTACTAAGTGTCAGTATAACAGTAAAATAAAATAAAATAAAATAAAATAAAATAAAATAAAATAAAATAAAATAA